>JAJNNQ010000051.1:4492351-5134115 GCA_027886175.1 Phylloscopus collybita
GGATTGTCCATTCCAGAATTTTGACCCCCAAATACTTCCAAGGAGGCTGTCGTTGAACCTTTTCTGGAGCCACCTGCAGCCCATGAGAATGCAAAGCATCGAGCAACCGAGGCTGTATTCTCAGCAGCTCATCCTCGGTAGGTGCAGCCACCAAAATGTCATCCATATAGTGATAAAGATGGGCATCAGGAAACGGCTTGCGAACTCCAGACAAGGCACGGACCACATACCATTGGCAAATGGCAGGTGAGTTGTGACACCCCTGGGGAAGAACTCTCCATTGCTATCGCTGTGTAGGCTCAGCATTGTTAATTGCTGGCACCGAGAAGGCAAATTTTGGTCTGTCATCGGGATGCAAAGGAATTGTAAAAAAACAATCCTTCAAATCCACAATGAGGACTGGCCAATCTGCGGGAAGCATGGTAGGCGACGGCATGCCCACCTGCAGTGTTCTCATGCTTTCCATCACAGCATTGACCTTTCAGAAGTCTTGTAACAACCTCCATTTCCCAGATTTTTTCTTGATGCAGAAGACAGGAGTTTTCCAGGGACTGGTAGAAGGCTCCAGATGACCCTGGTCCAACTGCTCCTGCACCAGGTTTTGAAGGGCGACTAATTTATCTTGAGGGAGGGGCCACTGGTTCTCCCAGATGGATTTGTCCACCAGCCACTGTAAAGGAGGTGTAGGACACTCTGTGCCCTTCATCGCAGTGGCCCCCATCAAAAATCCGTCCTGATGCGCACCCCCCACAGGGACAGAACATCCCTCCCCCTGAGGTTAGCAACAGCTGAAGTAACATGAGGCTGAATCATGGCCATCTGTCCCTCCGGGTTCGTGACCAGCACGGGCCACTGGCTCACGTAGCATTGCGCCGTTCCTCCCAATCCCATGACAGGCGTCTCCACGGGATCCAAGGGCCACTCCAGGGGCCAAGCGGCAAGGGAGAGTATTGTGACTTCCACGCCGCTGTCCAGGAGCCCGCGGAGATGGATCTCCGGAGGCATCGTGGCAGGAATGGACAGGGTACACAGCCTCTTGGGACGTTCTTTGGTCAGGACAGCAGTCCAGTGAACTTGAGGCAGCTCAGTGGATCCAAAGCCACTGTCTCCTTGCGACCGGTCAGCTGTCCTGCGAACAGAAGACTTAAAGGGGACAAATTGAGCAATCCGTGTCCCTTCCGGGATAGTGACGGGGGGGGGGGGGGGGGGGGTGGGGGGTGTGGAGACCATGGCACAAATCTGTCCCGTGAAATCTGCATCAATGAGCCCCATGTGCACAATGATACCCTGAATGGTGGCACTAGACCTCCCCATAAGGAGAGCACTCATGCCCTCACCCAAGGGACCAAAGGCATCCAGAGGGACCTTGTGTATTTTGCAGGATTCTAAAACAACTGTTGCTGCTGTGCAGACATCAACACCTGCTGAGCCGTGGGTGATGGCTGCAAGCCAGCTAAGCAGACCTCCATCGGCTCTGGGGCTTGGAGAGAAGCTTGTGTCTGGGTGCGTCTCCACTTTGCGCTCCGCTTCCCGTTTCCCGAGCCTGGCAAAGCATGGCCATTAGAATGAACAGTCGCCCTACAGACAGATGCAGTATGGTTCGGCCATTCACACCAACCACACAAAAACTCAGGAGTTGTGACCTTCTGTACCTTCTTTCCCTGTTTCTTGCTGGCCTGAGCATTCCTCTGCTGTCGCTGCCAGCCCTGCGGCACTACCCAGACTGGCTGCGCAGCAGCAGCCAAAGCAACCATCGCATGACCTGAGGTACCTATCTTTGCACAGGCCTCTGCCATCTGGGTCACAGAAGGATCACCAGGAAGGGCCTCTATGATTCTCCTACAATTGGCATTGCAGTTATGTCTCACAAGGTGTTTAAGCAAAAGGTTCCTTGACTCAGGATCTGCCACCTGCTTCTCCACAGAGGCAGTCAGCCTGTCTGCAAATTGTAGGAAAGACTCATCGGCCCGCTGGATAACAGCCACAAAGGACTGCTTTGGGGCAGCCATTTCTATGGTCTGAACCAACGCTGCCATGCCTGTTGTCCAGCACTGATCGAGCACAAGGGGATCAAAGCCAGCCTGCCCATCAGGACCAGCATAATTGCCTATGCCCAGCAGCACGAGTGCCAATCACACACCTGGGGTCCTGTGGACCCAGCGTGGTATTCTGTTCAACTGCTCTAACTGCCAACTGAGTCCATTTAGACTAAAAAATATCGTATTCTACAGGCTGAAAAAGAATATGAGCCAGACTTCGGACGTCGTAAGGTGTCAGCAAATCAGGAGCAATCACTCGAAGCATCTGCATGACTTCAACAGACCCCAGACCATATTTTCCAACCTGATCACAGAGTTCCAGCATAGCTTTCCACGATAAAGGGTTATAGGCGTTATGAGTAACACCCCAAAGCACTGGGAAAGCCTGGTAACCCCCTGATAAGGCAGCAGCACCAGCTAATTCCCGTCCCGTGGACCCCACAGAGACAGAGGCAGATGCCTGCCTGGGAGTCAGGTCAACACCACCCGATATCGCATCTCCTGCAGCATCAGCAGGGCCAGAGAAGCCATCTCCGCAGTCCAGGAGGCAATTTGCGAAGGCACTATCAAGCATCTCTTCCACTTTCGCTCTGACTTCTCGCCAGAATCGTCCGTGTTCCCTCGGACGTACGATCGCCTGACACGGGGGGATTGTCTGCAAGGCTGTTGAGGAAGAGCCACCAGCCCAAGGCCCACGGCCCCGGGCGACCACCCGTCTCCCGCCGGTCGCCCTGCGGCCGCGTCACCATTCGCGCCAAAGGCGAACACCGCAGCGTCCGCACTTGCCGCAGCCCCGGCATCCGCGGGAGGCAGGGGCGGCGGAGCCGGACCTGCCACTGCCGGGGCCACTCCAGCCCCAGCAGAGCCCGTGCCTGTCGGCAGCCCAGCAGTGCCAGCCGCTGCAGCACGGGCAGAGGATCCCGCGGCAGGTGCAGGTCCCGGCAGGGCTCATGAACCCGGTGCGGATCGGACCGGGTCCATCGCGGGGCCACCCTCCCCCGGCGCGGGGGTGGAGGGTGGGGCGGAGAGAGTGGCGCGGCTCATGGAGCCGCAGCTCCGCCCTGTGCCCTGGCCAACGGCGTTGACTTGGGCGGCGCGGGCGGGGAGGGAACCTCGGGCGGGGCGGAAAGCTGCACAGGGCTGCTCGAACCCGGGCCTGCCCCCGCTTCGAGCGCAGCACCACCTGCCGTGCCCAGTGGAGGTGGCGCGGGGAAGGGGACGTCCAGAATACTCCCCAGGAGGGTCCCACCCGTGGCACAGACCCCAACAGCAGGCACCGCCCCCCCCCGAGCGGAGCGAGGCAGGCTGCCCGCCCACCGGGGCGGGGTTCGATAGAAAATCGATCAACGTCCCGCCTCCGGTGGCGTCCACTGCCCGTGCATGCCCGGTAGGCTTCGCAAAGGCAGAGGCGGCCGGGGACGCCTCCCCTGGGGCCGAAACCGGCGGCGAAGCCGCCGGCTCCACTCCCGCCGCGCCCCGGGGGTATGCCACAGAAACGCCGCAATTCGGACAGAGTTTTGTCATCGGCTCAGGCTCAAGCAGAGGCGGAGGCTGAGCCAGGGGCTCCCCGCAGCCCCCGAGCACCGGGAAGGCACGAAGGGAGGGCGGTTCTCCTCCGCACCGCCGCCTTCGCGGCGCGGGGAGGGACGGGGCCGGCATAGTTGACTCCACGGGACCCCCAGAAGCCCGCGGGCCTCTGCCCATTCGCTCGTCGCACGGAACCAGCTGGCCAGGAGCCCAGTCCTCCCCGGGGGAAACAAAAGTCGCAATCCGAGACAGAAATGTCTCTCAGCGCAACGTCAAGGGGGGGAGGGGAGGGCTCTGCCTCACGCAGAAACTCGAGATCCACCTCGACCCCCGACACACCGGCTTCCAAAAGGACCTCAGCGTCCTCCTCCACCTCCCCGTCCGTGTCCAAGACGGAAGGGTCCCCCTGGCAACTCTGCGCATCCGCAGAATCCTGAGAGCTGAAGGATTCAAGTCCCTGCAAAAACCTGTTAAACTTTTTTCAGTGTAGCGGCAGTTGTGCCAAATCTACACTATAATCAACAGAAAGAGCCTCCATGAGGTGGTCTCCCAAGCGAGACCACACCTTGGAGAACACCTTCTCAGGGACTGGAAAGAAACGCTGGATTCTGACCCACAGAAACAACCCATCAAAAGCAATCAGGGAAACAGAAGCTCATTTCCGCTCCATGAGGTCTTTCCAGACCTCCAAGACCAGAGAATCCTCGATAAAAATCACAGGGGTTGCCATTATCACAAGAGCTGCAAGGAAAGTGCCAGACAGCTCACAGTCACCGCGCCAAAGCAGGGACGGGGGGGGGGGGGGGGGGGGGGGGGGGGAGGGTAAGAACTACAAGATCTCACCACGGCTGTCTACACAGGCAGTCACCAAACCTCACCCCATGGTTCTCATACACATGGCGGTCACCGGATGTTGCAATATGACACAAAAGACACTGACGCACGGAGATGTCCAAGGCAAAAAAAGGGGCAGTTTATTTACAGGCCTCGATATTTATAGAATTCCAACAGTGACCATGGATTGGAGGAAGAAAATCTTCCTCTCCAATCACACTGGTCAACCCAACAGTCCATCAATTCTCTCCTCCTACAGAAAGGAATGCAAAACAATCATTATTTACATGAAGAGTACGTGAGAAACTTTATCTCAAAAGAGAAACATCAGAAGGCTGAAATAGAACTTTAGAAGAACAGAGAAAACCAGGGCAACAGTTTATTAACACAAGTACAAGAGAGGGAAAAAATTAATAAGAATCAGATTAAAACTTTCAAAACACTTCCCTCTCCTCCAACAGCTTCTTTTCTTTCTCGCAGACAATGTATAAAGACAAAAGTCAGAACTCTAGGTCAGTGCCACTTATAAAATAGTCTTTCATCAGTCCATTTAGAGAGAGAAGTCTCTTTTGGTCCGTTATGGTAACTTTCCACAAGAAAGAACACTCCACTTGTGGCTTTTAACTCTCACAAAAGCAGTCATCCGGGGGAAATCTGCAGTTGTGAACCTCCCATATCACGCAGCCTTTCCCATGGCTACATATGGGCCATGGACTCATGCATACTCATGGGGTATTAATTTTAAAGATTAAAAAAGCAAAGGGTGTATCTTCGCTATCTGGAAAATCATCTTCATCTCAAGAAACACAGGTCTTCTTTTTTCCCTGGGGGCAGAGGGCTTCTATCTTTATCTTCATCTGTTCAAAATTCTCCATTAGATCACAGCTATTTCAATATTTACTTAGTCCATCACAAATGCCTTTGCTTATCTCTACAATTTAAACACTGTCGTCATCTCCCCAGAATGCATATTTTTTCCACAGTTTAAAGGGATATTCTAGCATATTACAGTCTGTTGCCATGGCTCACAAAACACTTTCAGCCTAAAATCAAGCCATCTTCTCCATCTCCTCTCACTTAGGATATAACTTCCCTTTCACCGACCCTGGTATCTTCATATTGTCTCTTTACATGTCTCCCACTCTGACTTTTCTCTCACTCAGAGAACGGTTACTGCTTTGTAAGTTTCATCTGTGTAAGGAAAGAGTTAATATTCTCCCAGGTCTGCAGAGGGCATGCTGGTTCTTCCCCGGGAGATGGCTGAAGGTGGCAGACTCAGGCCGTGCTGGGGCTGGAGCCAGGATCTCTCGCGTGGCTGGTGGATGCCTCCTTCATCCCCCACCCCTCTCCACCCCTACCCCTCCCCACCCCTCAGTCTCGTGGGGTGGGCCCGGCCCAGCCCGGGCTTGGGCTCAGAGCTGCCAGCAGGGCAGCTGCCAGCACGGCGGAGCGGCGGGGGCCTGGCTTAGCCCCGCCCGCTGCACGGAGCGGGCTGTTACCTGCTGGCAGGCTGGACGGCAAAGAGAGCAATTCCCGAGATTCTCTGATTTTTAACCTGTGTGTTCCCAGAGGCGTGTCATCTTTCTAACTGGTCAATCAAACTGTCAACTTCAAAGCCAGTCACTAATTCGTTTTTGCTATAACTTTCTTGAAAAAAATCATTTCTGTGCTAAACCAGCACACCTCCTTAATTAGGATTTGGCTCCCAGGGAAGGGAGATGCAATCAATGACCTGCAGAGGGAAGCTTGGCATCTTGGCAGCCAAGAGGTTTTATTCCCACTGTGGATCAGGGAATGGGTTGTGCAATTTTTCCTTCTAGTGAAAACCTCTTGAATAACGAAGAATTTTGATGGTTGGACAGAAATGCCAGGAATAAACTAGGGAAATGTAGGATGAGTATTTTTCTTCCTTATTTTTAAATTTTTTAAAATATTTAATATTTCTGATTTATATATTTTAATACTACCTGCACCCCATATCCCTCCTCCTGTTAAAACAGAGGTTTAATGGTTATTATGGAGTAAGAAAAGTGATTTATATGGGGCTTCAGGGTTATTTTGGGGTAAAAAAAGTTATTTATAAGGGGGTTTAAGGGTTATTTTGAGATTAAAGAAGGTTTTTAATGGGATTTTTTCACTCGACCTTCCTCTTCAATGATGTGGAATTGCCTTTTGCAGGTGCCACAGACAAGCCCAGCTCCAGAGACATCCAGGTGGGTTGATCTTTCCATGGAAAAAAAACAGCTTTGGGGGGGATTTTTATGGACTGGCGTGGTGCTTCCCGTTAATCCCCAATCCCTGTGCTCTCCCTTGCAGCCAGCTGTGGTCCATCTCCAAGGCCAAGGCTCAGCAATCCAAGTGAAGAATGGTAAGGATCTCTTGATAATTTTGGGTACTGCGAAGAGCCTCTCCTGCACCCATAGAGTTCCTGGATCTCAGTCCATCCTATGACACAGCTCCAAGATGATCCCTGCCCATCCCTGCCCTCCAATACCCCTGCCCAGACCCCCCAAGAAGAGTCCTGTGTGGAGTCTCCACCCCCATTTCCCCTGAGCTCCTGTTTATCTCCCAGATTATCCCTGTTCTGTACATCCCAGTAATTCTGTCCCACTAAATCTCCCTTCTCCCTGACCTCCAGGTATATCCTGTGCCTCCCCAGCCCCTCCATGACCAGGCCTTTTTTTCCCCCATTCTAAGCTCTCAGTGGATCCTTGCCCTGTCTCATTCCCATTTGCCCATTTTCCTCCAGTTTCCCAGGAGTTTAAGGCAAGGAGTACCCAGTGGTGAGAGGACACAGAGGTGTCCAGCCACCAGCTCTTCCTGGGGATCCCCTGAGCATCTCTGTCCCCACCAACAGCCTTTAATCCTAGATCCTGCCGAGCCACTTCCCATCCACAGGCAGCTCCTTGCTCTTCTCCTTCCCAGATCCCCATCCAAATTCTCCTCAAGTTCCTGCTCTCCTTGCCAACAACTGGGGCTCATTCATCACCTCCTGACTCCCTGCTCTGGCTTGTCCCCTCCCTGAGTCCCCATGTGCAGCTCCCCAGGGACCACATCCATCCATCCTTACCCCAATCCCAGACTGGGAAGAATGCGGCTCCCGAGGGTGGGGGCAGCAGGAAGGGGCTGCAGGATCCCTGTCCACGAATTCCTGCCTCACATGTGGGATGGGCCACTACTTCTGTGGGAAGGCAGCTTTCCCTGTGAGCAATGGCAGCTGGAATTTCTCATGGATAGGGACTTGTGCTCTCAGCTCCCCAAAATTAAAAAGAAACTGCCCATTCCCAGGAACAATGTGAGGGAAAAGATGCTGTTTGCTTACACTCGGAAAGCAATTATCCCCTCATTACTGGGAATGCTGAGGGTTTCCAGAGGGAATGCTGCTCTCTAAGAGCGGGAATGCCCTGTGAGCGTCCTTCCCTCCTGCTCAGGAACAATCCAGAGCTGGGAGCTAAGAATGCTGTCCAGCTGCCAGCCTGGCAAGCTCCAACTGGGAGCAGAGAGAGGAGAGGCAGATGGAGACTGGGAGGAAAAGAGTGAGATTTGATAAACTGAGGCACCTACAGAGATTGGCTCAGTTTGGGGCTTACAGCAAAGTCTGTACCTAGGTTATCCCAGTAATCCCAGTGCCAGAGGACTGGGTGGTGGATCCATAAATCCCTGACTGTGTTGAGGGACCCCAGTTAGGGGCTACTGTGTTGTGACGTGATGCAATTTCCTACTTTGTTGTTATTCTGGCTTTTAAAAACCTTAGGAGTTGTCAAGGCAAAGGTTTTGTTAAAATTATCCCAATTACAAAGTCAGGAATGGTGAAGTCAAGGAACACCAAAATTAAAATCAATTGTGTGACCCAAAGCTGGCCTCCGTTTGCCTGGAGAAGAGAAAGCTCCAGGGAGCCACTTCCAGTGCCTAAAGGGACTCCAAGAGAGCTGGAGAGGGATTTTGGACAAGGACCTGGAGTGACAAGACAAGAAGGAATGGCTTTAGGCTGAAAGAGGGTAGATTTAGATGGAAGATTGGGAAGAAATTCTTCCCTGTGTGGGTGGAGAGCCCCTGGCATAGGATGCTCAGAGAAGCTGTGGCTGCCCCATCCATGGAAGTATCCAAGGCTGGCTTGGACAGGGCTTGGAACAACCTGGGATAGTGGAAGGTGTCCCTGCCCATGGCAAGGGGTGGAATGGGATGAGTTTTAAGGTCCCTTCCCACCCAAACCATTCCATGATGGTTCCGTGATGACCTTTCCCATGGACGCAAAGGGAATAGGGGTCAAACAAGCTCAGCTGCAGGGTCAGGAGGAGGCAGGTCTGTGTCCAGCCCTGGGATGAGCAGAGCACAACAGGCCCTGCACTGGGTTTTGAGGTTGAGAACACAGAGGGTTGGAGGTACAGGCAACCCCACAAGCCATGGTGTCCTCAGAGCTAGACAGGAGTCCCTTCTCCCACTCCATAGTGTGTAATCCTGGGATTCCCCCTACGAATTCCCTGCTCCCTGTCATGCTGTGACTGTATTTGTGTTGCTCCTGTGCTTTTCCTCCTGACGGGTACTGAGTGACCGCCGTTTTCTCATACGGAGATCTTTCAGGTGGAGTCCTCAATGACTGGTCTCGCATCACTCTGAACCCCAAGGTGTTTAAGCTGCATGCCCGCAGTGGGGAGCTGGAGGTACTGGTGGACGGCACATACTTCATCTATAGTCAGGTAGAAGTGAGTACGGTCCTAGGCTAACTCCTCCTATTCTTGTGTTCCGGTGGAAGCCTTGCATGAACCACGAGAGGGCTCCAGACAACAGCCAAATACCAGCAGCTTGTGTGGAGCTGTAACCGCTTTGGCTCAGGATGGGTGCGGGGAGGAGTGTCACAACCCTGTCACCGCCAGGACACCGCCCGCCAGGGGATTAGTCACTGAAAGCACACCCCACACCCACCAATCCCGGGGTTATCCCTCCAGTTACCCATGCGGTCATTCCCCTAGCCCTTCCAAACCTCCCTGCAGGCAGGCAGGACTCTGAGCTCAGTGCTTTAAAAGACACTGGTCATTTGTGGTTATTTTGGAGCTGTGTCACTCTGGAAGCGTAGGACTCCCAGCCCAGGTGGTTTGGTCAGATTCCAGCCCAGGTGACTCCCTTTGCCTCTCCCTGCTCTGTGTAGCTCCACCCCAGCACCGGCTCTGGGATGAAGTGGCCCACGGATGTCAGGTGTTCTTCCATGGAATTGGTGACATGCGTCCAGTTTGGATGGGGTCAGAAAATATAACTCCACATGGGCCAAAGTATAATTGTTTCCCAAGTGCTTGATGCTGATTGCTGGCCACAATGTTAGGCCACTGAAGCCTCATCATTTGTGATCCATCAAGAAAAAAAATGGATTCAGTGTTCAGGCAGCTCCTGGCTCCAAAAGGGCTGGATTTCCTTTCTCAGGAAGAAGCAGCTCCCTGAGACTGACTGCTCCTTGGACAGGTCTTCCTTCTGCAGTTCTTTGGAATCAGAGTGTGGGAGAGCGTTAAGTGAGGACAAGTAGAGTCATAGGGCCTTGGGAATCAGGGAGTTCAATCAGTAGAAACGCTGTGAGGTGATTTCCTTCCAAGCTATGGAGGTTGGGAGAGCCTTTTCACTGTAATAGCTCATGCCTGTGCAAGCATCGAGTCCAGTTACCCAGGAGGCAGCTCCCAGTCCACCTTAGGGCAGTTCTGATGCCACCACTAAAGGAGGCTCCTGGAAGCAGGAAGCAAGACTGACCGGGTAAGTGCAAGAGGGCATCACTCGAATGTGTGTGTGTGGGATGAGAAGCTGTTGTAGCACACAGGGGGTCCTGCATGGCTCTGTGCAGGTGTGTCACTTCCCTGGAGTAAGCAGGATGGTAGCTCAGCCTTAGGCACATAGATTCAGGGGTTTTTGCATGCTTGGGTCAGTCTGAAGCGGAATAAAAGAGGTTCCTGGTTGGTTTGGGGCTCTCCCTGCCTTGCAAGTCACCTGTGAGTGCAGGTGTTGGGGCCAGGAGGGGCTGCACACACCCCCAGGATGCTACTCTTGCTCCCCACACCCCGACCCCCTCCCTGACCCCTTTCTTCTCCCTGCTTCACATCAGGTCTACTACATCAACTTCACCGATTTTGCCAGCTACGAGGTGGTGGTGGACGAGAAGCCTTTCCTGCAGTGCACTCGGAGCATCGAGACTGGCAAGACCAACTTCAACACCTGCTACACGGCCGGGGTGTGCCTGCTCAAGGCCAGGCAGAAGATCGCCGTGAAGATGGTCCACGCTGACATCTCCATCAACATGAGCAAGCACACGACTTTCTTTGGGGCCATCCGCCTGGGAGATGCACCCGCATCCTAGAGAGGAACTTGGCGTGGCCAGGGACACCCACGGAACTGCACAGTGCTGCTGTTCATAAAGCGTATCAGTATTTCAGGGGTTCTGTAATCCGGCCATAAAGGAAACTGATCCAGAGCTATTTATTCCTATATGTGAATGCAGGGAGCACAATTGTCCTCTGTGACTCGCGGGGAGACTCGGATCAAACCAAAAAAGCTGGTGGGGAGAGCGTTGTGAGGAGGAAGGGCTGTTGGGTGTGCCTTGTCTCAGTATTTCAAGTATTACTGCACTGATACTCTGCTCTGTGACCTCCACACGAGGCTTGGTGGGAGAGCTGGGGGCTCTGCTCGGATGTTGCACTGGCAAGAGCATCCCAGGAGGGAGCGGGAGGACACGGACTCCTGTCCCAAAATCCCAGCCAGTCTCCTGCTTGTGCACACTAATGACAGCCAGGAAGAGGGTTCTGGCTTCCTGCCTTCCCAGGGGGAGCTGGAAGGGCCGGGGGGCAACGGGAGGTGGGTGAGACAAGGTCAGTGGTGTTTACATTCATCCTCAGGAGGAGGAGGAAAAGTGCCTCGACCTAGAGCTTGGAAGCAAAAGCAGGAAGTGCGAGAGGAAGAGGAATAACTAGAGCAGGTTTAGCAGATAGGAAGCTGCCTCCACATTCCAGAAACCACCAAATCCCAAAGAAAACACCGATTCCCGGGTCCAGGGCTCTGCTCCTTTCAGCTCCTGCCCTTACCCCAAGAGGTAACCTTGCCCCAGCGGGGGCTGCCTTCAAGTACTGCTGCTGTTACAGCAAGTTGAATTGGGTTGGGGGTATTTTGGTTTTGTTTTGGTTTTATTGGGGGGGGAGGGAGGGGGTTTGTTTTGTTCTTTTTAATTAATATTTTGCAAACCAGAACACATTTCTACAGGCTTCACCGAGCCATGTAGAGCAGCCACAAGTACTTGTGACAACACTCGGAGGAAGTTTGTTATGTTTAAGAATAAAATATTCAAACAGGATTTCTTTTTCTGTTTTAATAGCAACTGTTCTGCTTTTAGATGTGGTTTTTAGCCTTCCTCCCCCCACCCCTTTCCTTTTGGCACCCTCCTACCTAAAATAAGTGGTGATGGAGACTTTAGAAACGGAAAAAAATGTGATTTTAAAATCCAGTCCAGCATGAAGTCACCACTTTTTCTTTTCTCTGAGCCCTGCTGAGTCTAGTCATAACTCGATTTCTGGTGACTAATAGAGAAGCTGGGACACTATTGTTTCTTTTGGCTTCTTGAGCAACTCTGTCCTGTTACCTCCCCTCAGCTGGGGAGACCTAAAGCCATAAGATGCTCTGGAGCTGAGGCACGGGCACAAATTGCTCTGTCGTCTCAGCCCTTAACTCACACTTGCTCGGCTTGGTTGGGGTTTTGTTTCCCTGTGTTTCTTTCCAGAGCCTGTTTGTGCTTTCAAGAGGGGAGTGAAGTTGCAGCCTGTGTAGAAACAGGACAAATCCCGAAGTGACATCTTCATCCTGGAGCAGGGAAGGTTTGGAGACCTCAGTGCCTAAAAAGGCTGCAGGAGAGCTGGAGAGGGACTTGGGGCAAGGGCTTGGAGTGACAGGACAAGGGGAATTGGCTCCCCACTCCCAGAGGGCAGGGTTAGATGGGATATTGGAAAGGAATCCTTCCCTATGAGGGGGGGGGAGGCCCTGGCACAGGGTGCCCAGAGAAGCTGTGGCTGTCCCTGGAAGTGTCCAGGGTCAGGCTGGACAGGGCTTGGAGCAACCTGGACTAGTGGAAGGTGTCCTCGCCCATGGCAGGGGGTGGAACTGTTTGATCCATAAGATCCCTCTCAGCCCAGTCCTGTGATTCCATGATCTTGGTGCTGGCTCCATGCAGAGGTGGCTCATGGTCACCTGCAGGGTGTGGGAGGGAGAGATGTATCCCAGCGCTGTGCTGTGGCCACAGAGGGCCTGCCCTGCCTGGAGCATTCCTGGCTCCATCCCTAGCGAGTGATGTCCCTTGCCAAGTGTTGCAGTTATTGGGAGACAAAAATTCCTTGGGGCAGTGGCGTTGGCCGTGGCCTCGCTATTCACAGGAGCCGTGCACTTGGGGAGACTACTGCGTGACAAATGGGCTGCTCTGGCTTTTTAGTGGCTTCTCCTCCCTTCAGCCTCGACATGTGGGATGGGCAGGAGCCTTGGGGGCTCTTCACTGAGCTTTGTGGTTTTCTTTCCTTTCAAATGGATTAAGAGGGACATGTTCCTGTGACAAGAATGAAGCGGGACAACTGTGTACAGTGAGAACATGAAGCAAATCATTAACAGGATTGCTTTAGAACGGGCCTGAGCAGCAAGGCTGGGGGCAGCTGTAAATAACAGGGAGCTGGGAGAGCCGGGGATGGAGTTTGCATTCCTTGTCCCCCGCTGGCAGGATCTGGGATGTGCTCCATGGCTGCGGGCAGGGGGAGGCAGAGGGAGAATCCCTTTGCTCTGTAAAAGGTCAGTGTTGCTGTCCCCTCTGGTGTGTGCTCAGGATGTTGGAGGAGGGCAGGAGGGAGCAATTCCTGCATAGAATGTATTAACAGGCTTTTTCTGGTGCTCATACTAGCCAAAGAGTGAGTTGGAGACATGGAATTGGAGCTGGCTGCAGGTGGCCTTGGCAAATACAGCTTTTTCCTGCTCTCAGTGTTCCCGGTGGGATGTCCCTCCCCAGCCACACCAGGAACTCCCATGGAAGGTCTGTATGGCCACAGCAGTGTTGGCTGTGCTTTGCAAGGGGACAGCTCCATCCTTCAGGGATGGGAGAGGCACCATCCCCTCGATGAGATCAGAGCTGCTCAGGAGTCACCTTCCCAATGCCCTGGGAATGCACAGAAGGAAGGGCAGATCTGATGGATAACCAGGTATCCTTCTGCTCCCAAACACCCAGGTTGGAGCCCATCACCCACAGTATAGATGTGACCTGGGCAGGTGGTTCTGTCCCTGCTTCCTCCACACCTCAGTCCTGCTGCTCATTCCTCACATCCTTTGGAGATTTCTCCCACAAAAGCCTTGGGGGGAACAGGGAATCTCTCCAACAGATCCTGCTGGAGCCCTGGAGCCAGCATGGAGGGCAGGAAGGCCAAGAAGCACAGGATAGCTGGTTTCAGAGGAGATCTCTCCCTGTTCAGACCATGTGGTTCACTCTGCCTTTATCACAATCCAAGAAAAGCCTCTCAGTGTTTGCTGGGTCTGATCCACGCCTGGTTCTCCTGCAAAGGAAATTCACAGCTTCGAGATGCAAATGCCCAGGAATTCTCTGCGGAAATCCCTGATCCAAATCAGGGACTTTTCAGCTACTGACAGGGGTTGTGTCACCATGCAGACCCATGCCCAGCAGTTGGGGTGCAGGGGGACAGACCAGGCTTCCCTGAGCATGGCAGAGCCAGACGTGCCCAGGCTGGAGCATGCCCAGGGTCGGTTCTGTTTTGGGGAGGGCTGGGGGCTCATCCAGAGGTCGGTGTTTCCCTGGCAGGTCACATCTGCACAGATGTGCTGTGTGCTCACAGCTGCCTCCAGCCCCGCTCACCCCGACATCGTGGGGCATCAGCCCAAAACACTGTCCCTGGCCTGTCACCGCTGTCCTGCCTGCCCTGGATGCTGGGGACACCGGGCCAGCTCAAGGCTGAGTCGCATCCAGAGGTGACAAAGCGTCCCCCACCACGCCAGCTATCAGAGGGTGAGGGGTAACTCAGATGTGTAACTGTGTATATAGATACATAAATAATCTATATTTATGTATTTTATGTCTATATATTATTTTTTTCCTGCCAGATACTTCCAGGATTAGAGCATGAGCTCCATGGCGGAAACTTCACATCCTTGGACAACCCCTCAGCAGCCTGAGTTGCTCCTTCACATGGAATTGGCCACACTGAGCCAAAAAACCCCAAATTGTGCATTTTGGAGAGTGCTCCGTGAAGCATGTGGGGCGTGACCCCAAGGAGTGTGTCAGCACTAGGTGGCACAAGGACGCGGAGATGCCATCACAAAAGTAAAGTTCCTGTGGGTGGGACACAGCTCCGGATGCACAGATCCCACCTGGAGCTGCCGCAGGGACAGTTCCCTTCTGGTTCCTGCCCTGGGCAAGGAGGTGACCCGGCAGCCCAGGTGGGGACACGGGGTGTGACAGTGAGGAGCCCAGGGCTTGCACGCCGCAGATCCCTGGGGAGGGGGAGGGAGAGGAGGAGGAGAAGGGGATTCCAGCTCTGCACATCCTGCTGGGAAGGGGCGGTAAGCCCTGGGAAGCTGTTGTTTCCCGAGAGGAGCAGAGTCCCCTCAGTTGGGCTGTGCTGGGGAGGAAATGTCACTGCCTGGGTGTGATAGTCAGGTGATCCCACAGCCAGGAGCTGTCCCTGGCTTAGGATGGCTGCAGAACCCTCACCAGCTGCCCCTGGTGTCCCGGGAGCTGGCGCATCCTGTCTCTGGCACAGGAAAACTCCGCCAAACCCTCTCAGCTTTCCTACGTGCCACCTCTGCCTCCTGGCATTTGATGTCACAGCGGGTCCAGCCAGTCACCTGAGCTCCCTCCTCCCCATCCTGCCGTTTCCCTTCCCTGTAGCTTTGTGCCGTTTTTCCCCCTCTGTGAGCTGATGTCTTTCTTTTCCCACTTCCGTAGCTACGAACACCCACATGCTTTATCTCCTTCCCCCATCCCATCCTGAAGCCTATTTATACAGAGCCTGGCTCCTGCCCAGCCTGCCAGCGACGCCGCAGGAGCGGGACGTGGCTGGCAGTGCCCGCAGCCCAACATGCTCTGGGCTGCACAGGGATGTTTCCTGCTCTGGCTGCTCCCGTCCCTCCTCAGGGCCCGGGCTAGCCCAGAGACGAGGCCCAGCTTCCCGCTGTGCCAGCAGGTAAGGCTGTTTTCAAGGAGCACCTAGGCTGGCATGGCTCCAGCAGTGTGGCTGGGGCTGCCAGCATCCCTCTGGATCTCCTCCCTATGGCTCTCATCTCCCTCCAGCCCCCATCTCTTTAACTTTCCCAGCTTTTCCTCTCTTTTCCTGCCTTGGAGCTGGTCTCCTGTGAGGTGGTCCCTGACATCCAGCTGCTCCCACGTTCCTGCCTTGCCTGAGGTGCTCTGAGGATGGAGTGCAGGGATTCCAATGAAGTAGTTGGGACCCTGGATGGGGAACAGGAGGTTTCTGTCGTCCCAGAAAGAAATCAGCTGCTCCCCATCCAGGTTCCCAACTCCAGAGGAAACCAGAGCAAGAGGAAAGGTGGAGCCTACACAGTGGCCTTCCTCTGCCTGAACAGGAATGCTCTGGACCAGCTGGGCTTGGGAAGGGGGAGCAGTTCTCATTCCCACTTCTCATGCCCATCTTGGACAGCAGCTGGCTTGCTTGGAGCTGTGGTTTGTAGCCCCCCTCATTCACACCTCTCCTGTCTCTCCACAGAGCCCCACGAAGGTGTCTTGCAAAGGAATTGGCCTGCGGAAATTTCCCAAGGAGTTTGGCCAAGGAATTAAGTACCTTGAACTCTCCAACAACTTCATTCAAAACCTGTCAGGCAGCAACATTCCAGGATTTGGGTAGCTGGAGTACCTGGATGTGTGCTTCAACCACCTGGAAGCCGTGTCAGCCACCGCCCTGGCTCAGCTGCCTTGGCTGCGCTCGCTCCTCCTGGGATCGAACCACCTAGACTGGAATTACTTGGCTAATGGGGAAGCTTTCCATCTGCTCAGGAATACAGAGGTCCTGGACCTGTCTGTGAATAACCTGAAGAGCCACATGGCCAGCTGGTACATCAGCAACCTCACCAGCCTGAGGGTGCTGGATCTCTCCGGGAACATGATGACCAAGCTCCTGGCAGGGACCTTACGGAACTTGCTGTGGCTGCACCAGCTCGACCTCAGCAACAACTTCATCATGGAGATCCAGGGGGGAGCTTTTGAGCCTCTGGAAGAGCTGGAGGTGCTGAACTTGGCTTTGAATTCCCTCCACTGTATCTCTGGCTTCAGCCTCACGCAGCTGTGAGTTTTAAACCTCAGCCACAATGCCCTGGAGCTGTTCTCCGAGGAGGAGGGAGCGGAGCCCTACCTGCTCCAAGTGCTTGACTTGAGCCATAACAGACTCCTCTCTTTTTCAGAGCTCCCCAGAGCCCATGATCTCACACACTTAAACCTCTCCAACAACCTCATTGCTTCCCTGCTCCCAGGCTCACCCCATCCCAGGGAGTTCGTCCTGCTCTACAAGGAGATGCAGAGGTTCAACAGGACCGTGCATCCCGTGGCTGCTCTGACACTCATGGTTGACCTGGATCTCAGCAATAACTGCCTGGAGCTGTTCCCATTTTCCTTCTTCCACAGCCTGAGGTCCCTGCACAGCCTCAGCCTGGCTAGGAACTGTCTCCAGGATGTGGCCAGGGACTCTTTCTCCAATAGCACGGAGCTGTCCATACGCTTGCTGGACCTCCACAGCAACGCCCTCTGTGTGCTGCCATGCTGGTTCTTCGATTCCCTGCTGTTGCCATGCTTTCGTGCCTGCTTGTTTTGGTTTTGGGAACTCTGTTCCCAGGCACGGTGTTGATGCACAAGGTCATCTTCTGTAAACCACCGAAGCTCCCACATCTCTTCCCAGAGGAGGGGCTTCGGTGATGGTCTCTGGAAAATGACCAGTGGTTCCCAAGGGTCCCACCTCTGGGGTGGGCAATTTGTAAAATGTACAAAAGGAGTCAGAAAATAAAGGAGGGGTCTCTTGCCTGCAAGAGCACCACGCAGCCTCACTGATGCACTCCCTGCCTCGTTCCCTTGGCGCCGTAACCAGTTATACCCTGCCTCACCTGGAATCCATGGATCTGGGCTCTAACAGCCTCCAGCCTTGTGAGAGCCAGAGGAGTGACCAGGGAAGGGATTTGGGAGGGGATTCTCACACATCAGCCCCTGGAGACACCTGCACCCCCTTCTACAATGTGCCTCGCTTGAAGCACCCGAGCCTGTCCAAGAACAACATCTCCAGGCTGCAGCCCTACGCCTTCAACCAGACCCCACTGCTCTCCCTGGACCTGTTGGGAAACAGGGACTTGTCCATGCCCACAGGAGCACTGGAGGGGGTTGGAGCTGTCCCTGCAGGAGCTCTCTCTGAGGGACAACCAGATGGATGAGGGCCAGGCAGCGCTGCCCTGCCTGGGCACGCTCTGAGTGCTGGACCTGTCGGGCAACCACCTGAGCCTGCTGCCCACAGGGCTTTCCTGCTCCCTGCTGGAGAGCCTGGACATTCGGGATAACAACCTGCAGACCTTGGGAACAGGCGGGAGCTGGTCCCACAGCCTGAGGGCCGTGTCCGTGGCTGGGAACCCCTGAAACTGCTGCTCACTGGGCTGGCTGGACACACTGTGTGCGGCCAGCGTGGCCGTACCAGACCTGCGCCAAACCCATTGCGTCTTCCAGGAGCACGGCCAGAATATCTCGGCCAGGATCACTGGCACTCCTCGGTGGATCTGTCCCCAGCCCAAGGGCACTACTTCCCTGGCTCTGCTTGTGGCCCTGATGGGCCTTTCCCTCCTCTGTGCCTGGGCTTTCTGCCTCCTGAGGAAAGAGCGGAAGGCTCTGGGATGTGTGGGACTCGGGAGCAACAGGGTGGGAGTGTCCCAGTCCCATCCCAAAGGAGAGGGGCCAGCCGAGGAGAGGCCACCTGACAGCATCACCGAAGCGTAGCCCAGACCTGCAGCCATCAGTCAGAACTTTAATTATTATTAATAATATTAATATGAATAATATTATTGTGGTTTCAGTCTCACTGGTGCCTGTGTGATTTGTGAACCCAGTGACAGGAGAGTGGTGGGTGCTGGACTCTGAGCCACCTCCCTCTTCTCCAGAAGGGACATTCCTTTATCCTCTCTGATCCCTGCCAGAAATTAAACATGGAATTTGGGGTGCCATCACACATTCCCATCACTTGGCACAGGAAACCAAGCCCTGGGCTGGCTGTGTTGAGCATACCCCTTCCTCCACATCATACTCAGCTGGACGGGAATTGTGTCCACTGGGGCCACCTGGGTGTTTCCCAGCTTGCCCAGCAGCCCCTTTAAGAAGGTTTAATAGCTCTGCTAACGCCCTGCTGCTGCTCCTGAATCATTCCCTAATCCAGGAAGAAGCAGGAGGGAATGGGAACGGTTCTTGGTGATGGCTTGCAGTGCCGGGGTGGGGACGGGGTTTCTGTGGGACCCTGCCCACCTCTCTGCTGCCTTTCCTTGCTGTGGATGCTGGGAGGAATTCCACTCTGTCCTTATCCACTGGGATAGTGGGAATGGGAGAAGTAGGGGTCTGTGCTGTCCCTGGCTGGCACAAGATGTCCCACCCTCAGTGCCAGGACCCCTAAGGTGACAGTGGCAGAGACAGCTGGTCCCAGCATGAGGTAAGTGCTGCTCAAGTCATGGTCCTGGATGGATTTGGCACCCTCTGAGCACCCCCTAAAGCCAGGGATGATCCAGGGGCTCAGACCCCAGCTCGGGAAGGCAGCAGGAGGAGGTGTTGAGTGGGATTGTCACTGTGTGGTGGTGTCCATCTCTCCCTTGAGTGACCTGTCCAGCTTTCCAGGGCACAGTGGGAGTGCCTGAAGGGCTGGGCCAGCTCCAGTAAGTATAAAACTGAGGCTGCAGTGAAACCTTTAATGTTTCACATCCATTTGGTTCCACCTTGGAAGTCCCCAGCTGGGCCCAGTCACCTCCACTCACCTGGTGGGTTGGAGCTGTGGGAACAAAAGGGCTTGGAAGTTACTTAAAATCCCAATTGCTTCATTTTCTTCTTTTTTATTATTTTTTTTTTTCTTTCAAGCTTATCATGGTTTTACTGGGAAGCAAAAAGGGCATTTTTGGTGTAAAATATGTCAGGGCTGCTTCAGCTTCCTCTCCTTTGCTGGGCATAGAGCTCCAGGACCCCCAGTGACTTTGGTGGCCCCCACATTTCCACCCCTGCCTCAGTTTCCTTTTGATGTAAAGCTCTGTGCCCTGTCACAGTGAGTGGCTATGGCAGGGGAGCCTGTCACTGTGTGTCACCATCCTGCAGGGCCTTGGGGACAGGAGGAAACCCAGCCTCTAGCTCCAGGGCTGCTGTTTGCTGGATCTCCTGCTCCCACACACCCCCTTCCCCTTGGAGCTCCTGTTCCCATGTCCCTCTCAGATCACAAAAGTCCCCGTGCCACAGCCACCACAACCCCTGTCCTCTCCCATCCCACTGCTTCCCAGCTCCATCCCCAGTGCTGACCCCAGCTGATGTCCCTGGGGAGCCACGGCCAGCTGGGTTCTGGGCATGGAGTATCCCAGGAGTTGCTGTGCCCACCTGGGGCTTCTCCCCAGCACTGTCCCCTGTCCTTGGGTGACACTTGAGCTCCCTGGGGCAGAGACCTGCTTTGCAGTGTCCACAGATGAGTTCAGACTGTCCCTGGGGCAGGGATTTGCTTTTCCAGTGCCCAGCAAGTGCTGGGACAGCAGGTGGGTGAGCTCAGCATATCCCTGGTGCCATGACAGCCTCCCACCCCAGTGTTCGGTGACATTGCAGGGACACTTCAGGACCCGAAGTGCCCTCACTGGGTGTTTCTGGTGCATTTTTGTGGCCTCTGCTCCTCATTTAACCCCTTCCCAGGCTGTGCTTCCCACTCGTGTCACCAGGAGATGTCCTGGCTTTGTGCTGCTGCTCCCATCAGCATCTTCCTTGCATTAAGCTGGGAGCTGAGGACAGGTGGGGACACTGGGGACACCACATACCACCGGGTGCTCAGGGACACCATGTGCGGCCAGCACTCGGTGCCAGGTGTTGCCTCGGGCATCCTGAGTGTCCCCAGCTGTGTTTATCCAGTGTCCTGTCTCTGTGGAGCAGCAGCTGGCGGGGGTTGACCCCTTCAGGGCAGCGGCACTTGGGGACAGCGGCAGCTGATCCTGAAGTTTCTCTGGGGATTGAAACATCTGCTGGAAAATGCACTAAAAATGGGGGGGGGGGGGGGGGGGGGGGGGGGGAGAGAATCCTGGGGCTGGTTTTACCCCACAGAAAAAGCTCCCAAATAATTGGACTTGATCTCAGAGGATTTTTCCAACACTAAGGATTCTGTAAAACCTGGGGTAAGGGGGTGTAATAAATACTGTATATAATTCGGTTTTATTGTAAAATATGTTTCTGTAATAATGTAATAAATACATGCTGTACCTTTAAATCAAAAACTCCTCGCAACTGTCTCAGAAGCCACATACCTCCAGCTGAGCCTGAGGCCACCATCCAGGAATGCACCATCACTGCCAGTACCCAAGGAAGTGGAATGAACAAGAGAAAGATGGGTGCACCTGGAGGAGATGGACGCTCAGCTCCAATGGGTCCACCAATGACCCGCAGCTTAACTACAGATATGCATCTTATCCATTCTATCTAGATGGTGAATCCCAATACCAGATTCTAATCATGGACCCTTTCAGAAATGGAAATCCATTCAGCCGACACAGCTGAAAATCAGGACTACATGAATATGTATTCTAAGAAGAGACAGCAAAACAGACTGATGCCACACACCATGTAGCAAAACACTGTATAAAAGTGGGACGCTCAGAACGCATTGTGTGAACTGTGGGGGTTACAGTGCAACAGAGGCCACATCATACGTTCACCCAGTGGCGACCCCAGGCTCACACACTGACCTCAATTGTGGCATTTCTAGATTGTTCCGCTCAATTTTTCAATAAAAATTATTTTATTGATAATTTGGCTGATCACGTTTATAACAGGGGGAAGAGGGAGAACTTCCCAGGCTAAGGAGGGGCTGTGAAGGTGTGGAAAATGAGCCAGGGCAATGGTGTTGGGTTATCACCATTAATGATGTCCATGTGCTTTCCTGACTCAAAGGAAAATGGGATTCCAGATTGTAGTCTCATGGATTTGCCAAGGATTGAGTCTGAGGGCAATGTCCCCTTCTTCCAGCCCCAGGAACAGCTTGGCCAGGAGCAGGACATGGGGTGAACCTGTGCTGGCCCAGGGGACAACGAAGTGGCACCAAACCACATTTGTGTCGCCAGAACCAGCACAAGGCCAAGAGAAACCCGGGATCTGTCCCAAGTTCTGCACTGCTCCTCATCTAGAGCTTCTCGTGCTTTAGGGGAAATGGTTTTCCTATCCCTGGCGTGTCTTGGTATTTCCAGTGTTTTCTTGATCCAAAAGGAGGGCAAAAGGTCTGTAAAATATTAAATTTTGAACAAATAAAGCGGCAATGCCAAAAACATTGCATTTTCATGTCAGGCTGGAAGGCGGCAGGAGTGTAAATTTTGGTCTGACAAAAAAAGCAGCAGTGATTAAAATGTTGTGAACATTGACAAATTTTCTAGAGAACTCGTTGAGAAATCCAGCAAAACTCATTCTTTCCAGTGGAAAGCCTTCACATTTTCCTGGATCTGCATTTTCAAAGAAGAATAGATTTTTAACAAAAATTTCCACTGAGCTGTTTCACTAACCCAGGTGGAAATTACCTTCCCTCAACTCGCTTCAATTACAGCAGCTTTGCTTTTCCCCTTTTTCTTCTTTTTTTTCCCTTTTCCCTCTCCTTTTTTATTTTTTTCATGATCCAGTTTCATCTACTGCAGGAGCTGAAGGATATTCTGGAAAGTACCTAGTGTAAGAAATAAAATACAAGTTCCTGAATTCAGTTGAGTGTTGTTACTGTAAAGTGCCTTTTCAGTTAGATAATATTTACCTTACCTGTTGTAAGGCTTTCTCTGTTAAATACCATTTAGCTCAGACCTATTGTTATTGTAATTGCAAATGCCTTTCTTAAATGTTTTCTCTGTTAAATGTTACTCGAAAGAAATTAGCCCCAGGTTATGCACTCCCGAGTTGTACTGTTACACTGTTTTGCTGTAAAATTAAAGTTGCACTGTTACTTGCCTGTTTTAAACCGTTCATGTTGAATCTGTACCCTAAATTTCTGCTCGTTATGTCCAAGTTCTGTACCCTTTCTCCCTAAATCCTGGGCTTTCCCCTCTCCATCGAAAGCCCGCACGCCGCTGCCTAGTAGTTCCTCCCTGCTGCTTCTGGCTGCTCCCTGCCGCTCCCTGCTGCTTCCTGCTGCTCCCTGCCGTCTGCCGTCGAGCTGTGGGCCCCGCCCAATATGAAGATCAGGGAACTCCCATGGTGCCTGGCTGCGACCGGGAGTCCAGTTGGAGCTAGAAAAGCCCCTGGGACAGCGAGCCGACACAGAAACTGGACCTAAGAAGGACAAAACTGTGCGAGGCACACATCCAGCTACCTGCAGGTAGCAGGTATTCTTTTGTTACTTTCTCGCCATGACCTGAAAGGAACTGGAGAGAGGTGACCCCCCTGGACCACACGAGCCAAAGCGATTCTATTGGAACCCCCGTGAGGACGGAATCCCGACTCTGCAGCAGCACCAGCAGCAGCAGATTCGACTGCACCTCCTCCTCCGTGGTGTCTACAGGGAGCAGTGGCGGCGTGCGCAGCCCCTCGGGCCCCCTACCCAGAGCTGATTTCTAATAAAAGCTTTTTCAAAGGAGCTGGTCTCCTGGCCCATTTATAACAAATTGGGGGCTCGTCCAGGATATGACCACGCCTGAAGAGGACCGAGGACAGGACGGCCGACCGCCCTTTGGATCCCTAGGATAGCTGGTCACACCGGACCCAAGAAGACAGCCTGGGATCGGACAGCACGGAGGAGCGCCGGTAAAGTATAGCCGGTGGCGGGAGTGGAGATGAGCGAGTGGTGTGTGAGTGAGACAAAGACCGGTAGCTCGGATCTTTGGAGCGAGTGTGGACCTCTTAATACCGCGGTTCCAGTCTCCCGCGAGGGACCTGGCCGGGAACAGAGGGAAGTGAAAGGAGAACGGTGTGAAAGAGGCGTCTCCAGGGGCATAGGCGCCCCCCTCCGGGCGTGCGGAGGTAATTTAGAGGGTGAGTGGCACGTCACAGGGTGTATGATTGTAGGATAGGCCCGCCTCCATTCTAGAATCTACGGAGGCAGGCTGCTCAGGCTGATCCAAGCGTGCGGAAAGCCTGGAGCCGTGGGTGTAGCACGCACCACACTGGCTGAGGTTACGGCCCGGGGTATCCACGGGTTGGGATACTGGCTGGGGTAGCTGGCGGGGTGTGGGGAGTGAGAGAGGGTACTGGCCGAGTTACGGCCCGGGGTGTCCAGGCGAGGAAGGGGTGCTGGCTGGGGTAGTGACTGAATCTCTAAGGGCGGGATATCAGGCTACCGACAGGGCACTCTGAGCACTGGCAGGAGTGGTGGTCAGACCCTGAGGGCGGGTAACTGCAACCACTACTGGCTTGGGACACCGGCTGGGGTAGCCTGCCGGGGTACATGAGTGGGCGCACTGGTTGGGGGTACCTAGAAGTGAGAGGTATGCGTTCCAGGTGCGGAGAGCCTACAGGGCCGGGGGTCTTTTGAGTATACCGCCTGGGTGTAGGATGAATGAAAGTTAGGGAAGTCCCAAGGTGCGAGGGATTTAACGATAGGGAGAGTGAGTGAGTCGCACACTGTATGTCCGAGTCCTGGCTGTAAGTGGTGACTGGAACTCTGGGCCCAGGTTGACTGGCCACTTATGGAAACTCGATAGATATACAGGAGAGGAAGAGGGGTGCTGGCTGGGGTAGTGACTGAATCTCTAAGGGCGAGATATCAGGCTACCGACAGGGCACTCTGAGCACTGGCAGGAGTGGTGCCACTGGGGCCACTGACGGGTGTTCGTAGAGTGAGTGAAGATTACCTAGTGAGAATGGGAGCATACATAAATAAGCAAAAACCACCTGAGGAGGAAAAGGGGAAGATAAAGAACATTCCCCCAGATAGTCCATTAGGACAAATGTTGGAACTATGGGATACTGATGAGGCCACTAAAAATTTGAGCAAGGTTAAAATGATTCATCATTGTATTGAGGTTTGGCCCACTTTAAATTTACCTGGAAAATGGCCATGGTGTGGAACTAAGGACCCCTGGATGTGCTCGCAATTAAACCAGTATCTGAAATCCCGAGGGGACTCAGATACTGAGCAGATCCTTTATGCTGCCTGCTGGCAGAGACACAGAACTGAAAGTGAAACAGTTAAGATTTGTAAGCTACAAGAGGGAAAGAGGAAAAATGAAAAAGAGAAAAGGGAGGAAAGCAGTCACCATTGGGACCCTCTTGATTATTTGCCCCCTCCTTCCGTTTACCCTGGGATACCCCAAACTGTCCCTGCTAACCCTCCAGCTTTACCTGTGAACCCCTTCCCATATCTCCAAACCATGATCCCTATTCCTTCTTCAGCTTGCTCCCCAACAGGATTACCCCCTACAGCTCCACCCTCAACTCTATCCTCGACCTCTCCTAGCACTGGCCGAGGCCACTCCCCCTCACCATCTACTGTCCCTGCACCCCCAAACAACTGGGAGCTGGACTTGCCAGCCAATAATATAGAAACCCCAAAAGGACCCTATTGTGGCACCAGGTCAAGAACAAAGCTCTTCCCCCTAAGGAAAGTCCCGATAAGTGGGGCAGCTGGGGATGCACCTCTGACAGCTTCAGAAGTTGGGGGCTTTAAGAAAGAGCTGGGAGGCCTGGTTGGGGACCTGGTGGGGGTGGCTGGCTGGGTGGATTGGTTCCTGAACCCTAATGTTTGCACCTGGAGTGAGATGAACTCTATTTTGGGTGCCTTGTTCAGCCCCAAGGAGATGGCCATGGTCCATGTCACGGGGATGCGAGTCTGGAAACAGGGGAGCAGGTTTGGGCCCTGGGCAGGGGATGGGCTCCCGCGGGCGGATCCAGGGTGGGATCCAGGTGGAAAAGGGGAAGGGCAGAATGTGGGAGACTGTGGAACCCTGGTGGTGAGGGGCATCGGAGGGTCTGTTCCCCGGGGTGGTGGCACCAGGCTGGCCTTTGATAGGACCTAGGGGGAATGGGACCCCAGCCACCTAGTTAAGCAGGGGAGGAGATTTTTGGTTACGTGGATCCCGACAGTCCTGAGGGCCAAGTGCTGTTAGAGGTGCAATTCCTTGCTGGATCCTGGCCTGATATCAGGAAAAAGCTAGAAATTAGTAACCCATGCTGCTGTTTGGACCCAAGAAAAAGAGTGGACTGACGTTTCTCGTGTAAAAGGACCAGTATCGCCTCCTCCTAACTATGGACAAAACCCAGAAAAATCCCCCACGAGTCTCCCCAAGTGGACTGCCATCCAAGATCCTGCCAGCTGACAAAAGAAGAGAACCAATATATGATGAACATGAGTTGAGAGAAATAAAGAAGTTAGGGTTGTACCAAGGGAAGCAAGGGGAATGGTTAACCCCAGATAGATAAAAGTTTTTAAATAAAGCCCTAGCTTGAAAAATGCTAACAGAAATACAGAGCCTGACCCACTGGGGCACCCAAGGGTTATGTGATCATTTTTTTTTAAGAGAATATTTATGTATTGGGGTATATGGTCTGGCCAAAGCAGTTACTGAAGGATGCCTTATATGCCAAAAGGTAAATCAGAAAGCGATGGGGGGGGGAGTGCCCCAGGAGGAAGACGGATGGCATTGGGACCCTTTCAAAATATACAGGTGGATTTTGCTGAGGTGCCTTCAGTACAGGGTTGCAGGTATCTACTTGTTATGGTTGATTGTTTGGCCCATTGGGTGGAAGCCTTTCCTGCTGGGGAGGAGACGGCACAAGTGGTAATAAAGGTATTATTAGAACACATCATCCCCCAGTATGGGCTAGTGAATGGTGTTAGTTCAGACCGAGGCCCTCATTTTGTAGCCAAAATTCTACATGATGTCATTAAAGCCTTAGGAATCAGGTGGCAGTTGCATACACCCTGGCATCCCCAAAGTTCAGGGAGAGTTGAGAGGATGAATAAAACCCTCAAAAACGTATTAACTAAATTGATAACTGAAACAGGAATGAATTGGCTCAAGTGTCTGCCCCTGGCCCTTCTGCGAATCCGGGTCCGACCAAGATCTGACATAGGGGCTTCACCATATGAGATGATGTTTGGACTCCCCTTCTTACTGACCCCCTA
Source organism: Phylloscopus collybita (assembly GCA_027886175.1). Taxonomy (NCBI): domain Eukaryota; kingdom Metazoa; phylum Chordata; class Aves; order Passeriformes; family Phylloscopidae; genus Phylloscopus; species Phylloscopus collybita. The sequence goes on from JAJNNQ010000051.1 coordinate 4,519,053, forward strand.
TAGCACTGGGGATTATTTAGAAGGAGAGGCCGCTACCCAAGAATATGTAAAAGAAGAGGGTATCTTCCTCAAACCTCTCCCTTGGACACTGACATGCATCAAATAAAACCAGGAGACTGGGTTTTAATTAAATCCTGGAATACCACCCCACTAACCCCTAAATTCGAAGGCCCGTTCCAAGTTCTGCTCACTACTCATACTGCAGTGCGAACCCAGGAAAAGGGCTGGACCCACATCACTAGAGTGAAAGGACCATTACCACCCCCGAGTGATCCCTCTGACCCCAACAAGGGGTCAGATCCCTCTGACCCTGCAACCCCAACAAGAGTTCCCTCTGAGTGGACTGCCACTCGAGATCCAGACACCCTCAAAGTAACTCTCAGGAAACAACCAAAAACCAGTTAAAGCCAATAAGGGACAATAACAGTTATTACAAGCTGTCCGTTACCATTGTTAAAAATCCACATTGTTATAAGAGGTTAAAAAGTGTTAATATAAAAGTGTAAAATAATGGTTAAATCCGATGTTATAACTTGTTATAATGAGTCACAATGTGTTAATGTAAAAGTAATAAGTAACAGTAATTCTTAATTTAAAAATTAAATCTCTCATAGGGCACACCCAAAGGGAGCTAACTAAAACTAAGAAAAAGGTGGAAGGTGGGAATAAACAAGGGAGAACTCCACAAATCCAGCCTAAGAACTCCCCGACCCAAGAGGCAAGACCAGGTGAGACCAAAGAGAACCCTCAGAGCGAGATGGGGGCAGGTTCATACTGGACTCTTGGAGGGACTAATAGTAGTCCTATTGATATGATGAGGAGAAAGAACCCCCTGACCCAAGAGGCAAGGCCAGGTGAGACCAAAGGATCCACAAATAGAATGGTTCATACTGGACTCTTGGAGGGACTGATAGTAGTCCTATTGATAAGCAAGTTTACAGATGGGGCTTACTCCGAATGCTGTCATTCAGTTTGTGATGGGGAGAATCTACAATCCCTTATGAGAGTTCACACCCATGTGAATCCCACATGTTTTGACATGATCCAATTATCCACCTGTCAAAAAGAGGAAAAACAATATTGGATTGCAAAAAAAAGCTGCCACATTTAAGCAGTGCCTAACTGGAGAGTGCCCTATCAGAGAGTGGTTCTGTTTTAAAAAGTTAAGAAATACAGAGGGGAGTAGCAGACCTGATAAAAGAAAAACCACTGGTGAAAAAGAATGAAATAGATGAACCCCTTGGGAAAAGTCTATTTGTCGATCTGGTAGAGGGAATCAGCCATAAACTAAATATAACAAACTGTTGGATATGTAAAAGTACACAAATGTCTGATGTATGGCCCTGGGAAGGGACAAGCTTATCACCCCTAGACATCCTGAGATGGAAGTTAATAACGGGGAAAAAGTATAAAACCTTCCTAGGAAGAATGGCTTGTAAAAGGTACTCACTGATCAAAGGGTTAAAACAAAAAGGGATCCCCAGGGAACCTGAAAAATATTGGTCTATTGGGAAAAAAGAATCAGGGTGCGTCTGTAATAAAAGTTATGGTCTACATGAGTGCACTAATAAAGGGACCAATCTTTTTTGGGGAATCAGAGAAATTTCAAAATATTGGGAACACCCCTATGACACACAAAACACATCCTGGAAAGCCCCAAAACACCTCTTTTGGATTTGTGGTGACAAAACCTACACCCATCTCCCAGGAGATTGGGCGGGTAGCTGCACCATAGGAATCATCAAACCAGCCTTCTCCCTCCTCCCACGAGACTCAAGAAACCATTTAGGCATACCCTTATATGAAAATTTAAAAAGAAAATACCAAAAGGGGAGGAGGGGCAGCACACAAACATGGAAAAGTAAAATACAGACACCAAAAAGAATAGTAAAAACATATAGGCCAGCAACTTGGACACAAGATAGATCATGGAGGTGCCGAACTCCAATTTACATGTTAAATAAAATTATCAGATTATCAAACAAAACAGCCCTTGCCCTTGATCATATCAGTAACCAATTGGCACAGACAAGAGCAGTAGTTTATCAAATCAAACTAGCAGTCGATTATGAAAGTAAGGTAATAAAAAATATTTCCAAAGAAATACAAAAAATTGCATATGTAAGTACCCAGGAATGGAAGCCCTTAATTAATATGGACTGGTGGGACAACTTCTGGTCCTTTGAAGGGACCTGGTGGGAAAAAGTAGTGTTCATTGCAATAAGTGCCTTTGCCAGTCTCCTACTTCTCCCCTGCATACTTCCCTGTCTAATTCGAACTATAGCCACTACTGTTCAAGCTAGTCTCCAAATCCCTAAAGTAAAGATTCAGAAACCTACAAATACAATTAGATTAGAACCCCAAGAAGAACTGAGCACAGCAAAAAGAATTTATGACCAATACCAAGAATTAAAACAGATTTATTCCCTTGAGTCAGACATGGCCAATTGATGCGGGCTAAAGCCCGATCAAAGAAATAGAGGGGGGATTGAAAGAAATTAGCCCCAGGTTATGCACTCCCGAGTTGTGCTGTTACACTGTTTTGCTGTAAAATTAAAGTTGCACTGTTACTTGCCTGTTTTAAACCGTTCATGTTGAATCTGTACCCTAAATTTCTGCTCGTTATGTCCAAGTTCTGTACCCTTTCTCCCTAAATCCTGGGCTTTCCCCTCTCCATCGAAAGCCCGCACGCCGCTGCCTAGTAGTTCCTCCCTGCTGCTTCCTGCTGCTCCCTGCCGTCTGCCGTCGAGCTGTGGGCCCCGCCCAATATGAAGATCAGGGAACTCCCATGGTGCCTGGCTGCGACCGGGAGTCCAGTTGGAGCTAGAAAAGCCCCTGGGACAGCGAGCCGACACAGAAACTGGACCTAAGAAAGACAAAACTGTGCGAGGCACATGTCTAGCTACCTGCAGGCAGCAGGTATTCTTTTGTTACTTTCTCGCCATGACCTGAAAGGAACTGGAGAGAGGTGACCCCCCTGGACCACACGAGCCAAAGTGATTCTATGGGAACCCCCGTGAGGAAGGAATCCCGACTCTGCAGCAGCAGCAGCAGCAGCAGCAGATTCGACTGCACCTCCTCCTCCGTGGTGTCTACAGGGAGCAGCGGCGGCGTGCGCAGCCCCTCGGGCCCCCTACCCAGAGCTGATTTCTAATAAAGGCTTTTTCAAAGGAGCTGGTCTCCTGGCCCATTTATAACATTACTTACCTGGGACCCCTTCCTTTGAAACTATCCTTCCCAGTGGAATCCGCTCCCCCGCATGGCAACCGATGACACCACCCGGCATGCAAATAAAGAAGACTCCCATGGGCCTTAGCCTCCAGAGGACTTGATATCTAAAAACTCCTAGAACAAGCGAGCCATAGCCCAGACCAGACTCCAAACTACGTCAGTGATGTTATAAATTTAAAGAGCCAATTCCATCAAAAACGGTTTATTTGCCAAGGAAAATTTTGGACAGAGAAAATCGACAAAGCCAATGACCAAGGAAACAGTGCCAGCACTGGGTGAAACCACGAGCATAACCTCTACTGCATTACACTCCCCCTGGTTTCACGAAAGTCCGGGCACATGCCAGTCAGTTTTATACCTTTTCTGGCTGGGCTTACGTGAATCCAAAATTCTCTAAGTTCCTTTGTCTTTCCGGTGCCTTGGTTTCAGTGGATGTGAAAAGGTTTCCTGGGTGGAGGGAGTTTCTGGGTGATTCGGATGGCCCTGATAAGATATGATCTCGGAGCCATCAAGCTTCATCAACGGCCTGATATCCTGGTCATTCTCCACCTTCCATTGGAATTGTAATTTCTTTGTTCTCTCCTCGGAGATGGGGAGGTTCTTGCAAAATTTTCCAAGCTCCAAGAGGGCTTTTGGCTTTCTTATGACACTATATTTTTATGACTATTTACTACCACGATAAACATTGTGAAGAACATAAATCACAATAACAAAACTATGAAAACATGAATTATCATTCACCACAAGTGAGCAGGGAAAACATCAGGCTACCTACTGGGGCTCCGTGTCTTGTCACCATGACTTAAATAGTACCCTCTCCGCATGACTACCCTAGACTTGTCAATGAGCCAGTGTCTTCCCAGGGACTCTCGAAAGAACAGAAGCCCCAGCTCTGCCCTGCGGCAAAGCTGAACACCTCCTCCCCTGCGTCGTCCATCGGGAGCAGCAGCGGTGTGTGCTACCCCTCAGGCTCCCACCTAGAGCTGACCTTAATAAAGGCATTAAAAGGAGCTGGTCTCCTTGTCCATTCATTTCACCTGGCAGATCTGTCTCTTCAGGCCACCCCAGCCGGGCAGAGCAAGGAGAGGAAAGCATTTCTCCTCCTCTGTGTTCAGACAAAGCCTAAATTAACCTAAATCTCCACAATCCTGATAAAATAAGGAAGATAACTAGTCCTTTCACCCAGCTGAAGGTAAATCCCCTTCCAGAGGGCTGCTGGAGGTACCATTTCTTTTATTTTCCCTGATATCGCTGCAGTGCCCATTCCCGAATCCCTCATGCTGTGTCCTGGCTGCCTGGGATGTGCTCCTGATGAATGTGGCACTTTCTCTGTGGCTTTGGGATGGGACAAGAGGCTGGTGGCACCTCCAGGACACTGCCTTGTATCCCTCCCATCCTTAGGGCTGCTTCCCATTATCCCTCCCTGCCACAGCAACTCCGTGACTGGCACAGCTCCTCTGGCAGCTCTTCCCAGCCCAGGTGGGGGGAGGCCGGGCATGTTGTTCATGCCACTTTTCCTCCTCTCCAGGGGCTCTGGCCGGGCTGGGACCTCCATCCCAAGGTGCCTTGGGGTGTGGCAGATGTGGAACGTGTCGCCCCGGGTCCCCCCTGCCTTGCAGAGCCCCCAGAGCATAGCTGCCCCTGCAGCATCACCTCCCCGAGCTGGGGGGAACAGATGCTGCCACATGTTCTGCAGCTGGATCCTCCCTCCCAGCTGTGCCTGGGCTGCCTGCACTGGGACGCTGCCGTGGGCACAGGCAGCTCTGTCACAGGGAAGTGTCACCCCATGTTGTGTCCTTACAGCAGATGCAGATCTGCTGTCCCTGCTCCCAGATTTGGGACGCCGTGAGGACAGGTGACACTGGGAGGTGGCTCTGCAGGATCAGGTCCCTGCCACTGCTAGCCTGTTCTCAGTACCTGTCCCGTGCTCTCTGGAAAGAGGAAGGGGATGGTTTCCCTGAAGGAAAGCTGAGCTTCGTGGCAGGAAGGGCTCCTGCCACCCAAGGTGACCGTCCCACTGTCTCCAGCCTCTAGAGGGGATGGGATGCTCCCAGTGTCCACCAGCAGCAGGAATCTCATCCCCAGCCCCTGGGCTGTGGCAGGAGCTGGAACATCAGTGCCGCATGACCATGTGCCACCACCCCTTGCGTCACTGTCACCGCACTGGCACAGCCTCCACACAAAGGGATGTAGCCCCTCACAGGGTCAGTTGGTAGGTGAGGGTGGGGTGGGGAACCAAGGTCACTGGGGCCTGAGGGGACACTTTGGTGGCAGGGGAACCCCTGGAAGGTCCCTGGATCTGCCCCTCCTGAGCCTGGGAGTCACAGGCTATTGGGAGCTGGGACAGTGCATGGGGACCCCGTGTGCTCACACTGGTCACAAACCACTCACAGGTGTTTGCTTTGGCCCCTGTCCGAGTCCCAGGAGCGAGGGACACCAACCTTTGGCCCTCCAAGACAACTCTTTGCTGTTCCTCCACTAAAACCTCATCCCAGAAGCTCTGACCCAGCACCAGCTCTGCCCCTTTAGCCCCTCCTGGAGCTGTCCCCTCCCTGTGTCCTCAGGGTGGCCAACACCAGGTGGGGGGGACCTTTCCCAATGTTCTCCCAGCTCCTTTGGTCTCCCCCCTGCCAGTGAAGCCCCAGCTGGGGAAGGGAAGCCTCTCCTGGGCTGGGAATCTCCTCCTGCCTCCCTCCTTCCCACAGAGCCAGCCCAGTTTGGAAGGGGTATTTTAAGCACTCACCCTCTTTGGTTGTTCCAAGGATTGAGCTAAAAAGAGGAATTGATGTTCAAAGGAGGGCTGGCTTTGCTTTAAAAGGAAGGGTTTGTGGTTTTCCTACTACTCAGTCATTGCAAAACTTTCCTGTGAAGAGGGATTGGTAAAAATACCTCTGGTGGGAGGTGGCAGTCTGTGACATCGGTGCACAGTTCCCTGTGCTGGCCCTGCTTCCCTTGCTCAGTTCCCAGGGTGAACTCCTGTCCCAAAGGAAGGAATGGGGTGGGACTAAGCCCAGCTGTGCTGGTGCTGATCACAGCTCCCATCACCTGTGAAGGGAATTGTGGGGACTGACAGTGGTCAGAAAATAGATTTTTTAGGCTCCAGGCAGTGGCTTGGGGCCTGTGAGAAAGCTAAGCACACAATACTCTCATTCTGGCCTGGGAAATTCGAAGGAGGAACCCAAAACAATCCCTGTAGATAGCCTCCTCCTGGTGTTTTCCAACTTGTTTACTGGCAAAGATGTTTACAAAGAGGTGTAGGCTCTAAACTACCAATCCTATTCATTGTACTGAAACACTGTATAAATGAATCTGTCTTTCAATAAAGTTTGCTATATACCCTCCAAGAAGACTGGAGTCTACGTGTCATTACCTGATCCGTCCCAAAACGTAACGATAGGGAATTCCCTCCTGCCGGCCTATCCTGGAGTGGTTCCTCTCTGCATTCCTGTTCTCCAGCAGCTTCTCCTGACCATTCTCACGGCTTCAGAAGTCCCTGGGAACTCAGGTGCTTTCCCAGATGCCATCCAACCCCAGTGTTGTCCTGGCAACCCTCTGGAGATCATCCAGGTCCCAAAACAAGACACCATCCACATCCTGAGGAGGAGTTTAGCTGGAAGCCACAAGGGACGAAATCCAAAACATCAGGTTTGGTGTTTAGGGAATATAGACTTGGGTTATCCCTGTATTCCTCCTTTTCTCCCTGCCCTTTAACCAATCCCCTTGTAACTGCTTGGGATTCGAGAGTAACCTGGGATCCTTCCTCAAGGGCCACTGCCCCAGCACAATGAGCCATGGCCTTTGCATCCCAAGGGAATAGTTTGAGAAGGACAATGACTCAAGCCACGTGTCCTGGTTTTAGTGCACCCGATCCCAAGTCAAAGGAAGGTCACGAGGGGACAATGATCAACCATCCAGGCATGTCCTGTCAAGGTCAGAGGTCACAGGGGGATGAAAACTGTGAAAAATGCAAATCACTCACTTTTAGAAATTTATGAAAATTTAATAAAGAATAAAAATTGGTTACAAAGAAATTAATACAAATAAAAGTTTAAAAAGTTTTCAGAGACAGGACAAGTAAAGAGACAATAAAAGGCAAAGTAGGCAGCCTAGACTACCATCCTTTCTCCTCTCCAGACCCGCTGGTTAGGAAAAAGGCACCTCCGGTAGAAATCTTTCCCTTTTTGAGGACTAAAACTTCATAATTATGCATGCTTTATCTAAGACAAACCTGTTTTTCTCCAAGATTACTGCTAAGCTCCCCTGGAGACAGGGGAGCCCTGTTTTTCTGGATTCAGATCGTCTGGTTTCGTGTGGGTTCCGAGAGATATGCATCTGAAGAATCGAGGGGGGTTTTTCTGTTGTAAATCTTATCTCTGTAAAGCATTCTTTTCTTTCCCTTGAGCTAAAGAAAATACCTTACACACAAATTTTACTAAAACTTAATGTTAAAAACTACATTTATCATTATATCACTCAAATGTTGATATTGCATAACTTTTCTAACTAGTCTATTATATATATGGTAAATATCGGCGCAGAGCTATACACACAATATGCCTTTTTTCACAAAAACCAACCCCCAGTTTGGTTCTGCCAAGGAAAAGCACTTTCCAGAGAGAGGGGAAGTAGCACAGCAAGGGAGAAAGTGAAAGCCTAAAAAGTGGGTTTCAACCTGTGACCCTTTCCAAAACCTGGGGTCAGCTGGGCTTGTGTCAAATGTCACCTCCCACTGTGGGAAAATTCCAGCCTACCTGGTTCCTCATGGGCTCCAAGCAGCACTTCTGGTTTTGTACTTGTAGGAGGGAGAGATCCCTAAAAATGCACCTTGTGACAGGCACGTGCCAGCCCTGGTGCCCTGCCATGGCACCTTGGGCAGCCCCTGCTGGCACTTCAGGGCTGGTGCCTGTGCCGGCTCAGGGATGTGCACTCCTCTAAGTCAAGGAAAATGTGTTTTTTCAAGCTTTCTGTAAAGAAAATAAGAAAAAAAAATAGAAATTATGAACCTGTACTGACCTCAAAGGAGGGTCAGGCTCTGTTCTCAGGGGACAAGGGACAGGACAGGAGGACATGGCCTCCAACTGTGCCAGGGGAGGTTATAGTTGGATATTAGGGAAAATTTCTCATGGAAAGGGTTGCTCAGGGCAGTGGTGGAGTCACACCCCTGCAGTGATTTAAAATCCATGTGAATGTGGCACTTTGGGGACACGGTCAGTAGTGGCCTTGGCAGTGCTGGGGGGAACATCCTGCAGCTGCTCATCCCTCAACCCCCCCCCCCCCCCCCCCCCCAGGTGCTGTTTGGGGACTGCCACTGCTAATGACAGCTGGACCTCCCTCCAGCCCCTCCTTGTCCCTAACCCTGTGAATGGCACCGAAACCGCCTTTGTTTTCCTCCCCGGGGGGCAGGATCTGCCACCACCGCTGCTATAAAAGGGGTGATGGGGCCCAGTGGACCCATCCCAGCTCCCAGTCCCCATCCCAGCCCCATTCCTGGCCATGGGCCACCCCTTCGGCCCTGCCACCGCGCTGCTGTGCCAGCTGGGCCTGTCGGCAGCCATCCAGTGACTGTGAGTAGGGATCTCTCCTTCCAGAGTCCTTCTTGGCGGTCCCTCGGGGCACTGTGGCCCCCCAGTGACCCCCACCTCTCCCCACAGCGGGCTGGAGGGCAGCGGAGTGTCCTGGAACGAGAGCCAGCACTGCCGGCTGCTGGTGCCGGAGCAACTGCAGCTGTGCCGCCGGCACCTGGAGGTGATGCCCAGCATTGTCCGCGCTGCCCGCCGGACGCAGGCGCTGTGCCAGCAGAGCTTTGCCGACATGAGGTAGAACTGCTCCTCCATCCAGCGCTCCCCCAGCTTCGGCCCCGACCTGCTCACAGGTAAGGGATGCTCCTCCCACCGAGGCTCTGCTGCGGCTCCGCCCCAGGAGCAGCCCGGGCTGGCAGCACGTTCCAGGGTCGCCTCTGTCTTGGATTTCTGGTTTGGAGTAAATATCCTGCCTTCACGTAGTGCTAATCCTGCCCAAGTTCCATCTGGGGAAGGTGACAGACAGTAACTTCCATTTCAAACAGCTCCCAAAAAAAGCGGGGAAAGAGGCGGGGGTACAGGCTGGATACGGGCAGTGTAACACAGGGGGCACAGGTTAAAAGACAAAAATTGAGAGGTCTCGGGTTTTTCCTGCTGCAAGACGAAATACAGAAACTCTTTACACACTGTGAGATGTGTGAGAGGAGAGTATGGCTGGTCAGGGAGGAAGGAAATATCTCTGTTTTCTCCACAGGAACACGGGAAGCCGCCTTCGTGCACGCCCTGGCAGCGGCGGCCGTGGCCCAGGGCATCGCCTGCTTCTGCGCCTCCGGAGAGCTCCCGCTGTGATCCTGCGGCCCCGGCCCCTCCGAGCCCCCCGCACCCGGCTCTCGCTGGGGCGGCTGCGGGGGCACCCTGAACCACGGCCTCCAGCTCGGAGCCGCCTTCACCGACGGCTCCGCCAGAGCCGGCACCGGCGGCACGCCGTGAACCGTGAACCGGCACAACGGAGCCGTGGGACGGGCGGTGGGTGCAGGACCCCCGGGCTCTGTGGGTTGGGATGGGGCACACGGAGCCCACCAGGGTTGCTGCGGTCTGGGATGGGGTGTGTGAGCCCCCTGGGACTCTGCAGTGGGTCACACAGTGGGGCTGAGCCCCCCCAGGACTGCCCAGGGGTGACACAGTGGGTCCAAGCCCCCTGGGATAGATGGAGCCCAGCACCCCTCACAGCAAGGGCAGAGGCCCCTAATTTAAGTCAGCAGATGCCAGCCAGGTTTTTGGGATGTCCTGAACATCAGAAGGCAACAAAATGGTTAAAAAGTGTGTTAGCAGACACCCCCTCACACACTCTGCTGCCCACCCCCAGGCATCCCATACCCTTTCCACAACCAGCACATCTGACACTTCACACCAGTATTCCCAGTTGAAAGAAATTAGCCCCAGGCTATGCACTCCCGAGTTGTACTGTTACATTGTTTTGCTGTAAAATTAAAGTTGCACTGTTACTTGCTTGTTTCAAACCGTTCATGTTGAATCTGTACCCTGAATTTCTGTTCGTTATGTCCAAGTTCTGTACCCTTTCTCCCTAAATCCTGGGCTTTCCCCTCTCCCGACGAAACCGCGCACGCCGCTTTGCCGCTCCGCCCCCCCCCGCCGCTTCTTGCTGCTCCCTGCCTGCCTCGGCCGTCGAGCTGTGGGCTCCGCCCAATATGGAGATCACCTCCCATGGTGCCTAGCTGCAGCCGGGAGTCCAGTTGGAGCTAAAAAAGCCCCTGATACAGCGAGCCAACACAGAAACTGGACCTAAGAAGGACGGGACTGTGCGAGGCACACATCCAGCTACCTGCAGGCAGCAGGCATTCTTTTGTTACTTTGTCGCCATAGCCTGAAAGAAACTGGAGAAAGGTAACGCCCCTGGACCACACGAGCCAACGGGATTCTATTGGAACCCCCGTGAGGACGGAATCCCGACTCTGCAGCAGCAGCAGCAGCAGCAGATTCGACTGCACCTCCTCCTCCGTGGTGTCTACTGGGAACAGCGGCGGCGTGCGCAGCCCCTCGAGCCCCTACCCAGAGCTGATTCCTAATAAAGGCCTTTTCAAAGGAGCTGGTCTCCTGGCCAATTTATAACAAATTGGGGGCTCGCCGGGACGTGACCACGCCTGAAGAGGACCGAGGACGGGACGGCCGACCGCCCTTTGGATCTCCAGGACAGCTGGTCACACCGGACCAAGGAAGACAGCCTGGGATTGGACAGCACGGAGGAGCACCGGTAAAGTATAGCCGGTGGCGGGAGTGGAGACGAGCGAATGGTGTGTGAGTGAGACAAAGACCGGTAGTTCGGATCTTTGGAGCGAGTGTGGACCTCCCAGTACCGCGGTTCCAGTCTCCCGCGAGGGACCTGGCCGGGAAAGGAGGGAAGCGAAAGGAGAACGGAGTGAAAGAGGCGTCTCCAGGGGCATAGGCGCCCCCCTCCAGGCGTGCAGAGGTAATTTAGAGGGTGAGTGGCACGTCACAGGGTGTGTGATTGTAGGATAGGCCCGCCTCCATTCTGGAATCTACGGAGGCAGGCTGCTCAGGCTGATCCAAGCGTGCGGAAAGCCTAGAGCCGTGGGTGTAGCACGCACCACACTGGCTGAGGTTACGGCCCGGGGTATCCACGGGTTGGGATACTGGCTGGGGTAGCTGGCGGGGTGTGGGGAGTGAGAGAGGGTACTGGCCGAGTTACGGCCCGGGGTGTCCAGGCGAGAAAGGGGTGCTGGCTGGGGTAGTGACTGAATCTCTAAGGGCGAGATATCAGGCTACCGACAGGGCACTCTGAGCACTGGCAGAAGTGGTGGCCAGACCCTGAGGGCGGGTAACTGCAACCACTACTGGCTTGGGACACCGGCTGGGGTAACTACCGGGGTACAGGAGTGGTCGCACTGGTTGGGGGTACCTAGAAGTGAGAGGTATGCGTTCCAGGTGCGGAGAGCCTACAGGGCCGGGGGTTTTTTGAGTATACCGCCTGGGTGTAGGATGAATGAAAGTTAGGGAAGTCCCAAGGTGCAAGGGATTTAACGATAGGGGGAGTGAGTGAGTCGCACACTGTATGTCCGGGTCCTGGCTGTAGGTGGTGACTGGAACTCTGGGCCCAGGTTGACCGGCCACTTATGGAAACTCGATAGATATACAGGAGAGGAAGAGGGGTGCTGGCTGGGATAGTGACTGAATCTCTAAGGGCGGGATATCAGACTATCGACAGGGCACTCTGAGCACTGGCAGGAGTGGCCAGACCCTAAGGGCGGGTAACTGGAGCCACTAACGGGTGTTCGTGGAGTGAGTGAGAAAGGGGTGCTGGCTGGGGTAGTGGCTGAATCTCTAAGGGCGAGATATCAGGCTACCGACAGAGCACTCTGAGCACTGGCAGGAGTGGTGCCACTGGGGCCACTGACGAGTGTTCGTAGAGTGAGTGGAGATTACCTAGTGAGAATGGGAGGATATATAAATAAGCAAAAACCACCTGAGGAGGAAAAGGGGAAGATAAAGAACATTCCCCCAGATAGTCCATTAGGACAAATGTTGGAACTATGGGATACTGATGAGGCCACTAAAAATTTGAGCAAGGTTAAAATGATTCATTATTGTATTGAGGTTTGGCCCACTTTAAATTTACCTGGAAAATGGCCATGGTGTGGAATTAAGGACCCCTGGATGTGCTCGCAATTAAACCAGTATCTGAAATCCCGAGGGGACTCAGATAATGAGCAGATCCTTTATGCTGCCTGCTGGCAGAGACACAGAACTGAAAGTGAAACAGTTAAGATTTATAAGCTACAAGAGGGAAAGAGGAGAAATGAAAAAGAGAAAAAGGAGGAAAGCAGTCACCATTGGGACCCTCTTGATTATTTGCCCCCTCCTCCTGTTTACCCTGGGATACCCCAAACTGTCCCTGCTAACCCTCCAGCTTTACCTGTGAACCCCTTCCCATATCTCCAAACCATGATCCCTATTCCTTCTTCAGCTTGCTCCCCAACAGGATTACCCCCTACAGCTCCACCCTCTCTACCACCTCAGTCTAACCCGACTGTCTTGAGTACTAACCCCTTCTACTCTTCAACTCTATCCTCGGCCTCTCCTAGCACTGGCCGAGGCCACACCCCCTCACCATCTACTGTCCCTGCACCCCCAAACAACTGGGAGCTGGACTTGCCAGCCAATAATATAGAAACCCCAAAAGGACCCTATTGTGGCACCAGGTCAAGAACAAAGCTCTTCCCCCTAAGGAAAGTCCCGATAAGTGGGGCAGCTGGGGATGCACCTCTGACAGCTTCAGAAGTTGGGGGCTTTAAGAAAGAGCTGGGAGGCCTGGTTGGGGACCTGGTGGGGGTGGCTGGCTGGGTGGATTGGTTCCTGAACCCTAATGTTTGCACCTGGAGTGAGATGAACTCTATTTTGGGTGCCTTGTTCAGCCCCAAGGAGATGGCCATGGTCCATGTCACGGGGATGCAAGTCTGGGAGCAGGGGAGCAGGTTTGGGCCCCGGGCAGGGGACGGGCTCCCGCGGGCGGATCCAGGGTGGGATCCAGGTGGAAAAGGGGAAGGGCAGAATGTGGGAGACTGTGGAACCCTGGTGGTGAGGGGCATCGGAGGGTCTGTTCCCCAGGGTGGCAGCACCAGGCTGGCCTTTGATGGGACCCAGGGGGAATGGGACCCCAGCCACCTAGTTAAGCAGGGGAGGAGATTTTTGGTTACGTGGATCCTGACAGTCCTGAGGGCCAAGTGCTGTTAGAGGTGCAGTTCTGTGCTGGATCCTGGCCTGATATCAGGAAAAAGCTAGAAATTAGTAACCCATGCTGCTGTTTGGACCCAAGAAAAAGAGTGGACTGACGTTTCCCGTGTAAAAGGACCAGTATCACCTCCTCCTAACTATGGACAAAACCCAGAAAAATCCCCCACGAGTCTCCCCAAGTGGACTGCCATCCAAGATCCTGCCAGCTGACAAAAGAAGAGAACCAATACGTGATGAACATGAGTTGAGAGAAATAAAGAAGTTAAGGTTGTACCAAGGGAAGCAAGGGGAATGGTTAACCCCAGATGGATGAAAGTTTTTAAATAAAGCCCTAGCTTGAAAAAATGCTAATAGAAATATAGAGCCTGACCCACTGGGGCACCCAAGGGTTATGTGATCATTTTTTTAAGAGAATATTTATGTATTGGGGTGTATGGTCTAGCCAAAGCAGTAACTGAAGGATGCCTTATATACCAAAAGGTAAATCAGAAAGCGATGTGGGGGGAGTGCCCCAGGAGGAAGACGGATGGCATTGGGACCCTTTCAAAATATACAAATAGATTTTACTGAAATGCCTTCAGTACAAGGTTACAGGTATCTACTTGTTATGGTTGATCATTTAACCCATTGGGTGGAAGCTTTTCCTACAAAAAGGGAAACGGCACAAGTGGTAATAAAAATATTATTGGAACACATCATCCCCCGGTATGGGCTAGTGAATAATATTGATTCAGACCGAGGTCCTCATTTTGTAGCCAAAATTCTACATGATGTCATTAAAGCCTTAGGAATCAGGTGGCAGTTGCATACACCCTGGCATCCCCAAAGTTCAGGGAGAGTTGAGAGGATGAATAAAACCCTCAAAAATGTATTAACTAAATTGATAACCGAAACAGGAATGAATTGGCTCAAGTGTCTGCCCCTGGCCCTTCTGCGAATCCGGGTCCGACCAAGATCTGACATAGGGGCTTCACCATATGAGATGATGTTTGGACTCCCCTTCTTACTGACCTCCTATAGCACTGGGGATTATTTAGAAGGAGAGGCCGCTACCCAAGAATATGTAAAAACAATTGGAAAGACATTGGCAGATCTTAAAAGAAGAGGGTATCTTCCTCAAACCTCTCCCTTGGACACTGACATGCACCAAATAAAACCAGGAGACTGGGTTTTAATTAAGTCCTGGAATACCACCCCACTAACTCCTAAATTCGAAGGCCCGTTCCAAGTTCTGCTCACTACTCATACTGCAGTGCGAACCCAGGAAAAGGGCTGGACCCACATCACTAGAGTGAAAGGACCATTACCACCCCCGAGTGATCCCTCTGACCCTGCAACCCCAACAAGGGTTCCCTCTGAGTGGATTGCCACTCGAGATCCAGACACCCTCAAAGTAACTCAGGAAACAAGCAAAAACCAGTTAAAGCCAATAAGGGACAATAACAGTTACTACAAGCTGTCCGTTACCATTGTTAAAAATCCACATTGTTATAAGAGGTTAAAAAGGTGTTAATATAAAAGTGTAAAATAATGGTTAAATCTGATGTTATAACTTGTTATAATGAGTCATAATGTGTTAATGTAAAAGTAATAAGTAACAGTAATTCTTAATTTAAAAATTAAATCTCTCATAGGGCACACCCAAAGGGAGCTAACTAAAACTAAGAAAAAGGTGGAAAGTGGGAATAAGCAAGGGAGAACTCCACAAATCCAGCCTAAGAACTCCCCGACCCAAGAGGCAAGACCAGGTGAGACCAAAGAGAACCCTCAGAGCGAGATGGGGGCAGGTTCATACTGGACTCTTGGAGGGACTAATAGTAGTCCTACTGATATGATGAGGAGAAAGAACCCCCTGACCCAAGAGGCAAGGCCAGGTGAGACCAAAGGATCCACAAATAGAATGGTTCATACTGGACTCTTGGAGGGACTGATAGTAGTCCTATTGATAAGCAAGTTTACAGATGGGGCTTACTCCGAATGCTGTCATTCAGTTTGTGATGGGGAGAATCTACAATCCCTTATGAGAGTTCACACCCATGTGAATCCCACATGTTTTGACATGATCCAATTATCCACCTGTCAAAAAGAGAAAAAAAACAATATTGGATTACAAAAAAGCTGCCACATTTAAGCAGTGCCTGACTGGGAAGTGCCCTATCAGAGAGTGGTTCTGTTTTAAAAAGTTAAGAAATACAGAGGGAGTAGCAGACCTGATAAAAAGAAAATACCAAAAGGGGAGGAGGGGCAGCACACAAACATGGAAAAGTAAAATACAGACACCAAAAGGAATAGTAAAAACATATAGGCCAGCAACTTGGACACAAGATAGATCATGGAGGTGCCGAACTCCAATTTACATGTTGAATAAAATTATCAAATTATCAAACAAAACAGCCCTTGCCCTTGATCATATCAGTACAAATACAATTAGATTAGAACCCCAAGAAGAAATGAGCACAGCAAAAAGAATTTATGACCAATACCAAGAATTAAAACAGATTTATTCCCTTGAGTCAGACATGACCAATTGATGCGGGCTAAAGCCCGATCAAAGAAATAGAGGGGGGATTGAAAGAAATTAGCCCCAGGCTATGCACTCCCGAGTTGTACTGTTACATTGTTTTGCTGTAAAATTAAAGTTGCACTGTTACTTGCTTGTTTCAAACCGTTCATGTTGAATCTGTACCCTGAATTTCTGTTCGTTATGTCCTAGTTCTGTACCCTTTCTCCCTGGGTCCTGGGCTTTCCCCTCTCCCGACGAAACCGCGCACGCCGCTTTGCCGCTCCGCCCCCCCCGCCGCTTCTTGCTGCTCCCTGCCTGCCTCGGCCGTCGAGCTGTGGGCTCCGCCCAATATGGAGATCACCTCCCATGGTGCCTAGCTGCAGCCGGGAGTCCAGTTGGAGCTAAAAAAGCCCCTGATACAGCGAGCCAACACAGAAACTGGACCTAAGAAGGACGGGACTGTGCGAGGCACACATCCAGCTACCTGCAGGCAGCAGGCATTCTTTTGTTACTTTGTCGCCATAGCCTGAAAGAAACTGGAGAAAGGTAACGCCCCTGGACCACACGAGCCAACGGGATTCTATTGGAACCCCCGTGAGGACGGAATCCCGACTCTGCAGCAGCAGCAGCAGCAGCAGATTCGACTGCACCTCCTCCTCCGTGGTGTCTACTGGGAACAGCGGCGGCGTGCGCAGCCCCTCGAGCCCCTACCCAGAGCTGATTCCTAATAAAGGCCTTTTCAAAGGAGCTGGTCTCCTGGCCAATTTATAACACCAGTTATCTGGTATTTCACACCAGTACTCCCAGTGCTTCTTCCCACCCTTCTCGCTGGAAACAGAGCTCATCCTGCCCTGCTCCAGCTGGGCTCTCCAGCCCACCCAGTCTTTGTACTTCCGTTCACTCCTGTTCCCCAGGTGAGGCTTGGGAAGCCTCCAGCCCCACTGCCAGCTCCCCTGGGAAGTTCCCCAAGGATCAGGCACTTATCAGACAGGATTGAAGCAGGGCTGAGCCTCTGATTGCCCCATTATATCCAGCTCTGAGCTCTTTCATCCCTTGAAACTTTCCATGGGTGTCCTTGGGAGTCAGTCCCTGGGGTACCAGGAGAGAGCAAACTCACCTCTTTCCCTGTGCTCTGCGGGTGCTCAGTGACTTCCTGGATACCAGGTGTAAATGCCATGGGGTTTCAGGCTCCTGCTCAGTGAAGACGTGCTGGAAAGGGCTGCCAGACCTGGGTGAAATAGCCTCTGACCTCAAATCCAGGTACCTGGCAGCCCTCAAGGTGACCCATTGGCTCGTGGGGCCCAGGAAGCAGCTGATCCCCAAGGAAAGGGATGCTAGGCCAGTGACAGAGATGGATCTGGTTTATCTCATCAACTCTTCTGACTACTGCACCCCAAACCCCCAGCTGGGTTCTCTGGGGACACAGGACAGGTAGGAAGAACTCAGCCTCTGATTCCAGGAGTGCCTGTACTGCTGGGTTTGAGTGTCCTGGGAAGCTGATGTGGATGGGCTGGGGTGAGCTTGCAGCAGATCCCTGAATCCCTGTCTTGTGAGACCCCATCTGCACTGCTGCATCCAGGTCTGGGGCCCCCAACACAAGACAGACGTGGACTTGTTCAATAGGTCCATGTCTGGCCATGGAGATGCTCTGAGGGCTGGAGCTTCCCTGCTCTGGAGCCAGGCTGGGAGAGCTGAGGGTGCTCACCTGGAGAAGAGAAGGCTCCAGGGAGATCTCAGAGACCCTTCCAGTGCCTAAAGGGGCTCCAGGAGAGCTGGAGAGGGACTTGGGACAAGGGATGGAGGGACAGGACAAGAGGGAATGGCTTCCCACTGCCAGAGGGCAGGATTAAATTATTGGGAAGATTATTAGATTATTGGGAAGGAATTCTGTGAGAGTGGGGGCGCCCTGGCGCAGGTTGCCCAGAGGAGCTGTGGCTGCCCCTGGATTCCTGGAAGTGTCCAAGGCCAGGTTGGATGGGGCTTGGAGCAACCTGGGATAGCAGGTGTCCCTGCCCATGGCAGGGGGTGGCACAGGATGATCTTTAAGGTCCCCTCCAACTGAAGCCAACCGTTCCATGATCTGCTGCCTCCTGCTCTGAGCACACCAACTCTGGGAGAGGCCAGGGCCTGGGAGGGCAGGTCCCCAGGTCCCACATCTCTCCGCAGGCCGTGCAACAGGAGCTCAGTGGGCAGTGACAGCTGTGACCTGCTGTGCTGTGGCCGTGGCTACAACACCTACACACACGGAGGAGGTGCAGGAGCACTGCCACTGCCGGTACCACTGGTGCTGCTCCGTGGTGTGCAGGCACTGCCGGTGCAGCCTGGAGAGACACGTCTGCAAATAAGGAGGAGAACCCACCTTGGCACCCACCAGGCACGGCTGGACACCAGGAGCCCATCCCAAGGGATGCCCCCCAGCAAGGAGGAGGCTGTGCAAGGAAGCCTGGTTTCTCACGGAGAGCCTCAGACTGAGAGACTTAGGGAAGCTTTCAGTCCCTTCCAACCCAGAGCTCAGGGCAGGACAAAGAGCTGCCCTCCTGCAGCTGGTCAGTGGCCAAGCCTCTGTCTCCAGCTGGGAAAAGACATTGATCATTCCACAGGCCCCTTTCTCTGGGGGGAATGGGGACCCTGGGCTGCCATTGTCCCTTTGTAAGAAGATTCTGACAGCAGCCTGAAAGCCAGGAGTGATAGATGGAAGGGGGTAGAGTTATCCACTGGGAGAAGGCTGCAGGGATGGAACGCTGCTGCTTCGGGTGAGGGGGTCATGGGCAGCTCCTTTGGGAACAGGATTCTGCTGTAGGCTCATCCAGGATGCTCCTCAGGGGAAAACACTGCTCCAGAGAGCCCTTTGCAGCATCCCAGTGGAGACCATTTGCATGGAAATGGCAGAGACACTAGGGACAGGAGAGGTCCTAGGGGCTGCCGAAACTGGTCAGCCTGGCAAACCCACCCCTGACCACGTGTTAACAACCCAGCCATGGCATCACTAGCTTCTGTCCCCATGTCGGAGGTGGGAGCCCACTCAGTACATTAAATTCTCATGGCTTGTCCTTCCTGACCCTCCTTCTGGCCCACTGAGGTCTTCAGCCCACTCCTTCCACCCTTTGGGACCAGGTACGTTGGAATTCTGGCCTGGAGAGGGGACACAACTCCAGGGCCTTAGGGAAGCAAGAAATAACCTTTAGTTTCTGTACTTCCTGTAAGTGAGATTCTGGTGTGTGTTTTTAAATAAATGTTATAACTCTCTGTGCCTTGTTTTCTAGGACAATCTTTCCTCCATGTCCTTCTGAGCTGGTCCTGGAGAAAGAAGCTGTAAGGAGAACCTTGTGTCCGTAAAGCCTCATGTCTGTGAAAAATAGGTATCGTGTGTGTAGCTCTGCACTGATATTTACTATATATATATATTAGACTAGTTAGAAAAGTTATGCAATATTAACATTTGAGTAATATAATAAATGTAGTTTTTAACATTAAGTTTTAGTAGGATGTGTGTGTAAGGTATTCTCTTTAGTTCAGGGGAAGAGAATCGGCCCTAAGAGAATGATTCACAGAGATAAGATGCAACAGAAAAGAAAAACCCCCCTCGATTCTTCAGATGCATATCTCTCAAAACCCACAACAGAACCAGACTATCCAAATACACAAAAGCAAGGCTCCCTGCGGAACCAAAGGAAACCAGACGACCCGAATCAACAAAAACAGGATTCCCCTTCTCCAGGGAGCTTAGCAGTAACCTTGGGGAAAACAAGTTTGTCTTAGCTAAAGCATGCATAATTATGAAGTTTTAGTCCTCAAAAAGGGAAAGATTTCTACGGAAGGGGCCTTTCTTTCTAACCAGCGGGTCTGGGAGGGAAGAAAGGACGGTAGCCTCGGCTACCTACTTTGCCTTTTATTGTCTTCTTTATTTGTCCTGTCTCTGAAAACTTTTTAAACTTTTATTTGTATTAATTTCTTTGTAACCAATTTTTTTTCTTTATTAAATTTTCTTAAAATTCTAAAAGTGAGTGATTGGCATTTCTCTCATGTCCATACTTTTCCTTTCACACATGAGGACCAGCTCACTTTCAACTCTTTCTGCTTCTCACTGGCCCAGATTTGCCTTTAATTACAGATCCCTACCTTCCTCGGCTCCTGTTTTATCCCCTGCTTCCTCAGGTCTCTGGCTGCTTGGGAACTGGCTGCCTGGGATTCAGGGTGGTTGCTGGAAACTGTGCAGTCCAGGGTTATTTTCTGATCCTTGGGAATGAGGACTGGATGAGCCAAGGGTGTGTGTTGTAATAAATTACCATCAGTAATTGTTCACTGAACCGTGCTATAGGAAAAACCTTGTTATCTCATCGAGACTATTTCTTCAGACATCCGGCAAAGTAAACAAGAAGATAAGCAGAAGTAAAGAAGCTGAACAACCAGTTTTCTGCAAGAGATTGAGTATGAGACCCTGTTCTCACGACCACCAGGAAAACCCCCCCGCAACACTTCTCAAACACAAAAGAAACAGAAGCGTGTCACAGGAAGCTGCAAAGTATAAAGAGCAGAGACTTTTGGTGGTATGGTGCGAGCTGTGGTGGGACAGGAGATCCCCCGGCTGCCCAGCGCTGTTTTGCTTACTGTTGCTTGCTTAATAAATTCCAATATTATTTTAATTGGGCTTGTGTCCAGTCAATTATTGGGACACACCTATAACAAATTTGGTGCCGTGACCTCGGATAGAGGCAACCTGGTGTGGGTCACCATACGGGGGAGGCGCCCCGCTGACAAGCGGCCCCTGTTTGTGTGGCACCCCATCTGATCCTCTACCGACGAACCCTAAATTCGACAGTAAGCAAAAGAAAGCCGGCAACCCCATAATCTTTGTGCACGAAGCCCGAACGAAGACGCAGGAGTGCGTAAGTATAGGCCGGTTATCCGTTCGGTTGGGGTTGGGTATCCCAGAGTGTGTCATTGTGAGACGTCCAGGGGAGGACGAAGCGAGTGTGGGCTCCTCAGTAATGCGGTTCCCACATCCCGCGAGGGACTGGGCCACGAACAGGAGGTGAAGTGTGTGTGTGTGTTTGAAGGCACTCTGGAAGATGGGACAGAGGAAAAGCAAGCCCTCTGATCCCATGGGTGGGGGACCCCAAGTGAAGCTTCCCCAGACAGGACTGAGTGTTACATATTGGAATGGTTACCCCTTCTAGGCGGGGTAAGAGTAAAGTAAAAATGATTCACTATTGTGTGGAGGTGTGAGGTGGAAAGCAAATTAGAGGCGACCACCTATACTGGCCTGTGTTTGGTTCCTTTGAGGATTGGATTTGTCAGGCTTTGAACATTTGTGTAAGTTCCAGGGAACCTTTTAGTTTAGAAGAGGTGACAAGAGTATGAATATGCATTTGTATTTTGTGTATTCGACACTTTTGTAGATAAAAGGCTTTGTAATTACCTGTGATCTTTGCAGTGGTATTGGGGAGCTATCCCACGCAGCTGCCCGGCTACACTTTCTAACTGAACTGTTAGAGAGTCTTTTGTCTGTCACAGTTGGGTATCGGTATTAGATCAATATTCATATTTTAATAAATCACGTGGCGAGCCAGGCAAGAGACTGCTCTCTCTGGCTGAGGGGCCATCGGGGTCTGAGACCCCTCTGGGCGCCCACCCAGAATTTAATGAGAAGAGGGCTCCGTGTCCCTGCTAACACCCCAGGGAGAGAGCAGGACATGCCTAAGCTACGGACAAAAAGGTATGTTTAATAAATATTTGAAAAAGGTACCTTTGAATACAGGCAGCTTATAAGTCATAAAGAGACATCTTATGCAAAACAGAGGCCTGATTTGGTTTAGTAAGCTCTGCGGAGTCTGGTATTGATGGTTCTTTGTGTTTTAGGTAAGAGCTGGCAACGGCACCAGCTTTAAGTGTCCCGAGGGGCAGAAGCCTCAGCAGAGCCGTAGATCTAGCTATTGTCGTTGTTCAAGAGCAATTGAGGCTCCAGTTTGGTTGTGGTTTAAAAGCGGCTCAGGGACTGTGGTTTGTGAATTCTGGGTCACGGGCGGTCCCAGACCGAGTCGCGGGAAACAGAGATTGGAGTCCGGCACATCGGCTGCAATCGTATGTTCAAGCAGTAAAATTATTGGTGTGCCGTATGTGTTGTGGTCTGTGTGGATCTGCACTGTAGGCGCCTTGATTTGTGTGCTTTTGGAGTGTGTCATTAGTATCTGATAAGTGTTTTGGGTTTGTGCCTCTTTAAAGCTGTGAAAGAATTTTAAAACCCCCGCCTGATCAGCAGAGGGGTATCTGTGTGTTTGAGAAAGCGGCAGGATTTGGAGTGTTTGTACCGTGTTTGTAGTGTGTGCCAGGAGGAATGCTGTGTGTGAGGTTTGTTCGTGTGCCTGGCAGCGGAATTTTAACCAGTGTACTGTTAAGTGAAAACAGCTGTGGATAAATAAGCTGTTTATTTTGTGTATAAAACGACGAGTAGTGTAGAAGGTTTGAAATTATGCCCGGTTGAAGGATTCAGGGTTTTGTAGTCCCAGTTTGTTTTGTTTTGTTTTCCAGCCCGCTACGACCCTCCCCAAAAGTTCTGATTGTAGAGGGGGGAGGGGGGGGGCTTGTCTCGACTGTAGAGAAACACACTTAATTGTTTGTGAGATCTTGAGATTGCCAGTGTGTGAAGTAGTATTTTAATGAAGAACCGGTGATCTCTGGTCGCAAGGAGAGTGCCGGGACAGTGTGGGGCCGGGGTGGCCCCACTTCCCTCCTGCAGAAGGATCTGTGCTGCTGTATCCCCATTTGAGTTCTTTTGACGTATGGCAACGTTTTATTAAAACCTTTAGTTGAGTGTGTTTGGGGTTGTTAATATCTGGCCGAGACCCAGTTAGCATTTTCCCCTCTAGTGGTGTGTGTAAACCCTGGGTTGTTTTAGTGGTTTAGTAAAAAGTATATGCCCAGGAGAAGAAGGCATAGGGAAGCCAGTGGAAATCTTTAGAGTAGAACAAGAGTACCCAGTATATTGCTGTACCAGAGGAATTTTAAAAATGAAAGCAGGTGAAAGTCAGGGGATTCCTGAAAACAGTCCTCTGGGATGTGTTTTAACACATTAGAAAAACTGGTGAGTTATGGTGATAAAAAAAAACAAAAAAAAAAAAAAAAAACCAAAAAAAAAAAAAACAACCACCAAGAGAGAGCTGGTTAAGTGGTGGCCTCTATATAAGCTTGATGAAGATGTAAAGTGGCCCAGTAAGTGGTACACTGGACTATCAGACATTATTGTGGAATGAGGCCACCATCTGATCCTTTAGTACTGGCCCTTGAAAAAGACAATAAAGTCACTAAAGGGAAGCCCAAATAGTGTTGTAGTACCTGCTCAATAAATCAGAGGTGCACACATCCCAATAAGGTGTACCAAGCAGAGGCTCTGGAAAAAGAGACAGAAGACATAAGGTTTCCTTTTCCTCGATTATTTTTGAGATTTGGGAAAAGAGTGCTAAGGGCTATTGAAATGACCCAACAGGGGTTGCTTAGAAGATAAAGTTTATGATTAAAGAAGACAGTAAAAGAGGAGATGTTAAAGAAGTGTTCCCCTTCAAGACCCAGGCTGGGATCCTAATAATGATGGACTGAGACAGTTAAAGAGATACCAAGAATCGATTGTAAAAAGGCCTGGAAAGAGCAGTCCCCAAACCAGCCAGCCTTACCTGCTATCAAACAGAGCCCCTTAGAACAGGCCCCCCTTCTGAATTTCCAGATCACCTGCAAGACGCCATGTGCCGACACACCCCCCTGCCTCCTGGATCTGATGAAGAGATGCAGCAAATAATAAATTTATTTTTAGGACAGTCTACAGGAGACATAAAGTGGAAACTCCAGAAGATCCGGGGTCCAAACAGCCGGAATTTAGAAGCTTTACTGGATGAAGCCTGGAGAGTTTGGTTGTTTTGTTTTGGTTTGGTTTTTTTGTAATGTTATAGTAAAGGGGGCAACTGGTCAATCTGAAAGAGCTTATTTTATGAACCACTAAAGTATAAATTGGGGAAACAGTGGGGAATTCATCAATTTTTATGTATGCCTAATGCTCCATCTGCATTTTTTGCCAGGGATCTGCTGGAGCAAGAATAATATTCAAAAATGGGGAAATTAGTTTGGAGGTAAAAGACTGACAATATGTAGAACTGCTAAGTTTAATGCTAATAACCAAAGAAATTGAAGTTGCAAATGAAAAAGAAAACTTTAAGAAAATAATGGATCGAGTATTTCCTGGGATATGGGCTTCTGATATACCAAGAATGCATTACCAGTACAAATTAAGCTCAAAGAAAGAAGACAGTCAGTAAGGGTTAAACAATACCCCCTAAAGAAAGAAGATAGGGAAAGGATTAGTCCAATTATTGAAAACCTTTTGAAGACAGGACTACTGAGGGAGTGTCAGTCTGATTTCAACACTCCTATTTTGCCAGGATGAGTACAAGATGTAAGGGCTGTTAATAAAGTAACTGAGGACTTGTATCCAGTAGTTGCCAATCCCTACACCCTGTTAACTCGTTTAACTCCTGAATTAACCTGGTTTACTGTTTTAGATCTAGAAGATGCATTCTTTTGCCTATCTATCCATGAAGCCAGCCAAGAAATTTTTGAAAACTCAGCTCACATGGTGCGTATTATATATGAAGGGCAGCTTGAAGAAAATTTGGAATCCTGGGAACCCCCTCCAAGAGAAGGACAGCTCCTCCAGTATGTGGATGTCCTCCTAATAGTCACCCAGACCCAGGAAACGTGCGTGGATTGGATGGTAAGCCTGCTAAACTTTTTGGGCCTGCAAGAGTATTCCAAAAGAAAGTTCAGATGGTAGAACAGACAGTCATTTACCTGGGCTATGAAGTGAGTGCCGGACAAAAACTTAAGGCAAGATCGCAAGGAGGCAATATGCCAGACCCCAAAACCTCAGACAGTGAAAGAACTAAGAACCTTTCTAGGCATGACAGGGTGGTGCAGACTGTGGATTTAAGCAACTCAAGCCTTTGACCAGCTGAAGAGGGCCCTCATGTCAGCACCAGCCCTGGGACTTCCAGATGTGAGTAAGCTATTCTTTTTGTTTTCTCACGATAAGCAAGGAATTGCTTTAGGAATATCAGCACAAAATCTTGGCCTGTACCGAAGGGCAGTGGCCTCCCTCTCCAAACAGCTGGATACAGCAGCTAAGGAGTGGCCACGGTGTCTCAGAGCTGTTGCAGCAGTAGCAGTGAACATCCAAGAGATGTAAGTTCACCCTGGGCCAGAAAATGACTGTGCTAGTGTCCCACACAGTGTCTACAGTTCTAGAAGTGAAAGAGAGGCATTGGCTCTCCCCACAGAGATTCCTGAAGTACCAGGTTGTACTGGTAGAACAAGATGATGTTGAGATTGTGGTAACTAACATTGTGAATCCAGCTTCCTTCCTCAGCGGAAGTATGGGAGAACCTGTGATCCGTGATTGCCTGGAGACCACGAAGCCACCTACTCCAGCCGCCTGGATCTGAAAGACACCCCGCTTGAGGATGCTGAGGCCTGGTTCACTGACGGGAGCAGCTATGTCATCAGTGGAAAGAGGCATGCTGGGTATGCGGTTACCACAAGCAGAGAGGTAATAGAGTCTGGACCATTACCAACAAATACCTCTGCACAGAAAACTGAAATAATTGCCTTAATTCGAGCCCTAGAGCTGGCAGATGGAAAGAAAATTAACATCTACACGGACTCAAGGTATGCATTTGGTGTAGTTCATGCACACAGAACCATTTGGAAAGAGAGAGGACTGTTGAACTCACAGGGGAAGAATATTAAGCATACCCAAGAAATACTGAGACTATGGGATGCAGTACAATTACCTGAAGAGGTGGCCATCATGCACATCAAAACGCACAAAAAAGTGAGCTCTGAATTGGAGGAAGAGAATATGCTGGCAAATAGACAGGCAAAAGAAGTAGCAGAAGGTGGGATACCTGATGAGACAATTGAGGCAGCATTGATTCCAGACAGAAAAATTTCTATTGAAGGTAAGTCATTATACAGTAAAAAAGATAAGAAACTTATCAAGGTAGAGAAGAAAAGTTATAACCAGGAGGGATGGGCTGTAACAGAAAAAGAGAAACTTGTAGTACCCTCCTATTTGTTGTAGTCATTAGTACAGAGGGAACATTAGAAAACACACTGGGGAATAGATGCCCTGTATAACCATTTGAAAGAAAGAATCATGGCCAAGAAATTGCAGGGCACAAGTAACTTGTCAGTGTAGCCTTCGCCTCCGAACTAACCCTAAAAATACCCCAAAGCCTGAAGTGAGACAAATTGAGAAAGGCTGTAGACCTGGGCAACAATGGCAAATTGACTTTACAGAACTGCCCAGGAAGCGGGGGGCGTACCGTTACCTATTGGTATTAACTGATACCTTTTCAGAATGGCCAGAAGCCTTTCCTGCTAGGACAGCAAAGGCTTGAGAGGTGACTAAAGCACCATTGCAAGAAATAATACCACAATTTGGAGTTCCAGCCACCATATCCTCAGATAAGAGGCCACACTTTATTTCAAAATTGTACAGCAAATAAGTCACCACCTGAGAATAGACTGAGAATTAAACAACAAATTGTGAGGCTGGGGCAAGAAGCAAATTTGCCCTGGCCCCAAGCTTTTCCATTGGCATTATTGCAAATTCGGACAAAACCAAGGGCAAAAGAGAAGCTAAGCCCTTTTTGAAATAAGGCCATATGCAGTTCAAGAGGGAACAACATCCATTCAAGTAGGGGAAGAAACCCTACATAGATATATGGTGGCCCTAAATAAACAACTTAGAGAAATTGAGAAATATGTGGTTGGAGCTCAAAACAGAGAACTAGATAGCTCTGTACATGATGTACAACCTGGAGATTATGAGTACATTAAGTCTTTTGCAGAAAAGACCTTGGAACTGCATTGAGAAAGACCATCCCAGGTGCTCCTCACTATCTTCACTGCAATTAAGATCAAAGAACAGAAGGCCTGGATCCATCACTCCCGAGTGAAGAAAGCCCCAGAGGAAGTTTGGAAGGTCACACCAAGCAATAACAAACTGAAGCTGAAGCTCACTCGGAACCCCAAATAAATAGACTAATAGTTATTATAGACATTATGCATAGACATTATGTAGAAAGTTGTAACTATTGTAGTATTCAATAAATTAATTGAAATAGTAAAAAGTAGATTAGAAGCAGCAGTTCAGTGAACAAAAAAAAAAAAAAAAAGGGGGGAATTGTAATAAATTACCATCAGTAATTGTTCACTGAACCGTGCTATAGGAAAAACCTTGTTATCTCATCGAGACTATTTCTTCAGACATCCGGCAAAGTAAACAAGAAGATAAGCAGAAGTAAAGAAGCTGAACAACCAGTTTTCTGCAAGAGATTGAGTATGAGACCCCGTTCTCACGACCACCAGGAAAACCCCCCCGCAACACTTCTCAAACACAAAAGAAACAGAAGCGTGTCACGGGAAGCTGCAAAGTATAAAAAACAGAGACTTTCTGTGGTATGGCGCGAGCTTGGTGGGACAGGAGATCCCCCGGCTGCCCAGCGCTGTTTTGCTTACTGTTGCTTGCTTAATAAATTCCAATATTATTTTAATTGGGCTTGTGTCCAGTCAATTATTGGGACACACCTATTGAAAGAAATTAGCCCCAGGTTATGCACTCCCGAGTTGTACTGTTACATTGTTTTGCTGTAAAATTAAAGTTGCACTGTTACTTGCTTGTTTCAAACCGTTCATGTTGAATCTGTACCCTGAATTTCTGTTCGTTATGTCCAAGTTCTGTACCCTTTCTCCCTAAATCCTCGGCTCTCCCCTCTCCCGACGAAACCGCGCACGCTGCCTTGTCGCTCCGCCCCCCTGCCGCTTCCTGCTGCCCCCTGCCGCCTGCCGTCGAGCTGTGGGCTCCGCCCAATATGGAGATGAAAGGAACTCCCATGGTGCCTGGCTGCGGCCGAAAGTCCAGTTAGAGCTAAAAAAAGCCCCTGATACAGCGAGCCAACACAGAAACTGGACCTAAGAAGGACGGGACTGTGCGAGGCACATGTCTAGCTACCTGCAGGCAGCAGGCATTCTTTTGTTACTTTGTCGCCATAGCCTGAAAGAAACTGGAGAAAGGTAACGCCCCTGGACCACACGAGCCAACGTGATTCTATTGGAACCCCCGTGAGGACGGAATCCCGACTCTGCAGCAGCAGCAGCAGCAGCAGCAGATTTGACTGCACCTCCTCCTCCGTGGTGTCTACTGGGAGCAGCGGCGGCGTGCGCAGCCCCCGGGCCCCCTACCCAGAGCTGATTTCCTAATAAAGGCTTTTTCAAAGGAGCTGGTCTCCTGGCCAATTTATAACACCTATAACATGTGTGAACAGCAAGGGTTTGGGAGACAGGGATGGGAGCTCCCACATTTCCCTAAGCACGGAATCTGGCCAAGCACTTGGATGGGATGAGATTCCTGCTGGTGCAGCCTTTAGAAAGAAAGGATGAATCCAAACAGGTGCTGGAGAGACTCCAGAGCACCAGGACAGGTAAATGGGATGGGAATCCTCGGGTGGATTCTGGCAGCTCCCAGCATTTCCTGGAGGCTGCAGCAGCTCTGCTTTATTTTTGGTTCCCATTGACTGGAGTTGGCTGCGCTCAGCCCAAGCCCAGCTGGACAATTACTCATTTCCATATCCATTCCATCATCTTTAATGGTCTCTGCTGGGTCACGGAATCAATTTGTTATGATGAATTAATTCATGTTTTCCTAATAAGGTGATATTGGTGAAGGGTAAAATATGTTCTTTGTAATAGCTGTGTTATAAGGATAAAAGTTCATAAATCTCAGAGGCACTGCAGGCTCAGGCGGGCGCTGGGCTGGCAGTTTCGCAAGAAACCTCCCACATCACCAAGTATTGAAACAGCAGATTACAATACCAATGAGGGGTGTAGAAGCACAGAGATGTGGAGCAATCGGCATCTGATAAGGATTGATGGCCCAGAAGAATACATCCTGCCTGGGACATTAAGAGTACTCAGGATACACCCTGCACACCCAGGAAATCCATTCACGCCGGCCCACCGATACTGTGATTCCATCAGCAGCACCATCAGGAAACAAAAAGTCTATAGAAATCCTGGACTGGGCAGTGGCTCAAACCCGGAGAAGTTTCAAGCTCCCCTCAATACCGGGACCACCGGACTTGTCCAGACTTGTTCACTGAGTTAAGGGTATAAGAGTGGCAGACCTGGACTGAGTTCTTCGTGAGACCTAGGGGGTGATGTGTCGCGGGACTCATCACAAGTGTGCTTCGCTGACTCTGTCAATTTCTGTATTGGCTTTGTCAATTTCGCGTCTGTGATTTTTCACCGGCAATAAATTCTATTTTATTTTAAATTGGCTTTTGCCATTTATTACAAATTCATGAGCTTTTCTTATAAAACATCACCTCCTTTTAATGTGCTCCAGGTTTCTGTGTGAGCAGGGAAGGAATCAGAGGTGGCTCGAGAGGTTGCAGGGGCTAGAAGTTGAGCCCGAGCTTGGGGGCTGCCAGGAGTGAGTTAATCCTCGTTATCAGTTGTTAATGTGCCATTGACCGGCTCTGCCTGTTGCCATTGTTGCCATCTCCCTTCCGAGAGCACCTGGAAAACCGCAGCTGCCCAAGGCCAAAAGCTATTTCGAGTTTTCCTTTTAAAATGCAATTAGGGGTCAGTTCCGGGCATTCCTCAGAAAAAGGAGTTTCAGCTGCCAGGCTGCAAACCAGCTGCAGTTTCCGTGTCCAGAGGGCTGCAGGTACTAAATTAGGATTGCTTCAATGCCGTCCCTCCATCCATCTCCCAGTGCATCCCAGATCACAGGGAGGTGACACCGGGAGGGGCTGCGTATTCCACGGAGCATTGCAAAACGAGCTGGTGAGAGGAAAAAAAAAAAAAAAAACAGGAAGGAACTTGTGGAGTGAGAACTCACACCAGGAGGGTGGAAAATGTGATTTGCATTTGGTAACTACAAACACAGGATCCCGTTGGAATTTCTGCCTAGGAAAATGCAGGGTCAAGTGCTGAATATGCAGAATCCACTCCTCCTCTCCCTCCTTGACTCCAAGCCCGACAGGAAAGAGATGGGAAAAAACTGAAGGGGTCATTGTGCAGGCGGAATCTGCAGGAAATGGGAAGGTGCCTGAATTATCTGGAGAGTGCAAAGGGTCAGGCTGGCAGGGGGTGACAGCTCTGTGACAACGCTCTCAGTGGGAGCTGCTGGAATCCGGGCCCGCACCTGGAATTAGCAGGGATGTGAGATCTGCAGGGCTGGGAGCACCCCCCAGGAACTGGGAGCCAGAGGATGGATGCGGTGGGAATGATCCCTGTGTTTGTCCCCAGGGGTTTTAAGGGAGTAACATTGGTGTGAACGTGGTTATTTTTTGCTGGTCAAATTTGAGCAAACAGTAAAGTCTGGAGGAAAGCAAGTGATTTTCATGGATTCTTTTGATTTTGGTGTTAAAACACTGATTTATTTATTTTTCCTTTTATTTCCTTATTCACTGAGGGATGCTGCATAACTCATTCTGGGAGGATAATATCAGCAAGGGCAGAACCATTGATAATTAAGTATTTTGGGGGAAGGATGACTGTGTTCAAGGACATGTTGGGACATTTCTTCTGCACAGCCCTGGAGTGCAGCTCGCACTGGAATGTGGGTCAGGACCTGCACCCGCTTTTTCCTTGTGCTGCTCACAGAGCTGAGCCAGAAGGAGGAGAAAGCCCAGGATGGGGCTCAGCTGTGGATTGACATCTCACAGAATCAGGGAATCCTGGAATGGTTTGGGTTGAAGGAACCTTACAGCTTGTCCAGTTCCATCTCCTGGCATGAGCGGTCTTTATCGCTTCCCGGTAGTGGTGGTCGTGGGAATGGAGTTTTGTAGCTGATCTCTGCAAAAACTGGTTACTCAGCTTTTAGTTCTGCTTATCTTTTGTTTACTTTGCCGGATGTTTGAAGAAATAGTCTTGATGAGATCACAAGGTGCTTCCGTAGCATGGTTTAGTGAACAATTAATGATGGTAATTTATTACAATTCCCCCCTTTTTATTTTGTTCACTGAACTGCTGCTTCTAATCTACTTTTTACTATTTCAATTAGTTTATTGAATATACATGGTCCAAATGTTAGTCTCAGAACTAACAAGATTACTGGTAGCCACAATACGTGGTATTGTGTTGACTGTTGTTATGGCTAAGGTAATTACCACAATAGTTACAGCCTTCTATGTAATGTTCATAATAACTATTACTCTATTTATTCGTGGTTCCGAGTGAGCTTCAGCCTCAGTTCGTTATTGCCTGGCATGACTTTCCAAATTCTCTCTGGGGCTTTCTTCACTTGGGAGTGATGGATCCAGGCTTTCTGTTCTTTGATCTTGATTGCAGTGAAGATAGTGAGGAGCACCTGGGATGGTCTTTCTCAATGCAGTTCCAAGGTCTTTTCTGCAAAAGACTTAACGTACACATAATCTCCAGGTTGTACATCATGTACGGGGCCATCTAGTTCTCTGTTTTGAGCTCTAGCCACATATTTCTCAATTTCTCTAAGTTGTTCATTTAGGGCCACCATATACCTATGTAGGGTTTCTTCCCCTACTTGAATAGGTGTTGTTCTCTCTTGAACTGCATATGGCTTTCTATACAATATTCCAAAAGGGCTTAGCTTCTCTTTTGCCCTTGGTTTTGTCCGAATTCGCAATAATGTCAATGGAAGAGCCAGGGGCCAGGGTAAATTTGCTTCTTGCCCCAGTCTCACAATTTGTTGTTTATGCAATTCCCAGTCTATTCCTAGGTGGTGACTTATTTGTTGTACAATTTTTGAAATAAAGTGTGGCTCCCTATCTGAGGATATGGTGGCTGGAACTCCAAATTGTGGTATTATTTCTTACAACAGTGCTTTGGTCACCTCTTGAGCCTTAGCTGTCCTAGCAGGAAAGGCTTCTGGCCATCCTGAAAGGTATCAGTTAACACCAATAGGTAACGGTACCCCGCCGCTTCCTGGGCAGTTCTGTAAAGTCAATTTGCCATTATTGCCCAGGTCCACAGCCTTTTCCAATTTGTCCCACTCTAGGCTTTGGGGTATTTTTAGGGTTAGTTCGGAGGCAAAAGCTACACTGACGAGTTACTTGTATCACTGTGCCCTGCAATTTCCTGGCCACGATTCTTTCTTTCAAATGGTTATACAGGGCATCTATTCCCCAGTGTGTTTTCTCATGTTCTCTCTGTACTAATGACCACAACAAAAAGGAGGGTACTACAAGTTTCCCTTCTTCTGTTACAGCTCATCTCTCCTGGTTATAACTTGCCTTCTGTACTTTGACAAGTTTCTTATCCTTTTTATTGTATAATAGCTTACCTTCAATAAAAATTTTTCCATCTGGAATCAATGCTGCCTCAACTGTCTCATCAGGTATCTCACATTTTGCTACTTCTTTTGCCTCCCTATTCTCCAGCATATTCTTTCTTCCAATTCAGAGCTCACTTTTTGGTGCGCTTTGATGTGCATGATGGCTCCGTGTGCATGAACTACACCAAATGCATACCTTGAGTTTGTGTAGATGTTAAGTTTCTTTCCTTCTGCCAGCTCTAGGACTCAAATTAAGACAATTATTTCAGCTTTCTGTGCAGAGGTATTTGTTGGTAATGGTCCAGACTCTATTACCTCTCTGCTTGTGGTAACTGCATACCCAGCATGCCTCTTTCCACTGATGACATAGCTGCTCCCGTCAGTGAACCAGGCCTCAGCATCCTCAAGCGGGGTATCCTTCAGATCCGGGCGGCTGGAGTAGGTGGCTTTGTGGTCTCCAGGCAATCATGGATCACAGGTTCTCTCATACTTCCGCTGAGGAAGGAAGCTGGGTTCACAATGTTAGTTACCACAATCTCAACATCATCTTGTTCTACCAGTACAGCCTGGTACTTCAGGAATCTCTGTGG
This sequence comes from Phylloscopus collybita, assembly GCA_027886175.1. Classification (NCBI taxonomy): domain Eukaryota; kingdom Metazoa; phylum Chordata; class Aves; order Passeriformes; family Phylloscopidae; genus Phylloscopus; species Phylloscopus collybita. The sequence goes on from JAJNNQ010000051.1 coordinate 4,552,029, forward strand.
GGAGAGCCAATGCCCCCCTTTCACTTCCAGAACTGTAGACACTGTGTGGGACACTAGCACAGTCATTTTCTGGCCCAGGGTGAACTTACATGCCTCTTGGATGTTCACTGCCACTGCTGCAACAGCTCTGAGACACCCTGGCCACTCCTTAGCTGCTGTATCCAGCTGTTTGGAGAGGGAGGCCACTGCCCTTTGGTATGGGCCAAGATTTTGTGCTGCTATTCCTAAAGCAATTCCTTGCTTATCGTGAGAAAACAAAAAGAACGGCTTACTCACATCTGGAAGTCCCAGGGCTGGTGCTGACATGAGGGCCTTCTTCAGCTGGTCAAAGGCTCAAGTTGCTTAAATCCACAGTCTGCACCACCCTGTCATGCCTAGAAAGGTTCTTAGTTCTTTCACTGTCTGAGGCTTTGGGGTCTGGCATATTGCCTCCTTGCGATCTTGCCTTAAGTTTTTGTCCAGCACTCACTTCATAGCCCAGGTAAATGACTGTCTGTTTTACCATCTGAACTTTCTTTTGGAATACTCTTGCAGGCTCAGAAAGTTTAGCAGGCTTACCGTCCAATCCATGCACGTTCCCTGGGTCTGGGTGGCTATTAAGAGGTCATCCACATACTGGAGGAGCTGTCCTCCTGGAGGAGGTTCTCAGGACTCCAAATATTTTTCAAGCTGCCCTTCATATATAATACGCACCATGTGAGCTGAGTTTTCAAAAATTTCTTGGCTGGCTTCATGGATAGATAGGCAAAAGAATGCATCTTCTAGATCTAAAACAGTAAACTAGGTTAATTCAGGTGTTAAACGAGTTAACAGGGTGTAGAGATTGGCAAGTACTGGATACAAGTCCTCAGTTACTTTATTGACAGCCCTTAAATCTTGTACCAACCTGTATGACCCGTCAGGCCTTTTCACTGGCAAAATAGGATTGTTGAAATCAGACTGACACTCCCTCAGTAGTCCTGTCTTCAAAAAGTTTTCAATAATTGGACTAATCCTTTCTCTATCTTCTTTCTTTAGGGGGTATTGTTTAACCCTTACTGACTGTCCTCTTTCTTTGAGCTTAATTTGTACTGGTAATGCATTCTTAGCTCTTCCTGGTATATCAGAAGCCCATATCACAGGAAATACTTGATCCATTATTTTCTTAAAGTTTTCTTTTTCATTTGCAACTTCAATTTCTTTGGTTATTAGCATTAAACTTAGCAGTTCTACATATTGTCAGTCTTTTACCTCCAAACTAATTTCCCCATTTTTGAATGTTATTCTTGCTCCAGCAGATCTCTGCCCAAAAGTGCAGATGGAGAATTAGGCATACATAAAAATTGATGAATTCCCCACTGTTTCCCCAATTTATACTTTTAGTGGTTCACAAAATAAGCTCTTTCAGATTGACCAGTTGCCCCCTTTACGATAATATTACAAAAAAATCTCTCCAGGCCTCATCTAGTAAAGCTTCTAAATTCCAGCTGTTTGGACCCCGGATATTCTGGAGTTTCCACTTTATGTCTCCTGTAGACTGTCCTAAAATAAATTTATTACTTGCTGCATCTCTTCTTCAGATCCAGGAGCCAGGGGGGTGTGTCGGCGCATTGCGTTTCGCAGGTGATCTGGAAATTCAGAAGGGGGGCCTGTTCTCGAGGGGCCCTGTTTGATAACATGTAAGGCTGGCTGGTTTGGGGACTGCTCTTTCCAGGCCTTTTTACTATCAATTCCCAGTATCTCTTTAACTGTCCCAGTCCCTCATCATTATTAGGATCCCAACCTGGGTCTTGAAGGGGAAACACTTCTTTAACATCTTCTCTTTACTATCTTCTTTAATCATAAACTTTATCTTCTTAGCAACCCCTATTGGGTCATTTCAATAGCCCTTAGCACTCTTTTCCCAAATCTCAAAAATAATCGAGGAAAATGGAACCTTATGTCTTCTGTCTCTTGTTCCAGAGCCTCTGCTTGGTACACCTTATTAGGATGTGTGCACCTCTGATTTATTGAGCAGGTACTACAACACCATTTGGGCTTCCCTTTAGTGACTTTATTGTCTTTTTCAAGGGCCAATACTAAAGGGTCAGATGGTGGCCTCATTCCACAATAATGTCTGATAGTCCAGTGTACCACTTACTGGGCCACTTTACATCTTCATCAAGCTTATATAGAGGCCACCACTTAACCAGCTCTCTCTTGGTTTTTGTACCACCATAACTCACCAATTCTTTCTAATGTGTTAAAATACATCCCAGAGGACTGCTTTCAGGAATCCCCTGACTTTCACCTGCTTTCATCTTTAAAATTCCTCTGGTACAACAATATACTGGGTACTCTTGTTCTACTCTAAAGATTTCCACTGGCTTCCCTATGCCTTCTTCTCCTGGGCATATACTTCTTACTAAACCACTAAAACAACCCAGGGTTTACACACACCACTGGAGGGGAAAATGCTAACTGGGTCTCGGCCAGATATTAACAACCCCAAACACACTCAACTAAAGGTTTTAATAAAATGTTGCTATACGTCAAAAAACTCAAATGGGGATACAGCACAGATCCTTCTTCAAGAGGGAAGCGGGGCCACTCTGGCCCCACACTGTCCCGGCACTCTCCTTGTGACCAGAGATCACCAGTTCTTAATTAAAATACTACTTCAGACACTGGCAATCTCAAGATCTCACAAACAATTAAGTGTGTTTCTCTACAGTCGAGACAAGCCCCCCCTTCCCCCCTCTACAATCAGAACTTTTTGGGAGGGTCGTAGCGGGCTGGGAAAAAAAAAACAACAAAAAACCAAAAAAAAAAAACCAAAAAAACCCAAAAAAACCCAAAAAAACACACCACCCTGGGACTACAAAACCTGAATCCTTCCACCGGGTGTAATTTCAAACCTTCTACACTACTCGTCGTTTTACACACAAAATAAACAGCTTATTTATCCACAGCTGTTTTTACTTAACAGTACACTGGTTAAAATTCCGCTGCCAGGCACACGAACAAAACCCACAGACAGCATTCCTCCTGGCACACACTGCAAACACGGTACAAACACTCCAAATCCTGCCACTTTCCCAAACACACAGATACCCCTCTGCTGATCAGGCGGGGGTTTTAAAATTCTTTCACAGCTTTAAACAGCCACAAACCCAAAACACTTGCTACACATTACTGACACACACTAAAAGCACACAAATCAAGACGCTTATAATGCAAATCCACACAGACCACAACACATACGGCACACCAATAATTTTACTGCTTGAACATACGATTGCAGCCGATGTGCCGGACTCCAATCACTGTTTCCTGCGACTCGGTCTGGGACCGCTCGTGACCCAGAATTCACAAACCACAATCCCCAAGCCGCTTTTAAACCACAACCAAACTGGAGCCTCAATTGCTCTTGAACAACGACAATAGCTAGATCTATGGCTCTGCTGGGGCTTCTGCCCCACCTCGGGACACTTAAAGCTGGTGCCATTACCAGCTCTTACCTAAAACACAAAGAGCCATCAATACCAGACTCCGCGGAGCTTACCAAACCCAATCAGGCCTCTGTTTTGCATAAGATGTCTCTTTATGACTTATAAGCTGCCTGTATTCAAAGGTACCTTTTTCAAATATCTATTGAACATACCTTTTTGTCAGCTTTGGCATGTCCTGCTCTCTCCCTGGGGTGTCAGCAGGGACACAGGAGCCCTCTTCTCAGAAAATTCTGGGTGGGTGCCCAGAGGGGTCCCAGACCCCGATGGCCCCTCAGCCAGAGAGAGCAGTCTCTTGCCTGGCTCGCCAGGTGATTTATTAAAATATGAATATCGATCTAATACCGATACCCAACTGTGACGGACAAAAGACTCTCCAACAGTTAAGTTAGAAAGTGTATGCTTATTGACGGCCGGGCCAATAGCACTGCAAAGATCACAGGTAATTACAAAGCCTTTTATCTACAAAAGTGTCGAATACACAAAATACAAATGCATATTCATACTCTTGTCACCTCTTCTAAACTAAAAGGTTCCCTGGAACTTACACAAATGTTCAAAGCCTGACAAATCCAATCCTCAAAGGAACCAAACACAGGCCAGTATAGGTGGTCGCCTCTAATTTGCTTTCCACCCCACACCTCCATACAATAGTGAATCATTTTTACTTTACTCTTACCCTGACTAGAAGGGGTAACCATTCCAATATGTAATCATCAGTCCTAGAGGACTATCTGGCGGTATCTGGGGGAGCTTCACTTGGGGTCTCCCACCCATGGGATCAGAGGGCTTGCTTTTCCTCTGTCCCATCTTCCAGAGTGCCTTCGCACACACACATACACACTTCACCTCCTGTTCATGGCCCAGTCCCTCGCGGGATGTGGGAACCGCATTACTGAGGAGTCCACACTCACTTCGTCCTCCCCTGGACATCTCACAATGACACTCTGGGATACCCAACCCCAACCGAACGGATAACCGGCCTATACTTACGCACTCCTGCGTCTTCGTTCGGGCTTTGTGCACAAAGATTATGGGGTTGCCGGCTTTCTTTTGCTTACTGTCGAATTTAGGGCTCGTTGGTAGAGGATCGGATGGGGTGCTACACAAACAGGGGCCGCTTGTCAGCGGGGCGCCTCCCCCCGTATGGTGACCCACACCAGGTTACCTCTATCTAGTCACGGCACCAAATTTGTTATAGGTGTGTCCCGATAATTGACTGGACACAAGCCCAATTAAAATAATATTGGAATTTATTAAGCAAGCAACAGTAAGCAAAACAGCGCTGGGCGGCCGGGGGTTCTCCTGTCCCACCAGGCTCACACCCTACCACCGAGAGTCTCTGCTTTTTATACTTTGCAGCTTCCTGTGACACGTATATCTTTTCTGTTTCTTTTGTGTTTGTGCAAAGTGTTGCTGGAGGGGTCTTTATCGCTTCCCGGTAGTGGTGGTCGTGGGAATGGAGTTTTGTAGCTGATCTCTGCAAAAACTGGTTACTCAGCTTTTAGTTCTGCTTATATTTTGTTTACTTTGCCGAATGTCTGAAGAAATAGTCTTGATGAGATCACAAGGTGCTTCCGTAGCATGGTTTACTGAACAATTACTGATGGTAATTTATTACAAGCAGGGAACCTTCTCCTACCCCAGGTTGCTATAAGCTCTGTCCAACCTACACTGCTGGGAATATTTGGGGGATGTTGCTGTGACCTTTGGGATGGTTGGTCCATGCACCATCACACCACAAGACACATGAGTAAATGTTATAAATTTAAAGAGCCAATTCCATCGAAAAACTATTTATTTGCTGTAATGATGGATTAATTAATGTTTTTATAATAATGTGATATTGGTGAAGGGTGAAACCTGTTCTTTGTGATAGCTATTGATTTATTAAAATATGAATATCGATCTAATATCGATATCCAACTGTGATGGACAAAAGACTCTCTAACAGTTAAGTTAGAAAGTGTATGGCATTTGTGAGCCATCCAGGAACGAGGGGTGGATCTTCCTTGCTGCTGAGTGGCTGCTTATAAGATCGTTGAGCAGGTGATTTGCTTGCATTTGTGAGCCATCCAGGAACGAGGGGTGGAGCTTCCTTGCTGCTGGGTGGCTGATTATAAGAGGTCTCTGGGAAGCGAGGCGACCCAGAGCGGGCAAACAGGGGCATGGCTCATCTCAGGGGCTTGGAGAAGGCAGTTTGCGCGGCAGTTTGCGCAGGCAGGGCAAGCAGGCAGGGTTGCAAGTGTTCTTGCTAGTAAGGTGTCGTCTGTGTTGTTTTAGGTGTTTCTTCTGGCTGCTTGCTTTTGGGGTTTCTGTTAGTAATGGTTTTTACACGGTCGAAAACTGTGGTTGGTGTATGTGACCAAGTGGAGCCCTCCAAAAAGGATGTGTCTGTACAGACCCATTCCTGCCCAGAGTGTTTGAGCTTATCGGTGGTTTCAGGGGGTGCAGTGGATGAGGCCTGCCTGCGGTGTGAACAGGTGAACAACCTCCTTTCACTGGTGGCTGAGCTTAGGGAGGAAGTTGAAAGATTAAGGAGTATCAGGGAAAGTGAAAGGGAAATAGACTGGTGGAGTTCAACCCTTCCATTTTTAAGGGAGTTCTCTGACCGAGAGTCTGAGGACTTATATGCCTCCCACTCTCAGGCAATAGAAGGGCACCTGGTAGATGAAGAGGAGTGGAAATGGGTCCCCGCTCGGGCAGGTAATAACAAAAACTCCTCCCCATCCCCCAGCCAGGTGCCACTTCAGAATAGGTATGAGGCCCTGGATCTAGAGAGCTTGCCAGATGATTTAAAAGAAAATTGTCTGCCCAGAGAGCCTCCCAATTACGATTCATCTGTAAGATGGATCACCATCTCTAACACCAAGAAGAAAAGAAGGGTAATCGTAGTAGGTGACTCCCTTCTGAGGGGAACTGAGGGCCCCATATGTCGACCAGACCCATCCCACAGGGAGGTCTGCTGCCTCCCTGGGGCCCGGGTGAGGGATATCACTGAGAGACTTCCTGGGCTGATTCAGCCCTCTGATTATTACCCACTGCTGATACTCCAGGCTGGCAGTGATGAGATTGAAAAGAGGAGTGTCAAGGCAATTAAAAGGGACTTTAGGGCAGTGGGACAAGTAGTTGATAGGGCAAGAGCACAGGTAGTGTTCTGCTCAGTCCCTTTGGTGGCAGAGAAAAATTATGAAAGAAACAGGAGAACCCACATCATCAACAAGTGGCTTAAGGGTTGGTGTCATCAGCAAAATTTTGGATTCTTTGATCATGGGGAAACTTTTATGGCACCTGCTCTGCTGGAACCAGATGGGATACATCTCTCTGTTAAGGGCAGAAGGTTTTTAGCTCATGAACTGGCAGACCTCGTTGAGAGGGCTTAAAACTAGGTTTGAAGGGGGAAGGGGATGCAGCTGGGCTGTCTGGAAGCAGGCCCAAGGGTGGTAAGGCCGAGTTAGGGGTAAAGCCAGTAGCCCAGCTGAGGTGCATGTATACCAATGCACGCAGCATGGGTAACAAACAGGAAGAGCTGGAGACCATGGTACAACAGCAAAGCTTTGATGTAGTTGCCATCACAGAAACATGGTAGGATGACTCACATAGCTGGAGCACTGCACTGGATGGCTACAGGTTCTTCAGAAGAGACAGGAAAGGAAGAGGTGGAGGGGTGGCCCTTTATATTAAGGAGACTTGTGATGTTGTAGGAATTGAAACTAAGGAAAATGGAGTTGAATGCCTATGGGTAAGAATTAAGGGGAAGACCAACAAGGCTGACATCCTCCTGGGAGTCTGTTATTGTCCACCCAACCAGGAAGAAGAGATGGACAACTTATTCTATAAGCAGCTGGAGAATGTTTCAGGATCGTCAGCCCTTGTTCTACTGGGTGACTTTAACCTACCAGACATCTGCTGGGAACTTAATACAGCAGAAAAGAGGCAGTCCAGGAAATTTTTAGAGTGTATGAAGGACAACTTTTTGTCGCAGCTGGTGGGTCAACCCACCAGGGGAGGGACTATGTTAGATCTGCTGTTTGCAAATAGAGATGGGCTGGTGGGAGATGTGGTGGTTGGAGGTCGCTTGGGACAGAGTGATCATGAAATAATAGAGTTCTCAGTATTTGGTGAAATCAGGATGAGCACCAGTAAGACTTTTGCCTTGGACTTCCAGAGGGCAGACTTTGGTCTTTTTAGGAGACTTATCCTGAGTGTTCCTTGGGAAGCAGCCCTTAAAAACAAAGGAGTTCAGGAAATGTGGGCATGCCTCAAAACAGAGATCTTGAGAGCACAGGCACAGACTGTCCCTGTGTGCCGAAAGATAAGTCGACGGGGTAAACGTCCAGCCTGGATGGGCAAGGAGGTTCTGGAGGAACTTAGAAATAAAAAGAGGATGTATCATCTTTGGAAGGACGGTCAGGTCTCTCAGGAAGTATTTAAGGGGACTGCTAGAGCATGCCGGAAAAAAATTAGGGAGGCCAAAGCTCAGTTTGAACTTAGAATGGCAACTGCTGTAAAGGATAATAAAAAATGGTTTTACAAATATATTAATGGTAAAAGGAAGGGTAAGACCAACCTTTGTTCTTTATTGGATGAGGGAGGGAACTTAGTAACTGCAGATGAGGAAAAGGCAGAGGTGCTTAACACCTTCTGTGCCTCAGTTTTTAGTGAGAAGACGACTTGCCTTCATGACAACTGTCCTCTTGGGTTGGTAGATGATGTCAGGGAACAGAATGGTCCCCCCATTATCCAAGAGGAGGCAGTCAGAGAACTGCTGAAATACTTGGATATCCATAAATCTATGGGACCAGATAGGATCCATCCCAGGGTGATGAGAGAGCTGGCAGATGAGCTTGCAAAGCCACTCTCCATCATTTACCAACAGTCTTGGCTCACGGGCGAGGTTCCAGATGACTGGAAGCTGGCCAATGTGACACCCATTCACAAAAAGGGTACAAAGGAGGATCCTGGTAATTACAGACCAGTCAGCCTGACTTCGGTACCTGGCAAGATAATGGAACAGTTTATATTGAGTGCCATCACACAAAATTTACAGGATGGCCAGGGTATCAGACCCAGCCAGCATGGGTTTAGGAGGGCTAGGTCATGTTTGACCAACCTGGTCTCCTTTTATGACCAGGTGACTAGACTGGTGGATGCAGGGAAGGCTGTGGATGTTGTCTATTTTGAGTTCAGCAAGGCCTTTGCCACTGTCTCCCACAGCATACTCCTAGATAAGCTGGCAGCCCATGGCTTGGATAGGAGCACTCTTTGCTGGGTTAGAAACTGGCTGGATGGCTGAGCCCAGAGAGTGGTGGTGAATGGTACTGGATCCAGCTGGCGGCCAGTCACCAGTGGTGTCCCTCAAGGGTCTGTGCTGGGGCCAGTTCTGTTCAATATTTTTATTGATGACATGGATGAGGATATTGAGTCCTCCATCAGTAAATTTGCAGATGACACTAAGTTGGGAGCATGTGTCGATCTGTTGGAAGGGAGGAGGGCTCTGCAGAGAGACCTGGATCGGTTGGATGGATGGGCAGACTCCAATAAGATGAAGTTTAATAAGTCCAAGTGCCGAGTCCTGCACTTTGGCCACAATAACCCCCTGCAACGTTATAGGCTGGGGACGGTGTGGCTGGACAGTGCCCAGGCAGAAAGGGACCTTGGGGTTTTGGTTGACAACCAGCTGAACATGAGCCAGCAGTGTGCCCTGGTGGCTAAGAAGGCCAATGGCATCCTGGCCTGTATCAGGAATGGTGTGTCCAGCAGGAGCAGGGAGGTCATTCTTCCCCTGTACTCGGCACTGGTGAGGCCACACCTTGAGTATTGTGTCCAGTTTTGGTCCCCTCAGTTTAGGAAGGACATTGAGACGCTTGAGCGTGTCCAGAGGAGGGCAACGAGGCTGGTGAGGGGCTTGGAACACAAACCCTATGAGGAACGACTGAGGGATCTAGGGTTGTTCAGCCTGGAGAAAAGGAGACTTAGAGGTGATCTTATCACGCTTTACAACTTCCTGAGGGGTGGTTGCAGTCAGTTGGGGGTTGGTCTCTTTCTCCAGGCAACAACAGACAGAACGAGTGGACACAGTCTTAAGCTGCGTCAAGGGAAATATAGGTTGGATATTAGGAAAAAGTTTTTCACAGAAAGAGTGATAAAGTATTGGAATGGCCTGCCTGGGGAAGTGGTGGAGTCATCATCCCTGGATGTGTTTAGGAAAAGACTGGATGTGGCACTTGGTGCCATGGTCTAGTTGAGGTGTTAGAGCATGGGTTGGACTTGATGATCTTGAAGGTCTCTTCCAACCTAGAAATTCTGTGATTCTGTGATTCTGTATGTTTATTATGACGTTTATTATGCTCTCCAATACGCACTGCAAAAATCACAGGTAATTACAAAGCCTTTTATCCACAAAAGAGTTGAATACACAAAATACAAATGCATATTCATACTCCTATCACCTCCTCTTCTCCGCTTCGTATGCTAATTGACAAAAAGGCTATTAAGCATGCGTAGTTTGTTTCTGAAATAGGTCGGGGTTCTTATGTGGGGAGTGGTCACCAAAAGGAGGAAGTAAAACTAGTCTTCCTCGTTCTAAACTTTCAACCTTTTGATGCATGTGTGATAAATGACTCCTTGGAAAAACCTGTAGTTTCCTGTTCCCATAACTGTTTCTGGAGATAGAGGGTTTGCAATCATCTTGTGTTTTTGGGGTCTATTGATCAATTTCCTTGTTTTTCGTTACAAGCCCAGCTTACACAAACATAAACTTGACAGGCAATGAGTTATTAGATCCGGGATAGATTATCTAAAATCTGGTCTCTCTTAACCATCCTCTGAATTTTAACTGATTTCAGCAAAGCTTATTATTTTTTTTCCTAGCTAAATCAGCAATATAACCTTAGTTTTTTTAAAGTCTTCAAAATTAGTGTCTCACTATGTTATAGGTAAGCTAAGAATAAAGTTTATAGGTCCTGGGGGCACTGAGAGCCCAAGAGGGTGCCGGGCTGGCAGTTTCACAAGAGATTTCCCTCATCTCCAGAGATGGGATCAGCAGATTATAATACTATTAGTAAAGACGCTTGTAGCTCGGCGAGAGAGATGACCTGAAGATCAGGATCCTCTAGAACACGTGGTTTATTGGTCGTGGAAATGCAGCCTGACTAGGGAAGAGGGTCCAGGGATCCAGTGCAGAGTCCAAGGGAAGGCAGGCAAAGAGAGAGCGAACTCTCTGTTACATTCCATTTTAACCCCTTCTATCGTGAATATGCTAATGAACATTAACCAATTACCTCTAGATACAAAACCTACAGAATCTACATACAGCCTATGGGAGCTACAACATTATAATACTACTTTACATACCAAAACCTGTGAAACCCACCTTATCCCTGATACCTGAGAAGGTGCAGCCTTTCATTCATCCTTTTGTCTTGGCAGGGGTGTCACTGACCCACCCAGCCAAGGCCTTTTAGCTGCTTAATCACCTTCTTCCTGTCCATGCTTAAAGCTCAAACTTTGCTTTTAATTCTATCCCTCTTGTGGGTTTCATAGTTTTAAAATCTTTTACTATTAAATTATCTCTACAAAGCCTAGCTACTTCATCCTCCCCAACATCATACCAATAAGAGGTGGAGAGCCATGGAGGCAAAAGGCAGTTGAAATCTGATAAGGACTGATGGCCCAGAGAATACATCCTATTTGGAACATTAAGGGTACTTGAGAAACATCCTGCACACCCAGGAAGCCTTTTCAAGCCTGGTGGTGGTCTCCCTGATTCTATCAGCTGCACCATCAAGAGACAAAGGAACCGAAAAAAATTCTGCACTGAGCAGCGTGTCCAACCCTGGAAGTTTCAAGTCCCCCTCGATTCCAGGACCCAGGAGACAAGTCCAGACATGCACACGGAGTCCAAACTCGGGAAGGGTATAAAACTGGCAGACCTGAACTTGAGCACTCATGAGACCTCAGGGGTGGCGTGTCACAGGACACGTCAGGAGGCTCACCCAGTGCGCACTGACCATTCCTTGCTTCACTGACTCTGTCAATTTCTTTATTGGCTTTGTAAATTTCTTGTCTGTGATTTTCGCTGGCAATAAATTATACTTTATTTGAGATTGGCTCTTGACATTTATAACATTTGCCAACGAAAATTTTGGACAAAGAAAATCGACAAAGCCAACGACCAAGGAAACAGTGCCAGCACTGGGTGAAACCACGAGCGCAACCTCTACTGCATTACACTCCCCCGGTTTCACACAGACCCGAGCCCAAGCCAGCTGTTTTATACTTTTTCTGGCTGGGCTTAAGTGAGTCCGAGATTTCTATAAGTTCTTTTGTCCCTCGGCATCTCCGTTGATGAAATTTCTAAAGCAGGGTCCAGTTTCTGAATGGATTTCCTGGGTGTGGAAAGTTCCTGAGTACTTCTTAATGTCCCAGATAAGATATCATCTCAGGGCCATTAGTCCTTATCAGGTGCTGAGTATCCTTGTCCAGGTTGTTCTCCACCTTCTATTGGGATTGTAATTTCTTTGTCCTCTTTTCCTGAGACAGGGAAGGTTCTTGCGAAATTTTCCAAGCCCTCTGCCCTGCTTGGGGGGCTTTTTGGCTTTCTTAAAAGGGTACTCTTTAGTTTCTGATTTATAATAACCACAACATTATAAAAACATAAACTATCATTCACTACAATAGCAACATTATGAAAACATGAATTATCATTCACCACAGTAAACACCTGTATTTAAGGAAAAACCCTCCCCTCTCTGTTCTCCTTTATCCCCGGGGTGTTCAGCAGTGTCATGGTGCTCTAAGGATGACAAAACAGAACAGGGATTGTCTGTGTGGGGATCTTCAGCTGAGGGACAGGAACAAACAGGGGTAAGAACCATAAGATCCAAGGGGAACCAGCTGCAGCCTGAAGAATTTTGGGTGTAGCTGGAAGGTCAGTTCTGGCAGGGGCTGTGGGGGGTTTGGAGGGGAAGCAGCTCTCCATTCCTTGGAATCATGGAATTCTTGGATGGTTTGGTAGAAGGGACCTTAAAGCCCATCTTGTTCCATCCTCTGCCATGGGCAAGGGACACCTTCCCCTATCCCAGGTTGCTCCAAGCCCCACCCAACCTGGACTTGGACACTTCCAGGGATGAGGCAGCCACAGCTTCTCTGGGAAATCCATTCCAGGGCCTCCACACTGTTATAAATGCATGTTTTGGAGTTGGCTTTTTGCATATAACAAGCTGGTTGCTTTATGTATAATATGGGAAGGTTATATTGCATGTTCTTTTATTAATAGAATTTGAAAAATGTGATAGATGAATATTCTTAGATTGTAACAAAGTAGAGATGGGATTATTGTAACTCCTCAAATAGATAGAAGACAGGAGGGGCATCTGGAATTCCTGAAGATAAGGAACAATTGAGCCTTGTTGAAGAAGACTGATTTACCACCTCCATCCAGACTCCACAGAGCCCCATAAATAAACTGTATACTTAAGGGGGGGTCTTGAAACCAAAATTAATATTTGCATCATGTATTAGCTCATTTAAATATGTAACACAGAAGTGCTTAAAACAAAGGATCTGAAAAGAGACGATGTGCTGATCTTGTTGGTATCAACACCTCGGCCGAAAAGAGCTTTGTTTTTTTTTCTCCTTATTGTCTATTTTATTTTACTTTTATTAAACTTATAAATTTTACATAATAAGTGAATCCTGTTTTTCACAATTGGGGAACTCGTCCGGGAGATACCTCATCCCTAAAACCTGAGAGATATAAGGCAAGGGAGGGCCCCCGCCAATCCCTTTTTGGCGGCCCAAGTCTTGTTTCTTGAGGGAATTGGGAGATAGCAGGTAAAACTCCCGAAGAGACAAAAAGGAAGAAAAAAAGCAAGCAAGGAAAAGGGAAAGGCTCCCGGAAAGCTGCAGTATTTTTTGCCCTGTAAAATTTCAGTGCACTAGAAGATCTAAGGAAGAAAAAGGATTGGTAAGTAAACCTTAGTTTGGGTGGGATTACGGGGGGTTTGCGAGATGTATGAATGAGACGTGGACTGGGATATCCTCAGATCTACGAAGTGAGTGTGGTGGTTTCCTAAGCTGCGGTTCCATTCTTTCGCGAGAAAGGCGGCCAGTACGGAAACGAAGCGAAAGATTACAGAGTGACAGAGACCCCCGGGGTGGCTGGGACTGAGTCTCAGGGAGAGGGGTAGACCCTCGGGAAGGGAGACGGGGTTTTCTTGGGACAATCCACCAGGAAAACGGGAAAAAAGGAAAAAAGGAGGGCCCTAAAATTGCCGGTAATAAAGATCTGAAAGCACCAGAGCCTTGCAGTCTGGTTGAAAGTCATAAAAGGCTTAAGAACACTGGAGCTTGCTCTTAGGTGACAGATCTCATACAATCATAAAAATTTGGCCAATAACATTTGAAATCCTAAAAACACCCATGAGTGAATACTGACAAATAATTTGGAAAAAAAAAAAAAAGTACCTTTTTTTGTGGTCTAGTTGTATTTGGTTTTTTTTGTGCTGTTTTTGTTTGTCGTTGTGGATTTTTGTTTGATGAATGGTGGTGTGTGTGAGTGAGAAAGACTTATTGAAGAAATAAAGTTGAATGAGTGAGGAGGAATGAGTGTATCTGTAATATAGATTGTTGATTTAAAACCTTTTTGTGGGGGAAAGAGGCATATGGGATTAAGTTGAAATATTTTTTTTTTGTGCCTTGGAGGAAGGTAGTATTTAAGCTATTAGGAAGGGGAGGAATAAAGACCAGAGACAAGTAGATAAACTCCTGAAAAATGGGACAGAAAAACAGTAAAAACCAGAGATCAGGAAAAAAAGAAAAAAGGGGATGCCAACAGAAATACCTCAAGATAGTCCTTTGGGGATTATGTTAGCAAATTGGGACATAGATCCTAGTACAAGAAGAAAAGACAAAGTAAAGATGATTCAATACTGTATGACAGAATGGACAAAAGAGGAGATACGGTCGGACCACGTTTACTGGCCTAGATATGGTTCTTTTGAGGGGTGGATTTGTCAAGCTTTAAACATATTTGTAAATTCAAAGGAACTGGTTAATCCAGAGGAAAAAGATTATGCTGCATGTTGGACAGGAGAAATAGACCCCATGGGGATAAGAATTTTTAAAATATCACAAACACCAGAGATCGGACAAGAAGAGAAAAAAAGAGAGAAGGGCCAGGATCTCCTAAAATTATTGCCTCCCCCGCTCCCGCCAGTCCCGGCTCCTCCGCCGTCTCCCCCCCACCCTTTGCTCCCCTCCCCGCTCCAGCCGACAGCCCCGCTCTTCCCAGTCTCTCCCCCACCTCTGCCTCCCCCACCATCCCCGCCTCTCCCGCTGCTGCCTGCCCCGCCCCAGCTGCCGGCCCCACTAGTCCCGGTCCCTTTGCCACCTCCACCTCCCCCCCTTCTTTTTCCCCCCCTTCCAGCTGCCGGCCCCGCTTGTCTCGGTTCCCCCGTTGTCCCCGCCTCCCCCGCTGCTCTCTCCCTCACTCCCGCTGGTTCCTCCTGCCGCAGCTCCCCTGCCGCCTCACCTCCCCCCCTCGCCAGCTGCCCTGCCCCCAGTTATTTCACTGAGCCCTGCTCTCCCGCTGGCCCCCTCTGCGTGCGTGGCCACCCTGCTGGCCTCGGCCCCTCCATCCAGGGGTGCCGCTCTTGTGGCCCTGGCCCTGCCGGGGACCCCGCTTGTCCCAGCCACGGCCACATCGGCCACCCATCCCCCAGCCGCATGTCCCGAGAGTATTCCGGTGGTCCCAGCCCCAGCAGCAGGTCCGATGTCGGATCCGGCTGGGCGGAAAGTCCATGCTCCGGTTTGGTTCCCGCCAGAAGATCCTGCCCAGTCAACGGCAGTTCCGGCCGTAGCCCCTGCCTACCCCCTCCCCTTCTTGGAGGATTCAACATCGGGGCAAATTCCAGTTCCCACCCCTCCCTCTCTGCCAGTCCCAGCAGCCTCTGCCTATGGTGCTGTTCCCTTAGTAACGACAGCTTCTGCTGCCCAGGAAAGTTCGCCTATAAAAGGAGAAACGCCATACCAACATACAGATAACTCAATTAAGGATAAAAACCAGGAAAGTTGGGATAAGGGGATTAATTTCTTCCCATTACGAGAAGTTCCTATGGGAGGGGGAAACACTGGCTTTGTAAATGACCCTTTGACTTCTTCAGAAGTCAGAAATTTAAAAAATAAATTAAAGGATTATTGGAGGATCCTATAGGCACATCTGAGCAAATTGACCAATTTTTAGGACCAAACATTTTTACTTGGGAGGAATTGCAATCAATTATGAAGATTATTTTTTCTCAGGAGGAAAGGCAGATGATTAGAGCCACTGGAATAAGGATTTGGGAAAGGGAGAACCCGCAGGGAGAACAGGGAGACCAAAAAATGCCAGTAACATCTCCAGGTTGGAAACATAATGATGAAGCAGGACGGAGGTCTATGAATGATTATCGTAATTTAATAATAAAAGGAATAAAAGAGGCTGTACCTCGAGGGCAAAATGTCAGGAAAGCCTTTGAGGGACAGCAGGGAAAAGAAGAGACACCAACAGAATGGCTAGAAAGGCTCAAGAGGAATATGAAACAATATTCTGGAATAGATCCTGAGACAACTGCTGGACAGGCTTTATTAAGAGTTAATTTTGTTACTCATGCCTGGCCAGATATCAGAAAAAAAGCTGTAAAAAATGGAAGACTGGCACGAGAAATCACTAAATGATTTATTAAAAGAGGCCCAGAAAGTTTATGTTAGAAGAGATGAAGAAAAAGCCAAAGTAGAGGCGAAAATCATGGTAGCCATGATGCGAGAAAGTAATTTCCAAAGAAAACCAAAACCCTCAGGTACTACTCATGGACCTTCAGGTTTGAGAGACAGAGAAAAGGAGAGAAACAGAACCCTGGTGCAAATGAAATCTCCAGAGCACCCTCGGAATGCCTGTTTCCTGTGTAGAAGGGGGGGGCATTTCAAACGTGAGTGCCCCCAAAGGAAAAAAGATTTGAAATTTTTCCGTGAAATGGATCAGGAGGAAGAATAGGGAAGTCATAGGCTCTATTATTTAGGGGACAGATACCATCTAGAGCCTGTGATAACTTTAAAAGTAGGTCCCCAGGGAGAGGAACTAGAATTTGTTGTGGACACAGGGGCGGAGAGAACTTGTTTATTGAATATCCCCACAGGTTATAATGTAAGTAAAGAAACTGCAAAGGTATCAGGTGCAAAAGGGGAAACTTTTACTGTTCCTGTCATTAAAAATGTGGTGATTGAAGGTGAAACTAGAATTTGGATGGGACATGTATTATTGGTCCCTGGGGCAGGTAGTAATCTGTTAGGGAGAGACTTACAAGTGAAATTGGGGATAGGGGTCATACCACAAGAAGGGAAAATGACAGCTAAAATTTTGAAACTTGACCAAGAGGATGAGGATAAAATTAACAAAGAAGTTTGGGCTGGAGAAGGAAATAGGGGGGGACTGAACATCGACCCCATAAGGGTCACAATTGAAAAAGAGTGTCCTATACTTGTACGTCAGTACCCTATATCTTTAGAAGGATGAGAGGGTTTGAAGCCAGTAATAGAAGGGCTAATAAAGGATGGGACCTTAGAACCTTGCATGTCTCCTCATAATACCCCTATCCTGCCAGTAAGGAAGCTTGATGGGAGTTATAGATTAGTACAAGACCTACGGGAGGTTAACAAGAGAACACAGACCCGTTACCCAGTAGTACCCAACCCTTATACTCTTCTAAGTAAGGTCCCACCCCAGCATCAGTGGTTTAGTGTGGTAGATCTAAAAGATGCTTTTTGGGCTTGTCCATTAGCTGAGGAGAGCCGAAATATCTTTGCCTTTGAGTGGGAGGATCCAAATACTGGGAGAAAGCAGCAATTAAGATGGACGAAATTACCACAGGGTTTTACTGAGTCACCAAACCTATTTGGACAAGCTTTAGAAACAATACTGCAAACTTTTCCCACTCCCCCTGGAATACAAATTATACAATATGTGGATGATCTCTTATTATCGGGGAAGCTAAAGCTGAAGTCAGGGAAGCTACCATAAAACTCTTGAATTTTCTTGGGGAAAAAGGACTAAGAGTATCAAAAGGGAAACTGCAATTTGTAGAATCTGAAGTGAGATATCTTGGACACTTAATAAGCAAAGGTTGCCGAAAGCTAAACCCTGAGAGAATTGCAGGAATTTTATCCCTCCCCCGGCCCTCTTCATAAAAGGAAATTAGAAAGCTACTTGGATTATTGGGATATTGTAGATTGTGGATTGAAGGATATACACAGTCAGTAAAATTTCTATATGGAAAATTGACAGAGGGAGATAATATAAGGTGGACCAAAGAAGATGATGATAAATTAGAAGAACTGAAGTCAAAACTAGCCTCAGTGCCAGCTTTGAGCCTACCCTCATTAGAAAAACCCTTTTATCTGTATGTGAATGTGGAAAGTGGAGTAGCACATGGGGTTTTGGTCCAAGAGTGGGGAGGAGTAAAAAGACCAATAGCTTATTTGTCAAAAATGTTGGTCCCAGTAAGCCATGGCTGGCCAGTGTGTATTCAAGCTATAGCAGCCACTGCAATTCTGGTAGAAGAAAGCCATAAGCTTACTTTTGGAAATAAACTAATTGTGTGTACACCTCATACAGTCCGAAGTGTGTTAAACCAAAAGGCAGAGAAGTGGTTAACAGATTCCAGGATGCTAAAATATGAAGCAATCCTGATAGATGGTGATGACCTGACATTAGAAGTGAACAAGAGTTTAAATCCAGCTCAATTTTTATATGGGGAACCAAAAGGTGACCTAACACATAATTGTTTGGAAATTATCCAATACCAAACTAAAGTATGGGAAGACCTCGAGGAGCAAGCCCTTGCAGAAGGGGAAACAGTATATATAGATGGTTCTTCCAGGTGCCTACAAGGAAAAAGAATGTCAGGATATGCTTTGGTTGATGGGAAAAATATGCAAACCATTGAAAAAGGAAAATTACCTTCAAACTGGTCAGCTCAAACCTGTGAATTATATGCTTTGAAAAGAGCATTGGAACATTTAGCATACAAGAAGGGAACTATATATACTGATTCAAAATATGCCTTTGGGATAGTACATACTTTTGGAAAAATTTGGGAAGAGGATTACTCAATTCAAGAGGAAAGGGATTAATACATGAGGGTCTTATTTTGGAGATCCTGGAAGCATTAAAATTGCCTGAGGAAATAGCTGTAGTACATGTCAAAGGACATCAAAAGGGAATGACCTTGGAAATAAGGGGAAATAACCTGGCAGACCAAGAAGCTAAGGATACAGCAGAAAATGGGATTCAAAGGGTTATGTTAATCTTGACTTCAAATAAGGAAGAATTAGAAACTCCAAAATTCAGTAAAACAGAAGAAGAAGAACTAAGTAAGATAGGGGGAAAACCAGATGGGATAGGGAGATGGAAACTTCCTGATGGGAGACAATTACTTAACAAGCCACTCACTAGAAAAATATTAGAAGACATGCATCAAAAAACACATTGGGGTACGCAAGCTTTGTGTGATCATTTTCTAAGGAATTATGGGTGTATTGGGATTTTTGGATTGGCAAAACAAGTGACAGAAACATGTATAATTTGCCAGAAGGTAAATAAAAAGGTAATGAGGAAAACAACATTAGGAGGTCGGGAGCTAGCTCTCCTACCATTTCAAAGTATTCAAGTGGATTTTAATGAACTTCCTCAAGTACAAAGATGGAGGTTTTTATTAGTAATAACAGACCACCTGACTCATTGGGTAGAAGCTATCCCTACTGTCAGAGCCACAGCCAATGTAGTATGTAAAACCCTCTTAGAACAAATTATTCCCCGGTATGGAATGTTTAATAGGATAGATTCAGACAGAGGAACACATTTCACATCAAAAGTATTACAGCAAATAGCTGAAGCCTTGGGGATAAAGTGGGAACTACATACCCCATGGCATCCACAGAGTTCAGGGAGAGTAGAGAGGATGAACCAGACTTTAAAAAGGACCTTAACAAAATTAATAATTGAAACTCAAATGTCATGGGTAAAATGTCTACCTTTGGCCTTATTGAGGGTTCGAACACAACCCAGGTCAGACCTGGGAGTGTCACCTTATGAGATGATGTTTGGATTACCTTTTCTAACCACCCAACATGAAGCAGCTACTTACGATGTAGGGGATATTAGCATTAAGAAATATGTTAACATAATTGCAAAAAACCTTGAAAATCTTTGGTTGAAAGGGATAATCCCTCAAACCGCACCTTTGGACTTTAGAATCCATAATATACATCCAGGGGAGTGGGTACTTGTTAAAACATGGAGAGAACAATCTTTAACTTCACAATGGGAAGGTCCTTTTCAGGTGTTGCTGACGACTGAGGCTGCGATCCGGACCAGGGAACGAGGGTGGATCCATGCCAGCAGGATCAAAGGACCCGTGGAAGAACCAAAGGAATGGACTGTAACATCTAAACCAGGTGATGCTAAAGTGACTCTTAAATGAGGACTGGGTGGTAATGAACTGGGAGAACCCAAATGATCTAAGAAACATACCGAGAATCACACCTAATTGGGATATAAGACCAAGCTTATATCAGTGGTTTCAAGTTCAGCCTGGAAGAGTTCTGAGACGCCTCCGATATCCCCCTTGGGGAGGAATACTTCCACCTCAGACAGGAGGATCAGGACTGCTTCGGTCAGAAGGGTCTCATATTCTTGCTCTAGCTTGTGATTTATACACAGGAGAAGAGGAAATAATACCTCCATCAGAATTATACTCTATACCCTGTCTGACTCATCCCAATAATAGACATGCCAGTTGGGTTAAGTGTAAATGTTTAAATTGTGGGAAGAATTGGTATTGTAGTTCACAAAAGCGACATTCACATTGTATGAAGTGTCGAGTGACAAATCCATCCCCCATACCAGTAGAACTAAGAACAGCTGAAATAGTAACTCTACTTTGTGGATGGGAGTTATTAGTGCCTGTTGAATGGGAGATATTTGAGGAACAGTGGGAAACTACAATTAAGAAGTGTCAAAGACGATTCGCCTGGAAATTAACAAAAAGAGACAAGGAAATAGAGGGCAAGACTGGGTTGGCCACTGTATTTGCCACCAAGAAGACCATATACACCTGCTGTGGGTTGCCACCCCATAGGCATGGAAGGTGGAGATATAAGCCATACCAGACCTCTGTTTTTCCTTTTTCTGTCACTCATTCTTTGTCTTTTCCCTTATGGGATAACAGCAAGGTCATGCCACAGATGTTACCGAAAGTTATACATGGAAAGACACCAGGGTTTCTTCCTTATTACACACACCCATATCAGCAGCCACTGTTATAACCCATCCAAATTGGATAGTTGCATTCACAATGGGAAAAAATATTGGATTACTGAAAATTTGGGAACCAATGGTGATAGGTTGGGAAGTAAATGCCCAAAAGGGGAAAGATGGATTTGTTTCACAGATGCTGTGGGGATTAAGGTCCAAGATTTAGTAAAAGAACAACTGGTAACCAAAAAGGCAAAGCCAGTACAGCAATTAAAATCTGTACCAATTTCACTTCAAGACTTTTATACAAAATTGGACCAGCAATTAGAAAAAGAAAAAGATATCTCGAGACTGGGAAAAAATCTGTTTGTGGAATTGGGGGAAAGAATAAGTAAGGAACTCAATATAACCAACTGTTGGGTCTATGGAGGGGCTTTGATGTCGGAGGAATGGCCATGGAAAGGCAGTAGCTTAGGTCCGGTGGAACACCTTAAATGGAACCAGACAAATATGAAAGGGGAAAATCAACCAGAAGGGTGGATTTTAAGCTCAACAGTAATAGGGGAAGAATGTCTCTGGCGCAATGGGAGAAATTTCCTTAATGAAGTGGGAAAAACTCCCTGTAAAAGATATAAGGTAACCAATGGAACTTTTACATGGTGGATCCCTGAGGAACCAACTTGGTACTGGACACAAAAGAAAAATGAAAGAAGGGAATTGTAGATATAATAACAAAGTTGGACTTTTTCAGTGTAATGATACAGAAAAAAATCCTTACTTTGGAATCCCAGAAATATCCAAATTCTGGGAGAATATAAATCAACAGGAAGATGATTGTTGGAAAGCACCAGATGGTTTATTTTGGATATGTGGAAAAAGAGCATACCCAAAACTCCCCTCTAGGTGGAAAGGGAGCTGCACTTTGGGAATTATACAGCCAGGATTCTTTCTTTTACCAGGACCAAATGGAGATCAATTAGGGATACCTGTTTATGAGGACTTAAAAAAAAATAAAAGGAATTCAATTGGAGGGTTTCAAAGATGGGGGGATGAAGAGTGGTCCCCTGAGTGAATATTGGAGACATATGGGCCAGCCACCTGGGCACAGGATGGGAGCTGGGGATATCGGACTCCAATTTATATGCTGAACCGCATTATAAGACTCCAGGCAGTTGTAGAAATAATAAAAAACAAAACTGGTCAGGTGTTGGAATTAATATCAAGTCAACAACGTCAAACAAGAGCAGCAGTATATCAAAATAGGTTGGCTTTAGATTATTTACTAGCTGAAGAAGGGGGTGTTTGTGGAAAATTTAACACATCAGATTCCTGTTTGAAAATAGATGACAATAAGGATGCCGTTCTGGATATAGTCAATAACATAAGGAAAATAGCCCATGTACCAGTTCAAAGGTGGGAATCAATGCTAAAAGCTAGCTGGTGGGATAACTTGCTGGGAATAGAATGGTGGAAAAAGCTTGGATTTTTTCTTTTATGTGCTACTGCTGGCCTGATATTTCTTCCCTGTTTAATTCCTTGTTTTATTAGATTAATCACAAGCGTAGTTCAAAATATGCAAGTAGTAACAATGCCTGTAGACCCAAAATTGGCTACCTCCAGTATGACACAGAAAATTATGATACTAAAGAAACAAAATAATATAGAAGACTCCTTTGCAGAAGCAAAGTTGATCTATGAAAGAAATGAGCGAATAATGGAGGCTAGAAAACAAGGAATATGGCTCAAGCCAAATGAATTATAAAAAGGAAAAGGGAGGAATTTGTTATAAATGCATGTTTTGGAGTTGGCTTTTTGCATATAACAAGCTGATTGCTTTATGTATAATATGGGAAGGTTATATTGCATGTTCTTTTATTAATAGAATTTGAAAAATGTGATAGATGAATATTCTTAGATTGTAACAAAGTAGAGATGGGATTATTGTAACTCCTCAAATAGATAGAAGACAGGAGGGGCATCTGGAATTCCTGAAGATAAGGAACAATTGAGCCTTGTTGAAGAAGACTGATTTACCACCTCCATCCAGACTCCACGGAGCCCCATAAATAAACTGTATACTTAAGGGGGGGTCTTGAAACCAAAATGAATATTTGCATCATGTATTAGCTCATTTAAATATGTAACACAGAAGTCCTTAAAACAAAGGATCTGAAAAGAGACGATGTGCTGATCTTGTTGGTATCAACACCTCGGCCGAAAAGAGCTTTGGTCTTTTTTCTCCTTATTGTCTATTTTATTTTACTTTTATTAAACTTATAAATTTTACATAATAAGTGAATCCTGATTTTCACAACACCTTCACAGGGAAGCATCTGAATTCTCCCAGGCCGGGCAGCCATTCCAGCAGGGAGGGAGCCTGGGGACTCTCCTCTGCAGAGCAGACACTGATGTGGCTGTGAACCACCCCGGGGCTGCCATCCCGTGGGAATATCCAGGAGATCCTCCCATCAGCCCAGACCTGGGGCCAGACATGTTTTGAGGACCCACAGCACTCCTGGGCTCTGTGAGTAACAATTCATTGCGTAATCTGACACAGGCATGAAGGAAACAAACAGAATAAATCGTAAACTGAGTCATCCTCAGAGGCTGAGTTAGAATTATTCAGGAGTAAGGAGCAGTAGTAGTGGTTGCTACATCGGTACTTGGCTCACAGCCAGGTCAATCACCTGTATTTCTAAGGGAAATAACCTGCTCCTAAAAGCACGAATTTAACCCTAACCTGCCTGATGCCTGGTTGAATTGTAGAGATTTTGGGAGCAAAATAAATTAAAAAAAAAAAAAAAGCTCGCATGTCCCACTTGTACCGTAGAAAAAGTAGAGAAGAATAGGAAGGTGCAGTGCTTAAACAAATAAATTGATATTTATTGACATCTGGTACTGCACTATGGAGGATCTCCACTGTGTACCCCTTTTGTACAGCGGGAAAACGGTTGTTTTCTGCCAATTTCTCTAATTATCCACATTTTTTTTCCCAGTTTCCCAGACTCCATTCCAGCGGTCCTTGCCAGGACCCGTGCGGGCCGGTGCGCCAGGCGGGACCTGGCAGAGAAAAGTGTGAGAGCACTGGTGGCCGCTGAGCGCCCCCGGCCGCGCCGAGCCGCTCCTGCCCGCGGTGCCCGCCCGCCGCGGGGGCCCCGGGGGCTCCACGGCCGCGGGGCGAGCGCAGGGCCATCACGGCGTCCACCGGGGCCACTGCCCCTCAGCCTGCCCTCACCAGAATGGCAGCGCCCGTGCCCCCGGCTGTGTCTGTGACCTCCCCAAGGTGTCGCCCCATGTTGTGGCTACGGCAGTGACCTCCCCAAGATGGCGGCCAGGGCGGGTACGGTCGCGCCGGGCCGCGCCGGAAGTGGTGGCGGCGCCATTCCTGGCCCATGATGGCGGAGGCGGGCGCGAATGGCCCCCGGCTGGCGGAGCTGCTGGCGTTGGGACGGCGGCTCTGGGACGAGCTGGAGGCCAGCACCGAGCCCTCCTCGGGAGCCCCGGCCGTGCAGGAGAAGGTGCGGCAGGGGCTGGACGCGCTGCAGCGGGCGGCGGCCATGGTGGCGCAGCTGGAGCTGTTCAGGTGAGCGCAGGGGACGCGTCTGAGGGGACAGGGAGGGTCCCCGGGCAGGGCAGAGCTGGGGCGGGAGCGGGACAGAATCCCAGAATCACTGAGGTTGAATAAGATCTCCAAGACCATCGAGTCCAACCTGTGACCGATCCCCACCTTGTCACCCAGCCCAAAGCACTGAGTGTCACGTCTGGGCGTTCCTTGGACACCTCCAGGGGTGGAGACTCCACCAACTCCCTGGGCAGCCCCTTCCAATGCGTGACCGCCCTTTCCATGTAGGAATTCCTGCTGATGTCCAACCTGAGCCTCCCCTGGAGCACCTTGAGGCCGTTTCCTCTCATCCTGTCCCTGCTCCCTGGGAGCAGAGCCCGACCCTCCCAGCTGCCCCTTCCTGTCAGGGAGTTGTGCAGAGCCAGAAGGTCCCCCCTGAGCCTCCTTTTCCCCAGGCTGAGCCCCCTCAGCTCCCTCAGCCGCCCCTCACAGGATGACTCCAACCCTTTTCCCACCTCCGTTGCATTTCCTGACTTCTTGCCCTCTCCCTCGCAGTGAGAACGAGGAGCTGGAGGAAATTGCCTCAGCTGACCTGAAATTCATGCTGCTGCCGGCGCTGCTGGGAGCCATGACGCTGAAGCAGGTGGACCTGAGCAGGAGAAGGGAGCACCTGGAGAGTGCCCGGGAGCACTTCCTGTGCTTCCTCAAGCTCTGCAGGAACTACGGGCTGGGCTCTTTCCAGCTGCCCCCCGGCACCTCCGGCGAGGAGGAAGCCAGGAGCCCCTCAGCCCCCTGGGACCCTGCCCAGCCCAACCTGGTGTCCATGGCCATGAGCAGGACAGCCAAAATTGAAAGGTGGGCTCTGTGCAGTGGGAAGGGGTTTGGGAATCACTCTGGGAGGAGTGGGAGCCTGAGGCAGTGCAGGGTTAGACAGGGAAGAGCTTCTCTGGGCATTGGAATAATTTGATAATAAAATGCTCATTTTAAGAGATGCAGCTCTCTGTTTAATGGGTAGAGCTGGGGAGAGGCATTTGTGTCTCCAGTTCCTGGTCTCTGAGGAAAAACTGCTCAAAAAACGTAAAACTAGCTCTTTAATCTGTCATAATTAATCTTAGAATTAGTTATTTAATCACTGCTGGCAGCACAAAGACTTCCAAACTGGAAGTTTCCTACCAATGGGTTCAATTAAGCTTGAAAAAAAGGTGGTTGGTGCCTTTGGTGCTTTGGTTGGGATTTTGGCCACTGAGTTGCTCATTGTGGCAGCACTGGAAGGTCCAAACTAGGCTGGACTTGCTTAAATTGTGTAGAAAAGCATAGAAAAATATGATTTATGTTCTAATTGGAAAGGGTTTCTTTTTTAGAATTACTCTTTTATGCTCCTTGTCCTCTCAGCTCCCAAAGGTTTCTTGGCTCTTATTGTTCATTCTTCAGGTGACAATAACTGAGGGAAGGAGGACACAAGGATTTTGTTTGGAAGTGTTTTATAGGAGTAGTTTCCCCTTTAATAACAAATTCCTGAAAAAGTAAAGATAAATTTACCCTGGGAGTTTATTATATAGAGAGTTCTTCCCTTTAATAACTAATTCCTGAATAGGTCAAAAAGTCCAAAAAGCCAAAATTGTATTTAAAAAAATGCCTGCACACACAAAACCACTTGAGACGGAAGTTGGAAAAGCATTTTATTGTGTTTGTGTGACATGGAATCAACTCAAACCAGGCATTCCATTGATTTTTGCAGTCCTGCTTTCTCTAGGAGACTGATGTTTCCAGTCTTGCCTAATTTTACCAGGAAGGCTTCAGTTTCCAAGGATTCCTCAATGTTTAGGAGAAGAATAAAATCATTGAGGCCCCTCTGAATTTAATGTAATTTTACAGCTACTTTTAGCAGACAGGAGAGGCTGAAATTCCAACAGGAACCAGCATAACTTCCATTAAATTTGGTTGATCCTTTTAGGGTCATAATGACCCCAGGGCTGGGCTGGGCAAAAAATGATTCCATGATCTGATTTTGCTGTGTTTGAGCCAGATACAAGCAGAAGAAGGAGCTGGAGAACAAATTGGCCTCCATGAGCAGCTCCATGGAGAGCGGGACAGCGGATGAGGATCACATCCGGGAATTTTACATCCTCCATATCCAGAAATGGATCAGCACCAGCCTGGAGGAGATTGAGAGCATCGACCAGGAGCTGGTGATCCTGAGGAGCAGGGATGCAGCCAGGCAGGTGAGGGATCTGGATGCTGTGGAATGGGCATGGGGGGATGAGTCCCAGAGGAATTCAGTGGCAGAGTTTTATTCAGTGACTTCCCAGCTGGAATTGAGCTCGATCACAGCATGAGCTGATGGGGTTTTCTCCATTCTAAATTCTGAGCTTTGGGTTGGGCTCTGCTGCCACGCCTTCCCCACAATCCCAGCCTGTGGAATGCTGGAGCTTGGAATATCGGAGCTGAACTGGGCTGTAAAAAAACTTTTCTGCAGATCCCTAATTCTGGAGAACAGTTGGATTTAGAAATTAAAGTAAGACCCTCGTGGTTTCTGTCAAGCCTCCACTCCAGCATGTCCAGGTGTTATCAGCCCACTTGGAATGACAGAACATTCCCACAGACCTGCAATCCCTGTGCAGAACATTTTGTCCAGGATTTCTGTGACCTGGGATGTCTGCTGGGAACAGCAGCTCCTCATATGCTGGCACAGCCTCCTGGCTGGGCTGGTTTGGGGGGTAATTTTTTGGCACTGCAGGACTCAGCTCCTCCAAGGTGTCCTGGGGATGCCATGGAATGATGGGCTCAGAATGTTTCACTGGAGCAATAAACAACATTTCCTGCCTGCTCTGAGCTCAGCCCTGGCAGCTCTGCTTTGACCCCAGCAGGTGGCACAGAGGCACAGGGAGTGATTCCTGTACAGGCACAGTTGCAATTCCTGACACAAACCAAATTCAGGCCTGGATTCTCCATCCTGGGGTGTTGCTCAGACAGCTGAGGTGTTTCTCCTCTACAAGACCTTTAATAACTTCAGGATGGGAAGCAGAGGGGGAATTCTCATCCCCTCAATTCCCTGGTGACTGTTTGCATCCTCAGGCTGCAGCAGGTCCCCGTGGCCCTTCCCGGCCAGCCAGAACTCCAATGAAACCCTTCATCCTCACCCGGAATGCTGCTCAGGCCAGGTATGGATTGGGATGATCCAACCACACTTTGGGGCAGTGCTCTCCTGTCAAGCCTAAAATATTCCATCAAGTGCAGAAACCCAGGGGGTAACTTCATGTCTGCGCTTGAGTTTGTGGCACCCTGAAATCTGTGCAGGAATTTCAGCACCTAATGCACAGAATGGGATAAAAACCAGATTTCCTGTCATGCTTGGGACATAATTTATGCTGAGCTTTCCATGTATCTGCTTTAGTTCTCGAGGTGTCCTGGGGCCACCTTCCCCTATCCCAGGTTGCTCCAAGCCCTGTCCAGCCTGGCCTTGGACACTTCCAGGGATCCAGGGGCAGCCACAGCTTCTCTGGGCACCCTGTCCCAAGGCCTTCCCACTCTCACAGGGGAGAATTCCTTCTCAGTATCCCATCTAACCCTGCCCTCTGGCAGTGGGAAGCAATTCCCTGTGTCTTGCCACTCCAGGCCCTCTCCATCTTTCCCTTGGGCATGGGAAGACCACAATTGGGTCACCCCAAAGCCTTCCTCAAGCCTGCCTTGTGACATCCTTGTATCCTTAGCACAGATTGGATCATGGGATAGCCCTGTGCCTCTTGCCTGTGTTCCTGCTCATTCCAGGGGATTCCATTGCCTGTTTTTGGCTGGTTTTGTCCCACTGCAGGGTGTTTGGAGCTGGCTATCCCGGGCTGCCCATCATGACTGTGGATGACTGGTACCAGCAGCGCCAGAGGCAGGGAATTGTGTCCACCCCACAGAGGGTTCCAGGTATGGAACAGAGATGGGAACAGGGGATTTGGGAAGCCTCTTGAGGGGATGGGTGAACAGGGGTGTGTGCAGGGTATGGAACACCCCTGACTATGGAAGAATCCAAGCTGTATTAGGAAAACAACTGGGTTAGACCGTGCTTGGCCTGTCCAAGGCTAGGTTGGACAAGGCTTGGAACAACCTGGGATAGCGGAAGGTGTCCCTGGTGGCACTGGATGAGCTTTAAGATCCCTTCCAACCCAGCCCATTCTAAAGTTCTCACTCCTGCTGTCTGGCAAGCCCAGCTCCCAGCAGGGGTTTGGAGAACCTGGATCTCCTTCCCTCCAGCAGGTGCAAGTGATGAGGAGTTGCAGAAGCAGCAGCAGGAGACGGAGGAGGTGGATGATGAGGAAGCTCTTCGGAAAGCTCGGGACTGGGACGACTGGAAGGACACACACCCCCGGGGCTACGGCAACAGGCAGAACATGGGTTGATGCTCTGGCTACCAGCAGGGCCTGGAGATCCTGGGAGAACAACCTGGAGAGGGAGGAGGGAATACAGTGTACATAGGTAGAGCATCCAGGAATTCCCTGGATGGACAACGGACAGGATGGCAGGAGGACACATGACCCCTTTGCATTCTATGTCAGACTGGGGGCACTGGTTGTGTTGGGGGGTGCCCCAGAGCTCTGAGGGGCACCTCCATGAGGGTCAGGCTCCCTCTGCCCCCCCAGGCGGAGGCAGCCTCCAAGGGGAGCTCCATGGATTTGGAAACTGCTCTTTATATTGTGGGTGGATATATTTTTTTTCCTCTATTTTAAGCAAAATAAACTCTGTGCTGCCTGGTTCTTGCTGTGAAATTCTCTTGCTCTTCATCCCGAACTTTTCCAGGGGGTGAACCCCAGATGTTCTCATGGAGCCCACAAGGGACAGAACTGGGACAAATGGTGCCATATTCCAAGACAAAGTAGTCAGTGTGCTTTGAAACCCTCTAGAACAATCCCTGAAAGGGGGAAAACTCTCTGAATCCCTCTGGCACCATTCCTGAATGAGGGAGGACACACCTCACAGTGAGCTGGCACAGAGCAGGTGTGTGCAGAAAGGTGAGGAATCACAGCTGGAAGCTCTGGAAGTGCCCAGTGAGGGCTGGTAGCTGTGGATGGATTTTTCCAAACCTGGTAAAATACTGGGATGGAAAAGCAAAGCATGGCTGGCACTTTGTGTCACCTTGAGCAGTGTCACTTGCACGATGCTTCCTTACCCTGGGACAGTGGGATTCTGTAGAAATTTAGTGGTTTTCCTTCCTATTAGCAGGATGTGGGCACAGCTGGGCTGCAGGAGTTGGGATGTTCTCCATGCAGCAATCCCTGTTCTCGGAATTGATCCACACCCAGGAAGCCTGCAGGGACTGTGGTCCTTTCTCCCAGGTACTGAGTCCCTACAGTTCACAGGAGGGGGTTGTGGGTTCCAAATCTCCTAGGAAATGTTTCTAACTTTCCCACCACAATCCTGCAGGTGTGTTTATCCCTTTTCTTACACTGATGTTAGCCAGCACTTCCTAGGAGTGCCTCTGGACAGCTGGATCCTGAGGAGTAGCTTCAGGGGTTTATTCCCCATGGATTCACAGTGTTCCTTGGGCTGTAGGCCTGAGGCCCCACCTCAGTGCTGACTCCCTGCTGCTCCTATTTCCCTTTCTTGTCATTTTTCCCCTCAAACCTCTCCTGACAGCGCTCCAGGCTTCCTGGGCAGGAGACAGAGTGCCTGTCTCGGGGCTGGGAGCAGCAGGAATGGTCTGGCAGCTGTGGAGCTTCAGGATGATATTTTTGGGTGACTCTGGGGCTGTCACATGGCAGTGTTTGTGACATTCCCCCAGCGTGGATGGTACCATTCGCAGAGGAATTCAGCCCCTGTCAGCACTGGCAGCCGGGACTTTCCAAGGAGCAGCAACCTCCCAGCACAGCCACAGCACCTCACCCTCTGTGTGACCCTTTTGGGGACCACCAGTTCCTCTCCATGCTTCTAATTCCAGTTGGAGCAGGTCCCCTCCCCTCAGCAGGGCCGGTGTCCCTCTGGTCACCTGGTTAAAGCCTCTGGATACACAACCAGGCGCCCTCTGATTGCCAAACTCACCTTTCCACCCACGGCACCACGGAGCTCCTGCCACCATGAAAACCATCATAGCAGCCTGCTCCCAGAATCTCAGTGGTAAGAGATTCCCAAAATAGGTTGGGATGGTTCCTGGTTCTCCAGCAATGCGAGGAGCTGGTGGTTGTCTGTCTGCTTGCTTGGGACTGCTGAGGAGCAAGGGGGTGTTGGGAGTGATTTGAGGATAGCTCCACAGGAAAATGCACAGTTGCTCCACAGGGATGAAATTTTGGAAGACATTTGGGAATGTTACACACAAAATGCTCCTGCAAATTCCAAATGTTGGGTTTGCAGAGGCTCCTGTTGCTGTGGATGGGGCTGACAGCAGAGCCTGGGGGGGTTCTCTGTGTCTGTGGACATTCATGGGGCTTTTGGAACAGGAGCTAGGAAAAGGATGTTAAAGAGCAACTTTGGTGGGCACAAGTTTGCTGGGAAGAGCTCTGTGTCTTCCCTGAGAAAAAGAAGGGACTGAGTTCTGCAGGTGGCTGGGATTTTTGGGTATGTGTGGCAGGTGGAAGGGCTCACTCAGAGCCCAGCATGCTGCATTGGAGAAAAGGACAAAAATTGCCCACTGGAAAAATTCCCCATGGGCCAGAGATGGCTTCAGTGTTTAATTTATTTCACTTGTCCCATTTCTGGTTTGGATTGAGCTGGGAAGAACTGAACCTCCACCAGCTTCCTGAACCAGGGGTTGGTGGTTCTCCTGTGACCCAGGGGTCCCTGGCTTAGGGAGCCACAGGGACAGGGCTGCTCCTGTGTACCCCTGATCGTCTCTCTGGCCAACATGAAGATTTGGGATTGTTTTCCCAAGAAAACAAGGCGTTTGTGACACTGGGGTGGCTCTCTGGGGTGGTGTCGGCGTGGGGACCTTTGGCTAGGAGTGCTCCACTGGAAAGGCTGGCGCCTCAGGCCTGTTTTGGGGAGCAGGGATGGGGCCAGGCTTGGAGTTTGGATCCTGGCTCCCAGCCCAGGGAGGTTAATGGTTCACCAAGATCAGCTGGAGGGAAGGGGTGGCAGGGGGAGTGGAGTGGCTGTGCTGCCAGTGGCGTGTCCCTGTGGGGACAGAGTGGGACAGCCACCCCCAGCCGCCCTGGCTTGGCCTTGCTGCTGGCCTTGGCACTTGCTGGGGGTGGTGCCTCCCTGCTGTGCTAGGTGAGAAATCCCCAAATCCCCCGTGAGCACTCCAAGGCAGGCACAGGAATGGTCCTGGCCCTTGGGAACTGGGCATGGAGCAGGATGTGCCGCTGCTCTCGGCCCTGCTGGTGCAGGGAGCTTTTGGGCTTGGGGGTGCCCAGGTGCTCCCTGCTCTGGGGACAGCCCTGATTGCCCAGGGCCAGCTCCTGGCATGGTCCAGAGCTTCCTGGGGATGAGCCTCCTCCATTCCACCCCCCACATCCCATCCCTCCGCCCCCAGCTGCTCATCCTTCCCATCCCACCTCTTGTCGGCGCCCCCGGGTGCCCCCCGGCAGCCTGGTGACCCCACCCACATACGAGCCGTGCTGTTTTGGGCGGGGGCCGTGTCCCCCTCTCTGCAGGCAGCCGGGCCAGCATCCAGACTGCCCTGAGGACGCTGCTGGCCGTGCCCTGGCTCTCACAGTGCGACATCAGCTCCGCGCTCCAGCTGCTGGCCGTGCTGCAGTGGGTGGTCAGCTTCCTGCTGCTGGGTGAGTGAGCTCACGGGCTGGGCTGCAGGGGGTCCCGGGGGGCCACACAACCACTCACCCCCTGCCCGGCACCCGCAGGAACCATCAGCCTCCTCATCCTCATCTACCTGCTGTTCACCAGCCTCTGGCTCATCCCCGTGCTCTACCTGGCCTGGATCATCCTCGACTGGGACACGCCGGAGAAAGGTGTGGTGGCTGTGTCCCTACTTCCTCCAGCTTTGCAGCAGGATGGGGGTGGGGTCCGCCTTTCTCCAGCTCCCTCCCAGAATATGGGGAGCACCACATCCCCCCTACTCCTTCCCTCCACTTTCCTGTCATCAGCACCACGGTGGGAAGAGGGATGCAGCGGGTCCGCGGGGAGCGTTTCCCTTGGATCCTGCTGCCCGCTGGGCTGGGCTGGGCGTCATTTCCTGGGCCCCTCCCGGCTTTGCAGGTGGCAGGAGGCTGCCGTGCCTGCGGCGATGGACCGTGTGGAAGCACTTTCGCGACTATTTCCCGGTGAAGGTATGGTGCCGGAACGGGGTGGGACCACCCAAAAGGAGGTGTCACCGTCACGTTCCCGTGACTCCTTTTGTCCCCGCAGCTGGTGAAGACACATGACCTGTCCCCCAGCCACAACTACATCATCGGCTCCCACCCTCACGGCATCCTCTGCGTCGGCGCCTTCTGCAACTTCATCACGGGCTCTACCGGCTTCGAGGAGCTGTTCCCGGGCATCCGCTCCTTCCTCACCACGTTGGCCGGAAATTTCCGCCTGCCCGTGTTTCGGGAGTACCTGATGAGTGGGGGTGAGCGATGCCTGCCCTGCCCAGCTCGGCTGGGGCTGCCCCGAGCCCCTGCCCACGGGCAGGGGGCTCCGGGTGGACCCTAACCCCTCTGAGGGAAACACGGATGGTGTTCCTGGGAAGAGGCAGGGCAGGAATGCTGCTCTGTTTGCATTGTGCCTGAGCGACAGCTTCACCTCGCACCTGGTCTGCACCTTGCCCACACCCTGCCTGCACCCTGTCTGAGCTGCACTTTCACCTTGCTCGCACCCTGCCCGCAGCTCGCCTACACCCTCCCTGTCTGTACCGCTCCTACGCCTTGCCCGCTCCTTGCCTACACCCTGCCTGTACCCTGCGCCCTCGGTGCCCCCACCCTGCCCGCACCGCTCCCTGCCCGCACCTTTCCCATCCCCTGCCCGCAGCAGAGGGAGCCCTTGCACTGTCCGTGCCCTGGTCCCACCAGGTGCCATGGCTCGAGGGGGACCCTCTGCGGTCCCTGTCGGGCGCCCGGGCACTGCGGTGCCGCAGCCCCGGTGCTCCGTCCCGCCGCAGGGCTGTTCCCGGTGACCCGCCGCGCCATCGGGTACCTGCTGTCCCAGAAAGGCACCGGCAACGCGGTGGCCATCGTCATCGGCGGCGCGGCCGAGTCGCTGTCCTGCCGACCCGGCGTCACCACGCTCATCCTCAAGAACCGCAAGGGCTTCGTCCGTATGGCCCTGAGGCACGGGTGGGTCACGGCTGGGTCACCAGCACTGCCACCCCCGCGGCTCCCGGCCGTCCCCGTCACCGTCACCACCCACCGTGTCCCCTCCTCAGGGCCTTCCTCGTCCCGTCCTTCTCCTTTGGGGAGAACGACCTCTTCCGCCAGGTGGTCTTTGAGGAGGGCAGCTGGATGAGGAGCATCCAGCGGCGCTTCCAGAAGATGATGGGCTTTGCTCCCTGCCTCTTCTACGGCCGCGGCTTCACCTCCTGCCGCTCCCGCGGCTTCCTGCCCTATGCCCGGCCCATCACCACCGTGGGTGAGCAGGGGGGCTGGGGGTCCCTAGGGTCGGGGGCTGAGGGGACACTCCACAGTGGGTGGTGCTGGAGGGCACCTCCTGGGCTGTGTCCCCAATGAGCCGAGCGTGTCGCTGACCCCGTCCCCTGCCGGCAGTGGGGGAGCCGGTGGCCGTGCCCAAGGTGGAGAACCCGAGCCGGGAGCTGGTGGACCGGTACCACAAGCTCTATATCCGTGCCCTGCTCAAGCTCTTCAACGAGAACAAGACCAAGTATGGGCTGTCTGAGTCAGATGAGCTGCACATCCTCTGAGTGCCACCAGCACCGGCCCCGTCCTGGCTCATGAGGGCTCTTGCAGGGGGAATTTCAGCCAGCCTGGCATGGGGGACAGGCAGGGCACAGTCCCCACTCTGGTCTTCTGTTCCTCTGACCTGAGGGGGAGGTAGGAGGAGAGGGGGAAGCAAGGGGAAGATTGGGAAAGGCTCCCTCTTGCAAGGGGTTTGGAGGGGCTGTGGGTGACACAGCTGTTCCCTGCAAGGGGCTGGTGTGGGCCTGGGGCCAGCAGTGGACCTGGTCTCCCTGGGATAACCAGGTCACCACAAGCTGAGGGAGGGGTGTCATGGGAGGAGGGATTGACATAGGGTTTTTGGGGTGGCATCCTGATGACAAGTGGGACCAGCCTGGGGGAGACAGCCCACCCTGGGGTGGAAGGGGGATGCTCCTGGACTTAGGGACCTGTGGATGTGGCCTGAGCCAGGACCATGTGGCCCCAGATGAGCCTTTCCTGCCATCTCCATACCCAATACAGATTTCAAACCTCCCAATGCCTGTCTGTGTGTGTTCCAGAGGCTGGGACTGGCAGCACTGTGGTGGTACCCCTGCACTGCCCATGTGGGTGCCCTTGCCACCCAGTGTGTCCCCTCCCTGGCAGTCCCATCTCCAGCTGGGGCAGTGTTTGGCAGGGCCCTTGCACCACTCAGGTGCAGCCAAGCAGCTCCCAGGTGCACCTGGGCCACATTGGATATAATGGGAGGTGAGGGGCAGCTCTTACTGGTTTAACTGGGCTCAGGAGGGAGGGCTCCTGCTTTCTCTGTTCTTGTCTCAGAGGTGAGTGAGGGTCTCTCTGGGTGGGACAGGGATGTGGGGCTGGGATGAGGCCCTCTCCTTCCCCTGGGCAGCTCTTGTGGGATGTGGCTGTGTGTGACTGGTGTGGTAGCTGGGGTGTGACACCCCAGTGACACTCTGTGTGTCCCTTTCTTAGGCATGTGCTGGCAGGACTTGCAGGGAGTGATGGGGGCAGCCCCTCCTGGGGCTCTAAGAGTGGGGACAGCCCTGTCCCTGTCCTGTCCCTGCCAGGCTGTCGTGGGAGAGTCAACAGCACTGATACCAATCTCAGAGTGCTGCTCTGTGCAGGCACTTGGTCAAACAAAAGGGCTGGGTAAACATTTGAGGAGCAAACCTCCATAAAGGGAAATTTCCAAGAGCCTTCTTGTCACCACAGGAGCTCTGGCTCATCCCTCCAGACCTGCCCCAGTGGATTTTCTCTGGGGTGAGGGTGATTGTCTTGTCCCTCTTCCTTATGCTGCAGGGAGAAACAGGCCTGAGTGTAGAGAGGGGAGGGGCTTTACTGGGGGTCATGAGCAGCAAGTTCCTCAGGCCATGTCACTCCTCCTCTGCCAAGGCCAGCAGTGTGATAGGGATATCTCTGAGAACCCACCCAGCATGGGCTCTGTCTCCAGGTTCAGTCTGGTCTCCACAAGCCACCAATAAGTCATCTGGAAGAGCTGTGTCTGCCTAGGGAGGCACCAGTGTCCCTTCTCTTTAGTGACTTGTCAGCCCCATGTGTCTCCAGGAGTGCCAGGGATGGAACACCAGCTTGCTGCCCCAAAAGAGCCTCCTAGCCTCCTCAGTGTCCTTCCCATTCCCATGAGTGCCCGCTGGCTCTCCTGACCAGCACCAACACCAGCACCCTCCTCCCACAGCCTCCCAGGGTAGGGCTGGGACCAGCCTGTGGCCTCCATCCCTCAGCCCTGTGGGGCTGAGCAGGGACAGCTCAGCTCTGAGGACTTGGGAGTGCCCACATGGAGCCCTGAGGGGCTGCAGCTCCTGGAGCCCAGTGTTGAGGCTACGGAACCCCTTCAGCACCCGCCTCTGCTGCGTGCGGTCCCAGTCCCTTGAGTGACACTGGCAATGTGGCTGCCATCCATGACATTGTCTGTGAAGGGTGACACCAGGGCCAGGTCCAGCATGGGCATGGGCTGGAGGCACTGGGCAGCCCCGCGGCGCAGCTGCCCCCAGTACTTGTCCCCAGCCATGAAGTACAGGATGGGATCGGGGCAGCTGTTGATGCTGGCCAGCAGCTGTGTGATCTTGTAGGTGAAGTTGATGATATTGATGGTCCAGCAGTCAGCCTGGAAGTACCAGGAGGTATAGTAGAGGGTGCGGGTGATGCGGAAGGGCACAAAGCAGATGGCAAAGACGTCCAGCACCACGATGATCATCTTGATGGAGTGCCTCTTGTAGGAGGGCATCCGGAGGCTGGGGCTGGAGAAGCTGGACTTGCAGAGCCGCTTGGCCATCAGGCAGTAGCACAGGACGATGACCAGGAAGGGCACCCCGAAGAGCAGGGCCATGATGGAGGAGCTGTAGTGCACGTAGTGGTCGAACTTCTCGGGCTTGGTGGTGTCATGGCACAGGGTGATGTTGCCCTTGCAGCTGGTGGTGATGAGGATGAGGTTGGGGATGAGGCAGATGGTGACCATGAGCCAGGCAGCTATGCAGATGATGCGAGTGTGTTTGGTTTTCACCCACTTGAGGGAGTGGATGGGGTGGCAGATGCCCATGTAGCAGTGCATGCTGATGCAGGTGAGGAAGAGGATGCTGCCGTAGAGGTTGGCATAGAAAAGGAACTGCACTATCTTGCAAAGCCCCATCCCAAAGGGCCAATTGTTGCGGGTGGCGTAATAATAGACCAGGGCGGGCAGGGACAGGATGTAGAGCGTGTCTGAGAGGGCCAGGTTGACTATGTAGGTGGTGGTGACGGCATTCCAGGGCCTCATCCTGGAGGTGAACATCCACAGGGCCCAGGAGTTGAAGGGCAGCCCCACCACGAAGACAATGCCATAGGAGATGGGCAGCAAGATGAACTCTTTGTTGAAGACACACTTTGCCTCAGGTGCTGCTGTGGTGTTCCCTCCTGGCCAGGGAGCCAGAATCAGTGTCCACAGGGAAATTGGGAACATCCTCACTGGAGTGGCCATGTTGTGTCAGCCAGACCTAGGGAGCAGTTCATAAAAGCACACTAGTCACTCATCCCGACCACTGTCAAGCACAAAGCGTGGAAGGGAGCCAAAGCTGCCAGATTTTCTTCCCCTCCAGGAGCTCCGGCCACTTTGATGGTTCTCTGGTTTTTCTCAACTTGCACGTTCGGGCCTCGTGGGGAGCTGGGGGTGGGGGGAGTGGGCTTGGCAAAGCCTCCCCTCCACAGCCCCTGCACCGGCACCCATTAATCACCCATTAATCACCCCTTTAGGACAGAGTGGGCCGGGGACAGAGCCCCGTGCCGGCCCCGCTGGGCACAGCCCCAAGGCTGCCGAACAATGAGACCTTGTTGAGCACCAGCAGCCCCTGGCCAGGGCTGGCATAGCCTCTTGGAAGCTGCCTCAGCCTAATTGGCACCATCCTGACAATGTTGCTGCTCCTGGAGGGCTCCTTGAGAGAAGAAGAAACGCTTGTCTGGGGGAATGTTGTGGCCCAGAGAAATCCTTGGGAGGCTGTTAGAGGAGCCTTTGGGAGAGAGTGTCCCTGGACAGCGAGGGGCTGCTAGCTGCCAGGAGTTGTCCATAGGGAAGGGATGAGCTGAGCCCCTGTGGAGAGGAGCTGCCAGAGCCAAGTCCTAGCTCAAGGCAGAGCAAGTTCACAAGGCAGGCAGGACGTTCCCTCCTGCGCTGTGCTAGGATCAAAGGCTGGAATCTGTGAATTCCTGGGAAGCTGGCATGAGGACAAGCTGTCAAAGTTCAGAACTCTCTTCTTGAGGGAAAAAGGAGGGTCTGCCACCACCGTGGTGTCTAGCAAAGGACCGGTGAGGGCTGCCTGTGCCTTGACCCCTCCACACCCTCCACCATCCCTGGTGAAACAATTTCTCCAATGGAGGATGGATGCTTGGATGAGTAACCTGGGAGCAGGAGCTGCTGTGCTGCTGGTGGAGATCAGGGTGTAGCCAAAACCATATTTGATGAAGGAAATGTGGGAGTATCTCCAATTCCTTTCGTCCAGAGCTCACCCAGGAGGTGATGGGCACCAGGACAGGGGAAGACTCAGGGCTCAGGGATGCACATTAGCTGGAGCTGGTGCTACAAGGTGGAAGGACACATCCTCTCAGGCTCCTTCATCCCTTGGCTCCCTCATCATCCCCCTCCTGTTGCCCTTCACCCTGAGGATGTGCAGGCTTCTCCCAGCAGGAATATCCCACAGGTGTATCTGTGGGATCATTCCTGCCTGGAGAGACACCTGGGGTTGACAGAGATGCTCATAAATGACTCAGCAGGCAGATGGGACAGCAGGGGCCCCTCCAGCCATGTTCCCAGGGCTCTGTTTGAGTTGCGGGCTGAGCTCCGGGCCCACATCCAACACCCTGAGCCCACCACAGCTCCTGCCTTTATTACAGGGATGAGTTGAGAGAGCAACAGGCACGTCCTGATCAAACATTAACAGTGGGGAGAACTTGGTTTGTTTTTCCAGAACCAGGAGGGAAAACAGGTGGTAGGAAAACCTGAGCTTGCAAGTGAGGTGCCAGTGGTGGTCCTGGCCCAGCAGCCACATGTCCCCAAGCTGCTGACGACATGAGGGACCAGATTTAGTTTCTTCTTCCAACCTGTGAGTGCAAGGGAGCACAAAGCCTTGAGCCTGACCAGAGTAGAGCTGTTGCAGGTTCAGTGTCCAAAATCAGTGTCCATGACACAGGTCACCAACCAATTAAGATATGGAGAAGACAGTAAATAAAAGTTAATAACAAAGTGTAAAAAATGCATAAGGAAAAATCCTGAGCAGCTGTGGACTGCTGGACTGCTCAGAGGAGAGCACAGGCACTCGACTTCTGGCAGCTGATACAGCCTGAGCACAGTCAGCTGTGGGATTTAACCATTCCCAAGAACATTCCTTTGAGGATAACCACTGAAATATAGAAATGCAGAAGATGACATTTGGCAAGTTACATCTTAACAGGTTTCTTGCTTCTTCATCTTAGTCATGACCAAAATCAGTAATTGAAATTACTGAATCACATTGGTCTAGCCTGAGGACACATCACCATCAGCCCCATTCCTATTCCTTGCTGACATTCCTGGCAAAACTATCCTTGGCCATGGGCTTTTGAGGAGGGATCAAGGTGTGAGCCAAGAGTTGGGACTGATTGTTGGAGCAGGGAGATGGAAGGTGCTGCAGGAAGAGGTGATGCTCTTGTTCTGCCTGTTTTGTGGACATACAAATAACACTGCAGAGTCCCTTGCCCATGGCAGGCACATCCCTTAGGGATGGTGCCTTTGGAGTGGCCCCTGGTTTTCCTCAGGAAGCAGCAAGGGGTCCTGGAAAATGCAGCAATAGCCATGGGCCAGTGGGAAGGGGCAGGGGCTGGCCATGGGCCACACATTGAGGCCACATGATGCCCTTGGCCACAGGATTGGCAGCTTTTCCCTGGCTCCTGGTTCTGCAGACGTGCCCAGCCAGAACTGTCCTTTGGCCCCGCTGGCAGTACCAGTCCTGGTGGGATCCAAGAGCTCCCTCTGCCCTGGGGATTCATGGAGGTGTTGGAAAGGCTCCAGTAAAAGGAAGGAGTGGGACAGCACCAGAGCAGATTCTGCCCTGGAGCCAAAGTCCTGTTGGTGGGACAGGATGGGAATCGTGGTGTTGAGGATCATGGAGCAGCAGGCAGGAGCTTGGAGAGGGGAGGTGAGAGAAGATTTTGGAGCAGCTGCCAAGGGATGGATGAGCCTGGGACTGGCTGCTGCTGGAGCATGGGAAAAACGGGGCTTTTCTCCTTGCCTAAGCCCTTGGAAATTGCAAAACAAGGGGAAATTATCCAAAACATCCTGCAGAAAGACCCTTGTCCCTAATTGCCATGTGGTTGGTGCAGCCAAAGCCTCGGCACAAGGGGATGTGACCTAATTCAAATCTTTCCCTTTGCCTGGAAGAGCAGCCAAGGCATGCTCTGCTGGGACACCTTCCTGGGGACACAAGTGGGGTCGGGCATTTCCCTTGCTGTCCACCCCATCCCCTGCCCCGAGGTGACCCTGGGCAGGATGGGGGTGAGGGTTCCCTTCCACCCTTGCTGGGCTGTCCCTGTCCCCCACCTCACTGGGAACAGGCAGGAGCCCATGGTGTCAGGCTGAGCCATGGCAGCACCAGGGCAGCTTCAACCCATGAGGAGACAGAGATTTGGGGGATGGAGAGGAGGATGAAAGAGAGGAGGGGGCCACAGTGGGAAGGATGAAGGCCTTCGGTGACAGAGGAAAGAGGTGGTGTGTTAGAGAGGAGGATATACAGAGGGATTTGGGGATGGTGGAGGGCTGGTGAGAACTGGCTGGCCCCCACTCTGCACCTGTCCAGCCCTGCAGATCCCACCTCTGTCCCTCGCTCCCGGAGCCCAGCTGGGACTGCGTGACCACGGCAGGGCTGTCCCGGCTGTCACCAAACAGGGGCTCACCTGCAAACCTGGGCAGCTCTCAGCAGTGGGGCCCCCACGGGGAGAGCCTGTTCCCCATGCAGGACGGGGCCATGCCGGGGGGCTGCGGGCTGCCCTGGCTGTGCCCTGCAGTGCCGTGTGCCCTCTCCTACTTCCCGCGGCCGGGAACAAAGTGCCCAGGGAAGGCAGGGCTGGAGGCGGGCGGAGGCAGGAGCTGCCACAGGGCTCAGCCCCACTGCACGCCCATCCCTCTGTTGCCCTCGCAGGCTTTGGGACACCTGCAGCCCTCTCCCATGGGGTCACAGCCCTTTCCCCAGCAACACCACGGCCCCTCAACCACGAGGGCATAGCCCCTCATCCATGGGCACCGTGTCCTCCCGCCCATGGCGACCACATCCCTCCACCCATGGGGACCATGGTCACTCAACCACAAGGTCCATAGTCCCTCACGCCGGGGTTGTGTCCCTCTGCCCATGGGGACCACGGCCCCTCACTCATGGGGAACACAGTCCCTCAGCCACGAGGGTCATAGCCCCCATCCCTGGGGCCCGTGGCCCCTCGCCCGCCCCGGGACAGCCCCCTTGCCCGGTGGGTGCCGGGATCCCGCAGTACCCGCAGCCCACGGCGCTGTCCCGCTGGCCCCCAGCCCTGCGGGGCAATCCTGAGGACAAAGGTGGCCACTGCCACCTTGAGGCCAGCCCGGGCGTCGTGCTCCCAAAACCGGGGCCACTTCGCGTGTCGCACGGCCAGGACACTGCCGGATCAGGATGTCCCTATGTTTTTGAGGGAGTGCCCCTCTCCCTGTGCCAGGCAGAGCAGAGTGAGGGGTCAAGGGTTGTGACACCCGTCAGCTTTGCGATGGGCAAGGGCAGCCTCGAGGGCTGGGGTGCGCAGCCTTCCCATGGAACAGGGAGGGGTGGGGGACAATGCCTTGGAGCATCCAGGACACCAGGAGTTGGTGTTTTCCCCACCTGGCTCGGCACTTTTCCTCCTTGCCCTTTCGCAAAACCAGGTGTGTAAACACGTACCCAGTCCCTGACACTTTATTCTGGATTATGATAGCAAAGGGAGCGCAGCGGCTTCGGGAGCTGTGCTGAAGGGAAAGGCCTCTAGGAGCACCGTCTGAGCAGGGCTGAGCGGGATGGAGCAGCTGCTGAGGGCACGAGGATGCACAGGGCTGGGCACAGCTGTCGATACATCCTGGCAGGCTGCAGGTCGGTGGGTGGAGGAGGCTGAGCCTCCAGGTCCAAAGCATCCAACTCTCCCTGCTTCCTGAGTGGCCTTGACACTTCCTGGCAGGACGTGGTGGGTCTGGCGCAGTGGAAGCTCCTGTCTGTCCCCCCTGCACTGCGGTGACACCTGCTCCAGCTGGCTCAGGTGAGTGGCCACATACAGCGAGCAGTCACCCAGCCCCACCGTGTCCCTCGTCAGGACGGCCGACTTGGGTCTCTTGTGGTGGCCCACTCTGGGGGGGCTGAGTGGGTGCCCACGGGACGGGCTCGGTGGCCCGTAGCGGGGCCAGCCACACCACGGCTCCTCCTCTGAGGGCAACGGGACCAGTGGTCCAGCGGGGCTCCGGCACCGCTGGCCCCCGGCCGGGCCCTCTGCCTGCTTCTTGGGGGCCTCTCCGGGGGCCGGGACCCACGCGTTGGGCACTCCGTCGAAGATGAAGTAGGCGGGGTTGGTGTAGCCGGTGGCCGGCTCCGGGAGTCTGTGGGGGCGGCTCCTGCGGAGCACGAAGAGGGAAAGGGCTCAGCATCCCCTCACTCTGGGGCTCCGGCATGGCTGAGCCCACCTGGGGTACCTGAGGCGCTGCGGGGGTAGCTCGGGGCACATCGGGGCCTCTG
The DNA here is from genome assembly GCA_027886175.1 of Phylloscopus collybita. Classification (NCBI taxonomy): domain Eukaryota; kingdom Metazoa; phylum Chordata; class Aves; order Passeriformes; family Phylloscopidae; genus Phylloscopus; species Phylloscopus collybita. The sequence continues at coordinate 4,594,340 of JAJNNQ010000051.1, forward strand.
CCGCCGGCTCAGCATCCTCCTCCTCAAAGCTGATCCACTCTGCAAAGGTAGCGAGGTCTGGCCTCACCCCACGGCCGGGGGCCAGAGGGCAACGTGGCCCAGGATGTCCCCGAGCCCAGGGCACCGGGAGGGGGCTGCGTGCGGCCGCCGTTACCATAGAGCCTCTCGCGGGTGCCGCACCGGCCCCGGGGGACCCGGACCCGCATCCAGCCGCACATGGAGCCCATCTCCTCGCCACGGTGGAACAGGAAGGTCTCGAACTGCTGGGCCGTGGTGCCAATCGCTGACCTCAGGGCGAGGCAGCACTAGCCTGCGGGCACAACATCAGCCCCCGGGGCTTGGGGGACACGGAAGCCCCCCATGAGCAGCAGCACCCAGAGCAGGGTCGGTGCCAGGGTCCCTCCTGCCAAGCTCCAGCTACCAACCTCACACCCAGCAGGCTGTAACCTGGGGGGCTGTGCTTGGCACCCCCATGCCACCATGGTGGCCCCAGTGTCACCATCCCCATGTACCAAAGGACTCACATCTCTCCACGCCCTTGATGTTGAGGAGCAGGTGTTGGTCCCCCAGGTACTCCAGGTTGGGCAGGATGGGGGTTCAGCTGTGCACAGAGGGGGGGGCTCGGGGGGGCTTCCACGGGGTAGGGGGCACAGGGAGGCTCTGTCCTGAGGGGTGGTGACAGCTCCAGCTCCCCTTGGGGCTCAGGATACAGAGCCAGGGATGGGTATGAGGATGCTCCAGAGCTGTGCACCACAGGCAGATGCTTGGAGGACCAGCACAGCTTGAGGAACCCAGGGATGTCACAGTTCTGGAAGTTGTTCTCCCCGCTTCGCTGCATCTCTGAAGGGGACAGAGGGGCACACAGCTCCAGCCAGGCTAGGTCACTCCCCCCCGCAGAGCCACTCCCAACACCCCCTCACCCTCCAGACAGTAGGAGTGGAACTCGATGTAGCACTTGCTGCAGCTCGTGGTTTTCAGCATCACCTCGATGCTCTCCCACTCGATGCAGGCCAGCGCCTCAGGGCTGGAGCCAGAAGCTGCAGGCAGATCCTGGCAGGTCAGGGTGTGCCAGGGCTCACCCCAAACCTGGTCCGAGGGTGACAGAACCCAGCCCTTACCCTCCTTGGGCACGAACTGCGACGTCACTCCCACCTCAAAGGTGGCAAAGACAGGTGAGTGGTCACTGGTCACGATGTCATCGGTGCAGCCTGGATGGCAGGAGGGGCAGCTGGGGGAGGGTCCCAAAGCCCTGGGGTCCTGGGCAGCACTGGCCACCTCTGGCTGCTCTGTCCCCAGGGTCTCACTCACCGGAGGAGTTACAGACCATGTGGGTTTCCGGGTGTGACTTCCACAGGATGTGGTCGCACCACAAGGGGACATTGATCCGCATCTAGAAATAGGGAAAGCAGCTGGTTCAGCAGCCTCTCAGGCCTGGGTCTCCTTGCCCAGAAGAGCTTCCCAGAACCCCAAAAAGTGATTTCCCTCCTTCCCAGACCCCATTTTGGGGGTGAACAGGCTGATGGTGCTGTGGGGACTGAGCATCACCACACAGCCCCCTCAGCACCCTGCTGTTCTGTCCCCAGAGTGTCCTGCTTGGAGGGAGGCCTCTGGAATTCACCCCCGTGGGCTTGGACTTCTGCCACACGTAGGTGTCCTGGGTGCCCCGCTCATAGCGGTACATGGGAGGGTGTTGCCATGCTTCGTGCCTGCCTGTTTTGGTTTTGGGAATTCCATTCCCAGGCACGGTCTTGATGCACAAGGTCATGTTCTGTAAACTACCGAAGTTCCCACATCTGTTCCCAGAGGAGGGGCTTCGGTGATGGTCTCTGGAAAACGACCAGTGGTTCCCAAGGGTCCCACCTCTGGGGTGGGCACATCTGTAAATGTACAAAAAGAGTCAGAAAAATAAAGGAGGGGTCTCTTGCTTGCAAGAGCTCCATGCAGCCTCTTTGATGCACTCCCTGCCTCGTTCCTGTGTGTCCCCCACAGCAATATCTGGTGACCCCTGACATGACCTGCAGCCGCGAGAACAAGGTAAAAAATACCTTGTCCCCTTTTTTTAAAAAAAGAAAAAGGGATTTTTATTTCTCTCCAGTAGGGAGAAGGAATTTGAAAAAATGAACCGGCCGCTAGGCCCGGAAGATAACTACGTGTTAACGATGTGGGGGATGTACCTTGCACGTTGGGAAGTAGGTATAACCTCGGAACATCTAACAGAACTATACAGATGGGGGAAAAACCAGGGTTTCATCCCGACCCCCAGAAGAGCGCGGTATAGGTCATTTTGGTCTCTCTTGGGACTTATTGTGAATTCAGAGTTAGATATGCTAACAAAATTATCACTAATATGGGAAAGATCGATGAAGGTTTTTGAAAGGTCGGGAGAAGATTTTCTTTTCAGCTCCTTTCCCGATTCAGTGGAAGAGGACCGAAGTCTCGAGACTGCAGCTGACAGCTCGGAGAGTCTCCCGCAGCCGTCTTCAGAAGACCTGGGTTTGTCCTTTCCCCCCCCTTGTGAGCTTCCTTCTGGGAAGGAGGGGGGGAAAACCCCGGGCACAAGCGGAGGCGGCCAGCGGCGGTCTGCGAATCAGGCGCCGCGAAAGCGCCGTCCCCCAATCCCTCCGTGCTCTCCCTCGCGAATGGCCGCGTGTGGGAGGGGGGAGGAGGTCGGGGGTCCCGAGACGCCGTCACGCCCCGCCCCGCGGCCACCGAGCCGCGCTTTCCCATGCAAAAAGCCCAGTGAGACCTTGGCACCGCCCTGGGGGCCCCACCCCGGCGGTCCGGGCTCGAAAAAGCCCGGGAGAAAGAGGGGACAGGAGTCGCCCATTCCTCAGGCGTCTGTCCCAGAAAAGAGGCAGAAGGGAGTGCCTGCGCGCTCTATGCGCGCAGCTTCGGGCAGGACAGTTGTTTCCAAATGCCCGACAAGCGGAGCGTGCGTGCGGTCTTCCTTTCGGGTGGAGAAGGACGGTCTTTCTGCGAACGCCCGAAACCGCGCGGCCGCGGCCCCGGAGGGGGGGCCAGGCAGAGCGGCTCTCTGCAGCCGCCGCGGGAGGAAGGGGGGGCCGCCCTCGATGCCCCCCGCCCCTCAGCCCCCCCGGCTCGGCTTGGCCGGAGACTCCGCCCCTGACACGCCGCGCCCGCCCCGCCGCCGGGGCCGGCACAGGGGCCGTGGGGAGCCGCCCCGACCCGGAGCCGCCGCGGGAGACGGGCGGGGGCCGCCCGCCCCTGCCCCGCGGGGCCCGCTGGCGCTGCCCAGCCGGGAACGCCGCCCCCCCCCAACGCCGCCCGCCCGCGGGTGCGGGGAGGGGGCGCAGGGGGACCCTGCGCTGGGCCGGCCACGGCCGGTCCCTCCCCCGGCGGAGCGGCCGTGGAAGAAGCCCCGCCGACCCCCTCCGGCAACAGGAGCCGGCGGCACCGCAATTCCACCGGTCGCCGCTCCGACGCTTGCCCGCCCGCTGGCGTCTGTGTTGCCTGGCAACACTGCCGAGCTTCCGCACACTGCGGTTCCACCTGCGTCTGTGGATCCCTGCCGCGTCACCGTGCGCTCCAGGGGGCTGAGCTCTCCCTGGAACGAAGTGCAATATACGGCTTGGGGACTGAGATGATGGGGTGTCGAGAACCGCTTGTTGGGAACCCCAAAGACTTCCCTTGGCCCTGCTGACATGGCACCAGCCCACATGGCAGGTGCTCAGAGTGAGACATGGTTTTCTCTGTCTGCCTCTGTGCTGTTCAGAAAGCAGGCTGAGAGGGATTCGTGGCTCTCTCTCAGATACCCAAGGGGATTCCAGAGATCGTGTAACCTGTGCTTTTGCAGACCCTTGTTTTCAGGACTGGGAACTGGCGCTGGGATGTTTGCCTCGTACCTACCGAGCACCTTGAGTCCCTGCACAGCACTCCTGGCCTGGTGACCATCCCAAGTTGGGTATCCTGTACCTCCCTGATACCACCCCTCCAGAGACGGATGCCTGGAAGGGACGGAGCACTGCTTCGACAGCTAGCATCCCATGATCGGACTCAGAGGGACTCTTCCCTGTGGTTTTGCTTGCATTCCAGGGGAATTGTTGTGGACCTCTGGGGGGCGGGATTCTTGGCTGGGGTTTGGGGGGACGGATCGGGATGAATTGTAACGAGGGCCACTGCATTGAATGGCACAGCATCTCACCTGACAAGGACTCGGCAACTGGTCACAACATGTTTTCAAAAAAAAAAAAAAAAAAAAAAAAAAAAAAGAAAGGGGGAAAAAGCAGGGACAGCCCCTGCAAACTGGCCGACAGGCAAATTGGAAACTGTGACCAGAATGAGAGCTGACAAGTGGAGAAATCTACGAGTCTTCAATCGAAGACCTCTTCACAAGCAGATATAAAAATCTGCATTTTTCTTTTTTTCTTTTCTTTTTATATAAACTGAAAGGGTGAGATGTTGCCATGCTTCGTGCCTGCCTGTTTTGGTTTTGGGAATTCCATTCCCAGGCACGGTCTTGATGCACAAGGTGGGCACATCTGTAAATGTACAAAAAGAGTCAGGAAAATAAAGGAGGGGTCTCTTGCTTGCAAGAGCTCCATGCAGCCTCTTTGATGCACTCCCTGCCTCGTTCCTGTGTGTCCCCCACAGCGATAGGAGGGAAGGAGATGTCACCCTCACCTGGAATCAGGACATACAGGTGGCATAGGAGCCATGGTCCCTGCCTGTCCCCATGGGGTGTCATGGTCCCCATGGGAGGCTCACACTGATGGCTGGCACCCCTGGCTCAGTGCATGCCAAAGTCCCCCAGGCTCTGGGCACTTTATGCAGGGCTGTGCCAGGAGAGGGGACCCCCAAGAGCTGGGGGGGACACAGGGAGGGCTGTGGGGACCCTGGTGCTGCTGTCTCAGTGGGGGGAGCAGTGCTCTTGTCCCCACACTCACTGAACTGCAGGAACACCTTGTTCTTCTCCCGCTCCAGGTTGAGCTGGTCAACAGTCAGGAGGGCTTGAAACTACTTCTTGACTATGTGGGTGAGGATGTCCTGTGCCGGGGAAGGGACAATGACCCTCCGGGCTCCTCTCCCCCTGCTGTCCCCAGCCTGGCACCTGCAGGGTCCCACCTGCACATCCATGTCCAGGCGGTAGTTGAGGTCCCTGAACGAGAAGAGGTGGGTGAAGCACAGGGTGAGGTCAAAGCCTGCCAGATGTTTGTCCCCCAGAGCCAGGGAGTGCAGGATGTCACTGTAGTTCTGGTTACACCTGCAGGGGGGACAGCAGCACCATGTGAGCCACCCCGGGGACACCTCACTCTCATTCTGTTCCTGCCAGCTGGGGATGGGGCAGCACCACAGCCCCTCAGGGCTCCTCCAGCCCCCTGAGGCACCCACCTGCCTCAGGGCAACCCCATCCTCCCCATGCCTGCATCACCTGTGGGTCTTCTGGCTGTCAGAGGCTGGGTGGCAGTTGACAAAGCCGAAGGAGGTCCCATTGAAAAGGAAGGAGACACCCACAGCTCCCTTGTTCCCTGCAGGGATGGGCCACCACTGAACTCTGGGGGAGCCCAGAGGTCCTGTCCTGGCCCTCAGGCTGTCCCTTCCCTCAGGGTCATCTCCCTGCCCCATCTTCTCCCTACCCTGTGTGTTGGTGATCCCGGTTTTCACACTGGAGGTGTGGACGTGGCTGATGTGCCGCTGGTGCTCCGGCTTCACCAGCACCACGATCTTGATGCTCCACAGGCACTGCAGGGCCACCTGTGGTGGGGCAGGGGGTGAGCCTGCCTGGCCCCCATCCTGCCCTACGGCCATGGAGGATGGGGCTGGACACACAGGTAGGTCAGCAACCCATCCCTGACTCCTGGGGATGGCACTCACACAGTCTGCAGGGCACAGGATGTTCCCTGGGCTGATTTGGGGTGGGGGAGAACCTGGGGGTTGGGTTAGGAGTTGTGGGGTGATAGCTGCTGGTACCCAGCCCCCCAGGCCTGTCAGGGGCCTGGCTGTGCCCACTGTTACCACTCGGGAGTCGATGGCCATGAGGGTCTTGAGGGAGGTGCAGAGGAACTCAACCCACTCACGGTTGCCCAGGGAGTTCTCCTGGGTGCCGATGACATAGATGTCGTGGGGGATGCAGGCCATGGTCTCATCCGGCATGCGCCCCAAGCCCCTCGAGGTCAGCCAGGAGGCCAGGGAGTGGGGTGGGCGTGTGCTGCCTGCGGGCAGGGACACGGGTCACAAAGAGGGGATGTGCCAGGCTCCCCAGCTCCTCTCCAGCACTGGCCCTGCCCGTCTCCAGGAGCTGCCGGGGGTGGAAAACAGCGTGCCAGCCCCATGGATCAGCCGTGTGCATCCCAGACTGCTGCTGGGATTTACAGCCCAAAACTCTCGTGATATCCCTGTTCCTCTGTCTCCCCAACACCCTCCAAGTCAGTGGATCACAACAGGACAGATAAAGCTCATGGCAGCCAGATTGGTGCCTTCTCCAGCCTCCTCCTCAAACTGACAGCCTCAGACCTGAGGTTTCCTGAGACACCTCCCAAAACCCAGCCAGGCTCACAGAGCCACAGCAGTCTCCCAGGACAAGGCCACCTTCCCCTGGCCCCTTACCCATGTTCCATGTCCCAACATACACCGAGATGATCTCGGGCTCATCCAGGTTGGAATGCTGGATCTTCATCAGCTGCAGCAGCTGGCAAAAAGCCTCTCACTTCTGCAGGATGGTGAGGGTGTCATAGAGAGATGGGGGGCACAGCACCTCAGGATCAGGTGGACAACACCCCCAGGTGTAAGAGCCAGCTTGCAGGAGTGGTCTCAGTCCTGAGATCATGGAGTTGCTGCTTCCCATATTCCCAAGGGCCCCATATTCCCCCAGGACACACCATGGGTACAGCTGGTGCCGCTCACCCACACGCTGGGGAAGATGAAGTCCCTGTTCAGGCTCCTCTGGTTCTCGTGGGCACACACCAGCCTCACCTTGCTCTGCACACTCTGGTACTTGATCAGCTGCAGGACTGAACGATGGAGCTTAGGGGGATGATGGTGGCCCCCACCTCCCACCATGGGGCAGTGTTGGGTGGGGGCTGGGGTGTGATAGGGCATGTGGCCCATCCCCGTGGCATCAGGCTGATGGCAGGGAACCCTACAGCCCCAAAGAATCCTGTTGGCAGCCAGCAGGAGTGCAGCAGCCCCTTACTTTTATCCTGTGGGATCACCTCCTCTGGGGAGCCGCTGCCCCGCTTGGTGACGGTCACTGTCCCCAACTCCACATGTACTGTCAGGGCCGCACGCTGGGACTTGCCTGCCTTCACCTGCACACAGGGACATGACTCTGGAGTTGTCCCCACACCTGCCCTGCCCAGCAGTGACACCGGGGTCCTCCGTGTCCCCAGCCTCACCTTGAAGTTCTGCACGGCCAGGGGCCTGGCAGCTGGCAGGGGGGCCACGGCTATGCTGGGCAGTGCCAGGTTGTGCCTTGTCACTGTCTCCTGCAGTGACTTCAGCACCTGCCAGAGAGACGGGCAGTGTGCTGGGGACACTGGGCCAGCTGGGAGCCCTGGGCTGTGCTGCCACCAGAGCTTGGTTTGGCAGAGTGTTTAATTTAGGGGAGGGGTAGCTGTGCCTCCCCCTGCACCACGAGTGAGCCCAGGCACCTTCTTCTCCAGTGAAGAGAGGAGGTAGTTGACAGTGGAGATCTTGTTGAGGAGCATCTCCAGGTCTGGATTGCTGCTCAGGAAACCCTGAAGGGGAGGATGGATAATTTTGGAGCAGCACGGTGGCACTGGACTGGTGGATTCCTCGCTGTGGGTCTGGGCTGCACCACAAGATGTGGAGGTCCCTGGGGGCTGTGGGGGCACTCACCTGTTCCCTGGCTGGGCTGCAAGGGGACACAGGAGCATCAAACACCCTGGCCAGGGTCTCCAGACCCGCCAGTGTGAAGTCGATCTCACTGCAGGGGAGGAGAGAGCGGGCAAAGGGCCATGTGGGCGTTTCCCGTGCCTTGACTCAGCCACCGAAAGGGGATGGGGACAAAGTGGGTGGCCCTGGACGGTGGCCCCGCTCCAGCCCCACTGTCCTCAGGCCACCGACCTGTGCAGTGCCCGGCAGGCAGTGGCGAGTGCGGTGCTGAGGTGCCGCAGCTGCGGGTGCCCTTGGCACAGAGCCTCCAGATCCTGCATGTGGTGGGTCAGGTACTCGGCCATGAAGCCCATGAAGTCACTGGCCGGGCTGGGAGAGGGGTGAACGTAAAGATCCCCTCTGGGCATGACCATCCCATCTCCCGGGGCGGGCAGGGCTCGTTACCTGCTGTGCACCTGCTCCTGCAGCCTCTGGTGCAGCTGCTGCGGGATGTGGCTGCGGCTGGAGGGGGGAGCGCCGGGACACGGCACCATGTGCCCCCAGCCTCGGGCATCCTCCCCACCTGTGGGCAGTCACCAGCTCAGCGGGACCCTCCCCGCTCCCAGCCTGGCACAGCCCCCGGCCCCTCCCCGGCTCACTTGAGTCCTCGTCCGGCCTTGGCCGGTGCACAGGGTGCAGCAGGGGGGTCACCAGCCCGTTGTTGGGGTGCTGGTAGGCACCAATCAGGTCGAGGAGGGTGCAGAAACACTTGGCTTGGATGCCTTGGATGGCCTGGGGAGGCAGAGCAGGGGAAGCACCGTCACATCCCCTCCTCTGCCAGGGCAGCCCCAGACTGCTGTGTCCAGTGGGTCTGTCCCTCACAATGTGCCCGTGGTGAGTTGGAAGGGCCAGCTACACACCGGACCCATGGGGTGAGGAGCATGGGGGTGCATGGAGACATCAGCCTCCTTCAGCAGACAGGGATTCTCCCTGTGGACACCCAGAATACTCTTTCTAGGGGGCAGAAAGGGCAGCTGCAGAGATGAGTACCAGGAGAAACCCTGAGAGGACATTGAAGCGAGGGCAGGACAGACCCCATGGGGACAGGCACCACGGGGCTGGCTCTGTGTGGCCAGGCTGTGACAGGGTGCGTGGCAGGAAGGGACAGCGTCAGGATACATTGTGCTGTGCTGAGGCAGCCTTTGATGGTTGCAAAGTGCCCGCATCCTGCAGCTCATGCAGAAAACAAACCACAGGCTGGTGCCACCTCACCGGGGACAGGGACGAGCACCCCGGGCCCTGCACAGCTGCATCCCACCTACTCCCAGTTCCGAGGCACCGCCCAAGGCAGGGGGTGCACCCGCCCTGCACCCACCTGCACGGAGAGCAGCCCCTCGTCATCAGGGAGGATGCGGTAGGTGTAGTCGTGCCTCTGGAACCTGGAGAGAGCAAGTGAGGGGCACCATTCTGCTACCCACGTCATTGTGGCAGTGCTGGGGGCCCAGCCCTGAGACAAACACCCCATCCCCTCAGCAGAGAGAGGAACTGAGTGAGCATTTCTAGAAATAAATCATCACCCTCAGCTCGGGGTCTGTGGGAGGATGTGCAATGTCCCTCTGCTTCCAAACAGCACGAGACAGCCATGACTCCACTCACTGGGGTACCCACAGCACTGTGGCTCCGTGGCTTTTGGCCAGACAGAGCCTTTGCCATGCTGTCTGTGGGGCCACTGCACACCCCTGACCGTGCCACCATCCTGTGCCACCAGCCTGGGCTCTGGCTTGTGCCCCGCACCCCCAGTGCCTAAATTTGCAATTTGTCCCACACAAAGGGCCAGGCCAGTGAAGGAAACGGGGTGCATCCTGCCAAACCTTCCCACACAGATGTGTGACAAGCAGGCAGGAAGGCTGCAGGCAGCAGTGCTCTCAGGGCTGCACACCTGGTTCCAAGATGCCCCATGTTGGGGGCCATAGCCCCAAAGCCCCAACATGGGAGATGCTCACAGGCCAGCAGGCAGCCCAAACCACCTCAGTGTGCTCTGGATTTGCGGTTATCCATTCAGCAGCCATGGTGCTGGACAGGGCTGCGGGCCCAACCTTCATCCTGCTCCCAAGGACACAGCTCCACTGCCCATCCACCCAGGGATCCCTCAAAACCCCGGTGCCAGGGAGCTGCCACCCCGCTCACCCCACTCGCATCCCTGCAGAAGGCTCTTCCATGAGGTTTTGGCAGTGCCTGGAGCAGGGAGAGGCACAAAGGGAGGCAGGCAAGGGACAAGAGACAGAAGCCACACGCAGAGGTAGGGCAGGGACTCACAGGAGGCACAGGGCATATGCCCCCTTGACCGACTCGCTGTCCCGCACCAGGAAGGAGCCATCCCGCCCAGCCTTGGCCAGCAGCTCCTCAGCCACCACCTGGCTGATGTCGCGATGGTACCACCCTACTGCCGCCATCCTGCCGAGCCGTGTCCCCGTCCCAGCGCCACATCCAGCTCTGCAGGGGCTGCTGGCAGTCACTGGGGCTGTCGGGGCGGGTGAAGGAGGGGGTGGCGTGGAGACACCGGGCCCCCGGTACCCGAGCATGGTGCTGGCTGCAGGTCCCGGCGGGTGACAGGGGCCACCGAGGTGATGTTCATGGGGACGGGTTACCCTGCGGCCAGGCAGCGTGGTAGGAGCACCAGGGAGGCAGTTGATGGAGGCTGGAGGTCTGGATGGTCCTCATCACGGAGGCTCCAGCCTGCAGGGAACACGGGGGCAGATCAGCTAGCGCATCTCTCCCGTTGGGGGAGTCACAAGAAAAGTGTCCCTGGGCCACCATCCTGCCGTGGTGCACGGTGAGGACAGGCCATGCTGGTGGCACCCAAGGGTCCTGCCTCACCCGACACACTCACCCTCCCTCACAGACGATGTGCGGGGCTCCTGTGGCTCTTGTGGGGTGCTGTGGGCAGCGAGCTGAGCTTTTGGGCTTCCCCCAGTGGGTCACACCGGCCCCCTGCCCGCCACGCCGCCCATCGGGGTCATGCAGTGCCCACCGCGATGCCCTGGGTTCCCGTCCCACGGGCCGGCCCTCCTCGCTCGGTGCTGCTCTGCTGCTCGCTCGGCACCGCGGCGGCCGCGCTCTTCCTCCTTCTGTGCGCCCCGCTCTGCCCGGCCCCGGAGCCGCCTCCTCGCTCCTCCTCCAGCCCCGCTACCGCGGCGAGGCAGCGGCCACCGGGGCTCGGCACGGCGGGGACAGCGGGGACACTCCCGCAGCGCGCTCTGCCTCCACCTGCTCCCTGCACAGCCTCCTGGGGGATGAGGGATGGATGGGCAGAACCCTGTGAGAAGGCACTGCCAGTGGCGCAGGATGGCAGAAAGCCCCTGAGATGTGTTTGGGGCGGTGGGCAGGGCTGGAGCTGTCCGCTCCTGGGGAGCTGCTGCCCGCGATGGGGCCGAGCTCTGCCCTTGGCAGAGAGAGACGGAGCTGCTGCGGGCACCGGGCACCCACGGTGGCACTGATGTCACCACATCTGTGTGTGCCCTGCCTGCAGGTGGGAGGGGAGTTGGGTTCAGGGGCTCCCGGGAAGGGGTCGGGAAGGAGGGAGACTTTTCCCAGCAGGACAGGGTTCGGACAGCACCGCAGGTCCTGGGTGCAATCACACAGGTTTTACTCCTCGTGGCCGGGAGGGAGCGGGCCCACACGCGTGTGGTGGCTCGAGCTGCCAGGGTGATTAGCAGCAATTAATTACAGATGAGCAGCAACCACCGTTTGCTGTCCAAGTGCCTGGCAGCTCCAAGGCTGCTCAGGGGATAGATGGAGAAGCAGATTCCTGCTGGAGGAGGATGAGGATGAGGATGAGGATGAGGATGAGGATGAGGATGGAGCGCTGTGCCAAGCCACACTCCTGACTGTTCCCCACCCTTGGCACCACTGCATATCCCTGCAGCCCTGGGCCAACACTAAGGGACTGTTCCCCCCACCTCCTGCCCCAGCCCTCCAGCATAGATGTATCAAAACTCCATGTGAGGCTTCCTCCTGGGTTCCCAGCCTCGAGAGGAACCTGTGGCTGGGCCAGTGAAAAGTTGGGCCACCCAGTGGATTTTGAGCTGGTGTTTTGGTCACTCAGCAGCGGGTGCAGCTCTGCCCAGTACCTGCCGTGGGGACACACAGAGGTGGCAGATTTGTGTGGGGCTGGAGACACCCATCCTGCTGGAGCCCCAGTCCCACCAGCGCTGCTCCCTCCCATTACTTAACAGCATGGCAGTAATTCCTGGCAGGTGTGGAGGTGCCTGTCTCCTGATTAATGCCATCCATGCAGCTTAATCCGGATCAGGGGAGGAAGACCTGGAGCTCTGAGGGGCTTTGGGAAATCAGCAGTGCCTGCTGTGAGTGTTTATGTAAGGTGGCTGTGGTGTCCAGTGCCAGAGACAGAGCTGGGACTGTGCCAGAGGCACCTGGAAGCTCTGCCAGCACCTGGGCACAGGTGAGGTTGGGAGGGCAATGTGGCTTCACCAGGGCCAGACTGCTGGGGGCTCTGGCTGCACCAAGGCTCCCTCCAGAGCCTGTGGATTCAGGGAACCCCATGGCCCTTCCCTGGGAAGGCAAGACACTCCAGGGCGTTGTCCATTGGGACAGAGGGATGAAGCCAGGCCCCACTACACTCCACCAGCCCCACATCCACTGGTGTCCTGCCCCTCTGGAAGTGGCTGTTTGAGCTGTGCTTCACACAGTACATGGACCTGGAGGGATGGCGGGATGAGATGACAGGAACCTCTGGCCATTCATTACACAGGAAAAAAGAAGGCAGCCTCTTTCATTTCCCTGTTATTTTGAACTCTGCTTCCTTCCCTGGTGCTTGGTTTGGAGCACAGTGTGAGTGTGGGAAGAGATGTGGTCTCTGTCCATCTCCCCACTGTTTTGGGGAGGGGAATTATCTGCTCCCCAACTTGGGCAAGGCTGAATCCACCCAGTTGGGATTAGGCTGAGCTGAAGGGACCCAAGGTGAGCCCTGCTCTCCACCTCACCACACTGTGCAGACCCTGCAGAGCCAGTGAGTGGCCCGGGTCACAGGGCCCTCATTAAGAGCGTAACAAAGAACCACAAACAAAGCTCAGGATTAGGTGCCCCAGGCATAGTGCTGGGGGCCCTGGCCAGGCTGAGGATGTCCAAGTGGGGCTGCCTCCTCCTCCTCCTTTTCTTCCTCCTCCTCTTTCACCTGCCAGTGTGAAGGTCACAGTTCACGTGTCCCCCTGTGGCAGAAATAGCGCCCGTTAATCTGGAACCTAATCAGCTCTCCTGTATGCAATTAAAGAGATCACAAGTCCTGGCCCTGGGGAACGTGTGCTGGCAGCTAAAGCCCTGCCAGTAGGGCTGCTGGGCATGGCTGGGCAGGGCATGGCATGGCAGCTCCCAGTGGCCATGGGGGAACAGGTGAGCTGTGTTTAGGAGGAGTTGGTACCCAGGTGATAAATATTGTTGAGCTGATGCAGGGTTCTGGGAGGAGGCACAGTTCCTACAGGGATATCTTGATCCAGGCTCAGCTCTGGGGGTTGAGCCAGAACCAATTGCAGTCCCAGAGGAAGGGCTTGAGTGATGATGGAGGGGAGGAGGATGAGTGGAGCCCTGCTGGAGCATTTTGTAGCTGCCCTGGGCTGTCCTTGTGCCCCATCCCTAGAGCCAGTCCCAGAGTCATTCCCACAGGAGGGTTTCCCACACAACAGCTGTGGCCGGGACAGGGTTACAGTGGGAATCCTGCTTGCCTGGCAGCCATAAGGTAGAGCCACTTTGGGCTTTCCACAGTCTTGTCTTTGCTGCAGCAAACCTGGAGTTAATGATGCACTAATTGGGTCAGGCGAGGCCAGCCTGGGAGTTATGAAATGATGCTGGGCTGAGCAGGCTGTGTTGGGGACAATAGTAGCTCTATGTCCCACCCCCTAGGGGTGGCTGGTCCTTCCCTCATGGTTCAGGGAGGGTGAATCCTGCCTTCACCCCATCATCTTGTACAGCAGTGTCCCCATGGGGAGGGTGCCCTGCATGCCCTGGGCCATGGCAGGTCCTCTCTAGGTGAGCAACCACATGGGTACATTGGCCATGCAGGAAGCTGCTTCTGCCTCCATCCTTTTGTTATCCAGCCAGGAAGGTGAGTGAGGGAGGGAGAACTCCAGGCTGGTCCCTCCTTCTCTGCCCTCTCCATCCAGCCCCATGCCCAGGCCCAGCCCATCTCCCCTTGCCATGGGAGCAGCTGTAGACAGCCCCTGTGGGAATCCACACCCCTTCCCACCAGGAGCAGAGCTTCCACCTCAATTACCATCACCTTACTTCTAAGCCCCCTTTGCCAATCCCTCTAAGCTGCTTTCCTAGGGCTCCAGCAAGAGATGTATTTATAGCCCACTCCTACTCATGAAGCGTCTCCCCAATTAATCAACTAATAGGATTCTTCCCGCAAGTCCCTCTCCCCAGAGCACTCACTCAGACACACCCCCCTGCAGCCCGGCCGAGGCTGAGTGGGCGAGATCAGATGCCGGGGGAGGGACAGCCGGGGGGATATAAGAAGCTGCAGGACTAGGAGCAGCCTGTAGTGACTTGGAGAGGAAGAGGAGAACGGCTGTCTGTCCATCCATCTACCTGCTAGGTGAGTGTAGCCTGCTCTGCTGCCTGAGCTCTGCCAGGGCTTTGGGGTTCTGAGGGCTTGGAAAATAGGGACACTGGTGCTGGGTTGTGGCTGGAAGGAGGGTTGTTTGCAGTTGAAAAGCAGGGGAAATATGGACACAAAGGATTCCAGTCTGGCCAAAGGACACAGCAGAGGAGTCGGGCAGTGGCATGGGACAGCTGAACCAAGTCAGGAAAGGCCCCCCTCTTTGGGGTTTGGGAGATGCAGAGCAGGAGTTCAGCTCTTCTCCCCTCCACCTTTTATTGCCTCACTTCCAATTCCTGGGGTCTGGAGGGAGCCAAACTTTGCTCTTACTCCTTTTGCACCTTCTCGCCCTGTGAGGACTCCCAAACTTTACATCCCACAGCACCCAAGGGCCTTTAAGATTCTGAGCTTGGGACTACTCTCCCATCTTCCTGTGGGGAAGAGAATCATCCCCTCACCCCCATGGCTATTTCTTCTCTCTCACCAGCTTCCCTGAAGTGGTGTTCAGAGGCAACTCTGTCCATGTGCCCCTGGGCCTTAAAATCCTGCCTGGGCTTAAGCTGTGCTCATGTTAGCTGTCTCTCCCTAAGAAGTTGAGCTCATCCCATTTAACATCCCAGATAATCAGCTGGTGATCAGTGGGATCTTTACAGGTTCCTTCTGGACACAGGCTTGAGCCAGTAGAGCTTGGGTAGGGCTGGGAAGCTCTGGCCCCACTCCCAGCATAAAGGGATGGGGATGGAGGGACCCTGTGCCCTGAGACCCCTCTTTCCATGGGAAAATTGAGCTTCCCTTGACCTTTCTCCCTGTGTTTTCCTCACCTTCCTGTGAGTGACAGGACAAAACAAGCCCATTCCTACCACTGAGCCATGACAGCCAATTTCCAGCAGACAGGAAAAACTATTAAAATTGAGACTCTATAAGGCCTTTTATTAATTTTCTTGCCTTTCCCAGTCTTGAACCTGCTCCATTGGAAATCACCCCTGTGCTTAGTCTTTTCTGGAGCAACACTCTCCCTTTCTCTCTCCCACTTCATTACCTTTTTGGCCAGGACCAAGGAGGTGGCTCAGCTCCCATGTGCCACCCCAAAGACAAACCTGGAGCTCCCGAGCTCTGCAAAGGTGGCAGTGCTGTATCCTGTATCCTGAGGGCTCTGCGGTTTGTTGGGACGTGCAGGATGTTGGATGGTGGCCATGGCTGGGGTTGCCTCTTCCCCAGCACCTCATCCAGTGCTTTCCCTGTTTCTCCCCACAGATTTCCACCTGGAGATTCCTGCACTGACTTAAAATGGCAGAGGGATCAAAGTAAGTATCTTTACTAATTTATTTATCTGGAATTGGGATGAGAGCAGGGCACCTACAGGGCAGGAATAGAGGGGGAAAGTGAGACCCTAGTTTGACCCAGCTGCTGCTCCCAGGGGCTGGAATGTGAGTTCCCATGGAGCTGTCATGGAGTTCTGTGTTGGTCTTTCTCACTTGCCCTTAAGACACAAAATCTACCCATTCCTCCATGGTCACCCTGAGCTCAGGAGCACATCTGGGGTAGCCACACAGGTTGGGTTTGGCCCTGAATTTGCAGGACATGGAAATCCCCAGGGACAGGACACCCTGGCATAGCTCTTGGTGATGCACCACATTTGTAGGGCAGCCCATCATCTCCCCATCCAGCCTTGTCCAAGGCATTCCCAAACATCTGTCTCTTTTCTCCACAGGGTTTTCAAGAAGACCAGTCCAAACAGCAAGGTGAGTCTCTGTGCCCTATCCCCTCATGTGGCCAGCCCAAGGTTTAAGCTATGCTGGGATCCCTCCAGGCTGGGTCTGCCTTCCCTTTGAAATCTGATTGGTTCCTGGACCTGCTACAATGCCACTGCAGGACTGGCTTTTCAAAACAGAAATTAAAAAATACCCTGACATGACCCCTTAAAGGTGATTCTGGTCCAGCCTGGTGACAAACCCCACAACACAACTCAGGGCTTCAAAATTTGGGCCAATTCAATGGCAATAATTAACTTGCTTCCTTCCTCTCTTTCCCCATCTGCTGCTTCCAGCTTTCCCTCTACCTGGGGAAGAGAGACTATGTGGATAATGTGGATTCAGTGGAATCTGTAGGTGAGTGGGGCTGTGCCCAGCACTGAGGGGGAAGTACAGGCAGGAGAGGCTGGGGAGACCAATCCCAGTGTTGTGGGCTGCTGGTAGAGCAGGAGCAGCTCTGGAGGAGCAAATGTCATGTTTTCCTGCAAATATCCTTAGGAAAAATAGTGGGGAAAGGGACAAAGTCCCTTTGCAAAACAACCCAGCCACACTGCTGATGGAGATGCTGCAGGAGGCATCACCATCCCCCTTGATAGCAGCTCCTCTCAGTCACCTTCCAGTTGCAAAGTGGATTATTTGGGTTTAAAAAGCTGTGTTTTAGCAAAGATCTTCCCAGGCAGCAGAGCTCAATGGTACTTCTCCTTTTGCTTGTTTGCAGATGGTGTCTGCCTGATCGACCCAGAGTACCTAAAGGATAGGAAAGGTACTGATACAGAAATACAGCATGAGGGGAGGGAACCAGCTCAAAGCTCAGCAGCAACCTGGGACTGTGCTCAGGTTAAAGTTGTTCTGTGTCACCTACAGCTTGTTGTCCATTGGGGCCCTGGCAGCAAAGGACATGAGGGATCCTGTTCATATTTAGTGTCTGAGGTCCTGAGAAGTCTTGTTTCTGCTGAAGAGTTTTTAAATTGTTTTTCTTGCCTCTTTATTCACCCCCTGTGCCCGCCCTCCCTTCCTTCCCCTCATCCCTCTCCTGCTTGGCTCAGTGTATGTGACGCTGACCTGCGCCTTCCGCTATGGCCGCGATGACCTTGACGTGATCGGCCTGACCTTCAGGAAGGACATCTACATGCTGACCACCCAGCTGTACCCACCTGTGCCGGACCAGGCCCCCAAAACCCTCACTCCTCTGCAGGAGAAGCTGATGAAGAAGCTCGGGGAGAATGCCTACCCCTTCACCTTCGAGGTAGGGGCTGCTCAGCCCCTCCCAGCCAAGCGGTTCCATGGTGTCACCAGGGCTCACCCCTGAACATGTCCTTTATTCTCTTTTTTCTCTCTTTCCCTGACCTGCTCAGATTGCCACCAACCTGCCCTGCTCCATCACCCTCCAGCCCGGGCCAGATGATGTGGGAAAGGTGAGCTGCTGTCCCCAACCTGTGTCCCCTGGATCATCCTCCCTGGCAGGGGGTTAAGCTGTGGGGTGCTAAAAATGAGAATTGATTCTCATGGCCTATGGGGTGAGGGGTGGGAAGGGAGGATGGCTGGAGTCAGCACCAGAATCTCTGGGAATGCAGTGGAGGAAGGAAGTAAAGGAACCTAAAGCTCAAGCAGTTCTGAACCCCTCCTGCTCAGTAACCATATATGTTCCCCCAGGCCTGTGGTGTGGACTTCGAGGTCAAAGGATTTTGTGCTGAAAATCTGGAGGAGAAAATTCACAAGAGGTATTTTCAGGGGATCCCTTTCCCCCCTTTTGGCCCTAAAACTAAGCCACAGGATCTTTTTGGGGTGACCAGCTTAGGGGTCAGGATGAGGACCTTCTGTTAGCCTGTGCCATGCTTGGATGGGGAGCTCTGCCCTAAATTGGGGCAGTGGTCCCTGTGTCACATCCTAAGAGCCAGGTGAAACATTCACCTTTTGGCTGGAGACATTGTGATATCCCCAAAGAGTCCCTGTGACCCCTTGAAGGCCTTGTTGAGGCTGTGGGGGACACTGGAGGTGCCACCTCTGTCCCCACAGGAACTCCGTGCGCCTCATCATCCGCAAGGTCCAGTTTGCCCCGGCACAGACGGGGCCGGCCCCGAGAGCCGAGACCACCCGGCAGTTCATGATGTCAGACAAGCCTCTGCACCTCGAAGCTTCCCTGGATAGGGAGGTCAGTAGGGACACTTCCCCCCCCCCCCCCCCCCCCCAGGGATGGGGACCAGGATTTCTGGTCACATCACTGAGCCTCTTCCCACTGCAGATCTACTACCACGGAGACCCCATCTATGTGACTGTCAACATCAACAACACCACCACCAAGGTTGTGAAAAAAATTAAGATCTCAGGTGAGAGAGGGGCAGAAGGGATATGTCCCAGAACCCATCACTGCCAGAGATGGGGGCCGTGAGCCCCTGCCACGTCACCAACACGGCTCCCCCTTGTCTGTTCCCAGTGGATCAGATCACAGATGTGGTCCTGTATTCCCTGGATAAATACACGAAGACTGTGTGCAGCGAGGAGATAAAGTAAGGGACAAGGAGCCCAAGGTGATGTGGCACTTCCGAGAGGGAGGAAGAGAAACAAGGAGGAGAAGGAGAATGGGAGAGTGATGGGGAGAAAGGATGTGACAGTTTTACACCAAGCAGCAAAAAATCTCTGGGTTAGAAGAGCAGGTGCAGAGGACAGGGAAGGCCATGGACAACATCCTACCAGCACAAGCCAGTGGTGGCTGGGAAGGTCCCTGGGGAAGGTGCACAGCTGCTCCCAGGCTTCTTCATTGCCTCACTACATTTTTGAGGCCAGACACAACCTCTGCCCCCACCCTGAGAACAAGGAGGGAGGGAGCAAAGGCAGGGGGAGAAAAAAGAAGTGGTTGTAGAGGGGAAGGAGAGAAGGGAACAGAAGGAGGAAATGGCCCAGCAGCTGCATGGGGAGGGCAGGGCTGGCTCTGCACAGGTGTCTGCAGTGATGCTGAGCACCCCCAGGCTGGGGCTGGCTCTGACCTCTTCTCTCCCACCCTTCCAGTGAGACTGTGGCCGCCAATTCCACCTTCTCCAAAACATACTCGGTGACCCCCCTGCTCTCAGCTAACCGCCAGAAGCGAGGCCTCGCTCTCGATGGCAAACTCAAACATGAGGACACCAACCTGGCTTCCACCACCATGTAAGAGCTGTGTGGGCTCCCCCTGCTCCCCACCACACCTTCCCTCACTTCCCCCTGCTCAGGATGCTCTGGGCTCCCATCAAGAGCCCCTGAGCCCACCCCATCCAGCTGGAAAATGTAGGGATTTTGAGACATTGTCACAGACCCACCTCTCCATCCCATAGGAGCAATGCAGCTTCCTGGTTCCAATGCTGCTCAAAGCTTCTGGATCCCTCTGCAGGGCTGGGCCTTGTCTTGGAAGGGGCCTCCAGAAGCTGCTCTGTGACTTCACCCAAGTGCCCTCCCCTCTCTTCTCCTGTTTTGCTCTCCTGCTAAACCCCAGTGCATCTCATGTTGCAGGACACAGATAAACCCTGGGAACTGCCATGGGGGGAGGGGATGGGGTCTGCAGGCAGCACTGCCCTCTCACTGCCCCCCTCTGCCTTTTTCCTAGCCTGAGACCCGGCATGGACAAGGAGGTGCTGGGCATCCTGGTGTCCTACAAAGTGAAGGTCAACCTGGTGGTGTCCCGAGGAGGGTGAGGCTCTGTGGGCATGGGAATCGGGGATCATCAGCTTGGGCTGTGCTGGGGGATTTTGTACTCTGGGGATATGAGAGGGCACTCACACCATGGGCCTCCTCATCCCTGCCCTGCTCCCCTGGGGTCACTGGGCTGCTCTCTGACCCCCACCTCACCACCCCTATTATCAACCATCTTCTAAGAACTCAGTATAAAGCACAGTCTAACACCTCCCCTCCTCTGCCTTGGCTCATTTCTGTCCCTTCTCTCCTGCTGCCACAGCATCCTGGGGGATCTCACTGCCAGGTAAGGGGAGCTGCCTGTGGGGCGGAGCATGGGGCTGTGCTGGGCAGGACTCTTGACAGAACTGCTTTTCCTTTCAGTGATGTTGGTGTGGAGATGCCTGTCATCCTCATGCACCCAAAGCCTGATGACTGTGAGTTGTGTGTGGGATGCTGCTGAAAATCAGTGGGGAAGAGGCACTTCTGGTTCTGAGGGAGCTGGTGAAAACAACTCTGGTGCAGCTGCCCCAGTGCCAAGGGCCCTGTTCTGCCCTCTGAGGGATGGGCATAGCTGTCCTGGAGCAGGGTTGGGAGCAGTTTTCCCATGGGATGGGCAGAGCTGTCCAGCTGTGCTGCACTCACCCTGTGTCCTGGAGCAGGGTGGGAGATGTCCTCCCCATAGCATCCTTCCCACTGTCCCTCTTTCCAGAAAAACACCCAAGCACTGAGGAGAGCTGTCAGTTGAAAGGTCCTTTCTGTATTAACCTGCACATCTTTTCTCTCCCCATCCCATTCTCCCTGTGCTTATCGCTGGAATACAGCCAAGCCAAGGTAAAGATATGTTCCCTCTAACACACAAACCACATAGATCTATCACAGATGGATGTGACATCCCAGCTTGAGGTCACATCCTTGGATTAAACCACCCAGGTCTCAAAGCCCTGAGCCTGTGTCACAGCAGCCACTCCCAGAGGCAGCAGGAGAGCTCACATCCTGGGATTGGGATGTGTTCTGCAAATTTCCAGGGCTTATTTGACAACTCCCCCTGCTGCAGCCACAGCAGCTGCAAGCTCAGGCCTTTCCCTCAGAAGCAACTGGCAGTATCTTCCAGCCACAAGTGCCATCACTGGACAAAATGTCTCCATGGTCTTGGTCCCCACACAGATATCCCTGGTCTGCTGGAAGTCACATCCCTGTGCCCCTGCACATTCCCCAGCACCAGAGGTCTCTTCTCCTCCCAAATCAGCTTATTCCAGCTGAAGCCACAGCTGGGGCTGCTTCCCTCTGGGAAGAAGCTGCAGTGCCAAATCCATTCCTGAAAGCCATGGCCCTGCCAAAGGTCTTATGTCTGGTTACACCCTGCAACAGGATGTGAGCACTGGAATTTGGGGCCTGGAAAACCAGGCTGAAACTCCAGGCTTTTACACTTACCCCTTCCACACCATCCCTTTCCCAGCTCAGTGAGAACATTGAAACTTCCAAAGAGGAAATCTCTTGGTCTGTACCCACCATGGCTCCATGTAGGTTTTGCCAAATCATTTCACATTCCCAAGCTTTTGGAATATCTTTTGCTGACTCTTTTTTTCTGTTTTCTCCCCTACTTTTCACTTTGTGCTCTCCCTTGCTGTTACTCGCTGCTTGCCTTTCTCAAGGAGGTAACTCAGCTCTTTGTTTGCTTTGCCTTTTTTTTCCCTTGGAAATGCAGAAATATTGTGTAAAAAAACACCAGAAGCTGCAGGCCCAGCTCTTTGAGTAATGCAGGCTCACAGTGATGGGGCCTGGGTTTGTGTGCTGGGGCCAGGCTGTGCCTCACAGTGGCCTGAGTGTTCTGAGTGGGGTGACAGGGCTGGGGTGACCACTGCCCTGTCCCCATTAGGAGCAGGGTTTGGGGCTCAGCAGGGATTTCCCTTCCTCCTGTGGGCTCACTGTGCTCTGCTCTCCCTTCCAGTGAGGAGGACATTGTCATCGAGGAATTTGCTCGCCAGAAGCTCAAGGGAGAGAAGGATGATGAAGATGAGAAGGAGGAAGCTGAGAAAGAGGAGAACTAAGCTGTGGGCCCCCAAGGCCCCAGTTTGGGATGCAGCTGCCTGTAGTGTCCCCACTGTGCCACACCTGGCACAGCCCCCTCAGCCCCTCATAGATCCCCCTTCCTCCCCAGGCTCCCAGCACCCACTCCAAGCCCCGGTAGCGGTGGTGAGAGCTGCTGCAGCTCCTCATGGGATGGCTATGCTGGAAAGCCCCATGGTGCTCCCTGTTCCCATGGGTGCCGGACAGGGCGGGTGTGATGGCCCCGGCCGAGTGCGGCACCAGCGTGGCTGTCACCTGCCCGTGCTGTGCACAGCTCTGTGACATTGGTACCAATAAACCCACCCGGTGGCCCGGTGCAGGCTCTGTGTTGTGCTGGGGGGGAGCAGATGGTGCCTTCATGGAGGGGGGGGATGAGGCGATGCAGGAGTTGGTGCAGCCAGTCCCATCCCTGGTACAGCCGGGCCCATCCAAGGTACATCTGGAGACAGCCTGCGACAGCTGGGTCCAATCCCAGTACAACCCCTCCCGGTACAGCCACACCCATTCTGCTACAACCATCCCCGGTACAGAGAGGTCCAGCCAAGCTACAGCCGAATGCGTGTCGGTACAGCTGGCTCCAGTCCCTCTACAACATCCCTGCTACAGCCCGGGCACATCCCGCTACAAGCCGCAGCATCCTCTCCCCGGAGGCCGCCCGGTCGCCACGGCAACCGCCCTCCCCATCACCATGGCAACCCCCGTCACCATAGCAACCGTCTCCCTGGTAGCACGGCCCCCACCCTCCCTATGGTCGTGTCCCCGCCTCCCGTCGCCATGGCAACGCGCTTCCCCGCGGGGCGGGCCGGCGGTGACGCGGCGGAGGTGACGCGCGGGGCGGTGGTACCGGGGCGCTCGGCGCTGACTCCTTGTCCCCTTCACGGTTCCCGCTCGGCCCCCCCGCGCCGCCATGTCCGCGCCCGGCAGCAGCGGCGACTTTGGCAACCCGCTCAGGAAGTTCAAGCTCGTCTTCCTGGGCGAGCAGAGCGGTGAGCGCCGGGCCGGGCCCGGGCGGAACCGGGAGGGGGTAGGGGTAGCGCTCGGGGCCGTGCGGGGCCGAGGCCGCGCTGTGCCCGGGGTGGGGGACGCGGTTTGGGCCGGGCGGGGCCCGCCGGGCCTGGGGAGAGGCGGCCCGGCCTGAGGCCTCCGCGGGTGCGGCTGGCGGGGCCCGGGGCTCCGTTCCGCCCTCCCGGGCCCGCAGTACGCCCGCAGCCCGTGCGGGAGGCGGCCCCGGAGCTGCGGGGGCTCCCGGCGGCTGCGCTGCCCTCCTGGCTGCAGCCTCCCTCCCAGCCGCGGGGGTTTCGTTTTGCCTCAAATGGCCTCCCTTTTGTGCCCCTTCCCTGGGAAGAGATGGATGAGTTGTGTTTTTCTTGGAATCGGTTTCTGTTTTCTTGCTGGGAGCGTCCAAGGCCTGTTGGACAGGGCTTGGAGCCACCTGGACTGTGGAAGGTGTCCCTGCCCACGACAGGGTTGGAACTGGATGAGCTTTATGGTCCCTTCCAACCCAAACCATCGTGGGGTTATTACTCCTCACCTTCTCCTCCAGCCCAGAACTGGAGGTCTTGGAGGGATTTCCAGAAGTTTCCTAATTTCCCAGCCTTTCCAATGCAGGATTGACATTGCTGCTGATAGACATTTGTCTAATCTGGTTTTAACCCTCTCCAATGTTCTTCATTTCACAACCTTTTTGGGCAATTTATTCCTCTTTCCTCTTCTATCTGTGTCCTTTTAATTTTTCTTGGCTTCCTCCAGCTTCCTGAGCCAGAATTGGAGCTTCATCTTTGTTTTTCAGTTCTTGTCAGTTCTGCACTTTGTCTCTTGATGATATTTGGAGGTGTAAATTTAAAGTTTTGAAACAAACCACCAGAGTTTGCTCTGTATCTGAAATCTTATTACAAAGGAAGGATGGGAGTGTGGAATGTTGCTTTTCCACACAGCCAGAGGCAGCAGAACAGCATCTGGGATATCACCTGCTTAGTTTTGATGTTTATGTCCCAGACTTGGGGATTACATAAGGAGCAGAACAGCATAACAGAGCAGATTTATTGCTGGCCCAAAGCAGACAACCAGTTCTTTGTTATCAACACACCTGACTTGAGAGCCAGGTTATCACCGTGATTCATTTTGGACCTTCAGAGATTGATCTGCCTCTGTCATTTTGGGACTGAAATTTTCAGTTGACTATTTCCCAGGGAGGTGTAGCTGGAATGGCCTGAGATTGGCAGCTGCTGTCAGATCAGTGCCACTCCCAAAGCAGTGCTGCTTTTTTTTCCACTGCTGCTTGAAAGTAATTTTTTTCTTCTTTTGTAGTTGGGAAGACCTCCCTGATCACCAGGTTTATGTATGACAGTTTTGACAATACTTACCAGGTATGTGATACTATTTATTTGCTTTTTAAATACATATTTATGGATAAGTCTATGCCGTGCTGTTCAGATAGATGCCTGGGAGCCTGTATCTCCAGATGTCAGTTCAAGATCAGATAAGAGGTTAAAATGTGCCATGAGATGGAGATGAAGCTTCATGATTAAATCAAAGCATCCAGTGTGATGTCAGGAAGTGCAGTGTCCAGAAAGGCAGCAAGGTTTAGATCCCCTTTGGATGTGGGATAGATCCTGTGAGAAGCCTTGAGGAAAATGGGGAGAACATTGTTTTATGGGAAGATGCTGGTCAGGATTTCTGGTGATGGATGTGGGAGCCTCAGGAAATGGAGAATGAATAAAAACCCAGCATCTTCTGACATTCTTGGTCTCTGTTATCTTTAGAGCTTCCATTTCAGTCAGAATAGCTGATTCTGGAGTGTGTAGATGGATCTGCCAGAAGTCAGCTTGGTATATTTTGTCTCTCAATTTTTTATTACTATTTTTTGACTAAAGGACTAAAGATAGGAAAAGCCAGGGAAGTCTTGGCAGGCAAAGAGGGGGGTGGGGATGAAGAGGCTGCAGATGAAAAGCAGATGTGTTAGAGGCCTGAAGGTTTGGAGAAGAATTAATTGCATGAAAGGCACTCAGAAGTATTTCATGGGAATATCAAATATCTGTAAAGCAGATGAGATTAGGGCTTTATCTTTTAATTCAGCCTGGAAGAGTTACTGGTTTAGAGTGGGGTGATTTGAAGTCGAGGACAAGTCACTCACTGGAACTGGATCCTCTTGTGCTTCCTGTGTTTTTTCTTCTCCCATGCTTCCTTTCTTTTCCTGACTCTTGTAAGATGCTCTCATAGATTTATGTATTGCTTATTGTAGTTGTTATAAACCATGGCCTGGATGGAAAATAGACCTCCCAGAAATAAATTCTCCCTCCCAAAACTGACTCTGTTGCTCTTTTCCAGTTATCCAGTGGTACGCATTCAGCTGTGTGTGTTAAGAGTGGGGATAATTTGCCTAAAACACTCCAATCTGTTACATCAGGAGCTCTCTCCTCTTTCCTGGGGTTCTGATGGGCTGGGACAGCTCCTTGATTGAAGTGCCTGGGAGTGCACCTAACTTAGTGCTTTATTTTAATTGCCTTTGTTCTGCAATTGCTGTAGCAATGGGAATGGGAGTGGATGCAGACCTGCCTGGGAAATGCAGCTGCTGAATGTCACTGGAAGGGAAGCACATTCTGAAGTGGAAAGGCCTGGATAAACATGGCTTTTTAGGTTTCAGTTGCCCACATTTTATAGATCTTGTTTGTTCTACCTTTTGGGTATTTCTAACAAGATAATTCTTACTTATTCCAGCTGGTAGTGGGGTCCACCGCTGGGACCCAGAGCCACAATTACCCCCAAAAGGTGTCTCGCTAAAGACAGCTTCTTGGGCAGTCAGGGCGCTCCTCAGCTGGCAGAGGGGCTTCTCAGCAGGAGGGCAGAGCAGTGATTTTTCAGCTCAGTGATTTCAGCTGAGTGTTCTCAGCTCTTGCCCCTGTGAGTTTGCCCCTCACTTAGCCGGCCGTGATGAGAGAGAGAGAGGGAGTCTCGTGTGGAGTTTCCGCGGGTGGTATCTTTATTGCAAAGGTACCAGCGAGAAGGGGTCCAGGGACGAGCTATCCTCTGCCGACCAGAGGAAACCCAGGGGTTTTTATGGGACACCAGGGTGGGAGGGAAAGAATACAAAACCAATCGATTGTAACAGATCTACATAAGATTCCGAGGGGGCTTGTGGGTCTCCTGACAGGTCACCGTGACTGCGGGGGTTGTCTTTTGTCTTAGGGGCTCTGGGTGCAGTTGCGAAATTCTTTCTTAGCTCCTCAGCTTGCCTCTCTCCAGGGCAGGGCGGCTGGGGCTCCGCCCATCCCCACACTTACTAGACTGATTTGGGGCAGGCCAGAAGGAGCTGCCAGCTCAGATACGATCTGTGCGGAGATACAGGAATGTCTGAAGTTAAAATCCAGACTCAGAGGTTCTTGTGGAGCTGAGAAGTGTTAAAGAAAGCTGTGAAATGCAGCTGGCGCAGATCCCCAGATTGCTTTGTTTCTATCACCTCAATTGAAGGCAATTGAAGGCAAATCACCAGCTTCATAACAAGTTTGTGAACATTTCTGAGAGTTTGTGCAGAAAGGGGATGCAGGAAGGCAAGTCACAGCTCCTAATGCTTCTCCTCTTTCCAGGCAACCATTGGAATTGATTTCCTGTCCAAAACAATGTACCTGGAGGACCGCACGGTGAGTGGGGCAGGGGTGGGATGGCTGGGAGGGCTCTTCCCCCTGGCTCTTCCTCCAGCAGCTGCTGGAATCCCCCAGCAGCCTCCAGAGAACCAGGCTTGGTTGAATCCCATCACTGGTACAAGATCTGATATCTCTGTCAGGAAGTCAAAATCTTCCATGGAAAATTGGAGCTGGATAATGGCCAACATCCCAGGGAATGTGCTGCCTGTTGTGTGGACCTGCTTTAGGTGCAGTTTGCTCCCTGAATTTGCAGCTCTGCCTCTGGGATTGTCAGGATGAAAAGGGATGAGCAGACCTCAGATACCACAGAATATTCTGAGCTGGAAAGGACCCACGTGGCTCATCCAGTGAAGCCAGTAAAAAGCCAAGGAATTGGTGTTCCAAGTCTTGAAGTCCTTCATGATTAGACTTCGTTCCTCCTCCTAGGAAGCTCCTGTGGTAACACAGCTCTGCCCTACTGCAATAAAGCAATTTGGGATTTAGCCTGCATGAGATTCCTGTTTGCACAGAGACCTCTCACTCCCTTCTCCTGGATTTCCTCTCAGTATTTGTGGGTTTGCTCATGTTTTACCAGTATTTGCCTTTTTCCCATTTTGCTGCTGTGTGAGGAATGTGACAGAGCTGTGGGGAGCAGGGAACACTTGCATGGAGCTTTGGGCCTGCTGCTTCCAAAGAAGTCTCTTCCCAGTGTATGTGCTGAGTTTTCTGAGAGTTTCTCTGCCACTTTACCAATGATTCCCTCTTAGAAAAGCCCTTCCTTAACCTTTGTTCAAGGCAAAGATCCTGGGAATGATGCTTGACACCTGTGGATGCCTGTGTGCTGTTATAGTGGTGTGGGTTTCTCATGGTTGTGTAAGTCAGGATGTCATTCACCTGCTGCCCTGCTATCCAGAAAATCCCATTTTCCTCCCAATGTTGGAATACTGTGAGCTTTCCCGATTATGTAAGCGGTCCACAGAGCCCATAAAGCCTGCTTGAATAACAGAGGTGTGGAGTGTAGATAAGAGGAGGGACAAATACAAGCAAACAAGCTGGGAAAATTCAGACACTAGAATAGTTTCTCAGATGTGGTTAATGCTGGATTTTGCAATAAGCTTTGATTTCTGGGCTGGAAACGAGGAATGCTGAGTCTCCAGCTCAGATGTGTGCTTTGCTGGATTTGATATGGCCTTACATCAAATAATATATCCTGAAATTGTACTTGTGCTCTGTCACTCAGCTCTAAACATGACCTGGACAAGCCAGCAGAAGGGATCCTCATCCCTGGAAGTGTCCAAGGCCAGGTTGGACAGGGCTTGGAGCATCCTGGTCCAGTGGAAGATGTCCCTGCCCATGGCAGGGGTGGAATGAGATGAGCTTTAAGATCCCATCCAACCCAAACCATTCTGGGATTCCATGAAATACATGTAGAATTTGGTTCTTAAAACCATCTCCCAGGAAGGACAGCTGTGTGACATTCCCAGCATTGGGATGTGTGGCATTAAGTGAGATGGAGCCACCAGAAGCTCCATCCTCAGTCCTGGCTGTCAGGAGCCACAGCCATGTGCCAGTTCCCCTCAGTCCTGACAGACTGAGCAGTTCTTCCTCCTCTGTGTCCATACCTTCCCAGCCTTGTTGGATTGCAGTGCAAGAGAAGCCAGCCTGGAGGGTGGTTGCTGTTGGGGGTTCCACCACTTGTAGTTTTCCAGTGGGATCATCCAGGCCGGGCTGAGGTGGTCCTTAGGGTCAGGAGTCCCACATCTGGCCAGCTGCTTGTGTGGCTGTTCTGGCAGAAACCCCAAGGCCTGGCTGTGCATTTCCCTTGTCAGCTGGTGCGGTGAGGAGGGATTTAGGGCTCTCCTGGTTTCTGGTGTTGGCATGTGTGTGATATTCCTGGGTTTGTGGAGGGAGGGATGTTCCCAGACCTCGGGAAGTGTCGCTGCCTCTTTTCACATTTCTGTTCCATTTGAACTTTCCTTTTGTTGCCTTAGTTTTGCTTTGCAACTTATTTTTATTTATTTATTTTGATTTCACTTGAGTTTTGGTTTTGTTCTCCATTTTCCTGCTCTTCCCCTTCCCCTACACTTTTCCATTTCCCAGATCAGGCTGCAGCTGTGGGACACAGCCGGCCAGGAGAGGTTCCTCATTCTCAGCTCCATCCGTGACTCTGCTGTGGCTCTCATTGTCTTTGACATCACAAGTAGGTATCGAGCCCAGGGTCTGCAGGGACCTTGCTTTTAACACATAGCTTTACTCTGGAAGTGGTGGTGGTACCCAAAAAAGAGCTAAAATAGCCCATCAGCCACCTGTGGGTGTTGGCAGGGATTGGGAATTCCAGCTTCTGTGCTGGTTGTTGGCAGCCTTTGGAAAGCTTTATTGTTTTTCTGTTTTGTTTTTTATTTTTCTAACTTTAAAATTATTTTCTTTTTCATTTCTGGGTAAGGAGAGAGGTTATACAAGTAACAGCTTCAGGTGCCAAAGCAGAGGGATGTTGTCAGAGTAGGCAAAACAAGACAAGACCCTTTTAAACAGAAGCTGTGGAGTGACTTAGGAGGATTCAGTATTCCAAATTTTGTTGGAAAAGAGACCTGGAGACTCATGAAAGAGCTTTTGAAAGAGGAGAGATGCAACAACCACAATTTCTAAAGAACAAACAAGCTGAGGGAAATTCTTTGTAGCTCTTGACATGAATGTTTTAATACAAGATAGGAAGTTATGAAGATAATTATTTTATTGTAACTCCTTGTTATTGATTCCACTTGATCTGGTGGGGGTTTTGTTAATCTACAGTATCAGGATTTATATAAATTTCAGTAAAGAAAACAGCACAGGTGGAAAAGCTCTGGCCCAAGTTTATTCTGTTACAAACAAGTTAAAAGTGAGGACCAGGCATTTGTTTTACTCTGCTAGGCTGAAGTGCTTAACAAATAATAGGCTGTGATTTATCCTCACTATTCAGGGCAAATAATTTCCTGGTATTTGTCCCAGTCCTGGAGAGAATTCAGGGGGAATTCCTGGTTTGGCCTGGGGAGCACAGAGATGTGCAGGTGGTGGCCTGTGCTGGGGGTTCTCCTGGCTGAGGCAGCGGGGCAGGATACACAGCTTGGCATCATTTTTCCCAGTGTACAGGTACAGGATGCTGTTTATCCAGGCAGCTGGAAACATTTTGCCAGACCAGGCTGTTCTTAGCAGCTCCCAGCCATGTCAGAAGAAATTAAGGGACAGCTGATCTCATAATTCTTCAGTAACGGGCTGATCTTTGCAGATAATTTCATTTTGTTCCTAGTGACTGAAAGGTTTAAAGTTTTCTTGTGTTGCAGAAGGGACATGCTCAGGTACTTCTGGGGGCACAATGAAATTGTTTAGTTATTGTTGATGTGCTGGACATCCCAAAATGCAGGTGGAGAGATCCATGAGGGGAGTCCATACTCAGCTCAGGCCCCTCCTGAAGGTTGTTCCTAAGGGAGGCTGGGCTCATTCCTGGTGTCCCAGTGGTTATTTGTATTTTCCCTTCTAAAATGGGTGCACACAAACCTGGTCTTGCAGAAATGCAGCAAACCTGGGTCACTTCAGGGGTGTCTGTGTGGTACCTGCTCACTGGAGACTTTCCCTCAAAGAGCATTACCCTGCACAAATAACAAGTTAAACTAATTTAATGAATTTAACAAATTAAACAAATTACCTGGGCCAGCTCTGTGGTGCTTCCTCCAGTTGCCTTTTGCCTGTGAGCCTGAAGGTTTGAGGTGGATCAGTCACCACCTGGGTGAATGTTCATGGTGAATATTCCAGTGTAACAGCAGTGTTCAGGGAGGCTGTGGAAGCTTGGGAAGTCCAGGAGCTGTCGGCATCAGTCTGATCTTCCAGTTCTGCCATGACACTGCCCAGGTGCTCCCAGTTTGTCACCTTGAGTTTCCTGGGATAGAGAAGAGCCCTGACTTCTGCTCCTGTAATCAAGTCTGCCTTCAAAATGAAGCAAGAGCTAATTGCTTTAACT
The DNA here is from genome assembly GCA_027886175.1 of Phylloscopus collybita. Lineage (NCBI taxonomy): Eukaryota > Metazoa > Chordata > Aves > Passeriformes > Phylloscopidae > Phylloscopus > Phylloscopus collybita. Next base: position 4,624,820 of record JAJNNQ010000051.1, read on the forward strand.
ATAAACCCTAATCTTCCTTAAGCCCCAGGGCATCAGCTCTGACATTCCCTGATGTAGATAAGATGTTTTGAATCTGACTGCAGCCCTGTGCTTTATCAGCTTCTCTTCCTCTTCTAAACAAGCAATGATTGGTCCTGAGGAAGCTGCTTTTTCCTTGATGAGCTTCCTCATTAACCAGTGCTCTGCCTCCCTGCTGGGATTATTTGTGGCTGTAAACTGGGAACCAGTGAGTGCCTCCATAAAACTGTTGGGAATGAGGAGCAATCCTGTTTTCAGGCACTGTGGGGTGAAAGAAAAGGAGGTACTCCCAGTGTGGAAAGCTTTTTATTTGAGGTGTTTGGGGAGTTTCTGAGCAGTGCTGGCTCAGCCAGGCCAGTCCCAAACCTTGGAGCTGTCATATATAATAATATATAATAATATATAATAATATATAATAATATATAATAATAACAGTTTGTGTTTGGGGTCAAACTCTACCTGGCCCAGCATTTTTGTGACTCCTGTGCTGCTCTGGAAGGGAGAACCCAATGTCCTTTGCACCACCTGAACCCTGCAGCGTGTAACATTTGCTTTCATTTCTGCTGGAATTTAAGTTATCATTGCTTCAATATCACATGAAGATCCCCATTGCCATCACATGGATGCTCCATGCTGGAGGTTGGATGCTGTTTTCCTGCCTGGTGTCTGCCCCTTGGGAATTGCCCCAAAAGCTTTGATCAGACTGAGTCCTGTGGAGATCCCGTCCTTAATCCTGGGAGATCAGTGCTGTACTGTTGGCTACCCCCAGTAATGAGGTGGGAGCCAAATCCTAGAGAAGCTTGGGAATAGCAGGATCTCTGGGCAAGCAAAGGAGGGAATTAAAGCACTTTACAAACAGATCCAGGAAACAGCTCTGCTGTAGTTGGATTTGGGGCAAGATAACAAGGTCACCTCAGCTGCTGTAGTTGGGTGTGGAAGTGGCCTTTTCCCTAAAGGGTTTTCCTGCTCTCTCTCCTCTCCCTGGTGGGCCGGGCTGGCCCCAGCAGGTCCGGCTGCAGCTCTGGGACACGGCGGGGCAGGAGCGGTTCCGCAGCCTCATCCCCAGCTACATCCGCGACTCCACCATCGCCGTCGTGGTCTATGACATCACAAGTGAGTGGGGTCTGGTGACAGCACAGGGGAGTGCTGCTCTGCTGTGTCCTTGTTAGAAACACCCCACACAAGCAGAGCTGAGAAGTTACAACCACAAGTTCTGCAAAAACATCATTAAAATCAGAAATGTTTTCCCCCCTTCCTTGTTTTCTCATCTGAGTGGGAAATAATTGATGTGGGATGGGAAGGCTTGGAGAAGCACCTGAGTCCAAGTGAAGCATTTTCCCTGTCAGAAAGGGATTTTATCCTCAGCTTTGCTATTTCATTCTTCCCTGCAGACTTGAATTCTTTCCAGCAAACCTCCAAGTGGATTGATGATGTCAGGACAGAGCGAGGCAGTGATGTCATCATCATGTTGGTGGGGAACAAAACCGACCTGGCAGACAAGAGGTAACAGGGGAAACTGGGCCCTGCTGCCCTGCCCAGAGCCACCAAGGACTGGGGCCAGTCTGGGCTTAAAATAAGGCTTGGTTTTAAAGACAACATTGTTTGTTTGTCAGGAAATTCTCATTTCTGGTTTCAGCAAAAGTTATTCCCTTTGCTGACCAACAAATAGTTTAAAACAAACTCACCTAAAAAAATTACTTAAGTGGCTCTGCACTGTTTTCTCAGTGTGGTATTTTGTCTGATTTTCACACTGAGGCGAAGGCTAAAAGCTTCCTGTAAAAGCAGGGAAATCAGCTGATTTTCACTATTTTCCACCAATTTCTCTCACACTGTGCACATGCAGCTGGAAGTTCATGGCACAGTTTCTCCTCATTGCAGCACAAACTTTTGTAGGATTGATCTAAAAGTATTAATTTCTCTGAGTATAAATTTCATGTCATACATAACGCACACTGAGCTTGTGGATGTGTGAAAGGAAACCAGATCAGCAAAACCCAAACTTCCCCCAAAGAGAGACCCAAAACTTTAATTAGACTCCTAAAATGACATAGACTTAATGTTTTGGGAGGTACCATAAAGCATTTTGCTTTAAAACTCTTAATTCTACAGCACATCAACCAAAATAACCAATGTAATGGATTCTTAGAAGAGCACAGGCTTTACTTTGTGTTCCTATTTCAAATCCTTCTCTGGATTGTTGATTTAACAATAATTTTGTTGAATATTTTCAGAGATTTTTGTTCCTTGGGAAGGTTTTTGTTTTAATGGGTGATGCCAGAAGCAGTTGGCAAAGGGAAGATGGAGTGAACCAGGCAGTTCCAACCCTCTCAACTGAAACATCCTCACACACCCCAGAAATGTGGGCTTTGGGTGTCAGGGGATGTGTGAGGGTTTGAAACCATGGGGGGATTTTGATGCACAGAAAATCACCTCAGGAAGGTAGAACTGGGAACCACCTGTATCTCACAGCAAAATAAAGTCTTAAAAAATCAAATTTTGTACTTTGGCTCTTTACAAGATTTTCCTGATCAAAGGAGAACAATTTATAGATGAAATTAATGTTTTCTCAGCAAAATCTTGGCTTTTATTTGAATATCATTTTTCACTGTTTCTTGGGATGATGGGCAGAGTGATCTGAGTGTTCCATTTTGCGACTTTCCCACATTTTAAATTCTTACCCCTGCTTTACTCACTCCTGCAGTTACACATTCCTTCAGGATGTGTTGTGATATGGATTTTCTCCTGTGATTCTGGTGGTTTTGTGTCCCAACATCCCCAGTATCCCTGGCTGTTTGCCCTGCAGGTTTTTAGTTTTCATGCCCAGCAGGAAAAGCAGGAATAATTCTACTTGGTTTTTCCCACTTCACTGAGCAGCATTTTGAGGTATCCTGTGCCTTGCACTTTGGAAATATTCCTAAAATTTGGTGCTCAGAGCTTCAGGAATACAATAAAAACATGTACAGTTCATTTTGCTTAAGAATTCCATGTGTAATGAACTCATGGTCTGTCCCTGAAATCATTCAGAAAAACAAAATCTAAGATGTTGTCCCTGAGCCAGCTCTGGATTTTGACCACTGAGCCTCTCCCGTGCCCTCCTGGGAGCTGGGAATAACTGCAGCTCTCTGACTGACTAACCTGGCATTTCTAATTCCTCTCAAAATCCAGTTTCGTGTGAAACTAGAAAGCCCAATGGGATCATTCCAGCCTTGGACTATTTCCTGATGGTGCACAACAGCTGGCCTGGCACTGCTGGAAGGATTAAAAATACCAGAAAATTGTTTGAAGCAGCTACAGCTGAAGTTCATGCAGCACTGGAAATTCTTATTTTGGGAGCTGAATGTGACAGTAGTCCTGGTGTGGGCTGGAATTTGGAATGATGGGGAAGGGAATATCCAGGTGTCAGGAACAGGAACTGCCTTGCCTTTCTTTTCAGAGGTTGGATTTGTGTGAGGCTGGAATTCTGGGCCTGTAAGACTGGACAAAGCCACCTTTGGTGTCACAAAGGTGACATTTTTTGAGGCAGAATACAGGGAAGCCATTCATCCTCTGATAAAAAACAGGGATGAGGCAAGTTCTGAGGCAAAAAAGCTGCACTAAAAATAGCCCTGTTCCTGTTCAGTGCAGCCTGGTGAGTTTTTCATTCCATTCAATGTTGCTTCAGTTGGTGGCTGGGTTTTTTTGTTTGTTTTGGGGGTTTTTGGTGGTTTTTTTTTTCCTCCCTGCAGCTTTCTTTCTCTCATTTTTGGACTCTTTTGCTGTGGTTTGATTTTTCTGCTCTGTGATTTGTTCTCATTACTGGAGACAGGTTTCTGTAGAGGAGGGTGAGGGAAAAGCCCAAGAGCTGAATGTGCTGTGTGTTTGAAAGCACTGCTAAAGCAGGACTTAATGGGAGGCACAGTGGTGCTCAGAGGGGCAATTCCAGGTGCTTGTCCCCAAGCTGCTGCACTGTCACTGCTTGCTGGAGCCTTTCTGGAATCTTTGTGTCACCTCACAACATTCCCTTTGTTAGATTTGGGAAACTCCCTGTTTGGGTGTGGGGATTTTTCCTTCCTGGGAATGCTGTGGATGAGGCTCAAATGTTCTGCACAAGCTTCATCCTGTGCTGCTCATCTCCACAACTCCAGGTGTTCCCTGGGGAGCTTCCCTGAGGTGGTTTCACTCCAACCCAAAAGACCTGGGGGTGGTGAAGCCTCGAGGGCCCTGAGGTGGGCTGTACCCTCTTGGAGGGGGAGCAGCAACTCACTCCCAGCCATCTCTAACTCTTCCTTCTGTTCCTTGTGTCTCTTTTCCACCTTTGTGCAGGCAAATCACCACAGAGGAAGGGGAACAGAGAGCCAAAGAGCTGAATGTGATGTTCATTGAGACCAGTGCAAAGACTGGCTACAATGTGAAACAGGTACATCCAGGCTGTGTTCTCAGTCAGGAATCTGTCCCTCGCTGCTCTGGGTCTGCTCCAGGGTGGGTTTGTGATCCTGCAGGAATTTCCTCTTGTTTAATGTGATGTTTCTTGGTTTATGTAGTGCAGGCTCCTTTCCTGTTGAGCCAATGATTCCCTGTCAAAGCTAAACCTTGAAACAAAGGAGAACTCACTCCAGAATGTGCTGAGGGATGGGAAAGGGGGAAAATCATTGTTTTGTGCAGCCAGTTAGCTGGAATTTGGTTTGGTTCACAGTCACTGTTTGCTGAAATCACTGCTGACATCAGTGGGGAGAATTGTTTCTGCTGATTCACTAGAGTAGAAGTTCCTCCTTCTCTTTGCCAGCCAGAGAATCTTGAAATATTTTAGGGGAATTGAGGTTGGAAGGGATCTCTGGAAATCAGCCCTTCCAACCCTCCTTCTCAGAGCAGGCTGCCCAGAACTGACTCCAGCTGAGTTTGGAATATCTCAAAGGATAGGGACTGTCCAGGTGCCAGTGTTTGATCAACCAAACAGCAAAATAACCTTTAAATTTTTGTTTTAAGCAGAATTTCTCAGATTTCTGCTTGTGCCCTTTGCCTCTTGCTTGTGATTCCCCTCTCCACTGGTTCAGGGATTGTTCTGGATATGACAGCTTGGAATAAGGAGCTGTGAGCTCTGGAGGAAATTGGGAAACATCCTCAGGAGTTTGCTGTACACCAGCAGCTTGGTACAACCTCATAGTGGGATTAGGAGGCTTTGGGCTCAGTTTTTGTGGCTGTTCTGGATTGAACCCACTTTAGTGTTTGATTTTGACTCATGTTGCCTTTGCCCAGCGGGTATTCATGGGGAGAGCTGGGATTTGAAGGCTGCAAACTCCAGCACCTCACTGGGACCTTGGTTTTGCAAGGAACACCCTTTGGAGGGGTGGCTGAGGAGCTGCTGGGAGGGAAATCAGCAGCAGCAGGGATTGCTCTGGTGTTTGGTGCAGCAGAGTTCAGCAGCCTAGCAGTGTCTGTGCTGTGTGAGGGCAGCAGGGTGAGCTCCAAACATTGACTGAGGAATGATGCAAACTCGTTTTCTGGGGATATCATTGCCCTTCCCAGCTCCAGCACATCCTTCCCAGTGTAACTGCAGCTCCCTGGAACCAGCACTTCTGCTGAGGAATGTCTGTTTGGCAGCAAGACTGACCTGAAGGGCTGGGCTCTAAAAGCTCAGTTATTCCACAGAGGAATATTCAGTGCCAACTGAGTGATCAGAAATCCCCAGATATGCACCCTGTGTGCACAAACAAAGGCTGGACATGGTAAATGATGTTTGGTGAGTGCAGGAGGGAGTTCCATGAATCCCTGGAAGAACGTTACTAATTAATTCTATGTTCTCTTCAAGCAGGAACAGGTAAAATAAAACTTTTTTTTTTGTAGGCATTGAATAAGTTCTTCAATATAAGTTCTTTAAAACCTGTTAAATTTTCTACATAAAATTCTCATGGCATTTTTGATCACTGCTCTGCCCGCTACAGTACCCAGTTAACAAGTTCATACAACTCAGACTCCGAGTCCTGCTGTAAAACAATGTTTTTAACAGGAACTTTTTTCTGACAAGCCTTGAGCTTCTCTCTTGCTGCTTTCCAGCTTTTCCGCCGTGTGGCTGCTGCCTTACCTGGGATGGACAGCACACCAGAGAAGAGCAAAGAAGACAGTATCCTTGTTTTCCCATGGAACTGAGCAATTATCTGGTGTTAAGTTGGGCTTACTGACTTTGGCACATTGTGGGGATGGGCCTTACTGGTGTTTTGCAGGGATGTGGCTGAAACAGGGCATGGAGCTGTTGGAATACGAGCAGAGGGATGGAGCAGCTCTGCCATGAGGAAAGGTTGGGAGAATTGGGATTGTTCAGGCTGGAGAGGAGAAGCTTTGGGGTGACTTAATTCAGGCCTTCAGGACCTGAAGAAGCCAAAAAGAAAAATGGAAAGGGAATATTTACAATGGCTTGGAGTGACAGGACAAGGGGGAATGGCTTCCACTGCTAGAGGGCAGGGTTAGATGGGATATTGTGAAGGAATCCTTCCCTGTGAGGGTGGGGAGGCCTTGGGACAGGCTGCCCAGAGAAGCTGTGGCTGCCCCTGGATCCCTGGAAGTGTCCAAGACCAGGTTGGATGGGGCTTGGAGCAACCTGGGCTAGTGGAAGGTGTCCCTGCCCATGGCAGGGGGTGGCACTGAGTGATCTTTAAGGTCCCTTCCAACCCAAGCCATCCTGGGATTGTATGACCCTGTTTGTGGGCCAGATATAAATGTACACAACTAATGGCCAACACAAGTTTTGCTCCTCCACACAAACTGAGGCTGGAATTTCCACAGCTTTAAAGTGCCAGGGTTTGTTACTCTTTCTGTCCATCCTCTGAAAGGTCTCACCATGTCCCTGGCTTTGCAGTTACCCTGTGCAGGCAGGCCATGGAGAGACACCAAACAACCCTTCCAGATGCTGTTCTGGGTGATTCCTTGACAGTTCCTGCAGTGATTGACATCAAACTAGAGAAGCCCCCTGAGCAGCCAGTCACGGAGAGCGGGTGCTCCTGCTAACAGCCCCTGCCAGCAGCACCCCCGCCCGGCCGGGCTCCCGGAGAACATCCCGCTCATTGCCACCCCTCTGGGGCTGGAAAACCATTCCTAAGCGAGCGAATTCCCTGTGTACTGGTGGGGAGCAGCCCCGGCCGCCCCTCTCACTGCATGGTTTGAGCCCTGAGTGCAGAATGAGTGTCCTGTCTTTTGAGTTTATTTTTTTATGTTGTTGCACTTTGGCACCACAGTGCCCTTCACACTTTCTCCTCCTCTCTCTCTCTCTTCCTCCCTTTCTCCCCCTGTTCCCACCTGGAGCCTCCCTGCTGAGATGTATATTGTGAATGCCATGGAAAAGCTTCCGAGTTAGGGAAGACAAAAATGAAGCTTTGGGGGGTGGGTTTTCCGCCTTCCCTCCTGCCTTGCATCCTCCCCCTGCCCCTCTCCAGCTCCCTGTCCTGCATCCCCACTTCCTCTGGTAAAAGGCTGCTCCTTAAACCAGTCACTTGGACTTGCCTTTTTGGACTCTGCAGGTTCCCTGTTCCCAGGCTTTGCTTCCCGCAGGGCACACACCCCATGAGCTCCCTGCTTTCTCCTTTCCATGGATGATCCTGGCTAACTCTTGCTCACAACTTCCCAGTTTTGCCCCTTGTGTCACACAGGGCCCTGGAAAGCCCCTAACTCTGAGAGCTTTGGCCTTGTTGCTCCCATTTGTGTAGTCAGGACATCCCAGAGCCTGCTCCCCTCGGCTGGAATCCCTTCCTATCCAGGGGGTGTTGGTGAGTGTTGGCTGCAGACATGGGAGAGGAGAACAGAGGCTTTGCAGCCCGAGGCTGGGTGGGGAGAGATCCTCAGGGATTCTGGAAACAGTGACCTGGAATCCATCACTGCAGGGGCACTACCTGCCCTGGGAGTCATGGATGCTCCTCCGGCTCCTTCCCTGATCTCCATTCTCCTGTTCCTCATCACGGGAGCTGCTTCATGCAGAGCAGGAGAGCCACAGCAGAGGGAAGGGCAGCATTCCACTCTCATTGCCAGGTTGCTGCTTCATGGAATCATTCCCATTGCCTCTGCCCTTGGAGCAGAGCTCTGGGGTGGGACCAGCAGCCGTTTCACTCCTGGAGGAGTTTTAACCTTTGCCAAAGCTGAGGGGAGCAGTGGCAGGGAATTCCTGTCACAGTGAGTGGAGGATTGGAGGATTGGACGCTGCTGAAGGGAATTCTGGTGTCACTCCCCAACCTTGGAGGTTGGGAACTGCTTCCTTTCCCCCAGCCCCTGGTTTTGAATCATTTCATAGAGCTTTTCAGAGATTTCCTGTGGTTTTGGGTCCACAAAAAGTTGGTTTGTCAGTTGGCAGAAAGGAGAATTCCACTGTCCTTTCCCCACCTGGCCTGTGTGACACGGAGGATGTTGTGGTAGGACAGTGACCAGTGTGACCCTGCTGGGGGGGGTCAGTGACACTCCCTCCCCTCCCCTGGCAGGGTGTCCCTCAGCCTCTGACACTGTGTGTGCACCTGAGGGCAGGAAGGGACAGCCCTGGGCTGGGATGTGGCAGCCCTGGCCTGGCAGCAGGTCACCGAGGTCCCCAGAGTCCCTTCCCTTCCGGGCAAGCTGGCTGCAGGAGGAAGCTGGGATGTGACTCCCTATTCCCCGCCCCTCGGGAAGCTGATCCCATTCCCTGTACGTAGCTCATTGTGGGAATTGCTGGTGTCGGTGTCCGTGTCTGTAGAACAGGTGTTGCTGTCCCTCCTCACAGGCAGCTCTGCTGTCCCTTCGTGTTGTTCAAGTCACGGACCGGGGCGGGAGGGGGGAGACCCCAATTACGGGGCGGGAGGTAATTAGTGGAATCCAATAGTTCCCTTCCCACTGTTTTTCTGGATGTGTTCCTGCCGTGTCCAGCCCTGCTGTCTTGTAGCTGTAGCGAGTAAGTGTGACTGTAACTCTGAGTAAGGACTGTGTGACACAGCCACAGTGTATTACTAAATAAATAAAGTTATTTCACCAACACTGCGCTCTCCTGCTGCCACACCCCTCGGGGCTGGGGGGCTAAAGGGGGTTTGCTCCTAGGTGTGACATTCCTGTCCTGAGTAGGGATGGAGGAGGAGTGGAAGAAGGAACAGGAGGATGGAGGAGGAGGAGGAGTATGAGGAGGGATGGAGAAGAAAGGAAGGACAGAGGAGGAGGAAGAATGGAGGAGGAGGGAGGATGGAGCAGGAGGCATGAAGGAGGAAGAGGAGGAGGGATAGAGGAGGAAGGATGAATGAGGAAGGACAGGAGGAGGAGAGAGAGGTGGAGGAATGGAGAAGGAAATACAGAGGAGGGAGGAAGAATGGAGCAGAAGAAGGGACAGAATGAGAAAGAGGGAGGAGGGAGGGAAAAAGGATGGAGGAGGAGGGGGGAGGACAGAGGAAGAGGAGGAGACCGCTGACATTGTTGCAAAATGTGGAATATGTAACAATTTTCTCAGGCAGTCTCTTGGACATTTGATCTTTGTTACCTTCAACCCTAATCAGCAAAAAAATGAGATTTAATCCAAGAAATTGAGCAGCTGGAAGCAATGTCCAGGTGTTGGAAGGACAAGTGACTTATGGGTGGAATTGCCTCATTGAGGGTTAGGGCTGGACATGCTTCAATGATCTCAGCCCTGCAGGAAGTTACAAAAGCTTGGGAAGAAGGATCCCTATTTTGGGATAACAAGGGGACCCTGTGGATCCAAACATGACTCTCAGTGGAGCCAGGAGCATGCAGCTCCTGGAGCCGTCAGGTGAGGCCTGCCCTGCAACACACCTGGGACTGATCCTGCTGCTCCAGAAGGACATGCAGGACCTCTGCCAGTGCTGCTTCCCTGCAGCCTGAACCCCTGGCAGTGATTCCTTCATCCCTGCAAGTGTCCAAGGCCAGGTTGGACAGGGCTTGGAGCAACCTGGGATAGTGGGAGGTGTCCCTGCCCATGGCAGGGGGTGGCACTGGATGATCCTTAAGGTTCTTCCCACCCAAACCATTCCATGTTTGTCCTGGTTTAGGGCAAATTTGTGAGAAAACCTCCAAATAGGGTCCCTCTGGAAAGCAAACCCAAACGGCCCCTCCCCCAACCGGTCCAGGAGAAAATCTCCTCAGAGAAAAGTGGGAAAAACTATTTATTTAACAAAGTGCCCACAAGTGCAAAGAATTAATAACATGAAACAATAAAACCTCACGCCGTTCTGAAGAGAGATGTCAAACTGAGAGAAGTCCTTGCCGTGGGTGTAGCTCGGCTGGCTCAGTCTCCTATCAGTTCCTCTGGCACTGGAAAATGCTGAGGTCCAGGCCCCAGTGGGCTGCAGGTGTGAGCTCCTGGTGCTCCTCTGGGTTTTTCAGTCCAGAGCAGGTTTAAACAGTCCCAAGAAAAAGAAAAAAAACCAGTCCAGGGAACTTCTCTGCCTCAGCTAGCTAAAACTAACTAAAAGCAAAGGAGGTCTCTGACCCGCTGTCTGTCCGTGCTGCAGACAACACAGTCCAGGAGCAGAATGCATAGCAGTGAGTGCAGTTTCTGCAAACAAACTCCTTTGCTCTTGGAACCAGTCTTAAAGGTACAGAACATAATATCCAACATAAACAGAACAGACAATTGGGGATACAAGCATCATAGTCACCCTAGGACAATGATTTTATAAATTTGTGCCTCTCATCTCAGTTTTGTCAGTCACTAAAAAGATCCAGTGTTGCTGGAGCTGTTGTTTTCCCACCAGGAATCAGTAACTGCTCAATTTTGGTGGTCTTAATGCTTTGCTAATTAACATACCCAAGACATGAATGTACCTTGGGAAACAATCCACTTTCCTGTCAGCCAGGTCAGCAGGAAAACACCTGAGTTATTCCCTGGGAGGAATTGCCCAGGGCAGGGGAGACCTTCCTGGAGCTCATGCCAGGGAATGCTCTGAAGCAGGAGGGACAAATTCAACATAGAAATTGTATCTGCAGCTCCCTGTGGAGAGAGCTCCTCTTTCCCTATGGAACACGGAGATTCTGGGAAACCTGTGCGAAACCAGAGAGGTGATACAAAAGGTCTCCTTCGCCTTCCCAGGGTGTTGCAGGGGCTTCCAAGGATGTTCATTCCCCTGGTGGAAAAGCTAATTTTTAATTCTGAGTGAAAACCTCTTTTCCAGTGTCTTTTCCTCTCTCCCAGCCTGGCTCAGTGTCCTGCCCTGCTCCTGGAGTTGTGCTGGTGCCACCACAGCCAAAATCCTGCCTTGCTCCTTCCCGGCAGTGCTGGAACACACTCCAGGTTAATCAGGGGCTGATTTTCAGCAGAGCCAGTGGAAAAAGCCCCTGAAAGAGCTGCAGATTCCAAATTTTCTCCTGTAGGCTGCAAGGGTGACTGGAGCTGAGCCTTGTCCCAGAATTTCCTTGGAACTGTGCTCATGGTGGGTACATCCCAACCTCCAAACAGACTTCTTGAGTGGGAATAAGCTGAACTCAGGCTGCTGTACTTGATTTATTGATTGTTTTTACAGAAAAAGTGGAAAACACCACAAGGAAGAGAAGGCCAGAGCCGGGGCTGTCCTGAAGCCATTACAATGTGATCCCACCAGGCATTTCCCCCTGGATTTGCTGATAATTAACATGGTTCCTTGGTAATTACCATTTCCAAACATCCCAGCCCTATATTGTGGGGGGTTTATCAGCAAAGAGCCACCAACAGCCAGAACTGTGCACGGACTGGGGCTGGATTTTACTCCTGGAGTTCCCAGCAAACCCAGCAATGCAGAGCAGAGGTGGGACAGAGAAGGAAAGAATTCCATGGCACAAGAGAGTGGAACAGGTGAACTTCCTGGAGGACAATGCCCGTGCTCTGCTCAGGAATGCTCAACAACCAGGGATCCAGGATCAAGGGATCCAGAACCAGCCCAGAACTCAAATTAAGTCTTGCTAAAATCTGGATCCTGGTGGAGCAGCTGACCCCCAGGACCCACTTCACACCAGCTTTTCCCAAAACCCATTCCCAGGAGCGCAGCCTCAATCCCCATCCATCTTCCAGCCAAATGAGCCTCTTGGCATCTCTCCACATGGGAAAGAGCTGATCCTGTGCAGGACAGTGGTACTTCCAGTGAAAGCTGAAACGTGAGGAGTCATCTCAGACGTTGGGAAAAAGGAGGGGAGAAGTTTTGGCAGGATGAAGCTCCCTGTTAGTGAACTGTCCGTTCCTTCTGCCGCTGGTAATCTGGGAGGGAGGGGCAAGGAGAGGATGGCCAGGGGGAATTACCCAAAATGTTCAGGAAAACATACATTCCCAAGTGGAGGCAGTGTTTGAGACCCTCTGGCTTTAAAAGTGCACCCCCACCAGTAATTTCAAGTGATTTTAGGGCATTTAGAACAAAATTATTTGTTTGAAATTATTTGTTTGAAACTCCCTCTTCCCCTACTCCTTTTTTTTTTTTTTCTTATTCATGGCCACTTTCCATTTTATGAAGAATACTTGTTTGGCTTGACTTCTCCCTTTTTTTATCCCTTAAATCTTGGAACTTTATGGGTGCAGAAGCAGAAACTGGGAGTGAACCCAGTCCTTCCCTTCACTTACAGTTCAAACATCCTTAGGGAGGGATATCCACCATTGGCACTTGTGCCAGAGCTTGTTCCTATGTTATTCAAGGATAATTAGCTTAAATTTATGAGCTCTAAATTAACTTTTCCATTCCCCAACCATCCCACCTTCCTGCTCTCTGAGTTTTCCTATGTGGGCAGATGAAGCCAAGCCTCATTATCCTGATGTGGTGTCTGATCCCAAATCAACAGCCAGTGATCTTGGGCTGCTAAACTTGGGTGGAATGGGCAGGGATTTATGGAAGTTTGCTTCCCGAGGAGCATTCCAGGACTGGGCACTTACTGTAGGGGAAGTACCGGACATGCATTGTGATTTCCTGTGCTGTCTTCAGGATCTCCACTGCCTGGAAAACAAGGAAAGAGCATTCTATGGGTTCTGTGCTGGGCTGAGAGCCTGGAAGGAGGTGGATTCCCCACCCCTGTGCTCACCTTGCTGTGCTCAATGTCCTGGAAATCCACATCGTTCACTGAGAACACCTGGTCCCCCTCCTGCAGCCCAGCCCTGTGAACATCCGAGTCTGGAATCACCTGAGAAGGGAGATCAGGGATGGCAGCAGTGGATCTCACACAGCTCCCCTCCCACACTGCCCCAGGGAGCAATTCCAGGGGCTGGGAAGAGATCAGGGAGTGGTGCAGGATGTTCTGAGGACTTTGTGGTAAATCCCAGCCCCAAGCTCAGGGGGTGTGAGGCAGCCAGATCCTCCCTGCACACCCGGCCTGCTCAGCTGCTCCCACCGGCACAGGCAGGATCCAGGTGGGAATGGCACAAGGACAGACACACCTTGGAGATGAAGATTCCCAACTGCGAAGCTTTTCCTCCCCGGATGTTGAAGCCCAGCTATGGGAAAAACCAGCAGGGAAATGCAGTCACCAGGGCCCTTCCCTTGGGCAAGTTCTCTTTCCATTCCCCAGGACTCTTCTCCCTGTCCAGGGCCCTTCCAATTCCTCCGAACCCTCCTCCCTGCTCTGTCTCCCGGATGGATCCAACGCGTGGGTACTGCACTGCTCAGCCAGGCAGCAGCACCAGGCCCTCTCTCCTAATTCCTGCCACCGGGAACACCTGAGGGGCCCCCTGCTCCCATCCTCCACCAGCTCCACATCCCAAGATGCCACATCGAGAACAACCCCTCCCCTTGCTCACAGCCCTGGAACCTGCCACCCTGCCCGCCCCACGCCTGTCACAGCAGTTCCCTGTGCTAGGACGCTGCCAGTCGGGAATATCGCAATCCCAGCGCCCTTTTTACCAGGAAACGCTCTGGGAACCGCGTCCAGGAACGCGACACCGGGCCCCGGCAGCGCCGGGCCGGCGCCGCCCGCCTCACCTGCGCCCCGGGCGGCTTCTTGAGGACGATGGTGCGGGGCAGGAACTGCGTGAGCTCGTTGTTGTAGTCGGGGTGATAGACGCGCTGCGGGGGACGCACGGCGGCTCAGCCGGGGCCGGGCCTGGCTCCCCCGCCCGGCGGGACCCCGCGGCCGCCGCCGCCGTCCCCGGGCCGTCCCCCCGCTCCCCCCGTCCCGGGCTGACCTCGTGCGGCAGGACCCAGGCGGGCGGGCTCTCGTAGGGCGGCAGGAAAACCACCCGGGAAATCGTCGTAGGGCACCCGGCCCTCCATGCTGCCGCTCCGTCACGGCCGGGACGCGCCCCGCGCGCGACGTACCGCACTGCGATTGGCCGCCACCTGGCCCTCGCCCCGCCCCAACTCCCGCACGCGATTAGTTCCGCCCCGCCCCTCGCGCTGTCCCATCTCCACCCTCAGTTGACCCCGCCCTCACCTCCACCTGACGCACCGCTCTGCGATTGGCTGCGGCCCTGCCTCTCGGTGACGGACGGCCCCGTGATTGGCCGCAGCTCCGCCCCGCCTGACGCCCCGCTTGGTGATTGGCCGTGGCGGCGCACGGCCCGGTTTGAATCGCGGCCGTCGCGGCGCCGCTATTGGAACGGGCAGCGTCGGTTCTAGGTCAGTTCCGCTGCCTCCCCCCCCCCCCCGCAACACCGGGCAGGGCCAGCTTGGGCCGGGCCCGCTCTGCCCCGCCCCTGCTCCAGCCTCATACCCGGCTCGGGGCTTCCGCTCCACCCCAGAGCTCCGGCAGGGCCGCTTAACCCCCGCTCCATTCTAGAGCCCCACTAAGGCTGCTTCATCCCCGCTCTACCCCCATCCCGGGCAGGGCCGCGGCGGTTCCCGCTCCCGTGTCCCGGCCCCTCACGGCGCTCGTGTCCCGCAGGCTGGCCATGATGCGGGAGGATGAGAAGGGCATCCCGGTGCGTGTAGCGCTGCGCTGCCGGCCACTGGTGCCCAAGGAGACTACTGAGGGTTGTCAGATGTGCTTGTCCTTCGTGCCCGAGGAGTCGCAGGTGAGGCTCGGGGGGCTCCCGGGGGTCCCGCAGCCCAGGCGCAGTTACCAGCGCTGCCCTGTCCCTCTCCTCCGCAGGTCATGGTGGGCAATGTCAAGGCCTTTACCTACGAGTACGTGTTCGACCCGTCGGTGGAGCAGGAGGAGGTTTTCAACACAGCGGTGTCGCCTCTGGTCCGAGGTATCTTCAAAGGTTTGTCCCAGATCTTGTCCGTTTGGAACCTGTTCCTCTCCACAAAACGAGGGAGGTGTGTTCTCTGAGGCCACCTGGTTCCCGAGGCTGCCTGTGTGAGGTAAATTTCATGGAATACCAAATGAGTTTGTGTCGGAAGGGGCCCTAAAGCTCATCCAGTGCCACCCCTGCCATGGGCAGGGACACTTTCCACTAGCCCAGGGTGCTCCAAGCCCTGTCCAGCCAGGCCTTGGACACCTCTAGGCATTCAGGGGCAGCCCCAGCTTCCCTGGACAACCTGTGCCAAGGCCTTGCCACCCTCATAGGGAAAAATTCCTTCCAATATTCCTCTGGCAGTGGGAAGCTATTCCCCCTTGTCCTTTCACTCCAGGCCCTTATAAAAAGTCCCTCTCCCTCCTTGAGAATAACAATGAATTGATAAACATCCTGTTCCAGGATGCTGCAGTGGAGCTGGGATGGCAGAGAATTTGTACTGTGTTTCTGTTTAGCTCTAATAAAACATCCAGTCTTAAAAAAGAGCTGAAATAATCATTTTATCTGTACTTTATGGAGTTTTCATTGCCTTTTTTCCTCCTTAGTGTTCCTGACTGTGATCTATGCTTAATGCTGGTGAAAACTGATGATTTTCTGGAAGGGTAGTTTTCAAAAATGCAGCTTTCTGTCTCCATGTGACTCATCCAGGTGCCCTTTGTTCCCCCAGGGTACAATGCCACCGTCTTGGCCTACAGACAGACGGGGTCAGGGAAAACCTATTCCATGGGAGGCAGCTACGCTGCTAGCCAGGAGCATGAGCCCAGCGTGGGGGTCATCCCCAGGGTCATCAAGCTGCTCTTTGAGGAGAAACAGCAAAGGCAGGATTGGGATTTCATCCTCAAAGTTTCTTATCTGGAGGTAAAAGTTTGGTTTTTATCAAGTTAGGAATAAAGGGAGCTTTGAGGTCACCTCCTTCAGGTAACAGGTACTGATGACATCAACCCTTAAGACTCCAGGTTTTGTCAGTCCTTTCTGGTCCAAGGTGTCTTTCCCTAAAGGTGAAATGAGTAAAACGTGATGTCAAATTAGCCCTAAGTTCAGCATAACTGTCCCTTTCTTTGGCTGTTAACTCTGAGCTGTTCCTTGGCTGTTTCCAGATCTACAACAAGGACATCCTGGATCTGCTGTGCTCCTCCCGAGAACGTTCCCAGATCAGCATCTGGGAGGATCCCAAGGAGGGCATCAAGGTCTGCCCTGCTGCCTGTGGGAGCAGGGGAGGGTGGCAGGGCTGGGGACTGAAGGGGTTT
Source organism: Phylloscopus collybita (assembly GCA_027886175.1). Classification (NCBI taxonomy): domain Eukaryota; kingdom Metazoa; phylum Chordata; class Aves; order Passeriformes; family Phylloscopidae; genus Phylloscopus; species Phylloscopus collybita. Next base: position 4,641,197 of record JAJNNQ010000051.1, read on the forward strand.
ATGTGGAATTTCTAAAGCAGTGGCATGGGGCTCATCCATGTGTTGGGAGCAGCACAGAGAGATGCAGGGGGATGGATCCTCAGGGAAAGCACAGCTTGCCAAGGAGCACATCCAGTCCCTCCTGCTCATCCCCTCTCTGCTTTGTGTCCCTGGGAGCTGCCTCACCAGTACTTTACTCACACAAATCCCTTCCCCATCAGCCCCTTCCTGTGACTGGCACAGCTCTCAGCTCCCAGCTTGGCCTGAGATATCCATGGATTTGTTCCTGGAGCCCTGAGGAGCTCTGTCTCTATCCCAGAGCCCAGCTGGCTCTGTAGCAGGCAGAGGAACTTGGGGGGTGTTTAGGAACAGGTGATATGAATCCATGTTCCTGAAGTGACATTCAGAACCAGTTTTTCCTGGGAGTTGCCATGCCAGGCCCCTGGCTGGAGGTGACACTGGTTCTTGGGAATGGGCTGGCACAGTCTGAGGTGCAGGGAGATTTTTCTGATCCCAGGTGGGATGAAGAGGAAGCAGAGGATAAGCAGCATTTCCTTCCTGGCTACAGATTGTGGGGTTGACAGAAAGAAATGTCACCTGCACCCAAGAGATCGTGTCCTGCCTGGAGCAGGGGAACAACTCCAGAACTGTGGGATCCACGGCCCTGAATTCCCAGTCTTCCAGATCCCACGCCATCTTCACCATCTGCATTGATCAGAAGAAGAAAAATAAGTGAGTGGCATTGTGCAGCTGATGAGCGTTACTTTCCCAAAATTTCCTCATCCTGGTTCTGAGTTCTGCTTCTCTAGGCAGTTCAGGTTTTGGTTCTCTGAATTTTCAGCTCCTGGGCTGCTCCTTTTCTACCTGGAAGTTTACCTGGGAGAGTAAAACAGTGTCTTTCTGCTGTAGGAATTACAGTTTTCACTGCAACCTACACCTGGTGGATCTTGCTCTCTCAGAAGAGACAAAAGAAGACCAAGGCTGAGGGAGACGGGCTCAAAGAAGGTATGTGGACTGGGACGGATGGAGTTTGGGTTTCTTCTCACTTGGGAGTTAATAAAAGAGCAAAAGCACTTCTTTAACCTTTTAATCTGCTTTTTTAACCTTGTTAAAGTTTTATTAAGGGCAGGAAATGAGGAGTTTGGAGCTGTTGAGGTGGCTTTGCTCACTGTGAGCTTTGTCTGCAGGAATCAACATTAACAGAGGCCTCCTGTGCCTGGGGAATGTCATCAGTGCTCTGGGAGATGAGAGTAAAAAGGGAGGGTTTGTCCCCTACAGAGATTCTAAGCTGACCAGGCTGCTGCAAGGTGAGAGAAGATGATGACAAAAGCCTAAACTTACAGGTGCTTTTTAAATAACAAAGCAGGAGAAAACCCTACAGTTCAGAGCTGTTGCTGCAAAGGGATTTGTTTATTTAATTCCTTACTGAAGCCAGGCCTTTCCTGGAGTTATTTTAGGTTGCAAATGCAGTGAGATTAACTCAAAACAAGTCCTGCTCTCCTGCATTTTGTGTGACAGGAGGAAACAAGACAAATTCAGGGCATATTTTTGGTGGGGAGAAGGAGGAGGAAGAGGAGAAGTCTGGGAGCAGAGGTCTATTATTGTACCTTAATTATAGCAACTCCCTGGGTGATGTCATAGCCAGAATGAAGCTCCAGCTGTCTGCGCCTTCCCTGGGATTTGTTTTCTTAGGCTGAATATCTGGTCTTTATTTTTCAACAGCTGGGATTTGTCTTTTAATGCATTTTACTTAAGTTACCCTTTAATTTGGGCACAACTTTAGTAATGAAATTACTGGGATTTTTATGGTAATAACATAATTTGGTGCAAAAGCTCTTCAGTATTTTCCATGTCTGAAAGTACCTCATTAAAACCTGGATTGGGCTGGACATGGGGCCCCTTTTTTTTTTTTCTGATCAGTAACTTTAGGGAGCTAATTTGTATAAAACCAAAGGATGAAGTTCCATGCAGCTTTGTGATCTGTTCTTAGCCAATAATTCCTTAAATTGGAGAAAATTCTGGATATTCATGGAGGTCTTGTTATTGGGGGAGGAGAAGGGAGGGGCAAACCTGAAAGAACCAGGCCAGAAATGGCATAAAGAAATTATTTATTAGGGCAACAACTGCTGATTCTGGGGTGAAATCTTTGGTTTTAAAGCCTGACTTTGGCTTTCAAAAACCCACTTTAATACAGAACTGAGTGGGCAGAGGAGAAAGTAATGAGTGGCACCACAATCCAGCTATTTAATCTGCATTTTGGGCATGCACCCATGGAGTTGGAACCCTTGAATGATGACATTTCACTGCCATTGTTGCTCTGACAGCTTTGACATTGTTTCTTTTCCTTCCCAGACTCCCTGGGTGGGAACAGCCACACGCTGATGATCGCCTGTGTGAGCCCAGCAGATTCCAACCTGGAGGAGACCCTGAACACTCTGAGTTACACTGACAGGGCCAGGAAGATCAAAAACAAACCCATTGTCAACGTGGACCCCCAGGCAGCTGAGCTGCACCAGATGAAACAGCAGGTACTGGGGGGTCCCCTCAGGTTCTGAGCTCAGCAAACCCCCAAGGGAAGGCACAACCTCACAAAAAATGCAAAACATCCCTAGTGTGCATTGCTCTGTCTCTGGAGGTGGCTGGGAAGGGGATATGTGGATATTTCTTGTAGTTTTGCTGTAGCCATAGAAAAGTGGTGGTGCTGGTGTGATTTAAATTTCCCTTCCACCCAACAAATCATTGCCTGGCAAGCTACAGGCACAATTAGAAATAGAGATGGTTTGGTGCCTTCCTGACATCTCCTGCCTGTGCCCAGCATGGTGGGAAGGGAAGAGTTTTCCCTGGGGTGATCCCAGAGGGAAATGAAGAACCTTTTATTTGAGGAGTAAATCACTTGAAATACTGTAACAACACCACTCCTTTCCACAGGCAGTGGTAAAAGGGGAATTATGGAGCAGGGGAGTCAGGAAGACCAAGGATCCATGGAGCTGCTGCATTTACAAGCAATAATTATTTGTCTTTGTAGGTCCAGCAGCTCCAGGTGTTGCTGCTCCAGGTTCACGGAGGGACCCTGCCTGTGGCTATCAAGTAAGATTTGTTATTTAATGTCCTATGGATATATATTTCTCATACTCGAAGTCTCTGGATCTCCTTAGCTCTGGGCAGTGCTGTGGAGTGAGGGGAGAAATTGGTTGCTTTTCCCTCCTTCTTTTTGTCATCCGTACTGGAATTTGCTGGGATATTTAGTTTTGTAGCGAACACCTCATGATTGCAAAAATCTGTTGCAGGAAGTAAAAGAGGAGCCAGGAAACATCTCCTGAATAAATTCCTGTCTCTTGAGACCCATCCATCCCTGTTCTCTTCACTTCTCTACCCCTAAATGTGGGGTAGCTCCACCTCCATTATCCTTAAAAGCACAAAATCTGGGACAGAGTTAGATTGTGCAGGTGTGTTCTGATGATATTTCAAAACCAAATACATGGAGTTCACAGCCTCTGTTTAGAGGGTTTTCCTGCATCCTGGAAGTGTCCAAGGCTTGGACAGAACCTGGAGCAGCCTGGTCTGTGGAAGGTGTCCCTACCCGTGGCAGGGGTGGGGCTGGATGAGCTTTAAGATCCTTCCCTCCCAAACCATTCTGGGCTATTTATTGTAAACTATTTAGGGAATAATAATAATTTTGGAGGTGACTTTGGTGCTGTCCCAAAGCCCAAACTCACACCCAACTGCTCCTTGCTGTTGCAGTGGTTTGGCCCCCTCAGAGAGCCTCCAATCCCTGATGGAGAAGAACCAATCCCTGCAGGAGGAGAACCAGAAGCTGAGCCAGGGCCTGAGTGAGGCTGCTGGGCAAGTGTCACGACCCGCTAATACAGGCAGATATCGTGATGGTTCGAGTGATCTCAAAGCGCAAAAGACACAGCAGGGGACAACAACAATTTGCTCAAAAAGCAGTACACTTTATTAAGTGCACGCAGCACTGTATGCGATAGAAGGAGAAGAGAGAGAGAGGGATAAAGGGAAAGAGAGAGAGAGAGAAAGGGTGTTATAGCTACCGACGGAGAGACAGAGTCCTCGTGGTGCACTCAGACCAGTAGACGGCGTCTTCTTCCATGGGAAGATCTCGAAATTCGGGCCATATTGAGGGGTCTCTTATAGTCCTTTCCGAAGCGACAGGCAGTTGGCCAAGAGGTGAGCTCAGCATCAGCATCATCAGGTGCGCTGAAAGCAGGGCGAAGTGCTCTGGTGCTTAACAGCAAATGTCCACTCAGGGAACAGTACAGGGCGAACACAGGACAGGCCAGTCTGAAGCTAGTTCAAAAACCAGTCCACTGTGAAGCCCATTGTCTGCACCAAGTTTCCATGGAGATGCAATGGTTCAGCGAGTGCACCTGTAGGTAGTCCACCTCAGCCAGGCCAGAACTCCTGTATTGGGGTCTTAGGTTTCAGTCCCAGTCCTTTTGGAGTTATCCTTGGCAATGATCGTGAGGCAGATGAGGAACTTAGGGACCGTCTCTTACACCACCCCGTGACTCACGATTGTCGACAGGAGAGCTTCGGTAGTGTTGACACAAAGTCTTCAGGACTCGTCAATGCCGGTAGCATAACCCAGGAAAGATAGAAACGAGAGAGAAAGGAGTGGAGGGGGAGGAAAATCAAAACAATTAATATAATCACAATGATTATTATAACAATTTCTTTCTCATTTTCAAAATAATCATGATCAATCACAAAATCAAACATACAGAAATTAATTCAAAATGTTAAAAGCAATTACAATTTTCAAATAGTCATAAAAAAATCAATTTAGATTGTATCCAAAGTTTTATAATTCAAGTTACAAGCAACTCTGGTTCACATCAATGGCCTTGGGCATGTCTATAGGAAAAGGAACACTAATCAAATTGTGTGCATTCATCGCAGTGGTCAATCTTGTCAGTCGTTTCATCATTTTCCAAATTACAATGTATAAGATTGTCTGTAAAACAAAACCAATCAAAACCAGAATCAAAAGAACAACAATGGGATGACACAATCTGTTCAGGATACCTGTAGCAGTAGGTGACCACCCAAGAAGAATATCCCACCACCTGTGTTCAGTATCCTTTATTACTCTCTCCAAGATAGAATGGATTTCTTTTACATCATGTCGGACTGTCACCAAGGTCTTTTGCCCATCTTCCTTGATTTTCTCTAAAATGCAAATTAAATCTTGGTGAAGCAGCAGTTGCTTTACCAAAGTTAGGTTCATCCCAATGTGTGTAGGCAATAATTTGTGTATCAGAGTATAATTGGATTGTATGAGTTGGTGAGAAGTAACTGGAACCAAATAAGAAAAATCACATCCGGTAATTTTAGTAAAATTGCAAGCACAGAAATTTGAATGATTTTTAGTATCTACCAGCATATTTTCTACGAATATAGCATCACAAGCTGTCCTTAAGCATGCGCATCCATGGCCTATGTATATAAGCACTGTTTCAGGAGTTTCATTAGGATGAACCTCAAAATGACAGATGTTTTGTTCTGTGTCCAAACAAATATCTTGAGCTATGATTGCATTACTTTCACAAATGAACCCTTGTTGGCCCTGAGCTATACACGCTTCTAAGTTAACAGTTTGCCATTTCCCATCAACTTCTCTATGTTCTAAAGGATAGAGAACAGCTCCGTTACAGTTCAATCCCAAGGCAATGATAGGGAATATCAGATGCACTGAAGCATTACGTATGGTTAACACAAAGGCTGTGGCTGTGTTTGTAACAGGGTTGTAAGTGAAATTCACTAATTTCCACCAGGACTGGAATTCTCTTTGAAAATCAGTGGCACTGTCCCAGATTATTTTCTGAATTTCAGTAGGGAAAATACCTTCTTCCCCTTCTCTTATAATTGAAGCAGTAACTGACTGCATCCATAGTTGAGCCTGGATGCAGCTGAGAGCCCAAGAAACATTGGTTTGTGTAGCACCGAGTGCATCAATTATCAATTTGGAATAGTTTACATTTATTTTCTCCCAATCCGGTACTACATTGGCTAACAGCCACTGATGGGTTCCCAAAGCCGATAGGGAGGATTGCAGTGGTGGTTGTAATTTGGCCAAATCTCTAGTCTTGGCAGTCAATTTATTCATCAATACCTCTGAATCAATACTATTTAGAATTCCCAGTCCTGTTCCCAGAATACCAGTGACATCTCTTGGCACTCGCTTCTTTGAAGGGGTGCGTCTCCGTAGCCAAGTAGTCCATCCTTCAAAGGAGGTTTGTAGGAAAGGTGAGCAAGCTGGCTGTATTTCTGAAGCATTATTTTGCATTAGTAACTTAACCTTTTTAAGAGACCATGATGGATTAGACATTATTTGCTCTTGGCCTGTTTTCCTAATAATGTATGGTCCAACACTATAAATCTTTGGGCTAAGAACCACAGGTGGTTGTGTTTGAGTAGTGGTAGGGGTCGTAACGGGTTGGGTTATGGCGTTTATTTTGAACTTAAAAGAAAGCCCTTTAATTGGGTTATTGTACCAACTGCATTTTACGTAAATCATTTGGTTACGGTGAAATTATACCAGCAGTCAGATGCAAATTCATTATCACATTCCTTTGTGATTGCGACATTGTCGGCTCTTAGGTTCAATAAGTGGTTAGCAGTATACTCTTGCCGACAACACAATTCTAAGGGTGTTTGTTTGACACACGTCCATCTCTTTGTGGGACAAAGTTCTGCTGAAATGTTGGGGTGAGAATCGCTTTTCCCATCTGGTTCTAGAAAATTACCAGCGATTCTAATAGTGGAAACCTTTTCATAAAGGGACCCGTCTACTTTTCTGCATCCTATGCTTATTTTCTCACCAATTGTTCCGGTTAAAGTTCCAGTCCACTCCCTCGGATCCCACTCCCATTCATTTGAACAGTATACCTCAGAGTCGTGCAGCACCACTGTTGCCAGGTTTGGGCGGCGATCTCTGGGATATGTTCCTAGAATATGAGTGTACCTGATGGTGGATTTGGACCATGGCCATTCAGCTGGGTTTTGGCCACGGTATTGTGGTAGGATGCAGAAAAGTATCACTAGTCCTATCATGATTGTGTAGTTTTCATGTCCCATGGAGTTCTCCTGTAAACAGCAAACACAACAGAGTCTGCCACCAAGGGGCAGAAAATTAAAATGATGGTACTATCCAGCATGTATTTATCCGATGCTCTTTCCCCAGGGCATCAGAGGCCACCCATGTGTGTTTATTCAGAGGGGTCTTTAGCATCAGTGCTACTTCTCCCACAGTAGGAAGGTCCACCGAAACAGGTTGACCAGGATAATGTGCTGGATTCTTGGAATCATCTGGTCCCTGTAGTGAGGGAATTATGCTTGGAGCAGTTGGGCAAAAAGCAGTGATCTTAGGGCACCCATTTCCTCCCCATCTGTCATTCACACCTTTCACAGCTTCCCACAGTCGAGCATCCCAATTTCCCTCCTGTGGTTTCAAAAGTCGTTTTAAGAGACCATTAGTCCTTTCTACTATCCTGTTAGCTTGGGGGTAGTAAGGGGTGTGAAAAGTCCATTTGATTCCCTCAGCTTTTGCCCAGTCCTGTACAACTCTGGCAGTAAAGTGGGAGCCGTTATCAGATTGAATTTCCTGTGGTTTTGGAAAAGTTCCAAACCATTCCTGTAATGCTTTAACAGTATTATCACCTGTGGCTCTCTTAAAAGCTTCTGCTTGAACTAACCCAGATGTAATCTCTACTCCAACTAACACAAAATGTTTACCACCTGATTGTTTGAAGGGACGGATGTAATCTACCTGCCACGCGTCCCATAGACCTTTACCTTTCCTCAGGTGGAGAGGATCATCTTCTAGGGGATGTCTCTCCAGCCGTTTACGGCATTGTTCACAGGCAGATACACATGTATTACACATTTCTCTGGTGACGGGCCAACCACGGGCATGAGCTTCTCTGTACAAATCTTTTACACCTGTGTGTTGTCTTTTTACATGCAACCATTCTAGCAAGTGTTCACAATCCTCAGTAATTTGTTCCTTTTTCAGGGGACTTATTCTTGCCAATTCATCAGCTTTATTATTCCACTCTCCTGCTGGATTCCCATCTGTTTGATGAGAGGCCACCCACCCTACGGCAAAGTTCCCTTGACTTGCAATTTGTAAAATTTCTTGCCACTTTTCCTTTTGCCACACTGGAATCCTATTAATCTCCCAATCATTCTGTTGCCAGAAAGGCAGCCACTCAGTACACCCTTTAAATACAGCATAGGAATCAGTGTAAATACAGGCAGGAGAAGTGTTCTGTGCCTCACGTTGGAAAACACTCCAAACAGCTATCAATTCACCCATTTGGGCACTACCTTCCCCTTCTGTAATGATCCATTCACCAGAGGAAGTGTGTAGGGCTACAGCTTTGTATTTCCACATTTTCCCTTCTCGTTTAGCAGAAGCATCAGTGAACCAGGAGCTTGTTGATTGTTCAGGGGAAAAAGGGGGGGCCGCTGATTACTGAGGCAGGTTTGTTTTGGCTGCTATCCAAGTTCTCGGTCTTGTATTGCTAGAATTTTAGCAGCACTTTCAGTAATTGAAAAGCTATTACAATAATGTTCGATCTGAGCATACCACTTTCTTACTGAGGTTCTCTGAGCCACCCCATCAGGGGGAGGGGTCCTGGTAGTGACTGTTTTAATTACTTTAAAAGGGCCTCTTAAAACAATTGGCTGTTGCCGTGTAATTTTTTCTACTTCTACAAGGGCTAAGCTGACCACAAACAACCCTTTTTCCCAGGTAGTATATCTCTTTTCAGCATCTCTAAAACCACGGGAGAAAAAGCCAACAGGTCTAGTCAGACCCTCCAGACCCCACTGCCAAATGTGAATTGACAATCCCGACACTGCAAAACCCCACTCGACTTGAAATGGGTCTGTAGGGTGTATCGGGCCAAGTGCCTGATGGGCTGTGGCTTCAAAGATTAATAATTGCAGTGCTTCTTCCTGGGAAGGGGTCCAATCCCATTTCACCCCTTTTCTTAGCAAATCATAGAGGGGTCTAGCAATTATTGAAAAATCTGGAATGTGTTTTCTCCAAAATACTAGCAATCCTAAAGCTTGTTGGAGTTCTTTCCTGGATCCAGGCATTTTGATCTGATCTAAGGAGGTTAAAGTATCAGGTGGAATACATGTCATACCTCCTTTCCACCAAATTCCCAAAAATTTTACTTCCTGAGAAGGTTTTTGAATTTTCTCTGGGGGAACTTGCAAACCAAGATTTTCTAAATGGGAAATTATTTTCTTTTGAGTATCCCCCACTACTTCTATTTCATCTCCTCCTACAAGAATATCATCAATATACTGATAAACAGCTACATTTTCAGGTTTAGGTATTGTTTCTAATTCTTGAGCTAAGGCATGATGGGCTAGAGTGGGAGAGTGTCTGTACCCTTGTGGCAGTCGTGTGAAGGTGTATTGCTGCCCTTTCCATGTAAAAGCAAAGCGGTCCATGTCCTCTGGCTGTAATGGTATCATAAAAAACATGTCTTTAACATCTATAGTTGCCATGATTGTGTGAGCCTTTTCCTGAATTGATATTATTAGTTCAGCTGAATTTGGGACTGCTGCTGTTAGGGGGTCTGTGTGGGCATTAAGCCGGCGGTATCTCGCAATTCGTGTATAACCAGTTTGATGCCTTCTTTAGCACCAGAGGGTAAGGGGTATTGTTTTACAGAAGTGATTTTGCTAAATGGGAGGGAGGGGGCTGCTTGAAGCAACCTGATATTAAGACGTGGCTTTCCGAAAGACCACAAAAAGCCTTCTGGATCCTCCCATTGCCTCCCAGCAAGTACATCCATTCCTAGCAAGTTGTCTGGGATATTTCCAACAACCATTTTAACAGTTAATTGATTTTCTTCCCCAGTGTCTTAGGTTACAATGTAAAATTGTACCCAAGGTATGTATTCTATCCCCATGAGCCGTTGGAGCCAAGGTGGGGCACTGTTCTCCTTATCTTCTGTTAACGAGCCCAACAATGCCTTCCCGGAAGACGTTATCTCTGTTTAATGGGCCATCAAGGATCCATTTGCATGACTGATAAGATGAATCGTACCATTGTGAGATGCTCTGCCCAGGGGGAGGAGCCAAGCATTCCCACCTGGATATAACCCAGGGTTTGAGACCCCACTAGTAGCTTCTATCCACTGAACTCTCAGAGGAGACGAGCTACCAGACGTTTCTACAGGGATCACTGCTTTGGATCATCTCTGCTCCAGCGGAACCACATCTGCTGCTCCAGGAGGATTCCCAGACTGCTTCAAACACCCTGACCAACAGGGTGTTAGGTTGTATCATTCTATTTATTTCACCTTTTTTCCCTTCTTCTATTAAATTGTATCTCTGACTGGGAGTCTCACTGGTTTTGCTTTCAAACCAGCACATCTTTTGGCGCCCAACGTGGGGCACGAGGTATTGAGAAAAGTCAGAATTACAATTTTGTATTGTGGAAAAGAACACCTGTTCGCTATGATGCTCAGCATGCTTACATGTGTCTTGTACCTAGCTCTCTATATCTTTCCGCACATGGGGCACTATCTGCAGATCTTAATACTTTGGTGTAAACCAGGGTACAGCACTAAAATTGCTTTATTGGTCTACTATGTCTATTGCATGCTAACCTGCAAGGCAATGAGCATAATTTGGAGTGTGTACTCAACCTTGTTTGCTTGTCCCGGTCTGGGATGTTTTGTTTGGGGCCTCAACAATCTGACCCAGCCGCTGTGGGGAGGGGTAAAGAATAATTTTTTCCAGTCTTTCAGGCCTGATACAGCAGTTTTTGAAAATATTGAATTCTCTCTGGATACCAAGGACAGCATAATGTTGTTGTTGATGCTGTTTTGTCTTCTCTGCACAGCCTGCACCATGCTTAGAAACAGAACACCACATGATGTACATGATGTAGTGCAGCGTCTTCTTGAGGCAGTAGAGAAAAGAAGCAAAGCAACAGCATCCATATCCACACAGACTGTCGCAGAAGGAGAAGGAGCCGAAAGCAAAGCAACAGTGTCCGTGTCTACGCAGGCTGTCACAGAGGAGGAAGAAGCCAAAAGCAAAGAAACAGTGTCCGTGTCTACGCAGACTGTCACAGAGGAGGAAGGAACCAAAGGCAAAGCAACAGCATCCACATCTACACAAGCTGTCACAGAGGAGGGAGGAACCAAAGGCACCGTCAGCACCCCCACACAAACCATCACTGAACCGGAACAGCCTAAACCGGTAGCAGTTGCCCCTGTTCAGAAGAAGAAATCAAAGAGCAAGTCAGTCCGCATAGTGACTGACGAGGATGCAGCAGGACCTTCGCACCCAGCAGAGGAGACAGAGCCAGAGATCATCACTCGCTCTCTGTCCCTGGGTGAGCTGCGTGACCTGCGGAGGGAATTCACCCGTCAGCCAAACGAGTCCATCCTGACCTGGCTGCTTCGCATCTGGGACGCTGCAGCCAATGACACCATTCTGGATGGAAGTGAGGCCAGGCAACTGGGATCTCTGTCCCGGGATGTGGTCATTGACCAGGGCATTGGAAGGACCCAAGGAACTCTCAGCCTCTGGCGGCGACTGCTGACAAGTGTGAAGGACAGGTACCTTTGTAAAGAAGATCTCCAGGTGCACCAAGGAAAGTGGAGCACAATGGAACAAGGTATCCGATGCCTGAGGGAATTGGCTGTGCTGGAGATTATTTTCTCAGAAGACGAAAGATTTCCTAAAAGCCCAGATGAAGTTCAGTGCACATCACAGATGTGGTTGAGATTTGCACGACTGGGACCAGAGATGTACTCCCGTTACCTGGCAACGCTGCAATGGAGGGCAGGTGAGGACAGGGTGGGCGTTTTGGTCAACAAACTAAGAATTTACGAGGATACTGTCACCGCCCCATTTCGTACCCATGTCTCATCCGTGGAAACAAGGCTGGCTGAGCAAGTCCGAAGCTTGATTGAAGAGGGCCATCAGAAACTGAAAAAAGAACTTAAGGAAGAAGTTTACCACGTCTCGCCAGAACCAACAAGAGTCTCTGCCATTAGGAGCAGGCGTCCCCCAGCCAGAGAGAAAACATACACTCCATGAGGTAACCTCTGGTCTTTTCTTTGGGAGCATGGAGAAGACATGAGGAAGTGGGATGGAAAACCCACCTCCGCCTTAGCAGCCCGGGTACGTGAACTGAAAAGAGGGACACCTACCACGAGGAGTTCATCTAGAGTCAATGCTGCTCCAGTCTCTCGTGCACGGAACTCCAGACAGTATAGGAATGATGATGTGACTGATCCTCTCGAAGGGACCTCAGGAATGTATTTACAGGAAAATAGCAACGTGCATCGTGAGCAGGAATAGAGGGGCCCTGCCTCTAGCCAGGTAGAGGAAAGGGACAATCGGATCTATTGGACTGTGTGGATCCGATGGCCTGGCACATCTGACCCACAAGAGTACACGGCTTTGATTGACACTGGCTCTCAATGTACCCTGATGCCATCAAGGTACGTAGGAACAGAATCTGTTTCTATTTCTGGAGTGACAGGAGGGTCCCAGCAGCTGACTGTAGTGGAGGCCGAAGTGAGTTTAACTGGGAACGCGTGGCAAAAACACCCCATTGTGACTGGCCCAGACGCACCATGCATCCTTGGCATAGATTTTCTCAGAAATGGATATTTCAAAGACCCAAAAGGATATCGCTGGGCTTTTGGGATAGCTGCTGTAGAGAAAGAAGGCATCAGACAACTGAATACCCTGCCTGGTCTCTCCGATGACCCCTTTGCTGTGGGACTGCTGAGAGTCGAAGAACAACAAGTACCAATCGCCACAGCAACAGTGCACCGTCGGCAGTACCGCACCGACAGAGACTCAGTGACCCCAATCCATGAGATGATTCGTAAACTGGAGAGCCAAGGGGTGGTCGGCAAGGCTCGTTCACCCTTCAACAGCCCCATCTGGCCTGTGCGTAAGTCCAGTGGAGAATGGAGACTGACTGTAGATTATCGTGGTCTGAATGAAGTCACGCCACCACTGAGTGCTGCTGTGCCAGACATGTTGGAGCTTCAGTACGAGCTGGAGTCCAAGGCAGCAAAGTGGTACGCGACCATCGACATTGCCAATGCTTTCTTCTCCATTCCTTTGGCAGCAGAGTGCAGGCCCCAGTTTGCTTTCACCTGGAGGGGTGTGCAGTATACCTGGAACCGACTGCCCCAGGGGTGGAAGCACAGTCCCACCATCTGCCATGGACTAATCCAGACTGCACTGGAAAAAGGCGAGGCTCCTGAGCATCTCCAGTATATTGATGACATCATTGTGTGGGGGAACACAGAAGTGGAAGTTTTCAAGAAAGGAGAGAAGATTATCCAGATTCTACTGAGAGCTGGTTTTGCCATTAAGCGAAGTAAGGTTAAGGGACCGGCTCGAGAAATCCAGTTCCTGGGAGTCAAGTGGCAAGATGGACGTCGCCAGATACCCACAGAAGTAATCAACAAGATCACCGCAATGTCTCCACCAACCAGCAAGAAGGAAACGCAAGCTTTCCTAGGTGCCATAGGCTTTTGGAGAATGCACATTCCTGAGTACAGCCAGATTGTGAGTCCTCTCTACCTGGTTACCCGCAAGAAGAACGATTTCCACTGGGGCCCTGAACAGCAGCAAGCCTTTGCCCAGATCAAGCAGGAGATCGCTCATGCGGTAGCCCTTGGCCCAGTGAGGACAGGACCAGATGTGAAGAATGTGCTCTACTCAGCAGCCGGGAACAATGGTCTGTCCTGGAGCCTTTGGCAGAAGGTTCCTGGTGAGACTCGGGGTCAACCACTGGGATTCTGGAGTCGAAGCTACAGAGGGTCCGAAGCCAACTACACTCCCACGGAGAAGGAAATCTTGGCCGCCTATGAAGGAGTTCAAGCCGCTTCAGAAGTAATTGGCACGGAAACGCAGCTGCTTCTGGCACCCCGACTGCCGGTGCTGGGGTGGATGTTCAAGGGAAAGGTTCCTTCCACGCATCATGCCACCGACACTACTTAGAGCAAATGGATTGCCCTCATTACGCAGCGCGCCCGTATTGGGAACCCAAATCGCCCTGGGATTCTGGAAGTTATAACGAACTGGCCTGAAGGTGAGACTTTTGGATTATCCTCTGAAGAAGAAGAGGAGCAAGTGACACGTGCTGAGGAGGCCCCACCATATAATGAGCTACCGGAGACTGAAAAACGATATGCCCTCTTCACTGATGGTTCCTGCCGAATTATAGGCACTGACAGGAAATGGAAAGCTGCAGTATGGAGCCCCACACGACGAGTTGCGCAAGCTACCGAGGGACAAGGTGGATCGAGTCAGATGGCAGAGCTTAAAGCTGTACAGCTGGCTTTGGATATTGCTGAACGGGAGAAGTGGCCGAGGCTCTATCTCTACACCGACTCATGGATGGTACCTAATGCCCTGTGGGGATGGCTGAATCGCTGGAAAAAGGCCAACTGGCAGCGCAGAGGGAAACCCATCTGGGCTGCTGAGATTTGGCAGGACATTGCTACCCGAGTAGAGAAGCTAACCGTGAAGGTTCGACACGTGGATGCGCACATACCCAAGAGTCGGGCTAATGAGGAGCATCACAACAATGAGCAGGTAGACAAAGCTGCCAAGGTGAAAGTATCACAGGTGGATCTAGACTGGCAGCACAAGGGAGAATTATTCCTAGCTCGTTGGGCCCATGATGCCTCTGGTCATCAGGGAAGAGATGCAACATACCGATGGGCCCGTGACCGAGGGGTGGACCTTACTATGGACAGCATCTCACAGGTCATCCATGACTGTGAGACCTGCGCTGCAATCAAACAGGCCAAGCGGGTGAAGCCTCTGTGGTACGGTGGACGATGGTTGAAGTACAGGTATGGGGAAGCCTGGCAAATTGACTACATCACCCTTCCCCAGACCCGCCAAGGTAAGCGCTATGTGTTGACCATGGTAGAAGCAACCACAGGATGGCTGGAGACCTATCCTGTGCCTCATGCCACTGCCCGGAACACCATCCTGGGCCTGGAAAAACAAGTCCTGTGGAGACATGGCACCCCGGAGAGAATCGAGTCAGACAACGGGACACATTTTAAGAATGGCCTTATAAACACCTGGGCCAAAGAACATGGTATTGAATGGATATACCACATCCCTTATCATGCACCAGCCGCCGGGAAAGTTGAACGGTGCAATGGACTATTAAAGACTACCCTGAAGGCACTTGGCGGATGGACCTTCAAGAATTGGGACATAAACTTAGCCAAAGCCACCTGGATGGTAAACACCCGAGGCTCCATCAATCGAGCTGGTCCGGCCCAGTCTGAACCTTTGCACACAGTGGATGGAGATAAAGTCTCTGTGGTACACCTGAAAGGGATTTTAGGAAAGACTGTTTGGATTAATCCCACCTCAGGCAAAGGCAGACCCATCCGTGGGATTGTTTTTGCTCAAGGACCTGGTTACACTTGGTGGGTAATGCAAAAAGATGGAGAAACCCGTTGTGTACCACAAGGAGACTTAACTTTGAGTGAGAACTAAAATTTGCATGTAGGGTTTTATTCTGTGTATATACGTATGTAAATGTATGTATCTGTGAGAGTGTATGATGTAGATGGTGATAGAATAAGGGGTGGATTATGTCTTAGGTTACAATGTAAAATTGTACCCAAGGTATGTATTCTATCCCCATGAGCCGTTGGAGCCAAGGTGGGGCACTGTTCTCCTTATCTTCTGTTAACGAGCCCAACAATGCCTTCCCGGAAGACGTTATCTCTGTTTAATGGGCCATCAAGGATCCATTTGCATGACTGATAAGATGAATCGTACCATTGTGAGATGCTCTGCCCAGGGGGAGGAGCCAAGCATTCCCACCTGGATATAATCCAGGGTTTGAGACCTTACTAGAAGCTTCTATCCACTGAACTCTCAGAGGAGACGAGCTACCAGACGTTTCTACAGGGATCACTGCTTTGGATCATCTCTGCTCCAGTGGAACCACATCTGCTGCTCCAGGAGGATTCCCGGACTGCTTCAAACACCCTGACCAACAGGGTGTTAGGTTGTATCATTCTATTTATTTCACCTTTTTTCCCTTCTTCTTCTATTAAATTGTATCTCTGACTGGGAGTCTCACTGGTTTTGCTTTCAAACCAGCACACCCAGGCAGTATAAGTTTTACTAAGGCAATATTCATGGGTTTTGTAATTCCTAAGGCATTTAAAACACAGCAACGTTTTTTCATTGGAACAATACCACACCTTTGGGTGTCTTTATTTTTTAAGGCAGAAATTTGGGCTCCAGTGTCAATTACAAAAGTTACCAATGCACGTTTAGGACCCACTGTAGCTGTAATCAATATATCTCCAGTTTTAGGATTTTTAGTGAGCTTTCTTAGATAAATCCACCCTCCATCTCTCTGCCCACTAATGAGAGACAGAGTTTCTAGTTTAACTGTGGATTAGGGGGGTTTCTTGGGGGTTGAGAAGAAGGAGGTGGTTTTGGCTTATTTCCCAAAACAGGTGATAGAAGTTGTCTTGGCTCAGTGCCCCGAATCTGTGGGGGAGGGGGTGCACTGGGTGTACTGGGTTGTGTTCTTGGTGGTACTGTTGCCAATGGCTTGGAATTGCACCAATTGGTTATTATTTTACTTAGTTTTTCAAGCGCTAAGCCATCCATTATATCTTTTGGGATCCCTTTTTTATTCCTAATAGCCACCAGTATTGTCGTTGGGATATCTGCTTTCCCTTTTCTGGGTTTTCGCTGTGAGGAATTACAATGTATCTAACACCCTTTGATTTTCCTAATCTTTCTTCTGGGGTTATTACAGGTCCATATTTTCTACTGTAATTAATAAGATCTTCAGCGACCTGACCCCATGTCCAAACTTTACGGTCACCAGCATATGATTTAGAGTGCACCACTGGTGGTTCTGAGGGGATAGAATATGGAGTGAATCCAGGATCGGTAGATCCGGTTTGGTCGCTCGGGTTTCCAAGGAATCTGTCCAGCCTTTCCACAGGGCTGAAAGCCATGATGGTTTTTTGTAAAGTAATTGCAGTGGGTTTAAGTGATTTGGGGAGCCCCCTAATTAGAGGGGTCATCATTTCAGGCTGGACAGGTAATTGCATTGGGGATTCAAATCCAGGAGCTAATCTCCTTTCTTGTATCATTTGCAGGCAGGCGGCTTTGTGCACACTTTCTAGGAGTTGGTCAGGGGTACAGACTATGGCTAGAGGGTCCCCTCTTTCCAAAGGATTTATTCCCCCGGCCCAGAAAGTTGCACGCTGTGTCAGGGACCATGTGTCACGTTTATCTCCTGTTGTTAAGAAGACTCCATGTCCCCAATAGCCACTTGCCTCTTGTTCATTTAACTTAATTTGATCACCACCAGTGAGGGACACTCGGAAGACATATTCTGTCTCCGATTCATGTGAGAGCCGTCCGTATTCTTTCTTTAACTTGGCCAACTCGGTAGCACTGTATTGATGCCTTAGGTTTTGTGTTTGTGTCTTGTTCTGGTGGGTAGTTTTGCTTTAATATTAAGTGGTGCTGGGACTTGATCACAGGGTGATGGGGGCAGGGTAGTTCTGGTTCTAGCAGGGGACTCACGTCTTCAAGGACAATCTCTCGGAGCTCCAAGCCCCAAAGATAAACAATGTGGAAGAGTGCAGGCAAGCAGGAAGGATGGAACACCATCATTTGGAGTTGTTGATTGGACAATGGATGGGGCATATGCAAATGGACTGAAACCTGTAAAAGGGGGCAATCTCGTGACTCTTCCTCCTTTTGCTTGCATCTTGGAGTGATCCTAGCAGTCACTGCTGTGGCTGCCGGGATGGCCTTGAAGGCCTAAATAAAGTTCACTTTAATTTTTAACCCTGTCTGGCCTCTGCCTCAGTCCTAAGGCAACAGTATGGTATTTGTTTGGTGGTGATATGAGGGTCAAAACCCTCATCATTAATATAATTGTATTCTGTTTTGATCAGAGGTCATAAGTGTGGACAGTAGTCCTCCCCACAATTTTTTACTGATTCCAATTCCTTCTGGGGGTATATTTGTCTAATGTGGGGATTTTCCTTTTCCTCTGCCAGCTTTGGGGAGTCCTCATTCTTTGATTTCTTAGTATTTTCCTCCCTCAGAGCAGCTCATAGGAAGTGATTTTCATCTCGTAGCAATCGGATTTCATCCCTCAACAAATGAATATCATTTTTCTTTTCACCTAGTTTTTCCTGCAAAGTTTCTATTAGTTTGTGAAGGGAATCTATAATTGTTTCCTCCCCACTACTCTGTTTAAAGTGTTCTTCTACAGCGGCTGTAAGGCATGCTCCTAATACAGAACAGATTATGGTCTTATCTTGGCCGAGTTTGAATTTAGTTCCATGTTGTAAGGAGCACACTATCAACCACACTCTCCAAATCAAACCAATTATTTAGTGCCCATTCTTCTCCGCCAGGAGAGGGCTTGGCATTATGTTTTGTCAACAAAGCATAAAATGCTTCTTTACCTTTTGCCCCGGAATTCTCATTCATCTTGCAAAGGGGCTAAGAATCATTCCAGGGAGACACACACACACACACACACACACACATATACAGACTCCTACTGTGTTCCCCTTCACTATCCTGGATGTTAAAAAAGGCTTAACTTGTTTAGAAGGTGCTACTTTTGGTTGTTTCTTCACTATACTAAACAGTCCAGACTAATTTACAAAACAAGAACTGTCCCGTCTTTTGCACAAAGGGATCTTTTGTGAAATCCTGAAGACAAGAGCCCTCAACTTGAGTATGGGGATGCTTTTCACTCAGTACAGTTTGTGGGAAATTCGAGTCGCCCCCCTTGCTTTCTAGACACCACTCACCCTTTCGAGGTGGCGGGCCTAGGTGTGGCTGGAGCGAAACGTCCTTTCCCTGTTACAGACTATACACAACCTGCAACCCCTCTGTCTGTCAGGATCCTGTCCATGACGCCAATTTTAATGTCACGACCCGCTAATACAGGCAGATATCGTGATGGTTTGAGTGATCTCAAAGCGCAAAAGACACAGCAGGGGACAACAACAATTTGCTCAAAAAGCAGTACACTTTATTAAGTGCACGCAGCACTGTATGCGATAGAAGGAGAAGAGAGAGAGAGGGATAAAGGGAAAGAGAGAGAGAGAGAAAGGGTGTTATAGCTACCGACGGAGAGACAGAGTCCTCGTGGTGCACGCAGACCAATAGACGGCATCTTCTTCCATGGGAAGATCTCGAAATTCGGGCCATATTGAGGGGTCTCTTATAGTCCTTTCCGAAGCGACAGGCAGTTGGCCAAGAGGTGAGCTCAGCATCAGCATCATCAGGTGCGCTGAAAGCAGGGCGAAGTGCTCTGGTGCTTAACAGCAAATGTCCACTCAGGGAACAGTACAGGGCGAACACAGGACAGGCCAGTCTGAAGCTAGTTCAAAAACCAGTCCACTGTGAAGCCCATTGTCTGCACCAAGTTTCCATGGAGATGCAATGGTTCAGCGAGTGCACCTGTAGGTAGTCCACCTCAGCCAGGCCAGAACTCCTGTATTGGGGTCTTAGGTTTCAGTCCCAGTCCTTTTGGAGTTATCCTTGGCAATGATCGTGAGGCAGATGAGGAACTTAGGGACCGTCTCTTACAGCAAGCAGCACAGATGCTGGAGAGGATCATCCTGGTAAGTTCAGTTATCCCAGGAGAGCTCTAAATTGCTGGGAGTTGAATCAACAGCAGCTCCTGTATTTATGACATATTGAGAATCTCTCTTAAATGTTCCTTTCACATTGATTCCAAATCTGTCAGAACCAACAGCTTGCCAGAATCTGTTGGCCTTTCGTTTCCTTGTGGAAAAAAGAGACCTGAATCTTTCCGCTTTTTAATACTTTAAATATTTTATTTTTATATTTTAAATAGCACTTGCACACTTGTGTTTTCTCTTCCCCACCCTGCTTTTTTTCCTATTGCCTGCAGTATCTATCCCTGAAAAAATACTGTGAAACCCAAACTGGTGGCCCTGACCATGATAGATCTTTCAGGTGCATTGATTTTCACACTGCCAATCTTTTGCTGCAAATTAATCAGCAGATTTCTGGCTTTTTATCTTCTACAAATCAGTATAATTCTGATTTCTCTTAGAGCAAGAAAATGAGAAGATGAATGCAAAACTAGAGCAGCTCCAGCACCATGCTGTGTAAGTGTCCCTACACCCTTCTCTTGGGATAATGTCCTTGGGAATTCAATGTTTTAAGTGGGATAAACTGGATCCAGTCAGTTGGGGGTTTGTTCATCCAGAACTGATTCAGAGGTTGAGTGGGGAAAGTTGTTCTTCCCTGGCACAAACTTGCCATGGACTTGCTCCCATGTTTCCAGGTGTAAGTTGGATCCACAGAAACTGGTGGAGACTGGAAGATGAGGAATTAAAGGAAAATGTGGAGGTGATCCGGAACCTGCAGCAGGTGCTGGCTGAGCTGCAGGTAAGGCTGAACCCAGGGAGGGGGTGGTAGGTGTGTCAACTTAGGAAATCTGGGATTCCACTCCAACAACTTCCCTCAAGGAGCCCAGGAATTAAGTGTGAAATTACTCTTGAGATCTACTTCAAACCTGTCCTGTTGTGTTTTAATGCTGCAGAAAGGCCACTTATGCTGCTCCTGGATGGGGGGAAAGAGGAGTCTACATGAAAAAACCTGATACTGGAGCTTGGCATGGATTTACAGTCCCTAAATTGGATGGAGTGTTCTAAACTTGGTGATTTTTATGGACAATGTAAATTGCAGGGACCTGAATTTGCTAAATAGAAGCTTCCAGGCTTTTGTCTAATGGAGGAATTTCAGTTCTCCCTGATTGACAATTGATAGAGAGACAGGGAGACTGACTGGTGATCAGAATCTGTTTTTACTGTGAGCTACATATGCTTATATACCATTCTAGGAAGGCTAGTAATTTTTTTACCACAATAATTAGGTTAAACATCACACAAACAAACTTATACATTTTGCAACATCTCTTGCTTGCAGAGGTTGGTTTAATCTTCTTTTCCTGTTGCCAGTCTTGATCCAGTCTTCTTGTAATCTTCAAAGCTCTGTTCTTGCGAAGGCATCTTGGTTATCAAACTGACTATGCTAATTAAATTCACAGTACTCTGTCCTGTGGGCCCCAATATCTCCTACACTCCCTCACTGGACATTGTTCTCTCCTCCTTTTCCTCTTCTCTCTGCTGGAGTTCGGGGAATATTTCAAGGAATGGCTTTTCCAACTAGACAAGGAGGAGTTTCCTCACATTCCTCGAGGAGGAGGATGATGGTCTCTTTCCAGAGAGGTTCCGGCCAGAGGAGAATCACATCATGTTTTGCCATAATGTGCCAACAGACTGTTATTTCCTTCATTTTATTTCATATTTCCCTTTTCACCCAAATTTTCTTCTCTCTGTCCACCAGAGTGAAAACACTGCCATCACAGAAGCTGCTGCAAAGCTGCCAAACTCTGAACAGGATTCTCCAGGTGTAAGTGAGGGGCTCAGCAATGCACACCTCACTGGGGCATGGTTTTATCTCCTCATCACTTTTATCTGTTCCCTCCTGCTAATTTTCTAACCCAAATGCTTGATAAATCATCACTCGTCTGTGCTGTTTTAAACTCAATGTGTTCAAGAAGCCATTCTCATTTCTGCATATCTGTTTTTTTACATAAGAATGAATTTGAAGTGCTCTGTAGAAACAGAGACCATGTAATTCAGAAGCTCTGAATTGGCCTCTTGTCATGGCTGTGTCTCCTGCAGGAAGCAGAAGTGGGCCAGGAGTCCAAGAGAGCCTCCAATGACTTCAGCTCCCAACACACCCTGCACCAGGCACAGCTCTCCAGGGAGCTGCTGGAGCTAAGCAAAGCCCTGACTCTGAAAGAGGCCCTGGCCAAAAAAATGTCTCAAAATGTTACTCAGCTGGGGCCCATTCAGTCCCACTACCAGGTAAAGCTGAAATCCTCCTTGGTCAGTTTGTTTTCCCCAGTTCTTGCTGGGGAGGGGAGATCTGTCCTCAGGAGCCTGTTCTGATTTGGGTCTATTCCTTAAGCTTGGGCCCCTGCTTCCTTGGGCAGTTTTCCCTGCTGTGCTGGGATCTCCGATCTCTGAAATGATTCAGTCAGGACACAGCCCCAGCAACTCTGTCCCCACCAAAGCTCTAGAGTGTGCTGGGCCAGCCCCCGTGGCCCTCACACTGCTCTTGGATAAAGGTGGTTTAGCAGCCTGCTGCAAAGGAATGGGGTTTTTCAGGGTTTCTCTGTCTTAAAGCTTTGCCTCAGGGTGTCTTTCCAAGGTTTTTATTTGGAGATTTATTCTTCTTGTCCTTTCTAGACCAATATCAAGGATCTGGAATTGGAGGTCAGCAATTTGCAAAAGGAAAAGGAGGATTTGCTCCTTGCTCTGCAGATGGCAAAGAAGGACATCAACCAGGCCAAGTAAGAGGACTTTGCCTGCAGCTCTGGGGGTTGTTAATGTGTCTGAAAATCCAATGTCTTGCACTTCCATGATCTGTAAAAGCTCTTTTTTTTTTTATGTAAAAGTGTCCCTTTAATGTGCCAGGAGCTGCAGAGAAGCCTCCTGTGGGCTTTCAGCAGCAGCAAAGGTAACAGGTGACATTCTTCATGAGATGTCTCTGAAGCTGGAGAAGATTTGTTGTTTCTCTCCAGGCTGATTGAGTGGCGCAGGAAAAGGCTCCAGGAGCTGGAAGTGCAAATTAATGAGCTCAAGAAGAAGCTGAATAAGCAATCCAAGCTCTTCAAGCTGAAGGAATCCACAGAGCACATAGTGTCCAAACTGAACCAGCAGATTAGGGTAACCAACAGGCACCTCTGACTTGAGCCAGTGTGGGCAAAGCGGCTCCCAGGCAGGAATCTCAGAAATCCCTGACAGGAATCCCAAAAATCCTAAACAGGAACCCACTTTCTGTTTAGTCAGACAGAAAATAGCAGTTTTTGGCAAGATTCCTTTGGATGCATGACCACAATAGGCAGGTGAATACTGAGATTTGGGAGGAAAATAAGTCCAAAGTATCTTCTGGCACTTCTAATTTATTGCCTCAGTCAAGTCATTTGATTCCTCTTTGGTTACCCTAAACTGTGCCTGTGTTGGTCTTCCCTTTATGTCTAAAAAAAATCCCTGTTTTTTAGCACTTTGAGAGTGTCCTGAGTGGGAGCACAGTAAGATTTCCCACCTGCCACTCCCTACACCTGGAAGGCACAGAGGGAATGGAGGTTGAAGCTCTTTAGGATGTAAATCCTGGATAATTCTTCCCACCACTGGTGTTTTTCAGGAAATGAAGCAGCAAAGGGTGCAGCTGATGCGTCAGATGAAAGAGGACACTGAGAAATTCAGGCAGTGGAAACAGCAGAAGGACAAGAAAGTGATCCAGCTGAAGGAAAAGGTGAGCAAACAAGCTCCTCACACTGTTCCTCCCTCCAAAGGGCTGCTGCAAAGTTTATTTAACTGGGAAGCATGTGAGAAGAGCTGGGAATGCTTTGAAGAGAACCTTGGCTCATGTGGCTGCCACTTTTCACCACTTGGACTTCTTTGTGGCTGGAGATCTTTAAGCTCTTGCCACAGCTGTAACTGCTCTAAAGCAGAAAGCAAAAATAGTTAATATTTTAAGGATTTAAAGATGTAGGGTTTGGCCTCACCATGGGGGGCTTTTAAACTTCCAAAGGAATATTGGATCTGTAGGTTAATACAATCCAGCTGCTTATGGTGGCTGAGTGCAATGGCCAGCACCTGGAGTTTGGTGTCACAGCAATTCCTTCCCCTCAGTGCCTTGGGATGTTTAGGCTGGAATTTTGGGGCTGCAACTTTTCCTTTGTCATGTGGGCTGGTTTGAAAGCAAAACCAGTGAGACTCCCAGTCAGAGATACAATTTAATAGAAGAAGAGAGGAAAAAAGGTGAAATAAATGGAATGATACAACCTAACACCCTGTTGGTCAGGGTGTTTGAAGCAGTCTGGAAATCCTCCTGGAGAGGCAGATGTGGTTCCGCTGGAGCAGAGATGATCCTGAGAGAGAAGGGTCCGGTGATGATGAGAAGGGTCCAGTCTTCCTCCAGGAATCCAGATGAGATGTTCTTGTCAAAGCAGTGATTCCTGTAGAAACGTCTGGTAGCTCTTGTCTCCTCTGAGAGTTCAGTGGATAGAAGCTGCTCGTGAGGTCTCAAACCCTGGATTATATCCAGGTGGGAATGCTTGGCTCCTCCCCCTGGGCAGAGCATCTCACAATGGTATGATTTCATCCTATGAGTCATGCAATGGGTCCTTGATGGCCCATTAAACAGAGATAACGTCTTCCGGGAAGGCATTGTTGGGCTCGTTATCAGAAGATAAGGAAAACACTGCCCCACCTTGGCTCCAACGGCTCATGGGGATAGAATACATACCTTGGGCACAATTTTACATTGTAACCTAGGACATAATCCACCCCTTATTCTATCACCATCTACATCATACACTCTCACAGATACATACACAGAATAAAACCCTACACGCTGATTTTAGTTCTCACTCAAAATTAAGTCTCCTTGTGGTACACAACGGGTTTCTCCATCTTTTTGCATTACCCACCAAGTGTAACCAGGTCCTTGAGCAAAAACAATCCCACGGATGGGTCTGCCTTTGCCTGAGGTGGGATTAATCCAAACAGTCTTTCCTAAAATCCCTTTCAGGTGTACCACAGGGACTTTATCTCCATCCACTGTGTGCAAGGGTTCAGACTGGGCCGGGCCAGCTCGATTGATGGAGCCTCGGGTGTTTACCATCCAGGTGGCTTTGGCCAAGTTTATGTCCCAATTCTTGAAGGTTCCTCCGCCAAGTGCCTTCAGGGTGGTCTTTAATAGCCCATTGCACCGTTCAACTTTCCCGGCAGCTGGTGCATGATAAGGAATGTGGTATATCCATTCAATACCATGTTCTTTGGCCCAGGTGTTTATAAGGCCATTCTTAAAATGTGTCCCGTTGTCTGACTCGATTCTCTCCAGGGTGCCGTGTCTCCACAGGACTTGTTTTTCCAGGCCCAGGATGGTGTTCCGGGCAGTGGCATGAGGCACAGGATAGGTCTCCAGCCAACCTGTGGTTGCTTCTACCATGGTCAGCACGTAGCGCTTGCCTTGGCGGGTCTGGGGAAGGGTGATGTAGTCAATTTGCCAGGCTTCCCCATACCTGTACTTCAACCATCGTCCACCGTACCACAGAGGCTTCACCCGCTTGGCCTGTTTGATTGCAGCGCAGGTCTCACAGTCATGGATGACCTGTGAGATGCTGTCCATAGTAAGGTCCACCCCTCGGTCACGGGCCCATCGGTATGTTGCATCTCTTCCCTGATGACCAGAGGCATCATGGGCCCAACGAGCTAGGAATAATTCTCCCTTGTGCTGCCAGTCTAGATCCACCTGTGATACTTTCACCTTGGCAGCTTTGTCTACCTGCTCATTGTTGCGATGCTCCTCATTAGCCCGACTCTTGGGTACATGCGCATCCACGTGTCGAACCTTCACGGTTAGCTTCTCTACTCGGGTAGCAATGTCCTGCCAAATCTCAGCAGCCCAGATGGGTTTCCCTCTGCGCTGCCAGTTGGCCTTTTTCCAGTGATTCAGCCATCCCCACAGGGCATTAGCTACCATCCATGAGTCGGTGTAGAGATAGAGCCTCGGCCACTTCTCCCGTTCAGCAATATCCAAAGCCAGCTGTACAGCTTTAAGCTCTGCCATCTGACTCGATCCACCTTGTCCCTCGGTAGCTTGTGCAACTCGTCGTGTGGGGCTCCATACTGCAGCTTTCCATTTCCTGTCAGTGCCTATAATTCGGCAGGAACCATCAGTGAAGAGGGCATATCGTTTTTCAGTCTCCGGTAGCTCATTATATGGTGGGGCCTCCTCAGCACGTGTCACTTGCTCCTCTTCTTCAGAGGATAATCCAAAAGTCTCACCTTCAGGCCAGTTTGTTATAACCTCCAGAATCCCAGGGCGATTTGGGTTCCCAATACGGGCGCGCTGCGTAATGAGGGCAATCCATTTGCTCCAAGTAGTGTCGGTGACATGATGCGTGGAAGGAACCTTTCCCTTGAACATCCACCCCAGCACCGGCAGTCGGGGTGCCAGAAGCAGCTGCGTTTCCGTGCCAATTACTTCTGAAGCGGCTTGAACTCCTTCATAGGTGGCCAAGATTTCATTTTCTGTGGGAGTGTAGTTGGCTTCGGACCCTCTGTAGCTTCGACTCCAGAATCCCAGTGGTCGACCCCGAGTCTCACCAGGCACCTTCTGCCAAAGGATCCAGGACAGGCCATTGTTCCCTGCTGCTGAGTAGAGCACATTCTTCACATCTGGTCCTGTCCTCACTGGGCCAAGGGCTACCGCATGAGCGATCTCCTGCTTGATCTGGGCAAAGGCTTGCTGCTGTTCAGGGCCCCAGTGGAAATCGTTCTTCTTGCGGGTAACCAGGTAGAGAGGACTCACAATCTGGCTGTACTCAGGGATGTGCATTCTCCAAAAGCCTATGGCACCTAGGAAAGCTTGCGTTTCCTTCTTGCTGGTTGGTGGAGACATTGCGGTGATCTTGTTGATTACTTCTGTGGGTATCTGGCGACGTCCATCTTGCCACTTGACTCCCAGGAACTGGATTTCTCGAGCCGGTCCCTTAACCTTACTTCGCTTAATGGCAAAACCAGCTCTCAGTAGAATCTGGATAATCTTCTCTCCTTTCTTGAAAACTTCCACTTCTGTGTTCCCCCACACAATGATGTCATCAATATAATGGAGATGTTCAGGAGCCTCGCCTTTTTCCAGTGCAATCTGGATTAGTCCATGGCAGATGGTGGGACTGTGCTTCCACCCCTGGGGCAGTCGGTTCCAGGTGTACTGCACACCTCTCCAGGTGAAAGCAAACTGGGGCCTGCACTCTGCTGCCAAAGGAATGGAGAAGAAGGCATTGGCAATGTCGATGGTCGCGTACCACTTTGCTGCCTTGGACTCCAGCTCGTACTGAAGCTCCAACATGTCTGGCACAGCAGCACTCAGTGGTGGCGTGACCTCATTCAGACCACGATAATCTACAGTCAGTCTCCATTCTCCACTGGACTTACGCACAGGCCAGATGGGGCTGTTGAAGGGTGAACGAGCCTTGCTGACCACCCCTTGGCTCTCCAGTTTACGAATCATCTCATGGATCGGGGTCACAGAGTCTATGTCGGTGCGGTATTGCCGACGGTGCACTGTTGCTGTGGCAATTGGTACTTGTTGTTCTTCAACTCTCAGCAGTCCCACAGCAAAGGGGTCATCTGAGAGACCAGGCAAGGTATTCAATTGTCTGATGCCTTCTTTCTCTACAGCAGCTATCCCAAAAGCCCAGCGATATCCTTTTGGGTCTTTGAAATATCCATTTCTGAGAAAATCTATGCCAAGGATGCATGGGGCCTCTAGGCCAGTCACAATGGGGTGTTTTTGCCACCCGTTCCCAGTTAAACTCACTTCGGCCTCCACTACAGTCAGCTGCTGGGACCCTCCTGTCACTCCAGAAATAGAAACAGATTCTGTTCCTACGTACCTTGATGGCATCAGGGTACATTGAGAGCCAGTGTCAATCAAAGCCGTATACTCTTGTGGGTCAGATGTGCCAAGCCATCGGATCCACACAGTCCAATAGATCCGATTGTCCCTTTCCTCTACCTGGCTAGAGGCAGGGCCCCTCTATTCCTGCTCACGATGCACGTTGCTATGTTCCTGTAAATACATTCCTGAGGTCCCTTCGAGAGGATCAGTCACATCATCATTCCTATACTGTCTGGAGTTCTGTGCACGAGAGACTGGAGCAGCATTGACTCTAGATGAACTCCTCGTGGTAGGTGTCCCTCTTTTCAGTTCACGTACCCGGGCTGCTAAGGCGGAGGTGGGTTTTCCATCCCACTTCCTCATGTCTTCTCCATGCTCCCGAAGAAAAGACCAGAGGTTACCTCATGGAGTGTATGTTTTCTCTCTGGCTGGGGGACGCCTGCTCCTAATGGCAGAGACTCTTGTTGGTTCTGGCGAGACGTGGTAAACTTCTTCCTTAAGTTCATTTTCAGTTTCTGATGGCCCTCTTCAATCAAGCTTCGGACATGCTCAGCCAGCCTTGTTTCCACGGATGAGACATGGGTACGAAATGGGGCAGTGACAGTGTCCTCATAAATTCTTAGTTTGTTGACCAAGACGCCCACCCTGTCCTCACCTGCCCTCCGTTGCAGCGTTGCCAGGTAACGGGAGTACATCTCTGGTCCAAGCTGTGCGAATCTCAACCACATCTGTGATGTGCACTGAACTTCATCTGGGCTTTTAGGGAATCTCTCGTCCTCTGAGAAAATGATCTCCAGCACGGCCAATTCCCTCAGGCATCGGATACCTTGTTCCATTGTGCTCCACTTTCCTTGGTGCACCTGGAGATCTTCTTTACAAAGGTATCTGTCCCTCACACTTGTTAGCAGCCGTTGCCAGAGGCTGAGAGTTTCGTGGGTTCTCCCGATCCCTTGGTCAATGACCACATCTCGGGACAGCGATCCCAGTTGCCTGGCCTCACTTCCATCCAGAATGGTGTCATTGGCTGCAGCGTCCCAGATGTGGAGCAGCCAGGTCAGGACAGATTCATTTGTCTGGCGGGTGAATTCCCTCCGCAGGTCACGTAGCTCACCCAGGGAGAGAGATCGAGTGATGATCTCTGGCTCTGTCTCGTCTGCTGGGTGCGAAGGTCCTGCTGCATCCTCGTCAGTCACTATGCGGACTGATTTGCTCTTTGCTTTCTTCTTCTGAACAGGAGCAACTGCTACCGGTTTAGGCTGTTCCAGTTCAGTGATGGTTTGTGTGGAAATGCTGGAATTTTTGACTTCTTTCTCCTCTGTGACAACCTGCACGGACACAGACGTTGTGGCTTTGCTTGGTGCTTCTTTCTCTTCTGTGGCAGTCTGTGTAGACGTGGACACTGTTGGCTGGTTTTTTGGCTTCTGTCTTCTCTGTGACAGTCTGCGTAGACTCGGACGCTGTTCCCTTCTTTTCTCTTCTGCCTCAAGAAGACGCTGCACTACATCATGTAGTGTTCTGTTTCTAAGCATGGTGCAGGCTGTGCAGAGAAGACAAAACAGCATCAACAACAACATTATGCTGTCCTTGGTATCCAGAGAAAATTCAATATTTTCAAAAACTGCTGTATCAGGCCTGAAAGACTGGAAAAAATTATTCTTTACCCCTCCCCACAGCGGCTGGGTCAGATTGTTGAGGCCCCAAACAAAACATCCTAGACCGGGACAAGCAAACAAAATTGAGTACATACTCCAAATTATGCTCATTGCCTTGCAGGTTAGCATGCAATAGACATAGTAGACCAATAAAGTAATTTAATGCCATACCCTGGTTTACACCAGAATATTAAGATCTGCAGATACTGCCCCATGTGCGGAAAGATATAGAGAGCTAGGTACAAGACACATGTAAGTATGTTGAGCAACATAGCTAACAGGTGCCTTTTCCAGTACAAAATTGTAACTCTGACTCTTCTCAGTACCTCGTGCCCCACATTGGGCGCCAAAACATGTGCTGGTTTGAAAGCAAAACCAGTGAGACTCCCAGTCAGAGATACAATTTAATAGAAGAAGAGAGGAAAAAAGGTGAAATAAATGGAATGATACAACCTAACACCCTGTTGGTCAGGGTGTTTGAAGCAGTCTGGAAATCCTCCTGGAGCGGCAGATGTGGTTCCGCTGGAGCAGAGATGATCCTGAGAGAGAAGGGTCCGGTGATGATGAGAAGGGTCCAGTCTTCCTCCAGGAATCCAGATGAGATGTTCTTGTCAAAGCAGTGATTCCTGTAGAAACGTCTGGTAGCTCGTCTCCTCTGAGAGTTCAGTGGATAGAAGCTGCTCGTGAGGTCTCAAACCCTGGATTATATCCAGGTGGGAATGCTTGGCTCCTCCCCCTGGGCAGAGCATCTCACAATGGTATGATTTCATCCTATGAGTCATGCAATGGGTCCTTGATGGCCCATTAAACAGAGATAACGTCTTCCGGGAAGGCATTGTTGGGCTCGTTATCAGAAGATAAGGAAAACACTGCCCCACCTTGGCTCCAACGGCTCATGGGGATAGAATACATACCTTGGGCACAATTTTACATTGTAACCTAGGACATCATGGAAAATATGACTTTCCCAGCTGTTTTTCCTTGCAGGACCATAAGAGACAATATGAGCTCCTCAAGCTGGAGAGGGATTTCCAGAAACAGGCCAATGTCCTCTGGCGCAAAACAGAGGAGGTGAGGAGCCAACATCTGGAAATTCCCAACCAATCCCTAAAGTCTGCCAAGGGCTGGAGGAAGGAACAGGACACACAGAAACCTCTTAAAGGAAGTTTAGAAGCTGGAAAGAAAAGCTTTTCTCTCTGTAGAGAAATCCCCATTTCTGCCTTGTAGCCTTTGAGGAATCCCAGTTGAATTTGCTCCTTAAAGGCCAAATGACTGTGAGTACCAAATGACTCTGAGTCCCAGGTTCCTGTGGCAAATCCATGCAGATGCCCAAGGTAGGAAGTGGGAAATGAGTTTGGGTGGTGAATCTTCAAGGCTGAAGTTCAAAATCCTTTCAGGATGGCTTTGTAAAAGAAATGTATCTTCAACCCCTCATTTTGGGTGTTTTCTTCTATCTTCAGACCTAGAAGGAGCTTCTCTTTAAAGGAGGAATGGCAGCAAAGGAAATAAATTAAGGGCAGGAATCCTTGAGTTAAACCAGGATAACTTGAGATTTATTAACCTTGTGCTGTCACTGTCCCAGTGTTTGCCCTGGGCTGGGGATCCCTGATCTTTCTAGCTGTAGCAGATGATTTGCAGTCCCTGTTCAGCTCCTTATGGCATCTTTTCCAGGCAGCAGCTGCCAACAAATGCCTCAAGGATGCCCTGCAGAAGCAGAAGGAGGTGGTGGATAAATGGAAGGAGACCCAAAATTGGGGCATGGAAGGAATTGCTGCACGAGTCAAAGTGGGTAACAGCATTTTTGCATCCCAGCACTGGGCAAACTGGGATTTGGCATAGGTGCTGCTGACCTTGGCTGGAGCACAGCAGGAGAACCAGGGAATTGCAATGGGATTATTCAGTTTCTCTGAAATGCCTTCATAGAGGATTCAGTCTTGGATTTGAGCTCAACCAGTGGGTTTTGGGGGTTATTTTTCCAGAGCTGGCTTGCAAATGAAGTTGAGGTTCTTGTCAGCACTGAGGAAGCTCGAAGACACCTGGCAGACCTGCTGGAGGACAGGAAAATCCTGGCAAAGGAGCTCCTTCAGCTGAAAGAGAAGAGAGATGCTGGAGAAACCCCCCCATCCAAAGCTCCGGGTAAGAGGGAAATTCCCCTTTTCCCACCCCACACTTCTGGCTGCTCAGCAATACTGGATTCATTATTCTCACTCCTACTTGACCTGTTCCCTCAGAAGGTGGGTATGGATCCTACCCTTGGCTACCTTTCTGGGAGAAAGGATTAATGTTGTCCTCTGACATGTCAGGGACGATGTGCTGAAGGAACGTGTTACTTAATGAAATTTGGGTGGGTTTTTTTTCCCTGAAAGGGCAGTCAGGCTTTGGAACGGGCTGCCCAGGGAAGTGGTGGAATCACCATCCCTGAAAGAGTCCAAAAAACATCTGGATGTGGCACCTGGGGACATGCATGGGTGACACATCATTGTTGGGGGAATTGTTGGACTCAGTGCTCTAGGAGAGATTTTCCAGCCTCAAGGATTCTGAGGGATGTGAGTGGCTCACTCCCCTTAGCAAAGGCTTTTGGGAGGAAACAATGGAACTGAAGCTGTGGGGAGATGCCTGGAGGTTTTTCTAGCTGGAATATTTGTAAATGTGTGATTTCCTCCCCTGTTCCTGCCCTGAATCCATGTGCTGTGATTCCAGAGGCACATGTACTGCCTGACCGACCTGCAGGCTCCAGACACGGATCTCTCCATCTCCAAGCAGATTGAGAGCCTGCTAACAGAGATGGAACTTGGGTAAGGCACTGCCACATAGCTCATCCACACAGCTTTGCCTCTGCTTTTTCCCTCATTTTCATCCCCACTCTCTGGGAGGTGGAAGAGGATGTAAAACACACAGACTGACACTGGAAATGATGAGGGAAAGGTGTGGGTTTTCCTGGCTGGAATTTTTCTGAAACGTGGGGAAAATACTCAGGCACTTGGACTGGGTGTTTCGAGCTGTTAGTGAGCACCTCTGGGGGTAAAAACTTCCACTTTTATTTGGTATAGCAAATTGATCTGAGCTATCCCAAACTGGGCCTCAGTTTTAGGCCTGTCTAGGAGTAGATAGACTTGTGGCGCAGTTATAATTTAGTTTAAGGTGTGTTTAAGCATTAGATAGGGTAGTTATAGTGTGGTTATGGTGACTTCCTTAAGGGTGAAAATGTTTATGTTCTTTCTTACACTGAATGCCAATTAGAAAACACCTGTAACTGTAAACTATCTGAAACTGTATTTAACCCCCGATACTGGAGGAATAAACAGAGAAAGCATGATCTAACCATGTTGGTTCTACGTGTGTTGCTCTGTCCAGCTTCCCACTTTAATTAAGAGTTCCCTGGCTCCATATGGCGCCTGGACCAGGGACAAAGTTTGCTTAAATGCGGTCTCAATTGCTTAAATGCAGAGTTGATATGAATTTGATATTATCTTTTGCGCTTTAATGCGGATTTGAACTTCGCCTAAATGCGGGAAAAGTCTCCGTGCTTGTTTACGAACTGAACCGGAGTTGGGAACCAAGTCTTCTCGAACTGCGGACGGTACCGGAGCGAGAGAGGAGCTGGGAAGCTGGTAGCGTGGCTCATGGAGTTTCATTTGAAGAGAAACAGTGACACGCAGTGGAGGAAGAGCGGTAAGCCGCGGTCTGGAAACAAAGGAATCGAAAGTAAGATGGAAAAAGAATTCCAGGCAGCAACTCAACTTCTAGCAAATATTATCTCAAAGAGAGGAAATAAGATTAAAGAAAGTGAACTATATCAGTTGGCCCTATGGGCCAGGAAGAGAGGGAAACTGAGCAAACCATCGCTTGTGTTTAGTGAAACAGAGTGGAAAGAAATAGGCGAATTGCTATGGGATCTCACTATAAGCGGCGGGAGAGAAGGAAAGCTGGCTCAGGAGTTAGGAGCCGCTTGGAAAAAGGTTATAAATACCTTGCAGACATTCTCGGCTGAGCGGAAAGCCACCCAGGCGGCGATCCAAGCTCTCCAGGGGGTGGCGGATGAAACAAAAGAAATCCAGAGATCTTCTAAGGTTGCAAGGTTTTTCGGTATCAGTAATACGCGCCCAGTGAGAGGAAATGCAGCTCTGATTTGTTCCACGCTGCAAGAGTGTGAAAAACACGATTCACTTTTATGCAAAATTTATAAGTTTAATAAAAATAAAATAGACAATTAGGAGACAGAAAAACAAAGCTTCTTCGGTCAAGGTGCTGATACCAGCGAGATCAGCACCCCCTCTCTTTTCAGATCCTTTGTTTTAAGGACTTCTGTGTTACATATTTAAATAAGCTAATGCATGATTCAAATATTCATTTTGGTTTCAAGACCCCCCTAAGTATACAGTTTATCTGTGGGACTCCACGCAGTCTGGATGGATGTTGTAAATCTGTCTTCCGAAGATTCAAACCCTCAAACGCTCAACTGTTCTTTATCAGAAATCTTTAGTTCAGGAATTCCAGATGTCCCTTCTGTATTCTATCTAGTTGAGAAGTTACAAAAAAAGAACAACCCCCATCTCTACTTTGTTACAATCTAAGAATATTCATTTATCGCATTTTTCAAATTCTATTAATAAAAGAACATAGAATACAACCTTCCCATATTATACATAAAGCAATCATCTTACTATATGCGAAAAGCCAACTCCAAAACATGCATTTATAACAAGAGGTAGTGAATGCGGTCTTGGAGCATGTGGCTCAGCCACCTTAAGTGCCTTCCGTGACAGCCAGGCAGACTGAGACAGAACAGGAAGCGCAGTGGTCCCCAGACCCAGGGGGCGTGGTGGAAGATGAGATCCTAGGTGGAGCTGAGGGCGGAGAGGGGCTGGCACAAGAGACGAAAGAGAGGGGCAGAGATCTAGGCAGTGACGAGAGCGAGGCGGTGTGGCTCCCCCCCCTCCCCCCGGAAAACAAAGCAGCGACGGACGCGCAGCCGGCCCCAACCACCAAAACAAACATGGCGTCCTCCATTGCCACTTCCGCCTTGGGAACCACGGGGTCGGGGGCCACCGCGACCCCCGCAACAGCGGCTCCACAGCCAGCCACGGTGCAGCCAGCAGCTCATTACCAGCAAGCCACAGCGGCGCAGTGCCCCCTGCCCTCTGACTCCGATTCAGACGGCGAAAATCCCAATCCCAATTTTCATGACACACCGCGACTACAGAATAAATCACAGCATGCAAACGAACTGCAGCAAATAATAGCCAAGCTTGCTGAATTATCAAACCGCCAAACTCAATTAGAAAAGCAGAAGGCTGCGGTTTCTCAATTCTCCCCACAAAACAGGCAGAATCTCACAGCTTTGCAGCCTGCACAGCCTGCTCCATCGTTTCCACCTTCTGCACAGCAGATGGCGCTGCCAGTCGCCCAACACAACCCGATACAAAGGCGCTGGGCTGGCGTCTTGAAACAGGCAGTCCTTGAAGGAGACTTACACGTACCTAACTCAATTGCTTGTCCAGTTCTTATAGAAAATGCCCAGGCTCGGTGGGAACCTCACGAATGGAAGGTGTTGAGTTCAGCAAAGCAAACAGTCACTACCTATGGGATAAGATCAGAAGCAGCCAGAAATATAATTCAGTACATCTTCACAGCAGATGTACTCTGCCCCGCAGACTGCACCAATATCGCCTCGCTGCTGTTAACACCCTCACAGCTCCTCATTTTTGAAAGAGAATGGAGGCGTTTGGCAATTGAAGAGGCAAATAAGCATCAAGAAATAGGGGATCCTTTTTATGGTCTTCAGCCCAATATGCTGACAGGACAAGGACCATATGCTACAACCAACGTCCAGCTCACCTTCCCCATTGAGATCCATCAAATGGCTCAAACATTGGCCCACAAAGCCTTGCTTCTGGTTCCTGACAAGAAGAAACCTGCACCATATGCTATCATCAGGCAAGGGGCCACAGAACCATATGGACAATTTATTGATAGACTGTCAGCTGCTTTAAAAGATGCACAAGACCTAACTACAGACATGCAAGAACACCTATTTCGTTCCCTCGCCTTTGAAAATGCCAATTCACGTACCAGAGCTATCCTGGCTACCCTTCCCCAAGGCTGTGCCATCGATGAAATGCTGGTGTGAGCAACCAGAGCTGAACAAAGTGACCAGACAGCAGCATTCGCAGCTGCCATGAAAGATGCAATGCAGAAACAAGCTCACATCATTGCAGCTGCTCTGTCAGGAGGCAACATCAATTATCCCAGCGACAACGAAAATCCATTACCTGACATCCCTGGTTTTCGGTGTGGTGAAACAGGCCATGTCATGTTAGGGCCTGCACCGACAACTTTGGACTCCCTTGAATGATGCACAAGGGATGAAAGAAAAGACGAACCTGCAGTTGTGATACATCACCATGCAGTGAAGGAGGGAAGACCACAGGCGATTCCAGGACTTTATGTTTATCACAAGAACATGAGAATGGGTGAATGACAAGGACTGAGTTTTGTGTTGTTTAATGTTTGTGGTTGTATGTATGTTTTTGTAGGAGAAGCAGAACCTATTTGGTGTTGAATTGATTTACCTGTGTATGTTCCCAGTCAGAGATAACAGCTAACAGTGATAACAACGGTGACAACAGTGACTTACCTGGAACACCCTGTGACGACCCTGAAACTGCTGAGAACTAATTTTGTAAAATACAGAATATAGTTATAGTTATAAGATTAAATTTAGTAATAAGTTGTTTTAAATATTTAGAATTAAGTAATAACCAGTTAAATGAAGTGTTTGTTTTAGTTAGCAGTTTGGTGAAAAAGACATCATTTAAATTTTTTTGTATTTGTTTAATTGGAGTGTTGGTGAATTTTATGACAGAGTTCAAAGCTTAGACTCAAGCCAAAATTAACCCAGAGAGTGTTTTGAGAGTACAAGCTGTTGCCGTTGCACCAACTTTTAAAGCCACTGTTACTGAGCCACAAGAACTTGATCGTTTGGACTCTGTGCCAGGCAAATATTGTTTAAT
The DNA here is from genome assembly GCA_027886175.1 of Phylloscopus collybita. Lineage (NCBI taxonomy): Eukaryota > Metazoa > Chordata > Aves > Passeriformes > Phylloscopidae > Phylloscopus > Phylloscopus collybita. The sequence goes on from JAJNNQ010000051.1 coordinate 4,677,423, forward strand.
ATTTGGACACTTTGCCATAAAATCAGGTTTGTTGTCCATGAAAGAAAAGCAGCCAAAAAATGGCAACATTTAACTGCTTTTTGAGTTCCCATTGTATTATAATTATTTTGAATTTGTTAGACCATTCTTTAATTAATTCATAAACAGCTTTCACAGGTGAAGAGCAACATGGGAAAATTTGTGGTTGTTGACACTCCATTTGACAAATGGCTTGATTTATGGAGTTTTATTGGGTGGATCAAAGATTTGATCTGTATTGGTATAATGATTTTGTTGTTATTATAGTTATTTTAGTTTTTATGCTTGTTTGTTATAATGTATGCAAAAATAATTAGCTGTGCTTTTAAGTTACCTTAAAAAGAAAATGGGGGAGATGTAGCAAATTGATCTGAGCTATCCCAAACTGGGCCTCAGTTTTAGGCCTGTCTAGGAGTAGATAGACTTGTGGCACAGTTATAATTTAGTTTAAGGTGTGTTTAAGCATTAGATAGGGTAGTTATGGTGTGGTTACGGTGACTTCCTTAAGGGTGAAATTGGTTATATTCTTTCTTACACTGAATGCCAATTAGAAAACACCTGTAACTGTAAACTATCTGAAACTGTATTTAACCCCCGATACTGGAAGAATAAACGGAGAACGCATGATCTAACCATGTTGGTTCTACGTGTGTTGCTCTGTCCAGCTTCCCACTTTAATTAAGAGTTCCCTGGCTCCAATTTGGGAATGTGGAATGGAGGCAAAACTCCCCAGGGGAGCAATGCAAGCTCCAGGTGCTCTACTGAGCAGCAAAAATCTTAGTTTATACTATTTTACTTAATATTCTGGGAACAATAACATTAACTCCAAAACCAGTCCTGGTTTTCTCCTGTGTTGTAACCCCAAATCCATGGATTCTTCCCCAGGAGTGCCCAGGTAGCAGATCTGCAGCAGAAACTCCTGGATGCAGACAATGGAGATTGGGCCAAGCAGCACTGGAACAGCATTGCCACCATCCTGGAGGTCAAATGTGCTCTGAAGTATCTCCTGGGAGAGGTAAACCCTGGATTTTCCTCTTTTATCCCTGAAAACAGAGGCTGTAAGTCTGCTTAGCCACAAATAAAAGGAAGTTGCCAAAGGAATTTGAGTGGAGCTCTCTTGTAGTGGGTGAGGTTTATTCCCTTCTCAAGTTTGGATTAAAGTAATCTATATTGGGGAGTGAAATCTGAAAAACAGGGAAGAGCAAAGTGGAATAGATGAGGGTCTGGAGATACCAGCTAAATGCTTGCATGGGAAAGGGAAAAGGCAAACTTCAAAAGTGAAAGAGAAGAAAAAGTATCTAAAATACTTCCTGAACAAGCAGGGAAACAAGGGTAGTGCTGGCTGAGGTCAGGGGAAGCAGTGGAATTGGTGTTGAGATGGGGAAAAGAGAAATTGGGGTATTGTGGGATCAGGGAAAGAGCAACTGAAGGACAATCACCTGTTTCTCCCTAGTGCTTGGAAATCAAAGGAAAAGGGTGAAAAGGAAAATACTCCAAGTGCTGCAGGAAGGGAGGTGAATTCAGAACTGTGAACAAGACCCTCAGCTCCCTGGTTTGCACTTCCAAAGTGTCTGTCTCTGAATCTCTCCTGGCTTCCTTGGTGCTGAGGGCTGGTCCAGTTCCTGGGGTGGCTAGAAGTTACAGGAATGCTTCCCTTCCACACTGCAGCACCTGTTCCAGCAGGGAATCCCTGTCCCAAGCCATCCCTTGCTCTTGTTTTCCAGCTGGTCTCCTCCAAAGTGCAGGAGAGCGAACTGCAGAGCAGCCTGGAGCAGAGCCAGGCCAGCTGTACTGACATGCAGAAGGTGCTGATGGAAGAGAGAAACCACATAGCAGAGCTGGAGGCAGAGTTCCAAAATCAGATTTTGGTGAAGGAACAACACCACCAGGAAAAGGTGAATCACAGCTCATGGAAATCTTGGAGTCTGATCTCCAGGTCTGCTCAGAGAGAAAGGCAAAGGAGGATGTGCTGAAATGAAGCTGGTGCTGAATATCAACTCAAATTTTGTTGGATTTTTTCAGATGGTTCATTAAAAGCCAAAGAAATCTCTGTGTTTATTCAGTAACTTTCCTCCTGTTTTAAATGATGAGGTTACACCTGAGCACAAGATCACTTCTCAAGTAGATCAGGGTGGAATTGTGCTGGAAGTGGCAGGAAATTTCCCTGAGCCTGGACTTTGATGCCAAGTGCTCCTTTCAGGAATTCACTCCTGTTAATTCCAACTTGCTTTTAGGTTCTGTACCTGCTCAGCCAATTCCAGCAGAAAGAAGCAGCAGAGAAGAGATTGGAAGATTCCCTGAATAAGCAGGAGAAACAGCTGCAGGAGCAACTCTGGTTCCAGGTGCAGTGACTGGATGTAGCTGGGGGAGGGTGGGATCCTTTGCGATACCTGGAATTAGGAGAAGGATTGTGTGTTCTCTTTGCAGAAGCCTGCATGGGGTGGTTGCTGTGCAGGCTGGAATAACTCTGGGGGATTTTCTCTTCTGTATTTCCAATGAAACAAATTTCCTCTTGTCCTGCAAACAGGAGGAAGAGCTGGAAAAAATGAGGGAGATGTGTGAGAAGAACCAGGAACTCTTCTGGGAAAATGACACTGAAACAGGTAGAGCCTTGTACAGACACCAGAGCCTTGTGGCAGTTGGGTTTAATGGATTTTGCAGAGGTAATTCTTGTCCCTTTTGACAGAAGCTGCTGCTCCTCCAAGTTGCCAGTGGTCAGAAGCTCTGGCACATCCAGCAGAGGCCACCTGAGTCTCCAGACTCTTCTTTTGATTATATTCCACCCAAAGTAAGAGGCTGCACAGTTTGTATTGCACCTGAATTCTTTGCCAAAGTTAATCTTGGCTATTGATAATGTGTTTTTTTTCTTTCTCCCGAGCTGCTTTTACCAGGTACTTGTTCTACTTATTGAAGTTCTGCTCATTGAAGTGGCCCCTTCAGTCCTTTACAGAAGACTCAAATACCTTGCTGCGGGAGTCCAGGGCATTCCTGCAGGAACAAGATAAAACTGTACCCTCGTCTATTTAAAGAAAAAAGGGTTTTTCGGTAAAAACTGGCCCGCGAGCTCTTGCCAGTTTGTTTTCTCTCCATTAAGGAGATGAAATTTTGGCAAAATGATAATTCCTCAGCTAGGCCCAGAAGATGATCTGGTCCTGGAGCTCTGGGAAAGTCTCTTGGAGCAAAAAGAGGCAAAAATCCCCAGAGAAAAAAAATTAAAGCTCTTTATCTCTGGGGAAAAGAGCACAGCATTTTTCCAAATGCAGAGAAAGCGCTGTCAAAGACATTGTGGCATTCTCTGGGAGATAGTCTGCATGAGACTATATTCTGGTAATGCAGACGTGGCGAATTTAATAATAACCTGGAAGAGATTTGTCACGGTGCTCAAAAGTTCTGGAGGTTCTTCTAGTTCGCTTTCCAGTTCAAACCCAAGTTCTGTAGTTTCTGAAAATGGAGACAGCGCTCAAAGTGATCTGGAGTCGGACTCAGGAACGGAAGACGGAAACCTTGTGGACATAGACAGCAAAGGAGCGGAGCCAGACCGTGAACCTAGCCGTGGATTGGAATCACCCCCGCCCACCCAAGACACCGTGTTCGGTTTGCTTTCTGCTTCTCCCCACGGTTTTGACCTTTGGGGAGGGGTTTGGAGCCCCCCGCGCCGTGGCGCGGGTGGCCAGCGGGAGTGGGGTGGGATCGGGAACCCCGGGACCCCCCCGACCCCGCCCTGCAGACGCCGCATCCCGCGGAGCCTGGGAGCCCGTGCGGAGGCGGAGAACAGCCCATCCCCCATGTGTTTGTAGCGGGAGGGGGGGTGCACAGCTGGCGGCTCCGCCAGCACCGCTGACGGAGTCAGGTTTGCAGGGATTGGTCACAATGAAGTGCCCGCACTGCGGTGTGTCTACGTGGTACCCTTTGGGCAATGCCGATGTCGTGGTAACAGCCCCGGTCGGTGGCGGCGCCGCGCCCCCATCGCAACTAGCCCCTGCCATCGGGGGGGCAGGCGGGCCCTCTCCTGGCTCCCCGCTGCGCCTGCGCAGCTGGCGGAACTGTCAGTGCACGTGCAGTCGGTGGGAACACCGGCAGTTGTGGTTTTGATGGATTTGTTCACCGATTTTGTCCCGGCGGGGGGTCAGCCCGCTCCCCTCCGCCCGATGCGAGCAGCGCCTTCCGTATGCCCTCGCACCAAGGCTCCACCGTCTCTTCCTGCAGCGCCGGGCGGGAGTGAGGTCGCGGCTCAGTCGGCCGCCCCCCGCCCCCCCCCGCCCCGTCCGTGTTTGCGATGCCAGGGAATGGTGTCGGGGCGGCGCAAGCCCTGGCTCCCCCTGCGTCTGCTCTCCTGGCTCCGAGTGGGGCTGGTGCCGAATCTTTATCGGTTCCAGCAATCCCCGCCATGCCAGCTCCCCCCCCCCGCCCGGTGCAGGGTGTGGGTGGCACCAAATCTCCTTCGGCGCCCCTTCCCCCTGCATTGGTTTCGGATGCATCTGCTGCTTCCGTGTCGCAGGCACCAGCGGTTTCCACAGTGGCTGGTGCAGCTCCGGTGGCTGCACACCCCCCACCCTCTAGTGAGTCTGAGACTGCCGTGTCTATGGCCCCCCCGGTATTCACGATTGGGTCGGGGGCAACACAGCTGCCACGACACCTGCGATTGCTCGAAGTAGGGGGGCCCGAGTTGGTGCTCTCTCTTCAGCCAAACACTGGACCCTTCCCCCTGTGCCATGTCACGGTCCGTCCCAGGGACCCTAAGCGTTTCTGGGATGAAGTGAAATCCAAGGCTTTGGAAATGGGGCACTGGGACGTTGTAGAGCGTCTCGTGGGGACTGGAGAGGTTCCTTCTGGCTCTGTTAGCACTGAAAGGGATGTGATATCGGGTGCCGAGAACCCTGGACAGGTATCTGTGTCTGTTCCTGTGATATCCACAGAGCAGATCCAAACAGATCCTGTCACCTTGCAAGGAGATGTTCAGGCTTTTCCTGTGCTTAGGGGTAATCCTACCACAGGGCAACCTGGCACCCACCATGTCTTATCATGGAAAGCTGTAGTAGACCTACAGGAGAAAGTGGCCAAGTATGGTCTGGGTTCTTCTGAGGTGATGCAGATGATTCGTGTCCTGAATGCGGATCTGTTGGCACCATATGATATCAGGCACATCGCTCAGGTGTTGTTCCGGCCTGTTCAGCTTGAGGTGTTCAAGCAAAATTGGAATCAATTGGCTATCAAGGTGATTGCACAGAATAGTCAATTGGTTGCACAGGACCCCAGGCCTGCAGCTGGAGTTGATGTGTTCACAGGTGTTGGCCAATACGCTGACCCTGATCTTCAGGCGACCTTTCACCACCTTGTGCTGGAGCAGTGCCAGAAAACAGGAATTGCAGCATTGGTGAAAACCATTCAATTAGCTGCTCCAAAACAGAGATTTGTGACCATAGTCCAGGGGTCAAAAGAGTCATTTTTGGACTTTGTCGAGAAGCTTTCTGCAGCTGTTGAGAAGCAGGTGGATGATGTAGACGTGAGGACACTTTTGCTCAAACAACTTGCAAGGAGCAATTCCAATGCGGATTGCAGAAAGCTCATTGAGGCTCTCCCTGGAGATCCTTCTCTAATGGACATGGTCAAAGTGTGTGCTAATATAGGCACCACAGAACACAAGATGGCTGCCTTTGCTACTGCGTTGCAGTCATCCTGGAAAGGCCAAAAAGGTGGACAGCAGAAACAGGGAAAAGCACAGGCTGGGAAGAAGCAAGGAAAGCAAAAGCAGAAAGTAAAAGCTCCCTTGTTTCTCTGTGCTCGGTGTCAGAAGCCAAACCATACTGCAGATGTTTGTACGGCAACAGTTGCTGCCAATGGTCAGCCTTTGCCAAGTTCGGGAAACGGGAAGCAGAGCACCAAGGGGAAACGCGTGCAGACCCAAAGCTTTCCCCAGGTCCCGACGCAGATGCAGGCTTGCTTAGCAAGCTTGCAGCCAGCACCTGCGGCTCAGCCAGTGTTGATGTCTGCACAGCTGCAACAGTCGTCATAGACTCTTGCAAACTGCATAAAGTCCCCCTGGATGCCTTTGGACCCCTGGGTGAAGGCAAAAGCGCCTTCCTCATGAGGTGGTCAAGTGCTACCCAGCAGGGTATCATTGTGCATCTAGGACTCATTAATGCAGATTATACAGGACAAATTTATGCAATGGTTTCCACACCTACCCCCCTGTCACTATCCCCGAGAAAACTCGGATTGCTCAACTTGTGCCTTTTAAGTCTTCTGTTTCTAGGACTGAGAACTGGTGGCAAGGAGACGGCTGCTTCGGATCTACCGGGCCGCCTCAAGTTCACTGGACTGCAGTCCTGACTGACAAACGTCTTGAGATGTGGTGTACGCTGTACCTCCCTGATGCCACCCCATCAGAGATCCATCTTCGAGGTCTGATAGATACAGGAGCGGACGTAACTATCCTCTCCTTCTCTGCATGGCCTCCGCAGTGGCCTCTGGATCCTGTGCAGTTGCCTGTCGCAGGATTGGGTGGAACGACGCAATGCTTTGTGAGCCAGCGACTTGTGATGATCACAAACTCAGAAGGACAGTCAGCTGTGGTTCGACCTTATGTCACTGAAACTACTGCTAACCTCTGGGGGCAGGATGTACTGGTGGCTTGGGGGGTACAGATCGGGACGGATTTTTGATGGGGGCCACTGTGATGAAGGGCACACCTTGTCTCACACCTCCTTTACGGTGGCTGGGTTGATGCTACACTGTATCCCCAATCGTCTGTTTGGTCTATATTGGATCTGAGAGTAACGGGGAGAAAGTGCAAAGTTTGTTTTCAGGAATTGCACAGACTGGCCTTGAGAATATGAGTCACCGGCGCGGAGATGCAGTTTTTTTTTTTTCCCTGGAGGCACTTGCTTTTTGCTTTGCTTTGCTGTAGTTAGCTTAGCTTAGTTAGGGCTGAAAAGCTTCGCAACTTTTTTTTCCTTCCTTTTTTCCCCTCCTTTTCTTTTTTCCCTTTTTTCCACCTGTTTTTTGGAACGGTTCAAACCTCCCCCACACCGAGGACCCGGTGGGGGCCACCGGGGGAGCCAACACCTGGATCCACTGGGAGCTACCCTTCGCAGCAACGTCCACCACTGCTGAAAAGAACCAAGAGGAGAAACCATCTATAAAAGGGACTTTGCTTTCCATAAGTCATCATCTGGTATTGTTTGATCTATTGCGCTGGGGGAGGGTTTTGCTGGTTTAATAAACAGGTTTCTTTCCACTTTCTCTCTCCAACGAGTTTTCTCCCGAACCGGCTGGGAGAGGGGAGGGGGGTGGGGGGAAGGGTTTTCCCTCGGAATTCTCCTCCCAAATTGGCCTTAAACCATCACAGCTTTCTTGGTGGCCCGTACGGGGGGATCGAGGCCGACAGAGAGAGAGTGGAAAAACCCTGCACTGGTTGTATTTCTTGTTGCAAGTACTTTGTACCAGTATAGAGCAATTAGTAGCTATGTTGTTTGAATTCCTGTCTGTCGGGGTGGGGGCCTTGATGTGTTTTGGGTCCCTGGGCTTCTTTGAGGTCCTAATACCTTTGTGGTCCCTAGGTTTATTCTCATATCCAGAAATAGCCCCGATATTGTCCCTAATATGTAGTTTTTACCACAGAGGGACACGAACTAGAGTAGCTATTGGCCTTGGCTTGATGATAATGATTTGTAGGAGGTTTATAAAGGTGCTGGAGTCTACTCCAGGTATATATAGTTCATGGTTGTGGTTATTTACCCTGTTTGTTGGAAGAGAGGCAGGGGATGAAGTGTTGGAATCTCTCATTTCCTTCTTCTCCTCTACATCTGTTACCTCAGTGTTGCAGAATGCTCAGTTTCCCCTAAGTGTTAAAGAAACCATCTTTCTGTTGTTTAATCTGGTTAGCTTCCTCTATACAGTCTGCAGTTTCTCCAGAATGAGGGCTGAGATTTCTAGAGGGGCTGAGGAAACCCCTGACCCAGGCGTAGGAAAGTTTGAGTGGTGTGGGGAATGGGAGGATATGGGCCAGCTCCTGAAGGAATTTTCTGACCCCATAGTCTGGGACTTCCCACGTGAACAAATTCGGAATCCAGCTGAGGTGGGGAAATACCTGAAAGAGAAGTATCATAATGACTCTAAGAGGGAAAAGATCATTGCAGTAAGCTGGGCCCTGGCATATGCTTATCGCACGCTGCTAGATACTGTAGGGCAGCAGATAGAGGCAGGGGGGCAGGAACACAAATCAACAGCTACCCCAGTCACTCAGTCTGCAGCCAGCCCCCCAGTTATGAAGCCAGCAGCTAAGCTGGAACCTGAGCCTGAGGTGGCACCTAAACCAGACAGTAAGCCCAAGCCCCTGGCAGTTGCTCCAGCAAAGAAGCACACCCACAAAACTGATCGACCAGTGGATGATGATGACCTAGGAGAAGGACCTTCACCAAGATCAGAGGCCAAAGCATCTGGCACAGGATCAGAGGCCAACATTGATTCCTTTTCTCTGAAGGATCTTCGGGGCCTAAGAAAGGATTACAGGCGCCAACCTGGTGAATCTATAATTAGTTGGCTGGTCCGTCTTTGGGATGCTGCAGGCGAGGCTACAATTCTGGATGGCACTGAAGCGAGGCATTTGGGATCCCTGTCACTTGATCCAGTCATCGATCAAGAGATGATGAGAGAGGCTAATCCACGCAGTCTCTGGGTACGGGTGTTAGGAAGTGTGGCAGAAAGATACCTTTGTGCTGATGATCTTTATATGCAGCAAACCCCATGGAAGACCATAGAACAAGGGATTCAACGCTTGAGGGAAATGGCAGTGGCCGAGATGATCTTCTCAGATGACATAAATATTAGAAACCCAGACTTGGTACCGTGCACATCTGTAATGTGGCGAAAACTTATACGACTGGGGCCATTAGAATATGCTTCTGCTTTAGCAGTAATGAAGCGAGAAGACACAGGGGAGACTGTGCTTGATATGGCAAAGAAGCTTCGAGCATATGCAGATGCTGTGCATGGCCCAACACATGCCAGAATAGCAGCTGTGGAAACCCGTCTCCAGAAACTAGAAGATAGGTTAGAGGAGAATCACAAGAAACGTAGGGAGGAGATTAGAGAGGATCTTCTCCAAATCTCAGCAGTACAGATTAGAGGTTCTGGTACCCAACGCAGACGTTCCCCAGACAGGGAGAGAGGGTACACCCCACGAGCTGAGTTGTGGTTCTTTTTGCGAGATCACGGAGAAAACATGAGGAGATGGGACGGAAAATCTACTGCTGCTTTGGCACAACGGGTGCGTGAATTGAAGGAAACACAAGCTTTCCTAGGGGCCATTGGCTTTTGGAGGATGCACATCCCCGCATACAGTCAAATTGTGAGCCCTCTGTACCTGGTTACTCGCAAGAAGAACGATTTCCACTGGGGCCCGGAACAGCAGCAAGCCTTTGCCCAGATCAAGCAGGAGATCGCTCATGCGGTAGCCCTTGGCCCAGTCAGGACGGGACCAGAGGTAAAGAACGTGCTCTACTCTGCAGCCGGGAGCCATGGTCTGTCCTGGAGCCTTTGGCAGAAGGTGCCGGGTGAGACTCGAGGCCGGCCACTGGGATTCTGGAGCCGAAGTTACAGAGGGGCCGAAGCCAATTACACTCCCACAGAAAAGGAAATCTTGGCCGCTTACGAAGGAGTTCAAGCCGCTTCAGAGGTGGTTGGCACTGAGGCACAACTCCTCCTGGCACCCCGACTACCAGTGCTGGGATGGATGTTTAAAGGAAAGGTTCCCTCCACCCACCATGCCACCGATGCTACATGGAGCAAATGGATTGCCCTTATCACTCAGCGTGCCCGTATTGGAAACCCAAATCGCCCAGGAATTTTGGAAGTGATCACCAACTGGCCGGAAGCAGAAAGCTTCAGTCTCACTGACGAGGAGGAACAAGAGAAAGTAACCCGGGCTGAAGAAGCTCCACCGTATAACCAACTTCCAGCAGAAGAAACACGTTACGCTCTTTTCACTGATGGTTCCTGTCGCATCGTAGGGATGAACCGGAAGTGGAAAGCAGCCGTATGGAGCCCCACAAGACAAGTTGCACACGCCACTGAAGGAGAAGGCGGGTCAAGCCAGCTTGCTGAACTCAAAGCTGTTCAATTGGCCCTGGACCTTGCTGAACGAGAGAAGTGGCCAAAGCTCTACCTCTACACGGATTTGTGGATGGTGGCTAATGCTCTGTGGGGCTGGCTGGAAAGGTGGAAAAAGGCCAACTGGCAGCGTAGGGGAAAACCAATCTGGGCTGCTGATGAGTGGAAGGACATCGCCACCAGGGTAGGGAAACTACCTGTGAAAGTCCGCCATGTGGATGCCCATGTTCCCAAGAGTCGGGCTAATGAAGAACACCAGAATAACAAGCAGGTAGATCAGGCTGCAAAGATAGAAGTGTCTAAGATAGACTTAGATTGGCGACACAAGGGAGAGTTGTTCCTAGCTCGGTGGGCCCATGATGCTTCAGGTCATCAGGGCAGAGATGCCACCTATAAGTGGGCACGGGACCGAGGGGTGGATTTAACCATGGATAGTATTTCTCAAGTTATCCGTGACTGTGAGATGTGTGCTGCCATCAAGCAGGCCAAGCGGGTGAAGCCCCTCTGGTATGGAGGGCGGTGGTCTAAGTACAAGTATGGGGAGGCCTGGCAGATTGATTACATCACTCTGCCCCAAACCCGCCAAGGCAAGCGCTACGTGCTGACCATGGTGGAAGCCACCACTGGGTGGCTGGAGACCTATCCTGTGCCTCATGCCACTGCCCGGAACACCATCCGGGGCCTAGAAAAGCAAGTCCTGTGGAGACATGGTACACCTGAGAGAATTGAGTCAGACAATGGGACTCATTTCAAGAACAACCTCATCACCACCTGGGCTAGGGAACATGGTATTGAGTGGGTCTACCATATCCCCTACCATGCACCAGCAGCAGGCAAAGTGGAGAGGCACAATGCATTGTTAAAGACCCAGCTGAAAGCATTGGGTGGGGGGTCTTTCAAAAATTGGGAGCAGCATTTGGCAAAGGCCACCTGGTTGGTCAACACCCGAGGCTCCACCAACCGAGCAGGCCCTGCTCAGGCTGAACCTCTGCATACAGTAGATGGAGATAAAGTCCCAGTGGTGCACGTTCGGGGTTTGTTAGGAAAAACAGTGTGGATTAAGTCTGCCACACGTACAGACAAACCCATTCGTGGAGTTGTCTTTGCCCAGGGACCAGGTTGTACCTGGTGGATAATGCAAAGAGATGGGACAACACGGTGCCTGCCTCAGGAAGATCTGGTTGTTAGGTGAGAATCATATGTAACCATCACTGTTTGCTGGATGTCACTGCCATGATCTGTAACTTAAACCATGCAAATATGAAATAGAAGGAAATGTATACATGAGAGGGTATGAGCAAGTGCTGAAGGTACGAGCAAGTGCTGGAGGTATGAGTAAGTGGTATTGAAGGTATGAGTAAGTGGAAGAGGGAGTTTTGGGTGAGCAAAATAAGAGAATGGAGAATCCTGTAGCTCTGCCTGGGGCCTGGATTCAGTGGCTTGGTGTGGGATGTAACAGGGATATGATGGGTATTGTACTTTGTGGGGAGAATGAATGGACATTTTATAAATGTGTGATGCAGAATGTATACTGGCTTTGGTCATATGCTGACGATATGGGGATAAGGGGTGGTATGTCCTGGGTTGATGCTACACTGTATCCCCAATCGTCTGTTTGGTCTATATTGGATCTGAGAGTAACGGGGAGAAAGTGCAAAGTTTGTTTTCAGGAATTGCACAGACTGGCCTTGAGAATATGAGTCACCGGCGCGGAGATGCAGTTTTTTTTTTTTTCCCTGGAGGCACTTGCTTTTTGCTTTGCTTTGCTGTAGTTAGCTTAGCTTAGTTAGGGCTGAAAAGCTTCGCAACTTTTTTTTCCTTCCTTTTTTCCCCTCCTTTTCTTTTTTCCCTTTTTTCCACCTGTTTTTTGGAACGGTTCAAACCTCCCCCACACCGAGGACCCGGCGGGGGCCGCCGGGGGAGCCAACACCTGGATCCACTGGGAGCTACCCTTCGCAGCAACGTCCACCACTGCTGAAAAGAACCAAGAGGAGAAACCATCTATAAAAGGGACTTTGCTTTCCGTAATTCATCACCTGGTATTGTTTGATCTATTGCGCTGGGGGAGTGTTTTGCTGGTTTAATAAACAGGTTTCTTTCCACTTTCTCTCTCCAACGAGTTTTCTCCCGAACCGGCTGGGAGAGGGGAGGGGGGTGGGGGGAAGGGTTTTCCCTCGGAATTCTCCTCCCAAATTGGCCTTAAACCATCACACCCCTTCCAAAAGAAAAATTGGTTGTCCTTCGGGAATTGGTCCAAGAGCAATTGGACCAGGGTCATCTTGAGTTTTCCACCAGTCCATGGAACACTCCTGTTTTTTGCATCAAAAAGAAATCTGGGAAATGGAGGTTGTTACAAGACCTCCAGAAAGTTAATGCTGTGATGGAAAGCATGGGGACACTGCAACCTGGTATGCCATCACCCACCATGCTTCCTGCAGATTGGCCGGTTCTCATCATCAATCTGAAGGATAGTTTCTTTACAATTCCTTTGCATCCTGATGACAAACCAAAATTTGCTTTCACGGTGCCAGCAATTAACAATGCTGAGCCTGCACAGAGATATCAATGGACGGTTTTGCCATAAGGCATGCAAAATTTTCCTGTCATATGCCAATGGTATGTGGCCCGTGCCTTGTCTGGAGTTCGCAGACAGTTTCCTGATGCCCATTTCTATCATTACATGGATGATATCCTGGTGGCAGCATCCACTCAGGATGAGCTGCTGAGGATACAGCCTCAGCTGCTCAATGCTTTGCATTCTCATGGGCTCCAGGTGGCTCCAGAAAAGGTTCAACAGCAACCTCCTTGGAAATATTTGGGGGTCAAAATTCTGGAACGAATGGCCCAACACCAAGAGGTGCAATTTGTGCATTTGATTAAGACACTGAATGATGCACAAAAATTGGTAGGTGTCATCATGTGGTTACATCCATATTTGGGACTGACCAAGACACAACTGTCTCCACTGTTTGATTTGTTAAAGGGAGACTCTGATCTGAGATCACCTCTCACCTTGACCCCTGAAGCGCAAAAAGCGCTGGAGGAGGTTCAGCGAGCTGTTTCTGCTTGCCAAGTTTATCACATTGATCCTTCCATTGATGTCACTGTTTTCATTACCACTCCAGATTTACATCCCACAGGTATCATCGGCCAATGGAGTGGCAAATGGTCTGATTCCTTGCACATTTTGGAATGGGTCTTTTTGCCCCATCAGCCACAAAAGACGGCAACCACACTATTTGAATTGATCGCTCGCCTGATAGTCAAATGCCGGCAACGGTGTTTGCAATTGACGGGAGCAGATCCCGCAAAGATCGTAATCCCGGTAGAGCGGGAAAACTTTGACTGGAGCCTTGCAAACGATGTATCCCTGCAGAGTGCTCTGGAAAACTTTTCAGAGAAGATCACTTATCATCTGCCCAGCCACGAGCTACTGAAAGTGGCACTTCCTCCTTCCGCGTGTGAGAAAACGGGGCGGGGGAGGGAAGCGGCAGGCGGTGGGCAGCGGACGCGCGGGGCGGCGGAAGAAGGCGGGGTTGCGGCACGAACGCGCGGGGACGAGCGTGCTCGGGGGCGGTCGGGAGATGCACCGAGCCGGGGCAGAGCGGATCGCGGGGAGAGCGGGACTGTAGCGATGGGGGAGGAACGGTCTGCGTTGGCGGCTCGTCGCGCGGTGATGACGCAAACTACGGGGAGTGGCGCGGGTCAGGTTGTGCCCGTTTCGCTGAACGAAGGCACGGAGCTGTCGGGGCGGAGTTCAAGCGGCGGGCTGGTTTTAGGTGTGCGACACCATGATGACGAACGAGATGGGGCGGCTCCGGGGGGCAGGTCGGCAGGGGACACCCTCCCGAAGGGGGCCGAGGCGGCGCAGACGAGGGCGGGGAGTGGCCTGGGCGGAGAGTTCCATCAAAGAACCGCCCTCGCGGAGGAGGCTCCGCGGGGCCCGTCTTCGCTCACAAGCAGCATTGCTGTCACTTTTGAAAGCGTGGGTGCACGTCCAAAAACTCGCACAAAGGTACAAAAGGATTTAGAAGCAGAAAGTATTTTACAAGTAGAGGATTTGTTGTCAAAAATACTAGAAGAAGTGCCGGACAAACCGGGTTCGCGATTCGAGGCGATGGCCGCGCCACCTGGTGGCTGGATTGAAAAATTACGGCAGTTGCAACTAAAGTCACATTTGCTACGTGGAACGACAGCGCCGTCTCGTGGCAGAACCCAAACATTACATCATTTCTTCCAAATTTCATATAAAAAGCAGGTTCTTTCTCCAAAGCAATAGCTTCAACAAAAACTAATGGAGCATCTATTATTCTCGGAAGACCATGAAGCAGTTCAAACACAGGAACAAGCATCAAACACCGATGAAGGCATGATCCACATCACTGCCTCACAAGGCGTTCCTGTCAGTCTTCCAAGTCAAGCTCTCTTATGTCTAATATCTAAAGATATAATGAAGCAATTTCTTTTGCAAGTTAAAGAAATGGCTTTGGAGATTTTTCCTGATTTATCAACGCAATTATCTCAATTCCTCGCTCCCCCAAAGGGTGGCCAAGTTTCCATTGAACCCCCAGGACGTGTTTCCTCAATTACCTTTCGGCTACCTGAAGGATCCTCCTTTTCCATTGACAGTACCGCGCAAGAATCACATACTGCACCTGAGTTTCAGGTTTCCACTCCTCAGCCAGGAGGTGGAACAGTGCCAAGAAAAGAAATAACCCTAAAGGATAGAGATACCACATCAGTACAAGATGTGGAGACATTTCAAAAACAGGCAGTTTCAGGAATGGCTACAACAGCATCAGCACTGAAGATGCAACAATTGACTCCAGTGCCTGAGGAGTCACAAGTATCCAACTCACAAGGTGCAATGGGTTGGACAGACGTGGTGAGACAAACACCAAAAGATTCTAGTTCTACAGGTACAACAATGGTAGCATTACCAGTGACTTATGATGCCCAAGGGCAGACCCCAGGGTGGGAATGACTGGATCATGGAGTGTCAGAAACCTAGCACAGGTAATCCGTGACAATGGACTGGGATCACCATATTTAAAACAAATGTTAAAAGGAACATTCAATATTTATGATCTAGCACCATATGATCTCAGGTCAATTGCTTCAATGATTCTCACAGACTCACAGCTGGTCATGTGGAATGTGAGGTGGAGAAGAGCTCTTCAGGAGCTCAGAAATACATACCAAGGGGAACCAAATGCAGCCATCACTGTGGCGCAGATGGCAGGCGATCCACCACATAATAATCTGATTCAACAAGTGCAGAATTTGCCAAGAAACGTTTTAGCAGATTGTGCTGGTTTGAAAGCAAAACCAGTGAGACTCCCAGTCAGAGATACAATTTAATAGAAGAAGAGAGGAAAAAAAGGGTAAAATAAAATAAATGGAACAATACAACCTGACACCCTGTTGGTCAGGGTGTTTGAAGCAGTCCGGAAATCCTCCTGGAGAGGCAGATGTGGTTCCGCTGGAGTAGAGATGATCCTAAGAGAGAAGGGTCCAGGGATGATGAGAAGGGTCCAGTCTTCCTCCAGGAATCCAGATGAGATGTTCTTGTCAAAGCAGTGATTCCTGTAGAAACGTCTGGTAGCTCGTCTCCTCTGAGAGTTCAGTGGATAGAAGCTGCTCGTGAGGTCTCAAACCCTGGATTATATCCAGGTGGGAATGCTTGGCTCCTCCCCCTGGGCAGAGCATCTCACAATGGTATGATTTCATCCTATGAGTCATGCAATGGGTCCTTGATGGCCCATTAAACAGAGATAACGTCTTCCGGGAAGGCATTGTTGGGCTCGTTAACAGAAGATAAGGAAAACACTGCCCCACCTTGGCTCCAACGGCTCATGGGGATAGAATACATACCTTGGGCACAATTTTACATTGTAACCTAGGACACAGATATCAAGGAGGCAGCGCAAAGAACAATTGCACAGATTCCACCAGCAGGAATTGCAGAAAGTATTTATACAGATATAAAGCAAGGCTCTACAGAACCCTACAGCGATTTCATTGATCGTCTCAAGCAAGCGATAGACAGGCAAGTCAACGATGAGAGGACGAGGCCACACATACTTTGAAGCCTTGCGTTTGCAAATGCTAATATAGAATGCAAACGCGTCCTCAGCCCATTGCCTGGTGAAGCCACTCTGGCCAAAATGATAGAAGCCTGCAGCAAAGTTGGAACACCTCAACATGTTGCGTCAGTTCAGGCAAGCATCTGGGGAGAGCAAATGGAGAAGATCATCAAGGCTCAAAATGACAACTTCAGAGAAGCTCTTTCAACACTTCAGCAAAATGATGCCACAACAACAATGGCAACAAGACTTGTAGGAGGACATTGCTACAGGTGTGGACAGCCAGGGCACTTAAGAAAACATTGCCCAGAACTCGCAAAAGTCGCAGCCTTACCAGATGTTTGCCCGAGGTGCCGGAGAGGAAGACATTCAGCAAGTCAATGTCGTTCCAAGACAGATGTGGACGGGAGACCTCTACCTCTGCCAGGAAACTTCAAGAAGAGTGCGGAACGCCAATGCGTAATGACACAAGTGATGGCGGTGAATCAAGGTCAAATTCCGCAAATGGGACAATTGTCGGGGAACGTCAATCCGATGACCTCAGCAGGACAATCTGCAGCATCCCCAGTGATCCAGGCTTGCTGTCACCAGGGGCACAGTGCAATTTGGCAACTTCCAAAAGGACCTGTTTCTTAAATGAAGATCAAGCAGTGATACACACAGGGGTCACTGGAACTTCGTGTAAAAAACAAGACTTTTTGATAATAGGTAAAGACAGGAGCAGCATCTTGGGACTCATCATCTATCCTTCAATCGTTTCATCAGATCAGAATGAGGAATTGACAGTTTTAGCCAAACCTCTCAGACCACCATTGATGATTCCTGAGAACACACCAATTGCCAAGGCCATTGCTTTGCCACCTCATGCCAGAGAGCAGGTCATGCCGGTGTTTTTTCAACAGAACTTCCCTTCAGGTGAACACATGGAAGTTCATGCCACATGGGTGAAACACCTTGGTCAGGATCGGCCAATCATCGAATGCGTGTTGACCTGCAGTGAAAAGACAATCGCCCTCAAGGGAATGCTTGACACGGGGGCCAATGTCACCGTAATTTCGTACATTTTTTGGCCCAAAGAATGGACTTTGATTACACCTTTGAGTTCCCTTTCAGGCATAGGGGGAAATTCCTTATGTCCGCAGAGTGACAATGCGATTGTTGTTTCAGGACCGGGAGGAAAAATGGCAGTCATACGTCCCTTCATTGTGCAGAGACCAATTACAGTTTGGGGAAGAGACATCTTAGCACAATGGGGCGTGAGAATGGAAGTGGATTTCTAATAGGGGTCACTGCACTCGCCACTTTGAAACTGACTTGGAAAACAGACAATCCTGTCTGGGTGGATCAGTGGCCCCTTGAACAGAAAAAAACTGAGTGCACTTAAAAATTTGGTCAAAGAACAATTGGAAAAAGGGCACATCAAGCCAACAAATAGCCCTTGGAATTCTCCAGTGTTTGTTATCCGCAAGAAAGCTTCTGGTGCGTGGAGATTGCTTCATGATCTCAGAAAGATCAATGAGGTCATCGAAGAAATGGGACCACTTCAGTTGGGACTTCCATCTCAATGATTCCAGGAGATTGGCCACTTGTGGTCATTGACCTGAAGGATTGCTTTTTTAACATTCTGCTTCATCCAGATGATGCTCCTCGATTTGCATTCTCCATTCCAAGCATCAACAGGCAGACACCTCTGCAAAGATACCATTGGGTCGTCCTACCGCAAGGCCTCAAGAATTCACCAACTATTTGCTAATGGTTTGTGGTGCGAGCTTTGTCTCCAGCGTGGGAAAAACATCCAGAAGCGAGAATCATTCATTACATGGATGATCTGCTCATCGCAGCGCCAACTTAACGAGAGTTGCACAAAGCTCGTGACAGCGTGGTTGCAGAAGTGCAAAGTGCAGGATTGGAAATTTCCACTTCAGAAATTCAAGAAATTGCACCGTGGAAATATTTAGGATGGAAAATCTCAGAACAGACAATAAGACCGCAGAAAATTCAAATCAAAGCAGAAGTCAAAAATCTGCGGGATCTGCAACAGCTTTCAGGGGAGATCAACTGGATGAGACCAATTTTGGGAATCACAAACTATGAACTTGCATCGTTGTTCAATCTTTTGAGAGGGGACTGTGACATCAAATCTCCCAGAGTTCTCACACCGGAGGCTCAGGAGGCACTTGGAAGAATTGCTGAAGCTCTTCAACAGAGACAAGCGCATCATTTTATAGCATCTCTGTCCTTTCTTCTTGCGGTGTTAGGGGAAAAGATACAATTGTATGGTTTGATTTTCCAGTGGGATTCCTCACAAAAGGACCCATTGTTGATTTTAGAGTGGATCTTTTTATCTTACAGGTCACCAAGAACGATTCTTACAAATTTGGGGATGACAGCTCAGATCATCATCAAAGGTAGATCTAGGTTGCTGACAATGGCAGGCAAAGATTTCCCAACAATTTACCTGCCTTTGAAAGAAGAATATTTTGATTGGGCACTGCAGAAATCCGAAGATCTGCAGATTGCATTGTTAGATTACCCAGGCACTTGCACAATTCACTTTTCAAGCCACAGATTGCTAAAGGCAAAAATAAGTTTAAGGGAAAAGCCGAAATTAAGTGAGGCGCCGTATTTACCAATGGCTCAGGGAAAACTCACAAATCAGTAATTACGTGGCGAAATGCAACAACAGGAGAGTGGGAATCGAATATAGAAACAGTGCAAGGTTCACCACAAATAGTCGAGTTAGCAGCTATAGTTCAAGCTTTCGAACTGTTTCCACAACCTTTCAATCTGATCACAGATTCAGCTTATGTAGCGAGCGTGATCAGAAGACTTGAAGGGTCGCTTTTAAAGGAAGTAGACAATGAAAACTTATTACGTATGAGGACACTGTTACGGGACAGGAAACATGAATATTTTGTTTCTCACATTAGGGCACATTCAACTCTTCCGGGTTTTTAGCAATGTCAATTGACCATGCCCATTTCAAACACTCTGCCGAACATCTTTGAACAGGCAAAATTGAGTCATGCATTTTTCCATCAGAATGCCCAAGCGCTGATGGAAGGTTTTCGCATTTCCAAAAGCCAAGAAAAGGAAATCATCAGTGCTTGTCCAGATTGCCAGCTCGTGCAGCCTCCTGCATCCATGGGAGCAGTCAACCCGAGAGGGTTGCACAGTCTGCAGTTGTGGCAGACAGATGTCACCAAGTACCCTTCTTTTGGGAAACTCAAAAATATTCATGTTTCAATTGACACATTTTCAGGGGTGATCTTTGCATCATTGCCCCCAGGTGAAACAGCGCAGCATGCTTGTTGGCATTTTTTACAAGCATTTGCATCACTGGGTGTGCCGCAAGAGATCAAAACAGATAACGGACCAACATATACGGGAAAGGTGCTTGACAAATTTTAAAGAGATGGGGTGTCCATCACACTTTTGGTATTCCATACTCTCCAATTGGTCAAGCAATTGTTGAGAGAGCACATCATACATTAAAATCCCTTCTAGACAAACAGAAGAGGGGGGAGGCAGATGCAACACCTTACATGTGCTTGAATAAAGCCTTGTATGTGTTGAATTTTTTAAATGGCAATTTTTCGGAGCCCACTCCGCCAATTATCTGACATTTTTCAGACAGTACAAAGATGAGACTTAAGGAGGGTCCCTTGGTCCTGGTCAGGAATCCAGACACAGGACAAATTGAAGGGCCATTCAAACTAGTAACTTGGGGCAAGGGTTATGCTTGTGTCTCCAAGGAGTTGGACCGAGATGGGTGGCAGCCAAGAATGTGAAGCCCTATCGAGTCCAAGAACAGGCAGACGCAGGCCCCGAGGCTGGGAACAAAGAAGCGAGCACGCAAACATGAACGAACATCAGGACAGCAGGCATCCCTTTGTCCAGCGTGCAGAGGAGACTCTGGAATTCAACTTCTTTCTGGGTCTGGGGTGGTGTCGCGGTTTGGGAATTCCTGCGAGAAGGAGGACATTTGCAGTATGCATGTGTCTCGTCTTTTTGTCAGTTGCCTTGAGCAATGTGATGGATCTACCCATGGCCCAACCAAAAAATAATGTTTGGGAAACTTTGGCCAACACATCAGGGTTGGACACCATTTGCTTGGTGCATTCAAGGCCAGGGAAACCCTTTTCAACATGCCTTATTGGACAACCAATAGACAAATGGCCAATTCCAACAAACATCCCTCCAATGATTTTAAAGTTTATCTCAAGTTCAGTTAACAATCTGGTTGACAAATGGGATGTTTAGACGAAATTCCTTCCTGTGGCTCCTTTTTAACCTCAGGAGCTGGAAATTCTGGGATCGGTCAGAATGAACTTCTGCGTGAAATTCAATCTTTCAGGAGTGGCAAAGAATAAGACAATAGATGTCACTCCAAACCTTGCAATTTTTAGAAATTAATCATCTTGGTGTAATTACACTAAGATGTTGAACAGGCCATCCAACTGTGTTCCAGCGCAATTGCCAAGAGGGGTCTTTTTCATTTGTGGGGACAGAATTTGGCCAGCCATCCCTGCAAATGTCAAAGGTGGTCCATGCAGCATTGGGAAGCTTTCTCTACTAACACCCAACATGACATTGTGAAAAAATCAGAAACATAGGGAAAAAAGAACCCTTGATGACTACGGCCCTGATTGTGATGCTAACATAGATACTTGGTCAAAAGGTTGAAGATTTATAACAGCTCTGCTTTTACCACAAGCAGCAGCAGGAGCAGCCTTGAAACAATTAAATCAAGTGGGTTGTTGGTTGAGCAAGCACTCCCGGGATATCTCTCTCGCATTGAGCGATTTGTTAACTGACATTAACAGTGTGAGATGAGCAACTCTTCAAAATAGAGCAGCAATCGATTATCTCTTGTTGGTACATGGCCATGGATGTGAAGAATTTGAAGGAATGTGCTGCATGAACTTGTCAGATCATTCCAAATCCATTCAGGAACATATAAAGCAATTGCGGGAAAGCGTGAATGAACTTAAAGGGGAAACTGAATCATGGATGGATGACGTGTTCAATTTTTTTAGCCTTTCACTATTGTGGAAGGAAATCTTGAAATTCGGTGTGTATATTTTAGTAGGACTTGTAATTCTTCTCTTGATCTTGCCGTGCTTGCTTCAATGCATGCAATGGACCATGGATAAAGCAGCCAAAGAGGTGTTTTTGGTACAAACAGGAGGGGGAGATGTGGGAGTCCAGGGCATTCCTTTGGATACCCTGGACAAACAGAAACCTGTACAGGGGGGTTTAAAACCTGTACAGGGGGGTCTGGGATCTGTACAAGGGGGTTGCGGACCCTGGCACAGAGCCCAGACAGGCAAGGGCCTTGACTTTAGTCCATGGGAAAGATTGCCAACATTAAGAGAGGAATTGCAAGCCACAAAGGGTAGTAAAAAGTAGTATTATTTTCACATTTGGGGTTTCTAGAATAGGGGTGAATAGAGACAAGATGGAGGATTCTGGGCGGTGCCCTGGGGTCTTCTTCTTCGTCTCCATCTTCTGCAGTGACGATGGCACCAAGTAGCTTTAGAGGGATTGGGTTAGTGTAGAAGAAACCTGCTTAGTATAGAGTGTAGATATTGGTTTGTAATTGTAAATAATGTGTACGTAATTATCTGTATAAAAGATGATGAGCCTTTGTCAGAGGAGGAGTCATTACCTGTTGCTTGGGCTGTTCAGACCTTGGCAGGGCACAGAGAAAAAGGAATGAGATAAGATAAAATAAATAAGAGAAACAACCTTGAAAAAGAACATTTGAAGACTCTGTGTTGTTTCTGCAGTCGGCTTGGGGCTTTTCAGAGGGCAGAAGGCAAAAACCACCTTAATCTCGGGTGATCAGAGACCCCGAGACCTTGCATTAGTTCTTTGATTAAAAAAAAAAAAGGCAAACAAACCCCCAAACCTGTTTCCTCACTGTAGTTCTGACTCTGTATGCTCCTTCACAATCCAGATTTCTTTTCTGTAGCATTCCCAGTCTTTAAATTATGGAGCAAGGCATGTGTGTTGCAGCAAACTTTGCTGCTTTGCAAAGAGCCAATTCTTAGTGCTGGGAGGAAGAAATGATTTTAAACTCTTTGGACAGGAGTGTGACACTTGTTTTTTGTCATGTGATGTGACAACTCAGACTTCCAAGTTGTTGCGGCTTATCCAGCCATCGTCTTGGTGGCCTGGGTTTTAGTGAAGACACGACCACCACGAGCTGCGAGCGTGGGGTTCGGGCAAATGACTCAGTAAACACCAATGTGGTGCGTTTGGTCAAAAGCGTTTATTATCTAAAACACAGGGTTTAAGTACCTTCTGGGTTTCGCTACGTCATAGGGGGTCTTACTAGTTTCTTAAGGGTAGTGGAAAAGTACTGGTATGCAAGGAAAGAGAGAGGGGTCTGTGACCTTGAGATAAAGGTTATCTCTGGAGAGGGATGTGCCTGGCCCTGCTTCGCGTTACAACCCGATTGTCTTCCGCAAACGCAGTCTGTCCCTTCCAATTCACATTCTCTCCACATCTCCCCCTCCCTCTATCACAAAAAAAAAACGAGGTAGTTATACATATATATATATATATATATACTAAATGAGGTAGAAGGCTAATACTTAATCATGCATATATGTATATAGGTACTAAATGAGGTAGAAGGTTAGTATTTAGCAAAGGAAGAAGGAGTTTGGGAAACCTGAGTAAGTTTTCTGCCAGACAAGTTTGGAAAAGCTTGTGACTGGCAATTTCCTGATTGATTCACAGCATTTCATGTTGGTGCATGAACAGAATGTTAGTTTGCTCTACGCGAGCTCTAATAAATGAGACTATTTTGTTCAGCAGGCATGGTCCGAAGATAGCAGTTAAAAGTAGCATTGCCAATGGGCCTACTAAGGAGGAAATCAAAGTGGTCAACCATGGAGATTGGTTAAACCAGGATTCGAACCAGCCTTGCTGAGCTTCTCTATCTTTTTGTCTCTGAGCCAGTCTGCTTTGGAGCTCAGCCATGGAGTCTAGGACAACTCCAGTGTGGTCTGCGTAAAAACAGCACTCTTCTTTCAGGGCAGTGCACAGACCTCCTTGTTGCATGAACAGGAGATCTAGTCCGCGCCTGTTCTGCAGAACCACTTCTGAGAGTGAAGAGACTGACTTCTCCAGGTAGGAAATGGATTTCTCGATCCTCTGCAAGTCCTCATCTATGGTCATCTGCAGCTGAGACAGTCCTCGGTGCTGTGTTGCTAGGGCCAAGACACCTGTTGCCGTTCCAGCTGCTCCCAAACCGAGCAGCATTGCGATGGTTATTCCTGTTATTATTTCTCTTTTGTGAAGACGGCTGGGTTCTTCGAAAAGGCTGTACACCTCTTCATCAGAATGGTACAGGACCCTAGGAACAATCAGAACTTGGACACAGAAGTCATTAGAATCGCTGAACTTGGGAAGGAACACACAGGGACTTACTCCAGACCTCTGACAAACCCACATTGCAGATGAAGCTGGGACAACCCACTTATTGTTTTTTCTGTTGGGCTTTACAATTTTGGCACAAACATCTCCTTTTCGCTTGGCTAGAGTTGGATTGCCAAAGCACCTGCCCCGACCTGAGACCTGACTCAGGGTGATGCCTCTGCGGGGTGTATCCCACCTGCACTGATGTGGAGCGTCAGCTGTGGAGTAAGTGAATGAGGTATTTACAGCAACTCCTTCATAGAATGGTGGTTGAACTTCATAGCAAAGCCAACAGGAATTAGTTAGGTCAGGATTAGATTCATTCAGGGATAAAAAAGTAGCATCTAACATACGAAGGATTGGGTCTGGGTCTGATTTAGCTGAACGGCCTATCTGGAAAGGTTTCTCATCACTGTTTTGGTCTTTGGTGACACTCGTGGGTAGGATTTTGGGGTAAGTTATGTTTTTCTCTGTCTGTGTGCTTTTAATCACCTTGTTGGGTCCAACCGCTCGGGGTGCCGATGGTTGGAGCCTGGTAATTTGCACATTCACCCACTCTTTCGACTTTTGAATGACCACTGTCCATGTCCTTCCCACTGTCCAGCTAAAATCATCGGGCTGCAGGACCGTCATGTTGTAATATATACAAATTCGGAATTTGGGGATTTTATAACTGTTTCGGTAGGAATTTCCGTGTGAAAAAAGAGGTGGTTTACAACCTGCCGGTGCCCATGAGAACTGTAGGAACTTGTCGGGGGCTGGTGGGTCCCACCCAGGCCCTGACGGCCTGGCATCTGTAACAATGGTTTCACAGCCCCAATGCCCACAGTATCCCCACCCAGGTACATTACAATAGCTTTTCCCTGGGTTTGAAGCTGGGCACCAATAGGATAGGTACATTTGTGATGAGTGTGGAGACCTAGGAATTACCTTTGGTTGTCCTGGAAATAAATCTGTAAAACGGAGCACGAAAGATGGAGCGTTTGGTGTGGTGATGTCTCTGAGCACCTTACCACTGGTTAGGTGTCTCATGACCCACCTGAACGGCTGATGTGGGTAGTAATCTGGGCTGGCTTGTCCTCTGGCAACAAGCCCCAATAACAAAATCACGCAGACATGTCGCTGATGTCTGGGTCTCACTCGCGTGGGTTTCTCTGCCGCTGTCTGACGTTTTGGTGGTGCGTCTCGTTCCTCTTGGAGGGGCATATAGGCATTACGTGGTCGCCCCACCAGCAAATTCTGTAAACAGAAACTCACAATTCTCATTAGTCTCATCCTGCTCATTGTGAAGATCAGGTTTAATTGATTTGAGAGGACACCACCTGATTTTCCCGTCTTTTTTGACAGCCGCATACCCTCGCCCTGCGAGCATCAATCTCCAGCCCCGTTCCCACTCACCCAGCTCGTTTTTAATTACAACCTGCGGGCCCACCTCTATTGCTTTGGAGGCCCAGTGTTTTTGAATGGGACTGTTTGTTTCATTTCCTCTAGGAAATTGATTCAATGCCATCAGAGCAGTTACCAATATACGTGTCTGCTCTCCTGAGGGGGTGGAGTTGGTCAAGCCTTCTGCTTTTGCCAACACCTCTATTTTGGATTTCAGGGTTTGGTTTGCCCGCTCAACTATAGCTTGTCCGGTGCTATTATATGGAATGCCCTGTACTAAAGTGATTTGCCATTTGGAAGCAAATTCCTGCACTGGTTTAGAAATGAAATTGGAACCATTGTCTGTTTTGATCTGTTTGGGAATACCAAGCCATGCCATGGCTGTCAGCCAGTGCTGAATTGTGGCTTTGGAGTTAGCTTTGTGATGCTGTGTGGCCACGATTATTCCACTGAATGTGTCCACTGTCACAGCAAGCCACGCTTGAGGCTTCAGCAGTTGACACAAGGTGAAATCTGACTGCCAGATTTCTGAGGGCTTGAGACCTCTCGGGTTGACCTCACTGGTCCACAGGGGTGACTTCTGGCAGTGAGGACAGGTGGCCACTACATGCTTGGCATCCGTTGTGGTGATCCCGCATCTCTTTGCCAGTGCTTTGGGACCAATGTGAAGGGATTCATGCAATTGACGAGCATCTTGCAGCGTCCAGACGCCTTTTGCTGCAGTGTCTGCCTTGTCATTGCCGATCTGGAAGTAACCTTTGACTGGGTTGTGGCTGTTGATGTGAATGACGGATACTGTGCCCTTTCGTGAGGAGAGTGTTTCTTCTAGCATCAGGGCTGCTGTTGATGTTGACACACCTGGTCCTGTCATAGCCAGACAGAGCTTTGCCACGAATATAGAATCTGTTACAATGTTCAGGTGTTCGTCTTGGAAAAGTCCACACGCCAAAACCACTGCTGTTGCTTCCAGTTGCTGCACTGACAGTGTGGGATCGCATGCTTTGACGCAATGCCATTGCTCTTCTGTCTGCCACACTGCTGCTGCGGTGGAAGTCGTGGAGGAAGCGTCTGTGAAAACTGTTGGTCCTGGCTGTGGTCTGTCCATGACCTTCGGTGGCATGTCTATGTCGACTATGGTCAGCAGCTGAGTCCAAGGTGGTCTGGTGGAGTAGAAGATTTCTCCTCCGAATCCGATGAGAGCAAGGGCTAAATGTTCTGAGATTGTGGTTGACTCTGTGGCTGCTTGCTTGCGAAAGGGAAGGTGGATTCTCGCTGGCTCGGTCCCTAGGTGTTTCAAGGCGAGCTTCCTGCCTTTCATGATGAGATTTGAGATGCATTCTATTGCTGGGGAAAAAGCACGAGCTGGTCTTCCAAGGACCACCCATTGAATCGGTCGAGCCTTTTCAGAAGGTCCTTGGGCCAGTGCTCCCACTCCCCCCCTTTGGTGTAAAGTGTACGTACAAGTCCAGAGGCATCGCTGGGTTCCATCTGGCAAGTGTGCCGGTGGACATCTGCTGTTCGATGAAGTCGAGGGATCTTGCTGCTTGCGGTGTCAGTTCCTTGGGTTCCCAGGGGTGTTTTCCCTTCAGGAGGTCATACAGAGAGTCCATGACCTCAGGAGGAATCAAGACGATGTTGTGAAGCCATTGCATCGATCCCACCAGGCGTTGCACGTCATGGAGCGTCTTGATGTCTCGGCGGACCTTCACCTTGGGAGGTGTCACGTAGGAATTCGTGATCCCCGCTCCCAGGAAGGTGACGCAGGGTCCTTTTTTGATCTTCGTGCTCGCAATCTCAAAACCGTTGGCCTGGAGAGTCTCTGTGATCGTGGACACCAGGTGATCCACTTGGCTCGCTGATGGTGCTGAGACTAGGATGTCGTCCATGTATTGTATGATGGTCGCGGTGGGGTAGGAATGTCGGACTGGTGTTAACGCTTTGTCCACTGTGATCTGGCATACTGCTGGGCTGTCAACCAAACCTTGCGGTAATACCTTCCATTGGAAGCGTAGACTAGGTCGCTTGCCATTTGGAAAAACCACGGAGAAGGCAAATCGTTCCTTGTCCTCAGGATGCAAAGGTATTGAAAAGAAACAGTCTTTAATGTCCAATACTGCACATGGTTGTCCTTCAGGGATGGCTGAGTTCATAGGTAACAGTGTCTGAACTGGACCTATGGGTCTGATTGTTTTGTTCACTTCCCTCAGGTCGTGGACTAGGCGATAGCCTTCTCCAGACCTTTTGGGAATTACAAACACAGGGGTGTTCCA
The DNA here is from genome assembly GCA_027886175.1 of Phylloscopus collybita. NCBI lineage: Eukaryota > Metazoa > Chordata > Aves > Passeriformes > Phylloscopidae > Phylloscopus > Phylloscopus collybita. The sequence goes on from JAJNNQ010000051.1 coordinate 4,704,724, forward strand.
TGGGCTTGTGGAGGGTTCTATGTGACCCTTTTGCAGTTCTCGTTCAACCAGTTCCAGCAAGGCTGTGATTCGAGGCTCTGAGAGGGGCCACTGCTCGACCCAAACAGGGTCTGATGATTTCCAAGTCAATTTGATTGGCAACAAAGGATGCACAGCAGTGGCCCTCATTATAAATTTGTGATTCTGACTCCGAGCATGGCTAGGACATCTCTCCCTATCAGGGGTGGAGAGTTTTGCAAAATGTAGGGGTAAATTGCCACGGTTTGTTCTGGTCCCTTTTTTGTGTAAATGGTTATGGCTACCAACTGGGTGCTTTTCCAAGCTCTGGATTGTCCCCCCACTCCGTTTACTGGAGGGACTTCTTTAATTTGCCAATGTCTGGGCCAATGTATTAGGGGTATAATGGTACAATCAGACCCCGTGTCCGCCTGAAACTTGAGCCCAAAAACATGAGGATCCCGACTGCCATAGAGCTGGCACACTCCCCATACGATCAGGGGCTCTTTCCCCACCTCCATGACTAGGGCCACCCAGGGATTCCGCTCTGTGTCGCCCCCTGCTGACCCTGTGTCACTGGCGCAGTTTGTGACGGTGGAGGGTGCATAGCTACCACTGGTGATGCTGCATTGCTCTGCCATGGGATAGTCGATGGGGATGTGACACTGACTGGTTCCTGAATATATATGGGGTATGAAGGTCTCCCAGCCCACTGGGTGTTGGGAAAGATGGGCCATTTCGGAATGGGAGGAGGCTGGATGTGGCCCATACGCCCCCTCCCCCTGCCGTTTCCCCGGGGCTTGGATCTGCATTCCCTGGCCATGTGACCCTTTTTCCCGCAGCTCCAGCAGGTGGGTCTCTGGCGCTGTTGGGTCGGGGGTGCTGCTGCAGGTTGCTGTGTCACAGGTTGCTGTGCTGACTGAGGACAGTTAGCTGCCAAGTGACCTGTTTGGCCACACTTCATGCATGGTAATGCATTGGTTATAGTATGGATTGTAGCTTGCATGGGGATCAACTGTTCCTCTCTTACCACGTGTTTGATCATGTCAGCTAAAGTAGCACCTGCTGGCAGAGAACTTAGAATGTCCTTAGTAACAGTGTTACACTGTTGCTTTAGACAATCCAGTGCCACAGGTCCCCTTGCTTCCACAGGCAGTGTGGAGGAGTCAATAGCAGCTTGCAACCGATCTACAAAGTGTGTGAAACTCTCACTTTCCCCCTGTTTAACTGTGGACCATGGTGATGACTTGTCCACAACCCGAGAAGCAACTCTTATGGCCTCTCTGGCTGCTCTTGTTGTTGCTTTGACTTCCTCTGCTGTGAGGAGTGTTGCCTGAGCCTGCGGAGTAGCTACGTCGTCATGTTTGCCCAACAGCCTGGACAGGGTAGAGCCATGGAGGGGTTGTCCCTGTCCTGAGCCTTGGGCTAAAGCTTCTGTGCACTGGTCTGACCATTCCTGCTGAAAAACAATCAGCCCTGCCCCGTCGAAAAGCATTCGGGTTATCTGAGAAATATCAAAAGGTAGCATATCGTTATTACTGAAAATTCCATCTATCAAAGTGGACACAACGGCTGATCCTAACCCCTTTTCTTGAATTGCCTTCACCACTGCTTGTATTTCCTTTGTACTTAGAGGGGTGTAGGTTCGTCTTAAATTCTGCCTTGTGCCAGTAACACGTACTGGAAAAGCATGGATAGCCGCTGCTGGCTTCCATTCTGCACAAGCTACCTTTATTTTTCCCCAGTCAGTAAGCTTATATTTTGTTGCTTCCCCTGTATTGTAAAAAGCTTTGCTCGGTTTTGGTAAAAAATCCATAAGTTCTACTATTTCCGATTCCGATCCTATGTCAGACTCAGAGCTCTCGGTAGAAGTGGCCTCTGAGCTGTAGTCCCATTCGCAGTCGGAAGTCGACTGCTGGCACACTTCCGGCTTGCTGTGCCTTTTTGTCGGGCTCCGTCCCCGTCCCACCTCCCAGGGGTGGGCTTTGCCCGCCTCCCGGGCTCTGCCCCGTTCCGCCTCCCGGGGTTGGGCTTTCCCCGCCTCTCGGGGGCGGCGCTGGCACGCCTCCTGGGGGCTGTCCCAATCCTGCCCCTCGAGCACGTGGTGCCTCCCCCCAGAGGGGGTCTTTCCTTTGTAAAATGACCTTGGGGACGATTTCCAATTGCGCGTGCGCGTTTCCTCGCTCTCCCGTGCTTGCGCGATGTAAACCGGGACGTCTGAGCCTCCCTCTCGCGCATGCGTTCCCGCGCGGGCCCGCGCTTCCGGGATTCCAGCGCCATGCGGTCGGCGTCTCCGCCCCCAACTTGCGGCGCGGTCGCCATGTTGGAAATATGGCCGCGGCGCGCCCGCTCCCGGTATTGCCAATTCTGGGTCGGCTGCGGCAGCGCCGCGTGAACGCAGGACGGGCGGCCCTGGCACTGTTGGCTCTAGCGCGGCCGCGGGGGCGCCGCGCGGCGCGGCTGCGGGCGATTCCGGAACCGCCGGCTCCGGCGCTGCGCGAGCTCTCCTTTCTATTTCTCTAACTTCTTGCGAGAGCTCCCCCCAGACAGACCATGGCTTGTCTTCATCCCGCGGCTCCGATTCGGGGGTCGGGGCGGCTGCGAGCCCGTTCCCGGGTTCCAGAGAGCGGCTGTCCCGCGCGGGCAGCAGCGGCAGCGTCTCCGGACCCGTTAATTTGCCGATATCGGGCGAATCTGAGTCCCGCAGGCGGGCACAGGGAGGAGGTATAGGCAAATGAACCGCGGTATTTTCGGGGGGTTCTGGAGGGGTCTTTGGGTCTGGGGGGTCCCGTGGAACGGCTAGAGAGCCCCCCCCAGGGTTCGGAATGTCTGGGCAAGGGCTCTGGGGAGGGTTTAACGCGTCCCCCTCCCGCTCGTTCCCGCCGCGGGGCTGAGTATTTCCCGGGGGTCCCGTGGGTCCCGTAGGTCCACCCCCTCCCCTTTTCGGCTGCGTGACAGCAAATAAACATGTTTTCGCCGCGTTCCATGTCTCCTGTTCCTCCCTCGCCTTTTCCAAAGCCGTTTCTACTTTTCCCCACGCTTTGAGGGCTTTTCCACTGCCGGTGGCTTTTGTATCGTTTGCGAGGGCAGTTGTATAGCTCTGCCATCTCTCTGAATCCAATATATCAACGGGCCGCTGAATTGTGCCCAAATCTATAAGCCTTGCAATAGCAAGATATAAATTCTTTCGCTCACAGCGAATTCCCCATTTCCCTTCCATGAATTTTACAACCTGAGTAATGGCCTCCATTGCCGATTACTGGTTCCTCAGGGCGTCCCCCGATTCCTCCACGGTAGTCCAGGTCCTGCCGGTACCGTCGTCTCCTACCGTCCAGGCATTCCCCGTCTCCCAGGTTTCGTTCCCGGGATTTCGGCACCAAATATGTTGCGGCTTATCCAGCCATCATCTTGGTGGCCTGGGTTTTAGTGAAGACACGACCACCACGAGCTGCGAGCGTGGGGTTCGGGCAAATGACTCAGTAAACACCAATGTGGTGCGTTTGGTCAAAAGCCTTTATTATCTAAAACACAGGGTTTAAGTACCTTCTGGGTTTCGCTACGTCATAGGGGGTCTTACTAGTTTCTTAAGGGTAGTGGAAAAGTACTGGTATGCAAGGAAAGAGAGAGGGGTCTGTGACCTTGAGATAAAGGTTATCTCTGGAGAGGGATGTGCCTGGCCCTGCTTCGCGTTACAACCCGATTGTCTTCCGCAAACGCAGTCTGTCCCTTCCAATTCACATTCTCTCCACACCAAGTATTTGTCATTAATAGTTTAAATTGATTGAATTTTCAACCCTGCCAATTGGTTCTTTTTTTTCCCTCCCTCACCCCACAACCTTCTTGGCTGTCAGGGACCTTAATAAAACATAATAAAACCTTATTAAAATATAATAATTATTAATAAAATATAATCTGTGTGATTTTTGGTGGCCTAACCCCTTGTACTCCCATGTTGCAGCCCAGGAGCCGCCAGCAGACGACGGCCAAGCCCCAAGCACCCAGCCCAGAGGTGGATGTGGAGGAGCTGCTCTCTGATCCTGGGGAACTGGAGGATTCTGACTGGCTTCCTGGGAAAGCAGGCAGAGGAGCAAGGAAAAACCTCATGGGGGTAAGATCCAGCTGCCCTTGATCCAGTGTCTGTTAGGGAATCACTTGCTGTGTCCATGGATTGGGTATGGAGCTGTGAGGTGTGGTGTCTCCACTGTTCTCAAAGTGGCAGGAATGGGTTATTTGGGTGCCTGGGAGTATTTGGGACCTTCCCACAGACACAGCAAAGGTTGTCTGCAGTCAGCAACATCTTCTGGGACAGATTTTTTATGTCCAAATCACCTTCTCCCATGTTCTGTCCTGCTGCCCATGCCTGAGCTGGCCTCTGCTTCAGGAACAGCCCCAACAGCAGCCAGATCCATCCAGGGAGGTGATTTTAGGGGAAAAAAAAATGGCCTGCTGCCGATCCCTGTTCCCTTTGGCAATTTGCAGCTTCCAGTAACGACAGAGCCTCAGCTTCCATCTGTCTGTGTCAGTCTGGAGCTTCAGCCTGTGGCTCAGAAAATTCCTGAGGCTTTTGGGGTGGGGACTCCCTCTTTTTGTGGAAGTGTGGCGCAGAAACTGGGATCCTTTGGCATAACCTCAAGTCAGGCACTGAGTAACTGAAGGTACTTATCCCGTAGATCCTGAAGATGGATCCGTAGGTGGAAGGATTTTATTCTGGATATTAGGAAGAAAATTATTCTGGGATGTGGGACTGGCAGTGAAATGCGACAAGGGGCAGCTTTGAGGTGTCCCTGTCCTTGAGATGCCACAGCTGGCAGGACCTGGAGCATTCTAGGAGCATCCTGACCATTGGATCCCCCTTCCCTCCACAGTGCTCGTGCAAGGGCTGCTGTGAGAACAGGCAGTGTGGCTGCAGGAAGCAGAAGTTGGCATGCACCGACGGCTGCAGCTGCGCCGCCGCCACGTGCAGGAGCAGGGACCAGGGCCTGGTGAGTGCTGCTGGCTCTGGGGGGCCACAGGGGCTGGATTTGGGCAGGAGCAAAGCTAGATGAAGGGGTAATTCCCACACAAGCATAGTTTGTCCAGGCAGAGCACATGCGCTTTGCTGAAACTCTGTGAATGTCACTGATTAGTGCCTCTCTGGTAACTGAGGACAATTTTCCACTGCAGGACCAGACTCTGCCTTTTGGCACAGACATTTGAAGATTCACAGCAGAGATTTTCATACTCCCACTTCTCATCCACAAATCTGAGGACAAATAATTTCAATTTTCCTTTTGCACTCATGTGGTAGGGTGACTTTTGCTGCTCGTATCCCCAATCGTCTGCTCTGTTTGTGCTGTATATTCAGTTCTGTACCTTTAAAACTTGTTCTGGGAGCAAAGGGGGAGAAAGCAGCAGCACACAGTTTGTTTTGAGAAACTGCCTGACTCCCCCACGGCTGGCTCTCCGGCGTTCGTTCTGAGGCACGGACAGCGGTGGGACAGAGAACTCCTGTGCTTTTAGTTAGTTTAGCTAGCTAGGGCAGAGAAGACTCCCTGGACTGTTTTTTTCTTTTTTTTTTTCCTCTTTTTTTCTTGGGACTGTTTAAATCTGCTCAGGACTGAAAACCCAGAGGAGCAGTGAGGGCTGGCACCTGCGGCCCATCGGGCCTGGAGCTGCGGAGGAAGTGGAGCTGGTGAGAGACTGAGAAAGCTGAGCTGCACTCACGGCAAGGACTGTCTCTGCCATCTCTCTTCAGAGAGGCGAGAGGCTTTATTGTTTCATACTATTAATTCTTTGCATTTGTGGGCATTTTGTTTGTTAAATAAATAGTTTTTTCCACTTTTCTCTGAGGAAGTTCTTTTCCTGGACCAGCTGGGGGGAGGGGCCGTTTGGATTTGCTTTTCAGAGGAACCCCTTCGGAGATTCCCTCTCAATTTTGCCCTAAACCAAAACATTTTAAAGTTGTGTCTTTGGCTTCAGGCAACGCAAAACTTTGACTCATTCCCGGATTTCATTTTAAGAATGGAAGGGATGGTTTGGGGAGGGGGTTGTAGCAGCAGGAAGGTCCATGAGAAACTGATGTTCATTGAGGAAGATGTTCCTAGTGGGAATTTTGCTCTTGGATCTCAGAGATGTGGAGCAGGGACATCCCATAGGGCTCTAATTATTGCCTATTTTACGGAGGCGTAGCCTGAGCTGCAGTGTCCTGTAGTGTGGAAAACTTCTCAGCTGGAGAGCAGGGGGTTGTGGTGGGAAGGGAAGGGATGGATGTTCTGCAAGATCTTCACCCTCTGCTGCCCCTCAGGAAACCACAACATATGAGAAGCACAAAAGGGACTTGGAAGGGCCCTTGAAGCTGGAAGACCCCACGGAGGTGAAAGCAGAAGACAGCTTCTTCCAGCCCGTGTATGTCACTCCAACCTCAAAGGTATTCCCAGGGGAGAGCAGAGCTGCTGACTGAGGGGTCTTGGAGGGAAATCACCCCAGAGGAGAAGCTGCTGCTGGAAAACTCTGCACAGCTCCAGGCAGCTCGTGTGGAAGTTTAGAGTGTGCTGAATTCCTAAGTTTTCACACTGAAAGGATGCCACAGGCTTGCCATGTTTTCCTACAGCACCTTCAGCAAGGAGAGGGGGAGTGAGGAACTTACAGGATAAAATCACATCTGTCCATGTTCAAAGTGACTTTAAGCTGTTGTGCTCTCTGATCTGGGACATCTCATCTTGCCTCAGCTAAACAAATTCCCTTATCCCATGGGAACCCACTATTCCAACTGCTGTCTCTTCCTGCTGGATCTTGATATTTTGTCAAAAAAAATTGTCTTTTTCCTGACTTGAGTAAAAAAAGCAACTCTTGTGGTTGGCCTGGCACTTGGTGTCCTGCTGCCTCTGGTGAGTTACTCCAGCAGTGACTAAACTCCAAAGATTGTCCTTTGCTTTCCCACAGGTCCTGCAGGACATTACAGACCAGGAGGTGCTCCTGAAGATTCCTGCCACTGCTGCCTCCCTGCTTGGGAGGGATGAGGAGTCCTGGGAGAACCAGAACCCCTTTGGGAAGAAGAAGAAGAGGATCCTGAGCAGCAACATCAGCTTCTTCTCAAGATGCACCCCCATCGAGAAGTTTAACTGACCTGGAGCTTTCCCATCCTTTTAGGCCACATTCCTGGTGACCTTCAAGGGAGTTGGATTCTCCTGCTGGAGTAGCAGCTCCTGCCCTCAGCAAGGGAGTTGTGGTAAATTTTAATCCATGTTCCTAGAATATAATAATAGTTTAAGTAATATTGGTGATGGGGAGGGGAAGATGCATTCCCTATAGTAAAATGTTTCAGAAACTGTGTGTTTTCAGGGGCTGCCAGCTCAGGCAGGAACTGAATGGTAGCCTCACAAGAAACCTTTTTTACATTATCCCGGTGTTTTTGTTAACTTAAGTTCACAAATTGTATTTTATACATTTAATATTCACGGGTGTGGGTGATGGTAAAAGTTACACAGCTCTTGTCAGAACAAGCAGGTCTCAGCCCAGGGCGTCCCCTGTCCCGGATCCGGGAAGAAGACAAAAGGATCACCATATCAATAGAGGGAAACCAGGTGTGCCACATCTCAGAAGAATAGGCCCCAGCCGAGCCGGGATCAGGGATCAGGGACAGGGGACACCATCAGGGGCACCATCTACACCCAGGAAAACCGCGCTCAGACTGGCCGATTGAAAGAAATAGAGAGCCCCAGGTTATGCACTCCCAAGTTGTACTGTTATACTGTTTGCTGTAAAATTAAAGTTGAACTGTTACTTGCCTGTTTTAAACTGTTCATGTTGAATCTGTACCCCTGAATTTCTGCTTGTTATGTCCCGAGTTTTGTACTCTTTCTCCCTGGGTTCTGGCCTCCCCTCTCCCCGTCGGGTGAGCCTGCCGCTGCTTCCTGCTGCCCCCCCCGCTGCCTGCCCGTCGAGCTGCGGACACCGCCCCGTATGGAAATCAGAAGACTCCCAGGGTGCCTGGCTACGGCCGGAAGTCCAGTCAACGCTAGAAAAAACCCCTAAAAAGCAGCGAGCCGACACAGAAACTGGACCTAAGAAGGACAAAGCTGTGCGAGGCACACGTCCAGCTACCTGCAGGTAGCAGGTATTTTTGTTACCTTCTCGCCATGACTTGAAAGGAACTGGAGAGGGGTGACCCCCCTAGACCACACGAGCCAAGGTGATTCTTTGGTAACTCCCGTGAGGAGGGAATCCCGACTCTGGAGCATCAGCAGCAGATTCGACTGCACCTCCTCCTCCGTGGTGTCCACTGAGAGCAGCAGCAGCGTGTGCAGCCCCTCAAGTCCCTACCCAGAGCTGATTTCTCATAAAGGCCTTTTCAAAGGAGCCGGTCTCCTGGGCCATTTATAACAATTTGGGGGCTCGTCCGGGATGTGACCACACCCAAAGAGGACTGAGGACGGGACGGCCGACCGCCCTTTGGATCTCCAGGACAGCTGGTCACACCGGACCCAAGGAAGACAGCCTGGGATCGGACAGCATGGAGGAGCGCCGGTAAAGTATAGCCGGTGGCGGGAGTGGAGACGAGCGAATGGTGTGTGAGTGAGACGGGGGCCGGCAGCTCAGACCTCCGAAGCGAGTGCGGACCCCTCAGTACCACGGTTCCGGACTCCCGCGAGGGGGCCGGCCGGGAACAGGGGGAAGCGAGTGGGGCCTATTAAGGCCAGCTGAGTGAGAGAGGCGTCTCCAGGGGCATAGTGAGCTCCCCTCCGGACATGCGGAGGTAATTTAGAGAGTGAGTGGCACATCACAGGGTGTATGATTGTAGGATAGGCCCGCCCCCATTCCAGAATCTACAGAGGCAGGCTGCTCAGGCTGATCCCAGAAGTACCAGGGGTACCCAGAAATGAGGGGTACGCGTTCCGCGTGCGAAGAGCCTACAGGGCCAGGGGTCTTTTGGTACGCTGTCCGGGTGCAAAGAAAGTTCGTATTGGTCGTGGGTGCCAAAAGGTAGGGCACGCTGTCCGGGTACGGAGTAGCATTGGTCGGGGGTGCCCAGAAGTACGATGTCCGGGTGTAGGGGGAATGAAAGTTAGGGAAGTCCCAAAGTGCGAGGGATTTAACAATAGGGAGAGTGAGTGAGTCGCACACTGTACATCCGAGTCCTGGCTGTGAGTGGTAACTGGAACTCTGGGCCCAGGTTGACCGGCTGCTTACGGAAACTCAATTGATATACAGGAGAGGAAAAGGGGTGCTGGCTGGGGTAGTGGCTGAGGCCCTAAGGGCGAGTCATCAGGCACTCTGAACACTGGCAGGGGTGGTGCCCAAGCCCTGAGGGCGGGTCATTGGGGCCACTGACGGGTGTTCATAGAGTGAGTGAAGATTACCCAGTGAGAATGGGAGCATACCTGAGTAAGCAAAAACAGCATGAGAAGGAGGAAAAGGGGAAGATAAGGAACATTCCCCCAGATAGTCCACTAGGACAAATGCTGGAACTATGGGGTACTGATGAGGCCACTAAAAATTTGAGCAAAGTTAAAATGATTCATTATTGTATTGAGGTTTGGCCCACTTTAAATTTACCCGGAGAATGGCCGTGGTGTGGAACTAAGGACCCCTGGATGTGCTCGCAATTAAACCAGTATCTGAAATCCCGAGGGGACTCAGATACTGAGCAGATCCTTTATGCTGCCTGCTGGCAGAAACACAGAACCGAAGGTGAAACAGCTAAGATTTGTAAGCTACAAGAGGGAAAGAAGAAAAATGAAAAAGAGAAAAGGGAGGAAAGCAGTCACAATTGGGACCCTCTTGATTATTTGCCCCCTCCTCCTGTTTACCCTGGGATACCCCAAACTGTCCCTGCTAACCCTCCAGCTTTACCTGTGAACCCCTCCCCATCTCTCCAAACCCTGATCCCTATTCCTTCTTCAGCTTGCTCCCCAACAGGATTACCCCCGACAGCTCCACCCTCTCTACCACCTCAGTCTAACCCGACTGTCTCGAGTACTAACCTCTTCTACTCTTCAGCTCTATCCTCGACCTCTCCTAACACTGGCCTAGGCCACTCCCCTTCACCATCTACTGTCCCTTCACCCCCACACAACTGGGAGCTGGACTTGCCAGCCAATACTACTGATTTTGTGGAAACCCCAAAAGGACCCTACTGTAGCACTAGGTCAAGAACAAAGCTCTTCCCCCTAAGGGAAGTCCCGATGGGTGGGGCAGCTGGGGGGGTAGGGTTTGTAAATGCACCTCTGACAGCTTCAGAAGTTAGGGGCTTTAAGAAAGAACTGGGGAATCTGGTTGAAGACCCTGTGGGGATTGCTAAGCAAATAGATCAGTTCCTGGGCCCGAACATTTATATGTGGAGTGAGTTAAATTCCATACTAAACATACTTTTTAATCCAGAAGAAGTTCGGCTGATTAGAACGGCTGGCATACAGGTTTGGGAAAGGGAAAATCGGATGGGCTTCCCAGGAGACCAGAAGTTGCCAGTGGCTGACCCCGGGTGGAACCCAAACAGGGAGGAAGGTAGACGAAATATGGAAGATTACAGAAACTTGATGATAAGAGGCATCAAGGAATCAGTCCCCCGGAGCAATAACACAAAACTGGCCTTTGATGGAGCCCAGGAGAAAGATGAGACCCCAGCAGCCTGGTTAAACAGACTGAGAAAGAACTTCCAGCAGTATTCTAACTTGGATCCAGATAGGCCAGACGGACAAGTGCTTTTAAAATTACAGTTTGTTACCAAATCCTGGCCAGATATAAGGAGGAAATTGGAAAAAGTGGAAGACTGGCAGGAAAAGGGAATAAATGACTTGTTAAGAGAAGCTTTAAAAGTTTATCTGAGGAGAGAAGATGAGAAAGCGAAGACAAAGGCTAGGATTATGGTAGCTGTGGCCAAAGAACGTGTAAGAGATAATAGAGACTCACAAGAGAGGGGAAATGCGAAGCCTCCATCAGGGAGAGGCAGAGGAAAACTGCTATCGCCTTGGGGTACCCCTCCGAGGCCAGGGAAAACCCGAATATGCCACTATTGTGGTGAAGTGGGCCACATAAGGAGATATTGCAAAAAAGTATCCTTTGACAACGCTATTATGAAGGAGCAAGAGGCATTGGAGAAGTTGTTAAAGGGGGAGGGTAATGAAGATTAGGGGTGTCATGGGCTCTATGTATTACGGGACCCAATGAAACACCAAGAAGAGCCCATGGTAAAGTTTGAAGTAGGTCCCCATCATGAGGAATTTGAGTTTCTGGTGGACACCGGTGCGGACAAATCCAGTGTTAATCAGCTTCCAATTAGGACTACAGTTGGGAAACGGACATGTGATATCTTAGGAGCAGAAGGGAAACCCTTCAAAGCTTCTGTCATAGAAAATGTGGAGATCAAAGGAAATTCAAGAAAATGTGTCACTAATCTCATATACTTGCCTAAATTGGACAGTAATTTACTCGGAAGAGACTTACAAGTTCAGTTGGGGGTAGGGATTCTTCCTAAAAAGGGTAAAATGGTGGTCCAGATGATGAAAATGACTGTTGAAGACTTGAATGAAATAAATCCAGAGGTATGGGCTGAAGAGGGGAAGTATGGATACTTAAACATCCCACCTATTAGAGTAGAGATGCAGGAAGGGATACCCCCTATAAGAGTGAAACAATATCCTATTTCTGTGGAAGGTAAAAAAGGGCTGACACCAATTATAAATCATCTACTAACTGAAGGAGTATTAGAACCCTGTATGTCCCCCCATAACACCCCCATTTTGGCAGTGAAGAAGACAGAAAATAAATTTAGGCTTGTGCAAGACTTAAGAGAAGTAAATAAAAGGACAATTACAAGGTACCCAGTGGTACCAAACCCCTACACCCTTCTAAGCAGAATCCATAGAGAACACAGCTGGTTCACTGTGGTAGACCTGAAAGATGCTTTTTGGGCCTGCCCCTTAGCTAAGGAAAGCTGAAATTGGTTTGCCTTTGAGTGGGAGTGCCCCGAAAGTCAGAGAAAGCAGCAGCTAAGGTGGACCCGCCTTCCCCAAAGCTTTACTGAGAGCCCAAATCTATTTGGACAAGCTCTGGAAGAGCTGCTAGGGCAATTCACTCCTGGAGATAACGTACAAATCCTACAGTACGTAGATGACCTCCTAATATCAGGGGAGGAGCAAGATAAAGTAAGGGGAGCCAGCATTAAACTCCTGAATTTCCTAGGGGAAAAAGGCCTTAAGGTATCTAAAAACAAATTACAGTTTGTAGAATTACAGGTAACATATCTTGGACACCTCATTGGGGAAGGGTATAAGAAACTAAGCCCTGAGAGAATCTCAGGCATACTGTCCATCTCGGCTCCAACCACAAAAAGGATGTAAGAAAGCTATTGGGACTATTTGGCTATTGTAAATTATGGATAGAAAAATACTCACAAAGTGTCAAATTTCTATATGAAAAACTGGTCCAACCTGAACCTGTAAAATGGACAGTTGAGAATGAAGAACAGTTAGAAAATTTAAAAGCCAAATTATCCTCAGCCCCAGTTCTTAGTCTTCCTGACCTTAAGAAGGGCTTTGACTTATTCATAAATGCAGAAGGGGGAATAGCCTATGGGGTGTTAACCCAAGAGTGGGGGGGGACACAAAAAGCCTGTTGCATACCTTTCTAAGCTCCTGGACCCAGTCGCAAGGGGATGGCCAGCTTGTCTTCAAGCTGTGGCAGCCACAGCAGTCCTTGTAGAAGAAGCACAAAAGCTGACACTACAAGGAAAAATCATTGCACACACCCCCCATGATCTCAGAGCAGTGTTGAGTCAAAAAGCCCAACAAAGGTTAACAGACTCAAGGATCCTAAAATATGAAGTGATTCTGACAAATGCTGAAAATCTAGAATTAATCACATCCAAAAGCTTAAATCCTGCACAATTCCTCTCAGGGGAGCCCATACCCACTCTGGAACATAATTGCTTGGAAGTCATGGACCTGCAAACAAAAGCAAGGGAGGACCTTGAGGATATACCCCTGCCATATAGGAGGGTGTTTTTCATTGATGGATCATCTAAAATGGTGGAAGGAAAGAGAATATCAGGCTATGCAATAGTCGAGGGTATTAACAAACAGAGTTTGAAAGTTATAGAGAAAGAAAAATTGCCCTCGAGCTGGTCCGCTCAGTGCTGTGAGGTCTATGCTCTTAAAAGGGGATTGGACCTGTTAGAACAAGATCAAGGTACAATTTACACCGACTCACGGTATGCCTTTGGAATTGTGCACACATCTGGAAAAATTTGGGAAGAAAGAGGCTACCTAAATTCCAAGGGAAAAGATTTGATACATAAAGAACTAATTAAGTTGGTATTAAAATCCCTTATGAAACCCAGGGAAATTGCAATAGTGCATGTCAAGGGACATCAAAAAGGGATTTTGAAGGAAGAGGCAATCAAGCAGCTGACAAAGCCGCCAAGTTAGCAGCCCAAAACCTGGGGGAGCCAATAAAGATTTTGACTGTGACTGATTTGCCAGCTGACAAAGAAAAAGAACCAATATATGATGAACATGAGTTGAGAGAAAAAAAGAAGTTAGGGCTGCACCAAGGGAAGCAAGGGGAATGGTTAACCCCAGATAGACGAAAGTTTTTAAATAAAGCCCCAGCTCAAAAAATGCTAACAAAAATACACAGTCTGACCCACTGGGGCACCCAAGGGTTATGTGATCATTTTTTTAAGAGAATATTTATGTATTGGAGTATATAATCTGGCCAAAGCAGTTACTGAAGGGTGCCTTATATGCCAAAAGGTAAATCAGAAAGCAATGAGGAAGAATACCTCAGGAGGAAGGCAAATAGCATTAAGACCCTTTCAAAATATACAAATAGATTTTACCGAAATGCCTTCAGTACAAGGTTACAAGTATCTACTTGTTATGGTTGATCATTTAACCCATTGGGTGGAAGCCTTTCCTACTAAAAAGGAAACGGCACAAGTGGTAGTAAAAATATTATTGGAACACATCATCCCCCGGTATGGGCTAGTGAATAATATTGATTCAGACCGAGGTCCTCATTTTGTAGCCAAAATTTTACATGATGTCATTAAAGCCTTAGGAATCAGGTGGCGGTTGCATACACCCTGGCATCCCCAAAGTTCAGGGAGAGTTGAGAGGATGAATAAAACCCTCAAAAATGTATTAACTAAATTGATAACTGAAACAGGAATGAATTGGCTCAAGTGTCTGCCCCTGGCCCTTCTGCGAATCCGGGTCCGACCAAGATCTGACATAGGGGCTTCACCATATGAGATGATGTTTGGACTCCCCTTCTTACTGACCCCCTATAGCACTGGGGATTATTTAGAAGGAGAGGCCGCTACCCAGGAATATGTAAAAACAATTGGAAAGACCTTGGCAGATCTTAAAAGAAGAGGGTATCTTCCTCAAACCTCTCCCTTGGACACTGACATGCACCAAATAAAACCAGGAGACTGGGTTTTAATTAAGTCCTGGAATACCACCCCACTAACTCCCAAATTCGAAGGCCCGTTCCAAGTTCTGCTCACTACTCATACTGCAGTGCGAACCCAGGAAAAGGGCTGGACCCACATCATTAGAGTGAAAGGACCATTACCGCCCCCGAGTGATCCCTCTGACCCCAACAAGGGGTCAGATCCCTCTGACCCTACAACCCCAACAAGGGTTCCCTCTGAGTGGACTGCCACTCGAGTTCCAGACACCCTCAAAGTAACTCTCAGGAAACAACCAAAAACCAGTTAAAGACAATAAGGGACAAAAACAGTTACTACAAGCTGTCGTTACCATTGTTAAAAATCCACATTGTTATAAGAGGTTAAAAAGTGTTAACATAGAAGTGTAAAATAATGGTTAAATCCGATGTTATAAATTGTTATAATGAGTCACAAAGTGTTAATGTAAAAGTAATAAGTGGCAGTAATTCTTAATTTAAAAATTAAATCTCTCATAGGGCACACCCAAAGGGAGCTAACTAAAACGAAGAAAAAGGTGGAAGGTGGGAATAAACAAGGGAGAACTCCACAAATCCAGCCTAAGAACTCCCTGACCCAAGAGGCAAGACCAGGTGAGACCAAAGAGAACCCTCAGAGCGAGATGGGGGCGGTTCATACTGGACTCTTGGAGAGACTGATAGTAGTCCTATTGATAAGCAAGTTTACAGATGGGGCTTGCTCCAAAGGCTATCATCCAACTTATGATGGGGAGAATCTACAATCCCTTATAAGAGTTCACACCCATGTGAATCCCACATGTTTTGACATAACCCAGTTATCCACCTGTCAAGAAGAGGAAAAACAATACTGGATTGCAAGAAATGCTGCCACATTTAAGCAGTGCCTGACTGGGGAGTGCCCTATCAGAGAGTGGTTCTGTTTTGAAGAGTTAAGAAATACAGAGGGAGTAGCAGATCTGATAAAAGAAAAACCACTGGTAGTAAAAAAGAATGAAATAGATGAACCCCTTGAGAAAAAACTATTTATTGATCTAGTAAAAGAGATCAGCCATGAACTAAATATAACAAACTGCTGGATATGTGAAAGCACACAAATGACTGATGTATGGCCCTGGGAAGGGACAAGCTTATCACCCCTAGACATCCTGAGATGGAAGTTAATAACGTGGAAAACGTATAAAACCTTCCTAGGAAGAATGGCTTGTAAAAGGTACTTACTGATCAAAGAGTTAAAACAAAAATTGATCCCCAGGGAACCTGGGAAATGTTGGTCTATTGGGAAAAAAGAATCAGGGTGCGTCTGTAATAAAAGTTATGGTCTACATGAGTGCACTGATAAAGGGACCAATTCTTTTTGGGGAATCAGAGAGATTTCAAAATATTGGGAACACCCCTATGACACACAAAACACATCCTGGAAAGCCCCAAAACACCTCTTTTGGATTTGTGGTGACAAAACCTACACCCATCTCCCAGGAGATTGGGCGGGTAGCTGCACCATAAGAATCATCAAACCAGCCTTCTCCCTCCTCCCACGAGAATCAAGAAACCATTTGGGCATACCCTTATATGACAATTTAAAAAGAAATAACCGAAAGAGGAAGACTGTAATTGGTATGAGCAGCACCCAAACATAGAAGAGTAAAATATGGACGCCAAAAAAATGGTAAAAACATATGGACCAGCAACTTGGGCACAAGATAGATCATGGAGGTACCGAACTCCAATTTACATGTTGAATAGAATTATCAAATTACAGGCAGTATTAGAAATAATATCAAACAAAACAGCCCTTGCTCTTGATCATATCAATAACCAATTGGCACAAACAAGAGCAGTAGTTTATCAAATCAGGCTAGCAGTTGATTACAAAAGTGAGGTAATCAAAAATATTTCCAAGGAAATACAAAAAATTGCATATGTAGGTACCCAAGAATGGAAGCCCTTAATTAATATGGACTGGTGGGACAACTTCTGGTCCTTTAAAGGAGCCTGGTGGAAAAAGTAGTGTTCATTGCAATAAGTGCCTTTGCCAGTCTCCTACTTCTCCCCTGCATACTTCCCTGTCTAATTCGAACTATAGGCACTACTGTTCAAGCTAGTCTCCAAATCCCTGAAGTAGGTATTCAGAAACCCACAAATACAATGAGATTAGAACCCCAAGAAGAAGAACTAAGCACAGCAAAAAGAATTTATAACCAATACCAAGAATTAAAACAAATTTATTCCCTTGAATCAGAAATGGCCAATTGATGCGGGCAAAAGCCCGATCAAAGAAATAGAGGGGGGATTGAAAGAAATAGAGAGCCCCAGGTTATGCACTCCCAAGTTGTACTGTTATACTGTTTGCTGTAAAATTAAAGTTGCACTGTTACTTGCCTGTTTTAAACTGTTCATGTTGAATCTGTACCCCTGAATTTCTGCTCGTTATGTCCCGAGTTTTGTACTCTTTCTCCCTGGGTTCTGGCCTCCCCTCTCCCCGTCGGGTGAGCCTGCCGCTGCTTCCTGCTGCCCCCCCCCCCCGCTGCCTGCCCGTCGAGCTGCGGACACCGCCCCGTATGGAAATCAGAAGACTCCCAGGGTGCCTAGCTACGGCCGGAAGTCCAGTCAACGCTAGAAAAAACCCCTAAAAAGCAGCGAGCCGACACAGAAACTGGACCTAAGAAGGACAAAGCTGTGCGAGGCACACGTCCAGCTACCTGCAGGTAGCAGGTATTTTTGTTACCTTCTCGCCATGACTTGAAAGGAACTGGAGAGGGGTGACCCCCCTAGACCACACGAGCCAAGGTGATTCTTTGGTAACTCCCGTGAGGAGGGAATCCCGACTCTGGAGCATCAGCAGCAGATTCGACTGCACCTCCTCCTCCGTGGTGTCCACTGGGAGCAGCAGCGGTGTGTGCAGCCCCTCGAGTCCCTACCCAGAGCTGATTTCTAATAAAGGCCTTTTCAAAGGAGCTGGTCTCCTGGCCCATTTATAACACCGAGGAGATCAGCATCACTATGAAGAGACAAAAAGAACTATAGAAATGCAGGACTGGGTAGAAGGTGCCAGCTCCGGCATTCCCCAAGTCCCCCTGATACCCGGACTTCCAAACATGTTCGGGCTAATCCACTGTGCTACCTAACATGTCTTGACTTGTTCGGAGGGGAAAAAGTATAAGACTGGCAGGCAGGGGCGCAGAGGGGTGTGAGACCTGGGGGTGCTGTGTCGCAGGACACACACGAGAGAGGTCTCACCCAGTGCACACTGCCTGTTTCCTCGCTCCTTGACTCTGATCAATTTCGGTATTGGCTTAGTCAATTTTTGCGCTTGTGGCTTTTTCGCTGGCAATCTGACAATAAATTCTATTTTACTATAATTGGCCTTTTTCATTTATAACAGAGTCAAACTGCTTCTTGCTGGTCGTGTCTCTGTAAATATTTGTGTGTTGGGGCCAGGGGGAGGGTAAGAATCTTTCCTCTGGAATTCCTGGAATGAATGGAGTTAATTTTCCAGGTGGGTGTTCCCAGCTCCCTCCCTCCTGCTGAGCTGTGAACACTGGGTATGGTTTCACCTGTAGTCTTGAAAGATCTTTGCCTTTACACTGGAGATCTGCTCCTGCCTCTTCCCACAGAGCCTGAAGGAACCTTTCCAGCTGCCCTGGGAGATCTATATACTGAGAAGGCCCTGGCTGAAGTCTTAAACCAGCAGCTCTGAACTGGTCTGGCTTTCCGGCCCCTTTGGCCACTGTACTGTCCTTATTCAATGAACTTAGAAACTTGACCTAAGTGAATAATGTACGATTTTAAACTCTGATTTGTAGCTTTAATAAAGGATTTACTAAAGAAACCTGGCTTGGAGTTGGAATTATTGTGCACAACACCCCCCAGCCTCCTCTAGGCTCTCTGCACTTACACTTGGTCTTAAAACCAGTCCAGGAGTTGCTGCCACTGGGACCTGCTCAGGTCTTTCTGTCCAGACACCCCGAACAAGGTCCTGCTGCTTTTCCTTGCCCTCACCCCTAAGTTATGAGTCTCAGCAGGAAGAAAAGGTGATAAATGTAATTTTTGTTAAATTAAATTTTTCCTCTACTGTCAATGGTGGTGACCCAGCCCTTCCCTGGGACATGCACAGGGATGTGGGATTTGGGCTGTAGTTTCCCTGACCTGAGAATCGTCTTTATCTGTTGAATGAGGGCTCTGCCAACTTAGGGAATCCCAGGATGATTTGAGTTGGAGGGGGCCTTAAAGATCATCCACTATCGCAGGTTGCTCCAAGCCCAGTCCAAACTGACCTTGGACACTTCCAGGGATCCAGGGGCAGCCACAGCTTCTCTGGGCATCCTGTTCCAGGGCCTCCCCACCCTCACAGAGAAGAATTCCTTCCCAAAATCCCCTTCAGTCCTCTCCCTGCTTTCCAAGTCTATAAAGGCCCTGAGAGCTGTAAAATATTTCTAGAGTGATTTAAATGAGCTTGGAAGTTCTGAGGGCTTATGCCCTAATAGAAGATTGTCCCATCCCAAATGTCATCCATATATAAAAAATTAAATATATGTCTTGGTTTGGAAAGACAGGTACCTGCTAAGGAAGGCAGGAGCCTCCCTTGAAATGGAAAATATAAACCCCCTCCCTCCAAATTATAATTTTGAAATTAAGGGCTCTCAGGCAAAGATATGGGAATAGGAATAACAGTTCTTTACTAGGAAAATTAAACTAAAAATGCAGTAGCACACAAGAAAAACACTGACAGTCAGAATACAACCTGACACCCTATTGGTCAGGATGTTGGTAGCAGTCCAATAAAAAAGTGGTGGCTGCAGTTCTCCTGGAGCAACAGATGTGGCTCTATTGAAGCGGTGATCCTGTAGAAGGGTGTAGGTTTCCTCTGAAGGTCCAGTGGTGTTGCAGATGGGTCTGGTCTTCCTCTGGGAATCCAGTGGAAACAGGCTGCCTTGGTGTTCTGACTCTCAGATTTTATCCAGGTAGGAATGCTGGGCTCCTCCTGCTGGGTGGAGCATCTCACAATGGGATGATGTAATTTTATCAGTCATGCAGTGAGACTCAATGGCCCATTAACAGAAGATATCTCCCTGGAGGGAGGATGGGTCATGGAAGAGGTAAAGAACACTGCCCCATCTGGTTTTAACAGCTGGTCCATTAACAGAAGATTCCCCCCTGCATCCCCAGATGGTAATAGAACACATACTTTTGGTTACATCTTGCATTGCAACCTAAGACAACACATTATATACTATATATAATTATATTATATATATCTAAGATATTTATATACATATAATTATTTTAGAAAAATGTATATTTATGTATAATATATATTCCTGTATTATATATTCAATATTATGTAAAAAAATATATGTCTGTGAAATTTTTATCTCTATATTTTAGAGAGATCTATATTTTTATATAGATATTATGGTTATTATATATATCATATATTTTAGATCTATATATAAAAAATATATATAATTCATGAGCATTATGTAAGCCAGTGTTACATGTTTCTATATATAGTTGTCTTGGGTTGTGAAACCAAAAATGTGTATTTTATTTCATCTGCTGAAAGCAGTTGGGGAGATGTTTTTCTTTATCTCTTGTAACTCTGGGAGGAGGGGGGCGGATGCCTTTTGATAATGGGCCAACTGTTAAAACCAGGTGGGGCAGTGTTTCTTATCTCTTTTCACAATGGGCCGATAAGACTCCCCAAGCTGTTCTCTTCCCCAAGCTGTTCTCCTCCCCAAAGCAGTACATCCATAAAGCAGTACATCCACATTCCATCATCCTATTGTGAGATGCTCCACCCAGTGGGGGGAGCCAACCATTCCTACCTGGATAAAACTGAGACACAGGGACACGAAAGCTGCTAGCTTCACCCAATTTTCTGGGAGGAAGACTGGACCCTTCTCACCATCACTGGACCCTTTTCACCATCACTGAACCCGTTTTCGACAGGATCATCTCTACTTCACCAGAACCACATCTGCCACTCCAGGAGGACTCACTTTTGGACTGCTTCCAACACCCTGACCAACAGGGTGTCAGGTTGTAGCTCTGAGTCTGTCAGGGTTCTCCAAAACTGGTGTGTGTTTGTTTGCTTGTTTGGTTGGGTGGTTTTGTTTTCTACTACATTTGTATTGTTAATATTCCTAGTAAAGAACTGTTATTCCTATTCCCAAATCTTTGCCTGAAAGCCCTTAATTGCAAAATTATAATTTGGCGGGGGGTGAGGGGTTTACATTCTCCATTCCAAGGGAAACTCCAGCTTTCCCTAGAAGATATCTGTCTTTCCAAACCAAGACAGAATTCCAAGACAATAGTGTATATGAATAAATATAGCACTATATATAAAATAAACATTTATATTTGATAATATTTTAATATTAAATATCTATATATTGTATAATACATAATATATATAGTATAAAAATATATTTAAATATATAAATATAGCACTATACATAATATGTATAAACTATATTCTATATAGGAATACACATATAAGATACATAATAATATAAATATTATATATTTATGTAAATATATATGTGAAATATATGTAGATAGAGATATAGCTATAGATATGTATGTGTTTATAAAAGACAGCTATGATACACATGAGAATTGTTGTGTATTATAAATTGCTTTGTATCTTTATTATAGATTATACAATACTTAGTATAAAATATATATTATATAATGTAATATATTGTATCTGTTATACAAAATAGATATATTAATGTATTCTATTCTCTAGAGGCTCTACACAAGGCAATAATCAATAAAGTACCAGTAGACAGGGCATCTCAAAACCCTGCTGTGATTGTTCTACAGGAGGTGTTATTATAAATGGAAATGAGTTTCTGAGGGGTGCATTCTAGATGTGGCTGCCTAAACGCATAAATATAAAATATTAAAAAAATTTAACATTAGGGGGTATCACATAGTTCTATTTATATAGAAATATATAAATATGAACAGTATATTTGTGAGAACAGAGTCTGTGAGAGTGTTGGTGTGGTCAATTAAAAAAAACCCACATTATTTGGTTTATATGGGCAAATGGTCGGTGCTGCAACTTCAAAATTGGTGTGGGAGGGGGCTGAGACTGTAAACACAAGGACCTATAGAAATGAGGAAATCACAAATAGGTGGGTGTATAACACAAGCATATAGGAATAGTATATATAAAAGGTGTTTATATAAAGGTATTATATATTATATACAAAAGTTATTGATATATATTACATGTATTATTATATCTTTATGAATTACTATATATATTTCTATATATTATATGTGTTTATATTTATATCTTTATTATATATTGATGTACATATTATATATTGGGATATAAAATACATTAATTATATGCTTAACTTATATAGTATATTATTATAAACCCGTATATGGTCATAATATATATAATAAAACATATATAATGTATATGTAGTGGGTTTGTGCATGCATAATTACTGTATATTCTCTACATATTAATCCATATTCTATGTATTTTGTGTTATGTATTGCATTATATATATGCAAAATTAATGTATATGTTATTATATTAAAACATATTTATATGCTTTACATAATATATGGTTATATATTACATAATGTATACATTATGACATATACCATAAAAATATAAATTATATAATATATAGAATAAAGTGCTTCTGTGCACTAGTGTGTATTCTCCATATACTTACACTATATTCTACATATTTCATGTTTGGATATGATATAGACGTTATATGCAAAAGGTATTTATATATATTATATAAAATATATAAAATACATGCTTTGCATTATATAGCATATGATTGTCATTGTATATTTTAGAATGTGTGCATAATATGTAAAATATAATTTATATATTAAGTGTTTCTGTGCATGCATAATTACTGTGTATTCTCTTTATATACACTATATTCTTTATATTTTATATATGTGTGTATGCAAATATGTATGTATATATAGATATTGATGTATGTGTATAGACAAATGTATATATATTAAAAACAGTGTCTGGGTGTGCTGTCTGGGCTTTTTCTGTTCTCTGTCTTTTTAAGAAGTTTTTCTAAAGTTCTATTTCAGCCTTCTGTGTTTACCTTTTGCAATGGAGTCTCTCACAATTTTCACATAAACAACCTATTGTTATTGTAACTGTCTTTCCATGTTTACATTCTTCTCATAAGGAGGAGACTCTTGATGGACTGTTGGGTTGACCAGTGTGGTTGGAGAGGAAGATTTTCTTCCTCCAATCCATGGTCGCTGTTGGAATTCTATAAATGTTGAGGTCAGTAAATAAACCTGCCCTTTTTGCCTTGGACATCTCAGTGTGTGAGTGTCTTTTCTTTTGTGTCATGCTGCGACATGGGTGAGTTTTGAGTGTACAAGGCAATTACATGTGTGCGTATATGATAAATATCTAACACATTGTCCTGGTTTAGGGTAAATTTGGGAGAAAACCTCCAAATGGGGTCCCTCCAGAACAGCAAATTCAAGCGCTCCCCCAACTGGTTTGGGAAAAGATTTCCTTGGAGAAAAGTGAAAAAAAACTATTTATTTAACAATCAAAGTATCTACAAGCATAAAAAATTAATAATATGAAACAATAAAACCTCTCGCTATTCAAAGAGATGACAAATTCAGAAAGTCCCTGTTGTAGAGTGTAGCTCGGCTCGCTCAGTCTCTTTTCAGTCCCTCCGGTGCTGGAAAATGCTGAAGCCCAGGCCCCAGTGGGCCACAGGTGTGAGCTCCCAGTGCTCTTCTGAGTTTTCAGTCCAGAGCAGGTTTGAACAGTTCCAAGAAAAGGAAAGAAAAAAAAAAACAGTCCAGGGAACTTCTCTGCCTCAGCTAGCTAAAACCAATTAAAAGCAAAGGAGATCTCTGTCCTGTTGTCTGTCCGTGCTGCAGACAATGCAGTCCAGGAGCAGAATGTGGAGGAGTGAGTGCAGTTTCTGAAAACAAACTCCGCACTGCTTCTTTCTCCCCCCCTTTGCTCTCGGAACCAGTCTTAAAGGTACAGAACATAATATCCAACATAAACAGAACAGACGATTGGGGCATCCTAAAGTCACCCTAGGACACACATATATACACATATATATATGAAACATACACATATATATATAAACAATACATGTATATATAGGTGTGTATATATAAATTATATCTAAATTAATATTAGAATACATAAAAATTATAGAAAATATATAGAAAACCCCCTGCCCCCTCACCCAGGTGTGTGCACAAGACACCAAGGCCGGGTTACAAACACTCTCCACTTTATTTCCACACTCCTGAGGCACAAATGGGGCCTTCTTGCCCATTCCTACCCTCTGGAGTCCATGTGAATCCCACAGGAAGCACTCCATGAATCCCATGGGAAGGGGTCCCATGGATCCCATGGGAAAAGCTCCCATGAATCCCAGGGAAGGGCTGTGGGCCCTCACAAGGCATCATAGCTGTCATCATCCTCATGCTTCCTCTTGAGCGGGTTGGAATCAGTGGTGCCAGATGGGACCATGTTGGTGGTGATCAGGATGTTCTTGGGGCCGATCAGGGATGGGTTGATCAGGACGTTCTGCACTGTGGGAGTGGTGGGAGTGGCTGTGGGAATCATGGAAAGGGTTCACTGAAAGCTTGGAGCAAACCCTGCATTATTCCAGGTTCAGAAAGCGCCGCGTTGCCAGAATGTTCTGGGGGGTTCAATCCAAGAGGGAGGATGGGGAAATGCTGGAGGGGGTGAGGACACAAGGGGGAGAGTGAAACAGGAGCCAGGGTGGGAGGGAGCTGCCCAGGATGGCAATGTTCTGGCTGCCATGGCTGTGCTGAGAATGGGAATTAACACTGGAAGTTCCTGGAATAAGGAGAGGGGAAGCAATTCCTACACCAGCTTGGCCAGAGCAGCTGTGGCTGCCTTATCCCTGGAATGTTCCAGGCCAGCTTGGAGCAGCATGGAAGGTGTCTCTGACCATGGCAGGGGGTGGGACTGGATGAGCTTCTCCCTCCCAACCCAGGCACCCTGTGGCTGTGTGGTTATCCCTGTTTCCATCCCCAGGAATCCCAGGAATACCTGACTTCCCAGCGGGCTGTGAGGACGGGATCTGGACAGTGAAGCGCTGCCCTGCCAGTGACACCGGCGCTCCCACCTTGGCTGACACCGACACAGTCTGGGCTGAGGGGGTACCTGGATTTAACATAACCCCACCAAAATAAATCCAAATAAATCCATAAACACTCCTAAAACTCCCTCCCAAGTGGAACCTGTTATTAGACACAGTGGGAATGGACAGGAACACAAGGACACCAGATATAAGGAGTCAGATTTCCAGGCAGAGCTGCACATTTCTCATTTCCCAACGTTTACCCCAGCCCTACGGAATTCCAGACTATAAACACACACTAATTTTTAGGGCACAGCTCTCAATTTTAAGATCCTTTTGAAAATGGATCTTTCCCAGTGCTATTTAATTCAGCATCATACTGACATTGAGGAAAACAACCCTAAATTTAAGTAAAGTTCTTGAATAGTCCCTTAAGTAAAGAATTTATCACAAATACAGAACATCTGTAATGCATTTACGTTTAAATGTTAAGTGTAATAATAAAGATTAATTTATGAAATTAACTTCCTGATGCTGTCAAACAATATAAGGCCAAGCAGTCCCTGACATTCCCTCAGGGTCTGAAAAGTGTTTAAAATTATTCCTCTTTATTTTTCCTTCCTAAAATAAAGGTGGAAATCCCCTGTGGAGCTGTTTCCTACCCAGAGTGGGAGTACTGGGCCTGCTGCTCACAGCGCCCATGCTCAGGCGAGGGACTGTGATCCTGCCTGTTGTGGAGGAGACCTGTGGGGAGAGAACCAGGGAATCAGGGAATGGCTTGGAATAAATAGGAAAGTCCCCCCGCCACTGAGGCATTCAGGGCTTCCTAGCAAAGGAAATGTTTTCCCTCTAAAGCAGAAACAACTGAGGTGGAAGTAAAAAATACTTTTTAATATCTGCACCAAAGCCTGACTTGTGCCTCTGACAACCTGACATTAAACCTGACAGTTCTTCCTGGACATCAGGAGGAATTTCTTCATGGAAAGGGTGTTCAGGCATTGGAAGGGGCTGCCCAGGGAGGTATTGGAGTCTTCATCCCTGGCAGTGTCCAGGGAATGACTGGACATGGCACTCAGTGGTGGGGATCAGGCACAGGTTGGATTTGATGATCCTGGAGGGCTTTTCCATCCTCAATGATTATGGGATTCTGCAGTATTTCTTTAACACTACAGTATTCCCATACTTTAAATTTTCCCATATTTTAACATTTCCCATATTTTAAAATTCCCATTTAAAATCAACCAACGACAATTTGCAAATCCAGTCTGGAAACCTCTGAGCTGACACACACAGGCCAATATTCACCCACACCTTTCAGAGGTGTGGAAAACTGCAATTTAACACCACTCCCAACCCCCCAGGGGTGAACTCCCAATCCTTGAGCAATCCTTACCTTCTTCTGCAGGGATTTGAGGCGGTAGTTGGGGGCAGTCAGGCAGTACCTGTCGGGCGGCAGCCGCGGGCCCGAGTACGGCTTGATCAGTGGCAGCGGCGTCTGGTTCTTCTGCCGGGCAATGTCCAGCAGGAACTGCAGAGACACGGACACATCCCTGTGTCCTAGTCTCATCCCTGTGTCCCAGCCTCATCCCTGTGTCCCAGCCTCATCCCCGTGTCCCGGCCCCAGCCTGCTCTGGGATGCCCAGCCCTGGCTGCACTCACGTCCCGGGGCGGAGGGGATGTGAAGGACTGGTCAGTCTGGCACTGGATCGCCAGGCGCACGTCATCTGCATCCACGCTCGACTTCTTGGCATGGCTTGAGTAGATCTTGGCATCCTCCAGGATCGTGGTCACATATCCTGGGGGAAACAGGCTCTGGGATGAGGCTGGGTTAAATGAAATACTCCCCATCCCCATCCTGATCTCACCCGGCTGGCACGGAAAACTCTGCGGCCTCCAGGTACTGCTCTAACTGCCCGAGGACAGCGTTGGATGGGATGATAGGAAGGAATTCTTTGCTGTCAGGCCTTGGCACAGCGTGCCCAGAGAAGCTGTGTCTGCCCCTGGATCCCTGGAAGTGTCCAAGGCCAGGCTGGACGCGGCTTGGAGCAACCTGGAACAGTGGAAGGTGCCCCTGCCCAAAACATCCCGGGATTTGTGATTCTGTGATTACTTTTAAAGTGTCATAGAATTACAGCGGGAAAAGGTCTCCACGGTCACTGAGTCTGACAGGGGAGCTCCCATGGAAACACGGATTCACAGCGCACATCCCTGCTCCAGACAACACGTCCCTGCTCCACCTGGGGTTTGCCTGCGCACTTCCCGCCCGGCCCCGCTTACTGTAGGCAAACTCCAGCATCTGGTTGATGACGCGCGGCTCGTACTCGGTGATGCCCATGTCCTTGAGGATCTGCGCCATCACCTGCGGGGGGGGGGGGGGGGGGAACACATGCACCGCTTAGCCTTTCGAACCCCCCCCCGGTGCCGCCCGGATCCCCCCGGGCCCCGCGGTACCTGCGCGTCTTTAGGGGCGCTCTTGGGAGACGCCATCTTGGCCGCCTCCATAGATTCCAGTCACGTGACACAAGGAGGTGGCTACGGCGGCCAGGAGGGAGGCGTTACTATGGAGACGCGGCCTAGCGGGGTTGCCATGGAGATGCGGACTGGCAGGGCAGAAATTCATTTTACTATAAATATTCATGTAGGCCAACGGATGCACAGAACAAATCTGCTGGGTTCAAGTGACTGTTTTCCCGCTCCCCCTGCTGCAGACAGCCCAGTGTCCCCTGAAAGAAATAGCCTCAGGTTATGCACTCCTAAGTTGTACTGTTGTGCTGTTTTGCTGTAAAATTAAAGTTGCACTGTTACTTGCCTGTTTTAAACTGTTCATGTTTAATCTGTACCCTGAATTTCTGCTTGTTATGTCCAAGTTCTGTACCCTTTCTCCCTGAATTCTGAGTTTTCCCCTCTCCATCGGGTAAAAGCCCGCCGCCGCTTCCTGTTGTCCCCCCTGCTGCCCCCTGCTGCTCCCTGCCACCTGCCGTCGAGCTGCAGACACCGCCCCGTATGGAGATGAAGAAGCTCCCATGGTGCCTGGCTGCGGCCAGGAGTCCAGTTGGAGCTAGAAAAGCCCCTGGGACAGCGAGCCGACACAGAAACTGGACCTAAGAAGGACAAAGCTGTGCGAGGCACACATCCAGCTACCTGCAGGTAGCAGGTATTTTTTGTTACTGTCTCGCCATGACCTGAAAGGAACTGGAGAGAGGTGACCCCCCTGGACCACACGAGCCAAAGCGATTCTATGGAAACCCCCGTGAGGAAGGAATCCCGACTCTGCAGCAGCAGCAGCAGCAGCAGCAGATTCGATTGCACCTCCTCCTCCGTGGTGTCTACTGGGAGCAGCGGCGGCGTGTGCAGCCCCTCGAGCCCCCTACCCAGAGCTGATTTCTAATAAAGGCCTTTTCAAAGGAGCCGGTCTCCTGGCCCATTTATAACATCCCCCATCTGCCCTGTGGTGATGCAGGAGGGGATGTTTTGTTATTTCATTAACAACTCTGAAGCCACTTTTTAAATTGCCAGCATTCCCAGGATTAACTAAAAATGACTGTGTTCCCTCTGTTCTGAAAATGACAGGTTCCACTTCAGAAGCAAATTTAAGAGCTTTTTAAAGCTGGTTTTCATGGTAGCTGCCTGGATTTGGAAGCCATTTAGAGCACATTCCATGTGAGTTTTGTCAAAGTTTCTCACTTTCTGAGGCAAAACAGAAACAAAAATAAAGTTTCGTTGTGATTTTGTCAGGCAGGTGATCAGCAGTGTTCCAGAAGCAGTTGCAATGTGTTATAATCTGGGATGGTTTGACTGCAGCCAGGTCTGGAGGAAGAGGATGTGCTGGGGACTCCCATCCCAGTTCCTCAGAGACAGGGAGAAACCAAGATCTGCTCCCTCTGATCTGCACTGCGGAATGTTATAAGTGTGTCCCGATAATTGACTAGACACAAGCCCAATTAAAATAATATTGGAATTTATTAAGCAAGCAACAGTAAGCAAAACAGCGCTGGGCGGCCGGGGGTTCTCCTGTCCCACCAGGCTCACACCCTACCACCGAGAGTCTCTGCTTTTTATACTTTGCAGCTTCCTGTGACACGTATATCTTTTCTGTTTCTTTTGTGTTTGTGCAAAGTGTTGCTGGAGGGGTCTTTATCGCTTCCCGGTAGTGGTGGTCGTGGGAATGGAGTTTTGTAGCTGATCTCTGCAAAAACTGGTTACTCAGCTTTTAGTTCTGCTTATCTTTTGTTTACTTTGCCGGATGTTTGAAGAAATAGTCTTGATGAGATCACAAGGTGCTTCTGTAGCATGGTTTTAGTGAACAATTACTGATGGTAATTTATTACAATCCTCCCCTTTTTTATTTTGTTCACTGAACTGCTGCTTCTAATCTACTTTTTACTATTTCAATTAGTTTATTGAATATACATGGTCCAAATGTTAATCTCAGAACTAGCAAGATTACTGGTAGCCACAATATGTGGTATTGTGTTGTCTCTTGTTATGGCTAAGGTAATTACTACAATAGTTACAGCCTTCCACATAATGTCTATAATAACTATTAGTCTATTTATTTGGGGTTCCAAGTGAGCTTCAGCCTCAGTTCGTTATCGCCTGGTGTGACCTTCCAAATTTCCTCTGAGGCTTTCTTCACTCGGGCGTGATGGATCCAGGCCTTCTGTTCTTTGATTTTAATTGCAGTGAAGGTAGTGAGGAGCACCTGGAATGGTCCTTCTCACTGCGGTTCTAAGGTCTTTTCTGCAAAAGACTTAACGTACACATAATCCCCAGGTTGTACATCATGTACGGGGCCATCTAGTTCTCTGTTTTGAGCTCCAGCCACATATTTCTCAATTTCTCTAAGTTGTTCATTTAGGGCCACCATATATCTATGTAGGGTTTCTTCCCCTACTTGAATAGGTGTTGTTCTCTCTTGAACTGTATATGGCGTTCTATACAATATTCTAAAAAAGCTTAGCTTCTTTTTTTTTGCCCTTGGTTTTGTCCGAATTCGCAATAATGCCAATGGAAGAGCCTGGGGCTAGGGCAAATTTGCTTCTTGCCCCAGTCTCACAATTTGTTGTTTATGCAATTCCCAGTCTATTCCTAGGTGGTGACTTATTTGTTGTACAATTTTTGAAATAAAGTGTGGCCCCCTATCTGAGGATATGGTGGCTGGAACTCCAAATTGTGGTATTATTCCTTACAACAGTGCTTTGGTCACCTCTCAAGCCTTAGCTGTCCTAGCAGGAAAGGCTTCTGGCCATCCTGAAAAGGTATCAGTTAACACCAATAGGTAACGGTACCCCGCCGCTTCCTGGGCAGTTCTGTAAAGTCAATTTGCCATTGTTGCCCAGGTCCACAGCCTTTTCCAATTTGTCCCACTCTAGGCTTTGGGGTATTTTTAGGGTTAGTTCGGAGGCAAAAGCTACACTGACAAGTTACTTGTATCACTGTGCCCTGCAATTTCCTGGCCATGATTCTTTCTTTCAAATGGTTATACAGGGCATCTATTCCCCAGTGTGTTTTCTCATGTTCTCTCTGTACTAATGACCACAACAAATAGGAGGGCACTACAAGTTTCCCTTCTTCTGTTACAGCTCATCTCTCCTGGTTATAACTTGCCTTCTGTACTTTGACAAGTTTCTTATCCTTTTTATTGTAATAATAGCTTACCTTCAATAGAAATTTTTCTATCTGGAATCAATGCTGCCTCAATTGTCTCATCAGGTATCTCACCTTTTGCTACTTCTTTTGCCTCTCTATTTGCCAGCATATTCTTTCTTCCAATTCAGAGCTCACTTTTTGGTGCGCTTTGATGTGCATGATGGCTCTGTGTGCATGAACTACACCAAATGCATACCTTGAGTTTGTGTAGATGTTAAGTTTCTTTCCTTCTGCCAGCTCTAGGACTCAAATTAAGACAATTATTTCAGCCTTCTGTGCAGAGGTATTTGTTGGTAATGGTCCAGACTCTATTACCTCTCTGCTTGTGGTAACTGCATACCCAGCATGCCTCTTTCCACTGATGACATAGCTGCTCCCGTCAGTGAACCAGGCCTCAGCATCCTCAAGCGGGGTGTCCTTCAGATCCGGGCAGCTGGAGTAGGTGGCTTTGTGGTCTCCAGGCAATCATGGATCACAGGTTCTCTCATACTTCCGCTGAGGAAGGAAGCTGGGTTCACAATGTTAGTTACCACAATCTCAACATCATCTTGTTCTACCAGTACAGCCTGGTACTTCAGGAATCTCTGTGGGGAGAGCCAATGCCCCCCCTTTCACTTCCAGAACTGTAGACACTGTGTGGGACACTAGCACAATCATTTTCTGGCCCAGGGTGAACTTACATGCCTCTTGGATGTTCACTGCCACTGCTGCAAGAGCTCTGAGACACCCTGGCCACTCCTTAGCTGCTGTATCCAGCTGTTTGGAGAGGGAGGCCACTGCCCTTTGGTATGGGCCAAGATTCTGTGCTGCTATTCCTAAAGCAATTCCTTGCTTATCGTGAGAAAACAAAAAGAATAGCTTACTCACATCTGGAAGTCCCAGGGCTGGTGCTGACATGAGGGCCCTCTTCAGCTGGTCAAAGGCTCAAGTTGCTTAAATCCACAGTCTGCATCACCCTGTCATGCCTAGAAAGGTTCTTAGTTCTTTCACTGTCTGAGGCTTTGGGGTCTGGCATATTGCCTCCTTGCGATCTTGCCTTAAGTTTTTGTCCAGCACTCACTTCATAGCCCAGGTAAATGACTGTCTGTTTTACCATCTGAACTTTCTTTTGGAATACTCTTGCAGGCTCAGAAAGTTTAGCAGGCTTACCGTCCAATCCACGCACGTTCCCTGGGTCTGGGTGGCTATTAAGAGGTCATCCACATACTGGAGGAGCTGTCCTTCTCCTGGAGGAGGTTCTCAGGACTCCAAATCTTTTTCAAGCTGCCCTTCATATATAATACGCACCATGTGAGCTGAGTTTTCAAAAATTTCTTGGCTGGCTTCATAGATATATAGGCAAAAGAATGCATCTTCTAAAACAGTAAACTAGGTTAATTCAGGTGTTAAACGAGTTAACAGGGTGTAGAGATTGGCAACTACCGGGTACAAGTCCTCAATCGCTTTATTAACAGCCCTTAAATCTTGTATCAACCTGTATGACCCGTCAGGCCTTTTCACTGGCAAAATAGGAGTGTTGAAATCAGACTGACACTCCCTCAGTAGTCCTGTCTTCAAAAAGTTTTCAATAATTGGACTAATCCTTTCTCTATCTTCTTTCTTTAAGGGGTATTGTTTAACCCTTACTGACTGTCCTCTTTCTTTGAGCTTAATTTGTACTGGTAATGCATTCTTAGCTCTTCCTGGTATATCAGAAGCCCATACCCCAGGAAATACTTGATCCATTATTTTCTTAAAGTTTTCTTTTTCATTTGCAACTTCAATCTCTTTGGTTATTAGCATTAAACTTAGCAGTTCTACATATTGTCAGTCTTTTACCTCCAAACTAATTTCCCCATTTTTGAATATTATTCTTGCTCCAGCAGATCTCTGCCCAAAAGTGCAGATGGAGCATTAAGCATACATAAAAATTGATGAATTCCCCACTGTTTCCCCAATTTATACTTTTTAGTGGTTCACAAAATAAGCTCTTTCAGATTGACCAGTTGCCCCCTTTACCATAATATTACAAAAAAAATCTCTCCAGGACTCATCTAGTAAATCTTCTAAATTCCAGCTGTTTGGACCCCGGATATTCTGGAGTTTCCACTTTATGTCTCCTGTAGACTGTCCTAAAAATAAATTTATTACTTGCTGCATCTCTTCATCAGATCCTGGAGCCGGGGGGGCGTGTCGGCACATTGCGTCTCGCAGGTGATCTGGAAATTCAGAAGGGGGCCTGTTCTAGAGGGGCCCTGTTTGATGGCATGTAAGGCTGGCTGGTTTGGGGACTGCTCTTTCCAGGCCTTTTTACTATCAATTCCCGGTATCTCTTTAACTGTCCCAGTCTCTCATCATTATTAGGATCCCAACCTGGGTCTTGAAGGGGAAACACTTCTTTAACATCTTCTCTTTACTGTCTTCCTTAATCATAAACTTTATCTTCTTAGCAACCCCTGTTGGGTCATTTCAATAGCCCTTAGCACTCTTTTCCCAAATCTCAAAAATAACCGAGGAAAAGGGAACCCTATGTCTTCTGTCTCTTGTTCCAGAGCCTCTGCTTGGTACACCTCATTAGGATGTGTGCACCTCTGATTTATTGGGCAGGTACTACAACACCATTTGGGCTTCCCTTTAGTGACTTTATTGTCTTTTTCAAGGGCCAATACTAAAGGATCAGATGGTGGCCTCATTCCGCAATAATGTCTGATAGTCCAGTGTACCACTTACTGGGCCACTTTACATCTTCATCAAGCTTATATAGAGGCCACCACTTAACCAGCTCTCTCTTGGTTTTTGTACCACCATAACTCACCAATTCTTTCTAATGTGTTAAAATACATCCCAGAGGACTGCTTTCAGGAATGTGAAAAATGCCAATCACTCACTTTTAGAATTTTATGAAAATTTAATAAAGAATAAAAATTGGTTACCAAGAAAATTAATACAAATAAAAGTTTAAAAAGTTTTCAGAGACAGGACAAATAAAATTAAAAAAAAATAAAAGGCAAAGTAGGCAGCCTAGACCACCGTCCTTTCTCCCCTTCCAGACCTGCTGGTTGGAAGAAAAAGGCACCTCCGGTAGAAATCTTTCCCTTTTTGAGGACTAAAACGTCATAATTATGCATGCTTTATCTAAGACAAACTTGTTTTCCCCCAAGGTTACTGCTAAGCTCCCTGGAGACAGGGGAGCCCTGTCTTTGTGGATTCGGGTTGTCTGGTTTCCGTGGGTTCCACAGGGAGTCTTGTTTTTGTGGATTCAGATCGGTCTGGTTTTCGTGGGTTCCGAGAGATATGCATCTTTCCGTCTGGAGAGTGAAGGAGTCTTTCTTTTCTGTTGTAAATCTTATCTCTGTGAAACATTCTTTTCTTTCCCTTGAGCTAAAGAAAATACCTTACACACAAGTTTTACTAAAACTTAATGTTAAAAACTACATTTATTATATTACTCAAATGTTAATATTGCATAACTTTTCTAACTAGTCTATTATATATATATATAGTAAATATCGGCACAGAGCTATACACACAATATGCCTTTTTTCACAGGAATCCCCTGACTTTCACCTGCTTTCATCTTTAAAATTCCTCTGGTACAACAATATACTGGGTACTCTTGTTCTACTCTAAAGATTTCCACTGGCTTCCCTATGCCTTCTTCTCCTGGGCATATACTTCTTACTAAACCACTAAAACAACCCAGGGTTTACACACACCACTAGAGGGGAAAATGCTAACTGGGTCTCGGCCAGATATTAACAACCCCAAACACACTCAACTAAAGGTTTTAATAAAATGTTGCTATACGTCAAAAAACTCAAATGGGGATACAGCAGCACAGATCCTTCTGCAAGAGGGAAGCGGGGTCACCCCGGCCCCACACTGTCCCGGCACTCTCCTTGCGACCAGAGATCACCAGTTCTTAATTAAAATACTACTTCAGACACTGGCAATCTCAAGATCTCACAAACAATTAAATGTGTTTCTCTACAGTCGAGACAAGCCCCCCCCCCCCCCCTCCTCCCTCTACAATCAGAACTTTTGGGGAGGGTCGTAGCGGGCTGGAAAGAAAACAAACAAACAAACAAACAACAACAACAACAACAACAAAACCCAACAAAACCCACAAAACAAACTGGGACTACAAAACCTGAATCCTTCCACCGGGTGTAATTTCAAACCTTCTACACTACTCGTCGTTTTACACACAAAATAAACAGCTTATTTATCCACAGCTGTTTTTACTTAACAGTACACTGGTTAAAATTCCGCTGCCAGGCACACGAACAAAACCCACAGACAGCATTCCTCCTGGCACACACTGCAAACACGGTACAAACACTCCAAATCCCGCTGCTTTCCCAAACACACAGATACCCCTCTGCTGATCAGGTGGGGGTTTTAAAATTCTTTCACAGCTTTAAAGAGGCACAAACCCCAAACACTTGCTGCACATTACTGACACGCACCAAAAGCACACAAATCAAGACGCTTATAATGCAAATCCACACAGACCACAACACATACGGCACACCAATAATTTTACTGCTTGAACATATGATTGCAGCCGATGTGCCGGACTCCAATCATTGTTTCCTGCGACTCGGTCTGGGACCGCTCGTGACCCAGAATTCACAAACCACAGTCCCCGAGCCGCTTTTAAACCACAACCAAACTGGAGCCTCAATTGCTCTTGAACAACGACAATAGCTAGATCTATGGCTCTGCTGAGGCTTCTGCCCCACCTCGGGACACTTAAAGCTGGTGCCATTACCAGCTCTTACCTAAAACACAAAGAGCCATCAATACCAGACTCCGCGGAGCTTACCAAACCCAATCAGGCCTCTGTTTTGCATAAGATGTCTCTTTATGACTTATAAGCTGCCTGTATTCAAAGGTACCTTTTTCAAATATCTATTGAACATACCTTTTTGTCAGCTTTGGCATGTCCTGCTCTCTCCCTGGGGTGTCAGCAGGGACACAGGAGCCCTCTTCTCAGAAAATTCTGGGTGGGCGCCCAGAGGGGTCCCAGACCCCGATGGCCCCTCAGCCAGAGAGAGCAGTCTCTTGCCTGGCTCGCCACGTGATTTATTAAAATATGAATATCGATCTAATACCGATACCAAACTGTGATGGACAAAAGACTCTCCAACAGTTAAGTTAGAAAGTGTATGCTTATTGACGGCCGGGCCAATAGCACTGCAAAGATCACAGGTAATTACAAAGCCTTTTATCTACAAAAGTGTCGAATACACAAAATACAAATGCATATTCATACTCTTGTCACCTCTTCTAAACTAAAAGGTTCCCTGGAACTTACACAAATGTTCAAAGCCTGACAAATCCAATCCTCAAAGGAACCAAACACAGGCCAGTATAGGTGGTCACCTCTAATTTGCTTTCCACCCCACACCTCCACACAATAGTGAATAATTTTTACTTTACTCTTACCCTGCCTAGAAGGGGTAACCATTCCAATATGTAATCATCAGTCCTAGAGGACTATCTGGCAGTATCTGGGGAAGCTTCACTTGGGGTCCCCCACCCATGGGATCAGAGGGCTTGCTTTTCCTCTGTCCCATCTTCCAGAGTGCCTTCAAACACACACACATACACACTTCACCTCCTGTTCGTGGCCCAGTCCCTCGCGGGATGTGGGAACCGCACTACTGAGGAGTCCACACTCACTTCGTCCTCCCCTGGACATCTCACAATGACACTCTGGGATACCCAACCCCAACCGAACGGATAACCGGCCTATACTTACGCACTCCTGCGTCTTCGTTCGGGCTTTGTGCACAAAGATTATGGGGTTGCCGGCTTTCTTTTGCTTACTGTCG
The DNA here is from genome assembly GCA_027886175.1 of Phylloscopus collybita. NCBI lineage: Eukaryota > Metazoa > Chordata > Aves > Passeriformes > Phylloscopidae > Phylloscopus > Phylloscopus collybita. Next base: position 4,740,710 of record JAJNNQ010000051.1, read on the forward strand.
AATTTAGGGTTTGTCGGTAGAGGATCGGATGGGGTGCTACCCAAACAGGGGCCGCTTGTCAGCGGGGCACCTCCCCCGGATGGTGACCCACATCAGGTTGCCTCTATCCGAGTCACGGCACCAAATTTGTTATAGGTGTGTCCCAATAATTGACTGGATACAAGCCCAATTAAAATAATATTGGAATTTATTAAGCAAGCAACAGTAAGCAAAACAGCGCTGGGCGGCCATGGGGTCTCCTGCCCCACCAGGCTCACGCCCTACCACCGAGAGTCTGTGCTCTTTATACTTTGCAGCTTCCTGTGACACGTATATCTTTTCTGTTTCTTTTGTGTTTGTGCAAAGTGTTGCTGGAGGGGTCTTTATCGCTTCCCAGTAGTGGTGGTCGTGGGAATGGAGTTTTGTAGCTGATCTCTGCAAAAACTGGTTACTCAGCTTTTAGTCCTGCTTATCTTTTGTTTACCTTGCTGGATGTTTGAAGAAATAGTCTTGATGAGATCACAAGGTGCTTCCGTAGCATGGTTTTAGTGAACAATTACTGATGGTAGTTTATTACACGGAACATTCCAGCAGCAGCTCTGGTGCTCCCCATCCACACCCAGGAAGGTGTTCAGCACCTGGATCGGCCAACCTGGATGGAGACATCCCAATCCTGCCTTGGGTTTGGGGGCACTGGGATCAGCCTGGGTGAACAGGAGCAGCCCCATGGCTCCGGCAGTGCCTAGAGGAGCTGGAAAACCCTCACCCAGCACAAGGGGCAGGCACAGGATTCCTGTGCCACAATTCCTGTGCTGAGGCAGCTCTGAGGCCAAGTCATTTGACTTTCATGAGTCAGAATGTGTTACACAAAAACATCCTGGGAGGAGGAAGGGAGGAGGAATTCCAGACACTGACCTTGTACAACAAACAAAATCCACTTTTCTTTCCCCTTGTTTTAGGAAAGAGGGGGAGAGGAGCATTTCCACAGGCTGGGATCAGGCTGGAACTCAGCACATGGAACTGTGGGCTGTCACACCATTTATTCCCGAGGCAGGAAAGAAAATGATGATTTGCACTTCTGTGGGGCTTGGGATTTATCCCTAAACCCAGTGCATGACTTCTGTCCCCTCTGTGCCACCATCTCCACCTGCCCACAGGTGACTTTCCACGCTGAGAAGCACAATCAGAAGCTACTTGCAGGATATCTGCGAGGAAAGCAGCAGGAGAAGACAGGGAGAGCCAGTTCCCACAGGGCAAACACCTGTCCCCAGGGCCACAAATGCCTTCTGGCCATGGATGCTTCTCCTCATGGACAGTCCTGTGGGGCAGTCGTGCTGGGAATCATGGGATCAGTGAGGTTGGAAAAAACCCTCCAAGACCATCGAGTCCAAGGTGTGCCTGATGTCCACCTTGTCACCAGCCCAGAGCACTGTGCCACATCAAGTCCTTCCCTGGACCCCTCCAGTGATGGGGACTCCATCACCTCCCTGGGCAGTTCTGATGTTTAACAACCTTTTCCATGAAAGAATTCCTGCTGATTTCCAACCTAACCCTCCCCTGGCACAGCTTGCGGCCATTTCCTCTCATCCTGTCCCTGTTCCCTGGGAGCAGAGCCTGACCCCCATCTGGCTGCCCCCTCCTGCCAGGGAGTTGTGCAGAGCCAGAAGGTCCCTCCTGAGCCTCATTTTCTCCAGGACAGATACAGAAAGACACATTCCACGGGCACCACAAGCCAGCCCAATGGAAGAGCAGCTACCCTTCCCCTCTGCTTAGACACTGGTTGTTTTCAGCATCAGAAAACAGGAAATGGGGTCATGGCATGTCCTGGCCAGGTGCCAACTCCTCTGTCTGCTGCAGGTTGTTCATCCCAGGCAGCTGCTGGCCAGCTGGGAATCATCTGTTGGAGAAATTTGGAGCACAGCCTGGGCACGTGGCTCTGCTCAGGGTGCAGGATTTAAATCCTATAAATTTTAAATCCCTGGAAGTGTTCAAGGCCAGGATGGATGGGGCTTGGAGCAACCTGGGATAGGGAAAGGTATCCCTGTCTGGCAGGGAGTGGAACAAGATGAGCTTTCAGGTCCCTCCCAACCCATTCCCTGATTCTATGAAATTTCACTGGGAATTTCTTCCCAGGCAGGATTTGTTAAGGTGTTCAGAGTGCAGCCATGCAGAGCCCTGGCACAAGGACAGCTTTTCTTGTTGGGAGGTGTCCAAATCTGCAAGAACAACCCCAGCCAGAGCTTCTGCCTCTTGGAAAGGGCACCAGGAATCTCCCTAACGTCAGATCTGGGATTTGCTGGACAATGCACTGCCTGTGCTCAGCTCTGACCTTTCCAGCATCAATCCCACACTATTTGGCTCCACAAAACTCTGGCTTTTGAGCAGTTCTTGGGAGCAGAAGAGCTCAGAGGAGGAGGTTTGTTTTGTAGCTGACACCTCTCTCACTTCTGCTAGAGCCCCATTCACAGGTTCTGGAGAAATTCTGAGGACTGTGGCAGGACATCCTGCAGCTGGGTGTCCCTTCTCCCTTTGGCCTTGTGCTTCCAGCTTCCCAGAGCCTTCCCTTGGGATTCCCTCACACTGGCCCCCACTCCCCTTGCCTCTTCCAGCTCAGCATTTTCCAGCTCCTTATCCCTGATCTTTCCTAAAGTGGAAAGTTTATCCAGGCTGTGTCCAGCTGTCTCTGGGAATGATGGTCAAATAAAGCCTTTCCCATCTTATCTTCATCAGATCATTAAGGCACTGTCAGGAGAAATTCCACACTCAGCAGCAAATGCTGGGGAAGAGCGCAAGGGGGAAAGGCCCTGAGTCAACACAAAATGATGGAAAATCGGTGATCAGCCCCAAATGATTCAATTTCCAGTATCAAAGAACTGTTCTACCTCACCTGGGAACTGCAGGTCCTTCCTGCAGCGTGCGGAGAAATGGAAGTGATATTCCAAGGGTCCTAAGTTAATTCAGCTCTTAATGACACTGAGCATGTTCCCTTCCCTTAAATTACACATGACACAAGTGAGACTAAATTCCACAAAACCACAGGAGCTCGGAGTCAAATTTGAATACATTTGTATTATTTATTGGCTGTATTAAATATATTATCTATTTGATAGTTACAATTTAGTAATACAATGCATGGCAGCTTTAACATACGTTTGAGATACCTCAAAATGACAATACAAGAAAATTGAAGATAGCTAAAATACATTAATGCCACGTGGGTACATCCTTCTGGAATGGACAACAGCTGATGGAAAATCCGTATTGCAGTATAAATCCTGGATATTTTCTGGAAATATGAGCATTTTGTGGCAATTAAAAAAGGATTCAATTTCATTTTTTACCAGTGGTGACTTGTTAGTGTTTACTCTGTGATCCTAATTTCAGGACTATTATTGCCAAATAAACCTCTGCAAGTTGGTTCTAAGGAGTTAAGAAAGAACCCTTTGGCAACAGAGATTTGCTGCAGGCAGTTTATCTGCTAAAGGGAGACTATGAGGAAAATAAAGACAGATTGTAAACTCTTCTGCAAACTAGAGACTAATATCTGTATAAAACTCTGACACTGGAGGGAGAGATTTCTATGATATAATAAATGATTAACCTAAAGTTCTGCTACAAGTAGAACAATACATTCAAAACATACATTTTTTTCTTTCCAGGACTTTTAACCAAAATAAATAGAGTACAAAAACAAAGAGTACGTTTTGAAAAGATTAATTTCAGATTGCACCATCAATCTACTGTGAAGAGGATTAAGTGATACTAGGTCATAATTTAGGTTTTCCACATCGGAAATACAACACAATGCCTCTAACACAACATTATTCCTCAACTGCTGTAGGAGAAAGACCCTTAAAAGTGATTGATTAATTAATTACCAGAAATATGTTGCCTGTAGCTCTGTCACATCCACCCTCCCACCCACGAGTGTATTGCTCTGATGGACAAAGTGGAGCCACAGACTTTGCAAAACATCCTAAATCTACCGTTCTGTGGCATGTTCCAAATGCTGTTGGCAAGACCCATCCTGAAACATTGGAAAGTTGTGAGCTCCAGCTTTCAAAAGCTTTGATCTAACAGAGCCAGGAGCTGCCAGGCTCCTCCTCAGGGATTCACAAGCAGATGGAACACAACAGTCAAATGTAGTGCACAGTGTCCACAGAAATATCCCCCAGCTGACCAGGACAACTTTCAGACAAGTTCATAGCAGGCTGAACACTCCCAACAGGAAAACCATGAAATGTGAAGCTGCTACCACTGGGATAGCAAGTTCAAAACATTGTATAAACATTATCTAAAGAGTTCTCTCATGTACAATTTGCTCACTGGGGTTAAGTTAGAAGGGCACCCAAAGCAGGCTGAACTTTTTTATTTTTTAGGCTAATAATAGTACAAAAACATTTGCTCAGTTTGAGCCAAATAGCGTAACATTTATCATAAATGCACTCTTTCTCCTTAAAGACAACTCCTGTGCTGTTCTGAGCATGCTGCACAGGGAATTACTTTTCTCTCAGGCACTGAGAGTGAAATGTGGATTAGGCCAAGCTGCTCAGGACAGCAGGAACATTCTGGGCAGAGCCTTTCCTGGGCATTCCGGCCGAGCGCCACGTCCTGCTGGCATTGGTTTGGATTAAAACCCTAAAAAACCCTGGCACCCTCTACTCCAATGCTTGAAATGATTATTACTGAATCCCAAGTATTAAAATAACTGTAAAGTAGTGATATCACTAAGTCAATATTCTGCTTTCCTTCTACAGACTAGTAAATGTGGTATGCTCTAGTAGGCTCTGCAGTTCTGCTCTAAGCTCAAGCACTTGTGCTGCTGGATTTCATGGATATCAAACTACAGCGAAACCTGACAGAACAGCCATCACCTCCCACTGCTCTGGTGGTGCTGGGAAAGGACTGTTCTAGCAATGCCTTCCCTCTCCAACTGGCTGGGATGGGGAGAGCAGGAGTGTGCACAACCCCCCAGTGTGCACTGTAAGGCAGCTGACTGATGTTCTCTAACAGCTCACCCTGATTGCAGAGGCCCCAGGATCACCCTTTCTACAGGAAATCTGTGTCCAGCATTTGGAAAGGATCTGCCAAGCCAGCCTCACTGGCAGCCAGCAGCAGGAGCGGGAACGCACAGAGCGAGGGGTTCCCAGCTAGGATTTTATTGAACTACCCATAAATACCCCAGAGAGCTCTGTACAGACAGCTGAGCAGGGCCAGTTCTGCCCTACTTGATGACGAAGTACTGGATGACCACGGCGAAGAGGATGGAGACCAGGGCGAAGCCGCAGAGCAGCGCGATGGCGATGACGCGCTCCTCGCGCAGCTGCTTCCCGCTCTGCGCCAGCTCCGCGCCGGCCGGGGCTGCGGCGGGGCCCGGCTCCTGGCGCTGGCAGCAGAACACGGTGCTGGGGCTGTAGGGGCCGTAGAGCTCCGGGCAGCCCGGCAGGTCGTGGCACTGGCGGCCGGCACAGATGCGCGCGCGGTACTCACAGTTTGTCTGCGCGGCCGGCAGCCGGAACCACGGCTCGGGGCCCTTGTACACCTGGCAGGAGACAGGAGCCACTTCAGTCAGGAGCACCTCACTCAGCACCAGCACCTGGAACTGCCTGTCCCACCCTAGGGCTGTGTGCAGTGCTGGGCACAGCCTGGAGTTGCCCTCCTCTCCCCAGATTCATAAAATCGCAGCTTAAATCTCTGGACAATTCACGGTTCATTTAAGTTTCCTGCCACACCCCACACTGAAGCCTCACCTGGGCTGGAAGGCTCAGAAATGAGAAAAAAATCATCCTGCATATTCTTTCTTAAAGCTCCTCCACCAAAGTGGACTCTGATTAACAGAGGTAGTGGTACCACAGACCACCAGGATTAAGAATCAAGAGCCAAAGGAATTGTTGGGAGAACAGGATAAACCAGTGCTCATCCACTTCACACTTTCTGAAATGAAAAGTCTTCCTGTCACCTCCCCAAACAGAATTTCAACCTTCAAATCGTGGAATCACAGCATGGTTTGGGTCAGAAGGGACCTTAAAGCCCATCTCATTACACCCTCTGCCATGGGCAGGGACACTTTCCATAAGAAACATGCACATCTTTTTTTTTGTAATAATTTTTCCCAGTAAAAAACCCTCACATTCCTGATGCTGCATAAAAGGTACCTGATCAAACTCTCTGCCAGCAGCAAGCTGAAGGATGTAAACAATGGAATCTCCTTTCATTGGCTGTAGAGGCTCCCATGTGATTTCAAAAGTGTTTTCTTCCAACTGAATCGCTTTGGGTGCTGGAAAATACAGTGATTTGCTGGTGTTTTAGAAAAAGAACAATGGTCTCTACAAATGTACAGCTGTCATGCTTAGAGGCAACTAATTCCAATAACTTAAAGCAATTAAGATTTGTTTCTTTCTTTTTCTTCTATTTGATGACATAAACTTAAATGATCATTGTTATGTGTAGGTTATACTTGTTGGCCTTTTTGAGCTGCCAGGATGAGCCCATGTTTGTAAAGAGGAGCAGCACTTCCAAGTCACTACAGAACCCAGCATTTCTGTCCATGTGCAGAGCTGAAATTATATTCTAACCATGGTTCAGTCGATTAATTTTGCTGCAGGCACTCAGCACTCTGACCTTCACAGTGACTTTAATGATGACCTTTAATTTCCATGTTAAAAAGTGAAGATCAGAGGAATTAACTGTACCCTTATTTGCCTACACATTGCTGTAACTTTGATGGATAACCCTGCAAAATGCCTTTCCAACTGAGCAAAGATAGGAATGCTCAGTTCAGGGGTGGAAGAGCTGCAGTGCAGGAGGTGATCACAACAAAGGAGCCCTTTCCACACCCAGACAAAGCCCCTCAGAGCTAGTTTGTGTCTCTGTCCCTGCAAAGACTGGCTGAGGGTGAGGCTGTGGGATCCAATCCTGCCCACCAGTGCCTTGCAGCAGTCTCCAGGGCAGTGCCAGCTCACCTTTGAGATGTGCAGGTGGAGACTTGGTGGTGGTGAAAGCACAGACCTCCGAGAAGGCTCCTTCCCCAGCGTCGTTGTACGCCTGGATGCGGAAATGGTACGTGGTGGACTCGCTGAGCCTCTGCACCTTGTAGGTGTGACAGGGACCATTATAGACTGTCACAAACCTGGGGGACACAGAACACAGACAGTTACCCAGCAATCACCAATGTGTGGGGCAGTATCAGACCTGAAACACTGGGATTTGAGTTAAGGACAAAGAAGTGATGCTGCATTCCCGGTGTCCCAGGTTTCTTCCCACTGAGGCTGCAGGGCCCAACTCCTCTAAATCAAGAGAACAACCCTTGAATATCCAAAATAAATTGAAATTTCCAGCTAAAGAACAGCTGGCCAACCCCTGTTTCTTATATGCAGGCCAGACTTTGTTTTTGAATGTCCAAAAATAACCCTGCCAGCACAGGATAGTGGTAAGGTATTTATTCTTTAAATAGTATTTACTGTTTATAAGCAGCAGAAGTGCAAGTTTTTGACAGCATTTCTGGTTTAAAGATGGGATGCAAAACTGCAGAAGGGCAAACTCTGGGATGCCCAAATGACTCAGTGGTGCAAACAGAAGGGAGAATAACATAAAACACCTTAAAACTTGACATGAAGTGGTAAAACCACAATATTCTTAATGGTCTCACCTGCCAAACCTGTCCTCCATCTGCAGGTTGAACTGAGTAGGGTTGGGAATTAAAGCTCTGCTGGGCCCTTCTCCCCATTTCAGTTTAAGGCTCTGGTAGCTGAAGACCACACATTCCAGGTGGGGAGGGTCAGGAGGTAGTGGTTTGGTTTTGGCTTTCATGGAATGACTAAAAGGACCAACTCCAAAGCTGTTGATGGCCTGTACCCTGATCCTGGGAATGGGAGAGAGCAGCCACATGGTCAGGAAAAGTGCTGGGTAACAACGCAACAGTTAAAAGGCATACAGAGTATAACTCCAAACAGTAAAGCAATTAAGATGCAGATAGAAATTAAATCTGAACTCAGCTTTAACCAAGACTGAGGTCACAGGAACCCCTGCTCTGCTCTTCTCTTACCTGTCCATCCATCTTCTTCTCTTCTTCTGGCCACACACCTGAGCATCCCAATGAAAAATTCTAAACCCAGAAACCCTAAAGTCATGGCTTTGAGACAGAATGTGAACCTTAACACCAACCACGATCTCACTCCTGCCAACGACATGGTTGGAGTCTGGATATGACAATTTTAGGAGTGTTTTTTTGGAGTTGCAGGGTGAATTAGGCAAATAGTCTGTAAGCTGCATGAAAAAATGCTCCAAAAATTTAAAGCACTACCCTCAAAGGACTTTTAAATCCTGCAAATCTGATTTCAGAATAATTCTTACCTGTACAGGGTGTCAGGCAGCAGATTCTCAAGGACATGGGTTGTGTTTCTCCCCACAGTGACCAGCTGCTTCTCCCCATACTCGATGTTGTACCCTGTGATCTCTGCCCCGTGGCTGCAGGGCTCTTTCCACTGGATTGCAAGGCACGTGGAGAAAGGAGAGGAAATTTCCATCTGATCCTCTTCAAGTAAGTGGAGCACGGCCACAGCTGCGGGCACTGATGGGGGTGTGGTCACCATGCCCGTGTCCCCAAACAGCCCCACCCCAGCCACGTTGACAGCCTGAAAGACACCACACAGGAGTTACCAAATCCCTGTTTTCCAACCAGGCAGTCACAGCTCTCACAGCCTTCCTTCCGTGTGTTCTTAAAAGCGACATGGAAGAGAGCGGAAAATCTCCTGAATAATTTGTCAACAGGGCAAAGCATCTGGTATTTCACAGCACACTGGATCTAAACTCTTCCAGATTCAGGGAATGAGGAGGGACTGGGGGACAAGGGAAGTGTTTTTCTCAATTACCTTCTTTATTGCATGAGCAGGTGACAGCACATGACTTTATTCCTCTCTAGCTGGAGTTTTTCCCCAAACTGCAAGTGCCCAGTGGCACCAAAAGGCTTTTCCTACCTGGACTCTGCAGTAATAGGTGGTTGCAGGTGTGAGCCCCTTGACCTCATAGCTCTGGCAGGGGCCAGTGTAGATGATGTGCATGGACCCCTCCACCTGGCCCCAGTCCAGCCTGTATTCGGTGATTTCTGCTCCGTTGCACGCCGGACTCTGCAGGGTGAGGGAGAAATTCTGCTCAGCTCTTGCACTTCCACACCCCCAGCACCCAGGGGGGAACTCTGTTACACTGAGACACTGGGTGAGAGTCACAGAAAAGGTTGGAAAACACACTTCTGTGTATCATAAATGTGTCACTACAATTCTAAAAGCCAAACACTAATTTGGGTGGTACTGGAAGCCATCAACACCTACCTCCCACAAAACCACAGCACAAGTTGCACTTTTGCAGGTTATCAGGGGTTTGCAGCACTGCTCAGGGGGTCCTGGAGCAGTGCAAAGCTCTGCCTTCTCAGAGTGGGGGCCAAACTGCAGGAAAACAACACTGCATGAACACAGCAACAGCACCAGGGTAAGAAATGATGAGCAAGTGAAGCAAACAAACTATTTTTAACTTGACAGGGAAGTAAACAGCAGAGTTCAGGGCTCAGTTTCAGATTCCTTGCAGGTACTTGAAGCTGGTCCCACTGCCACAGGATATCTGAGCTCCTCCCACTGCCAGGGTTTTGTAACTCCTCCCTCCCCCAGCCAGGATCTGCCTTCCAGCAGCAGCTGGGGACTGTTTCACAAAGACTTTTATGCCATCAATGTTTATCCCACATTTCTCCCAACCTGGCACGGCTGGCATACACCCCTCTCCACACGACGATGCTCCCACCACACCTGCAGAGCCTGAGCTCAGGGGTAACACATCCAACATTTCCAAAGGCACAAACATCAAGAGGTTCACACAACGCAGGCTACAAAACCCCCTCAGCACCATCACTCCTGTCCCTTGTGTGAAGTCAGTGAGATGTGGTAAATGCAGTGGTTACCCCAACTCTGTTCCCTGCCCGGAGCCAGAAGCAGTAGGTTCTCCCTGGGAGCAGGTTGGTCACTCCAAACTCAGCTGCTGGGCCCTGATAAACCACCCTGTGCTCGTCCTGCTCCGAGCTGGCCATCTCCAGGAGATACTCTGTGATCTCAGAGCCGCCATCCACAGCTGGGGGGCCTGGCAAACAAAAAGAGATTGGATTTTCCTATTAATTTCTAAATTCCTTAAGCTAGGGCAGGCTCTTGTCATGTATCTGAGCAGAAACACTTATGAAGCTTGCTTTTTTCCCCCAGGTACTGATAATTAGTTTAAGATGGCCTTCATCAGGTTTTTTTCATGTATTTTCCCTGTTTTCTTCACAAAACAGTGTATCTTCATGAATTTTTGCTTATCTCCTTTACTGAGATAACAGTAAGAAAACAAGAGTTGATTTTTAAATTTCCAAGCAGGTGTCAGTCATGGGCAGACAGGAAGCTTTCTCACTGGAAAATATTTATGCCTGCTTAAGTCTCACTGTATCGCCCTACCAGAGATGGACAGAAGCTTTGGTCTTAAAAAAAAAATCCCACAAAACAAAACAAAAAACCCACCCCAAACCCAAAAAACAACTAAGGCCTTGGACAGCATCTCTATAATTATTAATTTTTTTTTTCTCTGAAGATTTTTGATTTGGATGATTGAAATCAGAGCAGTGTTTTACTCCAACTCTGGTGCTTACCCCATTGCAAAGTGATTTCCTTGGGCTTGGCTTTGCCCACCAGGGTTGGGGCAGGACAGGGCCCGGGGGGAATGGCCGCCGTCGTGACAGTCGTGACATCAGAGGCCTGCCAGGGACACAGGTCATTGCAGAGCACAGACATAAAGCATTTGACTAAAACATGAACAGAAATGGTTTCCAGAAGCACCTTTCCCCTCCTGCTGCTCACCTGGCTCTCCCCACTTTTACTGGCACAGGACACCCGGAGTCTGTAGGAGGTGCCAGGCCTGAGGTGGTCACAGACGTGTTCCCGCTGGGCTCCGCTGTAAATGGGCTCCCACCTCCCTCCTGAGGGAAGGAAAAGCACTTTACCCTTTCAAACCTTTCTAAAATCCCACCTGAAAATTCTCTCACACAATTATTAAGGCAGTCAAACCAGAGAACCAATCTGAAATGAACAATTATACAGACAACATGTACAACACAACACACGCGTGTGAAATCAGAAGTGACTGCTGGAGTAATGCATCATTTAAGTTGGAAAACATCTCCAAAATCCAGGTCTAAACCATGTCCCACATCTAAATGTGAATTAAATACCTCCAGGGATGGAGACTGAGTACTGTATTAGTACCCAAAGGTGATTCCTTACCAACTGATGCCTCGGAGATTTCCAAAAAGTATTTAGAAATGTCTGATCCTCCATTATCCTTGGGGGGTTCTGAAAGAAATCAACACCTTATGTTACAGAGGATTTAATATCAAGGCATTATTTTGTTATCAGCTTTTCCAGTGAACATATTCATATTCATTCAAACAGAAAAGTCAACCAGCAAGAGAAACCAGTGTACTTAATTATTGACAATACATTTTTCAGAGCAATTTTTCCTCCCATTATTAATCATGATTATGCCAGGAAGAGTAACTGGGAAAACACTCCCAATTTCAGGTATCAGCTCTTATTTTTTAAGTGAACATAAGAATTATTTAAACATCACAGTAAACCCAGAGGGTATCATCACAGCAGTCACTGCTCCTCAAAAATGAATGAACAGTACTACTGTGGTACCATAGCCCCAAAAGAAACCATTTTTGGGTAATGTTGAGTATTTCTCCTGCAACAACAATACCTGCAGATAAATAATCAGCCTGAGTTCCCTCTCATTCAATCAGAGAGAGGCTGTCCACACCCCAGCAGCACTGGAACACCCCAAGGCACCTACCCCATGTGACTCTCACACTGTGGGGATGGATCTTGCCCTTTACAACAGGTTTGCTTGGAGCTCCAGGTCTGTCAGGTTTGGTGCTGTGTTCCACCTCCTCACTGGGGCTGCTTTTTCCTTCACTGTTGTAGGCAAAGAGCTGTCGGAGGAGGGAAGAGAAATAGAAAAGAAATGGTTTATTTAATGACAGTAATATATGTTGATAATACATGAGGATAAACATGCTGATGATTAAAAAAAAAATCTTCTGTTAAAAACCCAACCAAAATAAAGACAACCATTTATACCAAAATTAGCTGGTGCAAAAAATCTGATTTGTATTATTACTTCACTAAAACCTGCTCTAACAACAGGTAATTGTTGGGACAACAGGTGGATTCCTGCTGTCTCTATACAAAGTTGAAAATTTTGCTGGAGAATGCCAAAGCCCAGGAAAGCACATGAAATTAGGAACAAACTATGGTACAAACCCTGAACTTATAGGATGTACTCCTCTTCAGGTTTCTTAAAGTGCATGAGAGCTCATTTCCATTGTACTGGGGCTGGAATCCATAGCCCTGGCAAGGAAGGAAAATAAGGATGAACACAGTCACTAATTTTTAAGGTAAAACAAAACCCAGAGCAGATAAATCACATTTTTTGTATCTTGAACTTCACTTCTGTGCCATGAATTGCACACAATACTTTATCTCTGCCATGAATTCCATGCAATATTTTATCTCTATCATGAATTCCATGAAGTAGTTTATCTCTGCCATGGATTCCTTGCAATACTTCAACTCTTATCATGAGTTCCATGCAATATTTGATCTCTCTGCCATGAATTCCATGCAATACTTGCTGACCATTTCTTGGAAGGTAAAAAAATGTTCATTTTTATTTCAGCACTATGAAGGAAGTTTCCATACAAAGCCCAGCACTTACAGAACCTTCTTCCTCCATGTCCAGGCTGTAGGTGAGGGAGTCATCCAAGGTCCCTCCTGCAGGAGGGCTCCATCCCAGGGCCATCCAGGTCACTCCTGCTTCCAGCAGCACAGGCGGTGCCGGGGCCGGTGGCACCACCCCGGCCGTGCCGAATATCACTGTCTCACTGAACCCACTGGGGAGGAGATTTTGAACAAGGGTGAGCAGCAGCTGATGGAATCCAGCGGGAAATCCATCATTTGGTATTCCTGGGCTCCTGGTTACCTCATTCCAATGTCATTTTTAGCAGCCAGTCTCAGGGAGTATCTTGTGGAGGGAGTGAGTCTGGTGAGCTTATACTGCTTCAGATGCCCGTAGTAACATTCCTTGAAGGGACCATTCTTCCCCTAGAAAACAGGGAGATCCAGAGTCACTCCCTGATCCCTGCCAACGTCACCCTCCTCACTCTACATCTTCCTAAATCCCAGAATCTCAGACTGGTTTGGGTTGGGAGAGACCTTAAAGCTCATCTCCTTCCATGGGCAGGGACACCTTCCACGAGAAGTGTAATTTCACTAATTTAACAGTACTTAAAAAAGAACTTACTTAGCCTCAAGAATGCAAAATTTAATGTATCATGGTCATCCTGAGTCTGCTGATGGTCACCCTGAGCAGTCTTGATAATAAACCACATTAGAACTGAGATATCTGATTACTTTTGGTACTGTGGATTTGACAGAACGGTGATAAACCATTGAGCTGAAAACAAAACACATTCTGGAAGTTTTTTATCCCTTTGCATTACATCTCAGCAAGATGCTCAAGAGCTGAGGGAGATTTGTGGCACAACCCAAAGATGCCAAATGCTCATGCATTTAAAGAGAACACAGGAATTACTGATGCTCTGGATGATAAATGAGGCAGTTTTACACTGTCCCCTCCCACTGATCATTTGTCCCTTTAAAATTGTCAGGACAGTTGCACCAAAATAGCTGCTGTACCTAAGCAAAGAGTATTTTTAAGTGTAATTGCACTACAGATGTCATTATGATTTTTTTTGTACTAGAAAAGCTCTTACCTCATCCCATTCTAAAAGAAAATTAGTTATTTTGGAACCATTGTCATTTGAGGACTGAAAATAAAGAAACAATGAAGAAAAGAGTAAAAATCAAGTGGTTGTAAATGCATTTTATAAATATTTTTACACATTGAATATTATAAACGCCAACTGCCTTTTAATACAAGATGCTGTGCTATTTCTTTTAGTTCTGATAGTTCAGAATATGAATTTATAAATAGTTTTATTTTATAAATGAAGCAAATTATATTCTTAGAGCTCTTTTCCTTGTGCCATGCACTGTGTGCTCACCACCTGCCTGTGCAATCTAAGAGGTCACACAAGCAACATCTGACACATGAAATAAGAACTTCATTTTCTAAGCACAGATTCTACAAATAATTTCACTGAAGTCATTTATCTGGAACCATTTTCCAGCATAATCATAAGAAAAACATGAAAACCCAAGCAAACATAACTATCAATAAGTCTTCACAGATAGTGGTTATATTCAAAAGTCAGATTAAAAATGAAAATCTATAAAACCATCCAAAGAAATTTAGTCTGAATAGGTCAGAATAACTAAAAGTCAAATCTATTTATCATCCAGGACCTCAAGCAAAGATATAAATAAATAAAAATCCATTTTTTCCTCTCTGCCAGTTCAGAAGAGAAGAGTCCTGCTACCAACTCTGTCACACCAAAGCTGTAGGCAAGAAACTCAGCAAACATTGAAAAAAAAAAAAAGAAAGGAAAGTATTATTTCATTATTAGTCTTCACTGAGCAACTTAAAAGGCAACACCTACAGCACACACTGAATTCTTGACAAAGCTAATTTAAACACACTGCACAGGAATCCAGCAGAGTGCTTTGCTCCCCTTCACTCAGCCCCAGGTTTGGTTCTTACCTTCCACTGCAAGGTCAGGCTGTTTTTGGTTCTGTTAATCAGTTTTGGGGCAGCTGGACAGTCTGGCTCACAGCTCTCTGTCGTGAAGCTCACCAGTTCTGAAATGGTTTCCTTGATGCAACTGCTGGTTGCTGAAACTCTAAACAAAGGGTAATTAATGATGTGGCTGTTGCACTGGCACCTGGAAATTTAAAGGAAGAGCTGTCAGCTTCAGGAATTTAATCCCAAGCAGTGGCTGCAGGGTGGGGGGGGGTCACACAGGTTCACCTGCTGACCCCAAACCCTCATTTCTCACTCTTCATTTACTCTGCCATTACTCTCTGTCACAGTGGAGATATTTTAGTACTGAAATACCTGTGGGATAGGGGATGAAAACTATGGCAGGTGTTCCCAAATGGTAACAGGATACCTGACTGGAAATGAGCCTTTTGCTAAAAACACCTTAAAATTCAAATACAGCCAACACTTGTGCAGGAGTATGGGCACTAAACAGGCTAAATCATAAAATCACAATTTTCATAGGAATTGTTTCATGTTTTCAGCAGTCCTGCCTCTTTCTGTGGAAGACACAACCCACTGTGCAGGTGGAGCTGTGCCCAGCATTTCCCACATTCAGAACTCTTCCACAGCTTCAGAGCAGGAGTTTGCTCCAGGGAATCTTTAATCTCATCTGCTCCTGTGCCCCAGCACTGAGTGTGGCTCTTCCCCGTGTTCCCTTGGTTTGTTTCACCAGCTGCTCTCTCCCTGGCCAGCCCAACACCTCCAGTCAGGATCACTTACTCCTGAACATCCCATCCCAGTTCCCATTACAGCCCATTCCCACTTCCCTGCTTGCACTGCTGCAGGTCAGACAAGCATCTCTGGAAATCAAGCTGACAAGTCAGACTTTCAGATCCAATTTCAAGGCTAAATTATTTCATTTACCACTGACTTCAGCCCACAACAATCTACAGTGTTGTTCTAAAAAACTACCAGCAGAGAATAATTAAAATTTTGTAACAGAAATCTGAGGAGACAGAGAAGGTGGTAGGGAAGGAAATGAAGTGGTATTTTAATGAAGTTAGAAGATAAAAGGGAATTTAGATAGCAAACCCAATGTCCACAGCATGGTGTTTTTTCAGAGTATTCCTTAACTGTTTGTATCACCCCTTTTCCATGAAGCCACAATAACCCTGGAATTCCCACATCCCCCAAAGCATTATTTCCTTCCCAGCAGCATACCTGGCATGATAATCAGTGGCTGGTCTAAGATCAGGAAGTGTAATTGTTAACTCTTCCCCACTGTGAAAAGGCAAAAACAATCAGAAAGCAGAGTTACAGCTCTTCCTTAAACCTCAGGGCCCAAAGCTCATTGAAAAGCAAAACCATGTAGTGCACATTTAAGTTTCCCACTGTCCATGTAACTCTTTAGTGACATTACTTAAAATTTATTTCATGTGAAGTAGGAAGGTCTGCAAGTCAACAAACAGCTCCTGATAGAGAGATTGCTGATTGGTTAATGGTTTAAACATTGTGCTTAAAGGAAGAAACTAAACTTACACATAGACAGATTTAAATTTTCCATTTTTACCACTGTTGGATATTGCTACTTCAAATGTAAATGCTGCTGGACTATGACTATGGCTCTCTCCATTCTGTGAACTAACTGGGAGATTCCAGGACAGAACGGCTGATCTTGCTTGTATATCAGAAACCTATTAAAAGCATAAATAATGCAAGTAAGTTTGCTTTCTGCAAGAAAAGGTTAATTAGTCAATAACATGGTGTCGCTAATTGGCCTAGGAAGCTCCTCGCTGGAGGAATTCTTTCCCTTTGGAGTGGGAATATAGAGGCATTCTTTGGATTGCAATGATTTCATCTTTTCATTTCTAAAGGCTTTCCCTTCCAACACCAAATGAACACCACACTGGGGCAGGAAGAGAAAATTCCTGCATCAACATTTCCATCATTCATTTAGAGCAAATGCTCAGCTGGGGAGTCTTGGGCAGGACCCCAGATCAGATTTAGGCACAGACATCTCATTTGCTGACAGCTCCCTTACACAGTATTTAATCACTGAACCTAAGGACAGCACAGGCTCTGTTTGTAAAAGTCAAAATTTCTTGTCTGATTTTTTTGCTGCTTAATTCCCACACTCCAAATTCTCTCTGCCCAAGGCAACGTAGCTGTGTGGTAGCTCTAAGTACAGATGTCAGAAGCAGCAGGGAAAAAGTACTAAAGGATAAAATAAACCCCTCAAAAGCTGGTGCAAAGGAACACAACCCCTGTTTGCTGTGTGGATAATGCAGAGAAGAGCTCATTAAACTTGCTCAAAATCAAACACAGACATTTTAATTACCCTCACCAGACTCCACCTTCCTGAATAAGTTTCTACTCAAATATTTGTTCCAGTTTCTCAATATAACATCAAAAGAGGATCTATTTGTGTGAATTTTATCCTCAACACTCCTAAATCCTCTCTGCTGAGCAAAGGAGGGTTCCAAGAGTGGACAAACTTCCAAGAGTTTAGCAGGGCCCTGGTTTGCAAGGTAAAGCCCTCATACACTGGAAAACTGCAACAGTGGGATATTCTGGAATTACAGGCTGGCAAACTGAGGAATAGTGAATTTCCAGCATGGTTGCCCTTTCCCAACTATAAACTCTGACAACTAAACTGTATTTATCTTCTCTATTAAAAAAAAAAAAAAAAAAAAAACCAAAACCATTAAGAACAAAGAAAAAGGGATTGATAAAACACAAGTTATTTTATAGGAAGCACAAGCCCAGAAAAGAATGGGATTTTAAGGCTAATACTTACAACTGGCTTGCCAATGCTCAAGTGAGTATCACATTTCCTGGATTCTGTGTCAGATTCTGCAATTTAAACACAAACCAGATTATCCCAAAGCCTGAGAGCAACCCAGGCTGTTACCAAAAGGCCACCACGAGATGGAGTTGGCCTCATTAGGACTTGAACAATGGTACTTATTGAGCAAAGTTCATTTCTCCTGTTTGTTTTGGCTGCGTGAGGGGCAGAAACACCAACTATCCAAAACCAACAGTGGTACAAAAACCCTTTTAGTACATCCTGCACAAAGGGGATCTTTTCCTAATGGAGCAGAAATAGGTTTTCTTTGACAACACAAAAACATTCCTCCAAAAATGAGGTCTTATGTGTTTTCCTGGAATTTCTATGGCAAAACATTCCCAGTTTGGAAGAAGCCTGACACTGTCTCAAAGCAAAACCAATGACACTGCACAAGGTTTTTAGTAGCCACGAGGTATTAAAAAGCTGAAATTACAAGTAATTAAACAGTAGCCTCTACAACTGCTCATATTTTTGTATTTCTTGAAGGTTGAAGTGACTCCCAGTTAACCAAAATGTACCACAAACAGTGACATCAGAAGTTCTGGAAGTACCTACGGGTCACCCTCACTGGGAATATTGATCAGTCCTGGGTCAGAAATGGCAGGGAAGTAAAAAGGTTTAAGATTAAATCTTCCTGAAGACCTAATTTGATAAATATCAAATGAAAAAAACTTGATATTCCAATGATTCCTAGAGAAAAAAATAAAATCTAACCATAATGGATTTCAGGCTTCCTCTAATCCCGAACAGCCAAACAAATTTATAAATTCAGCTTTTCCAGAACCTGTTTTGCAATGAATTTATAGAAAATAAGAAAATAACTGAGATTTTCCCTGCCCATGCCACCTACCTCCCATCTCTGCCTCTGGACTGCCCTTTGTTTTTCCTATCTGCTTCTGCTTTAGTGCTCCAACTGCCCCTTGCTGGCCCTTTCCATTCCCATTGGGAGTTGTGGCACTGGAAGAATTAACGACTTTATGTGGTGAGGAGGGAGGGCTGTTCAGTTTATTGTTGGTGTGACCACTGGCTTGTCTGTCCTTTAGCCTCTTCTTGAGGTGTTCCTGCATTTTGAGACTCCTTTCGTCCCTCTGGATGAAGTTTGTCCTTCCATGGGAACGAGGTTCTGCAAAGAAGGGAGAAATAACTTCATTATTTGGAATTATTCATTTGACATTTGAATCTACAAGTTGGAAAAATCACTAAAACCGAGCCCCTAGAACTTCCCTGTGCTTTCTCAGTCTGGAAGTGCAGGGATTTTGGAGTTTGGGGTCTTTTTAAACCAAATTTTTTGGGCCTTTCTCCTGTCAGCTGCTCCAGGTCCTGCTTTACAGCTGCCTTTCTTCCCTGCTATTGACACATTTGGAAAAAAATAAGCAAATTTAAGACCCAAACTGAATTTTTCCAACACAGCCTGAATGTTGTTTTACCCTAGAGTGAGTCAAAATACGTAATTACCAATTCAAGACTGAGAGAGAATGAATGGTCTTACTAAGTCTAATTTCTGTTTCAAGTCTTGATTATAAAATAAGGATTAGAGCTTGGTTTAATTCAACATAACTCTAGTCCTCCACTGATTTATTGCTTTGTTCAGTTTTTAGAGTGGGTCTGCACTTCACCCTCCACTCTGGATAATGACCTTTTTTGGGTTATTTTCGTTCACTTTTCAGTCATATTTGGACTAAAAAAAATACATTCATGTATCAAATTAAGTTCATTTTCAATAAACTTAATGCCAAGGCAGTGACAAGACTCAGTGGGCAGAGTTTTAGGGAAAGGAGTTTTAGGAGTCACTGCTGTGGGATTTACAGTGGCAAAAGCAGGGATGCATGGAAAACACAACACTTCTCAGGTACAAATTTGCATAATTCCTTGAAAACAGAGGATTCAAACAGAAAATTTAGAGGATACACAACCACCCTTTGCACATGGTGAGTACCTGACCCACAGGGGTGCTCTAAGTTAACACCAGAAGCCCTGGGAATGTGTGGGGAGGCAGGGCCCGCTGTCTCTCCCGGGATTTGGGGCATTCCCAGGCTCTCACCTTGCTCCTGGAACACGTGTGGTGGCGGGTGCTGGTGCATGAACTGAGGTGGGAGCTCGCCCGTGCCGGGCACTGCAGAGAACACAGGGTGAGGGGGGGATGGGAGCAGGGCATGGGGGTGGTGCATGTAATGGGGCACGTGGGGAGGAGGGGGAGGAGGAGGGGGATGCATGGAAGGATGGAATTCCCCCGAGTGGGGCACCACCACCACTCTCCGAACTCCATTTTCTTCCACCACCTGCCGGGAAACGGGAGAAATCAACGGTGAGTTCAGAGACAACCCCGTAAAATATTGTACATTTAACAATTTGGAATTTCCCCGCCACAGGTAACACCCAGCACCTGACAGGCAGGGGTTTGCACACCAGACTGGATTCCAGTGGAAACCAGGCAGGTACTGCTGGGATAAAGTGGAGTTTGAGGCAGTCAGTCACACCAAAGTGCTGAACAATCACAGAATCCCAGGATGGTTTAGGTAGGAAAAGACCTTAAACTTCATCTCATCCCACCCCTGCCATGGGCAGGGATACTTTCCACAGAACAGGTTGCTCCAAGCCCCATCCAGCCTGTCCTGGAACACTTCCAGGGATGGGAACCCACAACCTGTTCACTCCTGAATTATTTCACTCTACTTTGGCAGAATCCAAGAGAACCAGCCCATGGCTCCTCCAGACACTGGGAACACAAAGTTATCATCTCATCTGACAAGAACAGTCCAGGTAACTCAAGCTCTGATTTAAAACTGCTTTCCAACTTGTCAATACCTGTCACAACAACCAAGGGAAAACAACCCAACCCTGCTGGTTTCAGGTGACAGCAAACACAGAACAAATAAATGTGGTTTTCAGGCTGAGCAGCTCAGTGCTGCCAGGGGTTTGCCCACTGTTTGTACTGAGGGATCCATTTCACAGGGATCAGAAATTGTCAGGGGGAATCTTTCCTCAAGGTCTGCAGAGCTGAAGAACAGCAGAAGCCCAAAATGCAGCTGTGTGCAAAAATAAACTGCCTGGAGAACCCAATAACTCACAGTTACAGGTTTCAAACCTACTCAGAACACTCCTGATTTTCAACATTACTACAACACGAATTCTGTTTCCACATTTGGTTTTAATTATTTCCTTTTAAAATGCATTAATTTAGAAATCACTCAAACTGGGAACTGGGAGTATCTCTGGTAACAACACGCAGGTCTGACCCGAACAACACCCAGGAGTGGAAAAGCAAAGCTGGGAGAGCCCAGAGCCCTGCTCATTTCCCAAACACATCACTGGAATCAGTGTTTGCATCACTACCACACTGCACAATTTGCTCCAGCAGTGCTGCTTTGCTGGAATTTCAGATCAGGGCTGGTAAAGAAAGGGGCACTGAAAATTCGGATAAATTTTTATATTAAAATAGAAAACCTGCAGCCAGTTGGGACTGTTCCCATGACCCAGCTTCACCCTTCACCCTGCAAACAGGACTGATGAAAAATAAACATGTGGATCCTGTTCATGGAGCTCAGACAGTCAATTCAGAGTTGTCCTTGTTACAAAAAGTATCTCTTTAACTGCTGGGAGTAGGATTACAAAAATCCTGGAAATCGGATCAGACATTACTCAGTAACAGAGGGGACAGAACCCACAATAAAGTGAAACAGTTGGTAAGTTCAATGGAAAAAAATAGCTTTTTTCACAGCTAAAATCACCAATAAATAATAAAAATATTATTAAAATTTCCCCAAAAACCACACTGCAAGAGAAGGAGAAATAAATGTACCTGAGATACGTAACCGGGAGGCACAAAAATCGGCGGCATGGAACCGTTTGGTGACATCATAGGGACATGTGCTGGACCTGATGAGGACAAGGGGCCACTTTTTAACAACTAAGGCTTTTCCCATCTGGAGACATCTTTTTCCAAAGGTGGGAGCTCACCCTGGAGCCTGAAACATCAGGAATTACATCCCATTCTCTGTTTGATTATTGGCTTTATCCCAACCACCACGCTTTGGCTAAGTGTCTTTTTAATTGCACAAAAATCTGTATAAATAATTTTAGCTCTTAATTTGTGACAGCTGAAAGTCTGTAGCAATGAAGGCAAATGCAGGTATTGGGGTAAAGCTGATGTAGGAACTTTAAAAAAAATAAATACATTATTTTTTATGTTAAGCTCAAGGGAAGTATTCCTGAAGGGGATTTGATGAAAGCAGAATGGACACATTTTATATAATAGCATGTAAAATGGTGACAAATACTCCAGAAATGGAAATACTGATAAATTCAACTTGACTTACAGGAGATATTTTGCCCTGACTCGGATTTTCTGTCACTTACGCAGAAGGTAAAAAGGAATTTGGAGGCATGGAGTGGAGCAGTAACTCCCCCACCTCACAGCACAGGGAGGTCCCAGTGCCCGTTAAAGTTCTTTAAATTACTGTGGATTAAATGCCATAGAAATCATGTGTTAAAATCCTGGGAAGACACTTAGTCAAGGATCACTGCAAACCCATCTTTTGGGCATGAAAATCTGCAGGATGCAGGGAATCCTGGCAGCTTCCCAGTGCTGCCTCATTTGTGCTTGGACACAAAATGAAAAATCTGATTTATTCCAGTGCAGAAAACACATCTGACATCACAGAAAAAAACCCAGTGGAATAATCCTAGAACCAAAATATTTGGATTCAGGACTTGAGCTTCCCTTTACCTTGAATGCACTGAATGTGTCCATCTTCAGTTGTAATTGTAAATGTTTCACCTGGGTTAACCTGGACAAGAATCACCTGCAGGAAACAAAACACAAAAGAGGGGTTGGGGGCTTTTTAAAGTTTAGAAATTCTCTGGGGGAAAACCCCTTCTCCTTAGAGACAAACAACAGAGCTTTGGCAACCTTGGAGTAAAAAAGAAAAATGGGTAGAGTGATGGGTAGAATGAAAATATTTTTTCCTACTTTGACATAAAATCCTTGTATTTTTTCTCTGGTTACTTCCAGAAGTGCTTCACCTGATACACAGGAAAAAAGCTTTTAATTTCAAGTTTCACACTGCTTTTTCTGCTTTGACTGAGGCAATAATGACCTGAGATTCACATTGCATTCCAGGCTTTTCCCACCACCTCTGCCCTGTGAGCCCAGGTGTGTTTTCCCTGTGGAATGAATCCAAGCCCTAGTGACATCCTGCAGGTCCCTTTGGACATGGCCACGTCCTCTTGTACACAAATTCACATAGAGCTGGGCCAGGATCACTCCTTAGGCAGTGCTAGTGATCCCAAAACATCTCCTCATCCTGCCCCAGCCACGAGGGAATTTTGGCAGCTGCACTTTATTGTAATATCTACGATAGTCCACAGCTAATCCTTTAATAAAAGGGGGGTTTGGCCAGGTAAGAACTGCAGGTACACAATTAAAATTCCACCCTGGTGGCACCTGGTGCTGATGTAAAAATTGAAATAAAATTTGTTAAAGCAGCTGTGAGAATCAGTATAATTTTCTTCCATTCAATTTTTATAAAATATTTTTGCACTATTCATGGAGTGACATTTGTAGCAGGTAGACAGGACCTGAAGAAATCACCTGGTCATTTAATTGCTGGTAAAATGAGCTACACCTGACATTAATGAATTAATTTTTCTGTGCTGTCAGATTTTCAGTGCTGGAGCTCCCTGAACTCCCCAGGCACCAGTTTCACTGTTCTCATCACTACAGACTCCAAGGATAAATGATAAATGCTATTTTAACACTGGTTTTGCAGCTTCTGCATATTGGTGTATTAATCTTTAATTTTATTTTTCATAACCCCCCTTGTAGGAGAGAATTGATGCTCCTTGTACAGGAGAATTTTACTTTGGGTGGATGAGTTGTTTCTGGATATAAGTGAGCCACCAAAATCCCTGAAATGGCCATTTAGGCACTCTAATATTTATTATTGGTTCCAGGAGAGGGAGAGATGGCAGACAATGCCTTTAAATGTGGCATAATTTGCATTAACAATTAAATTTATGCAGATTTGTCACTTCGGAATGCAAGTAAATGCATTACTTCAATGCTAATAAATTTCTTGGGGTAAAGGAAGAGAAGTGGTGTTAATTGTTTAAAGAAAACTGACAATAATGGACTGGGGATTTGCCAGAGCACAAGAAACCGGGAAAAAGATTTGCTGTGGATCCAGGATTCCAGAGGCAGGGATTGACCTCAGGAAAAGGCTCATCTTGGAGGGCAAAACTCAGAGGCAAGAAAGGGATCTTTTGAGAGATTCAGAGCCTCTGAGGGTGGCACATCTTCAGAACAGGCTTCCAGTTCTCAGTATCAGCTCAGGAAAACTGAGGGAAGGATCCCAGTGAATGCTGCAATCACAGGCCTGCAGCAGTTGGAGCCTGGAATTCCAGGAATGCACAGGCCATGTCTTAGAGCAGTGACTCACTGGAATTAATGAAGCAAATGCAGTCCCAGCCACCTTCCAACAAGGAAAATTTCCAGGAAGCTGGAGCTATGCTGAGGGGTGGATCTGAGCCAAGTGAGACACGGGAAGTGCTGAGCCCAGGAGCTGCCAACGCCTCCAGGTGTCCTGAGCACCTCTCCAGGGCTGGTGGCACCAGCACAGCCAAAGCTGTTCAGCCACAGCTCTGGTTTTATCCCTTATTCACACATTTTTGGATCCAGAAACTCTTCCAGAAAACTTCCAACTTTTGCTTTAAGTGAAAGGGAACTAATGGATTAACTGGAATTGGCTAAACACACAGGTTTGATTTCTGGAAATAAATCACTCTACAATAATTAAGTATTAGCACTGTCTTCCACAGCACTGGCAGAGAAATAATTAAAAATCCTCTGCATTAATAAATATTCTAAGTCAAGACTCTCTTTAAAAGATTCTATTTAAACTTCAAATCTGCTTTTCAAATGCATTTCCACAATACAACTCTATTATTTTCCTTTTTTTTTTTAAATCTCACCTGATTGCAGTCTCCTCTAGGTCCTAAAAATGTCAGTGACTGTCACCTCCATGTCCCACACACACAGCTCTGGGGACAGGGGCCAATTAAATCTACTTCATCTCTTTTCCTCATGAAACCTGAACCACCTGAGCTACCTCCCAGCTGGACAGGGCTGAAATTTCAACTTCTACTGCCAAAACTTCAGAAATATCTTGGAGACTTTGCTCATTTCCAGACACACTCATTGTACTTCCACCTCCAGGGTCTGAGGTAGAAAGGGAAAAGGACTTTTTCTTTAATAAAGCCCATTTTTTCCAAGTATACAACTGAAACAACACAGATTTCTCCTTCTTATCTGCAACAATGACAAATTAAAGGAGATCTCATCTAAGCATTCAGCATTTATGTCTTACCAGACCTCAAGGAATGGGAAGAGCTCCCAGTATTTGTAGTACAAAGCACTCAGCTCTTTCTGCCAAACACTAAATTCTCCTTTACTGACAACTTACACATACTTGGGCTTCAAAATTGTTCTGCTGCCACTTTTACCTGTATTTCTAATCCTACCAGGGATTCTGAAGGGTTGTGTTCAATAAAGCTCTAAAGTTTCAACTAAATACACTCAGGTTTCACCACTGCACTGTAATTATTAATGAAGACACTTAAAACCAGGAAGCCAAGGCATTTCCTTTCATTTTCCTGTAATAGATTTCCTCTGCAATACCTTGCTAATCTTTATTCATTACTTCACAGGAGTTTCAAAACTTTTATTAACCCCCTAATTTTTCCTTTGATTTTTGGAGTTTGCAGCTCAATTTTAAAGCCCTTTTTTCACACCTGTCCACTGGCTGGTAGCTGAATGATTTTTTCCTCTCTCCATTTGCACTTCTGTTTAACTCCTGACGTCAGTGCTCACAACCACATCCTTCCCCAGCTCTGCAGATCAGTGGCAGAGTTGCCTGGTTTTTGTGGAGCCACCATCCCAGTTGTCCGCAGTTGTTCCCAGTTGCTCCCAGTTCAGGGCTCACTTGCCTGCTGGATGCTGTCCCCGTTGACCATGTGAGGCAGAAGTGGCACTTCATTCAGCAGAGGTGTGGCTTCTAGGGGGGGTGGCTGGTCAGCCATCATTTCTTGGGATCATTCATGGACACCTGCTCACCCCAACCACCTGCTCCAAGAAAAAACAGGGATGAGGTCAGATCTGGCTCTCCCTTCCTTAAATCATTCTGTGTTTGTTTGACAAACTCAGCTTGTGGGGCTCTGCCAACTCAGAATATTCCCAGTGCACCCAAACAGTCCAATATTATTACTCTGTTTTTCACTTCACTTTCCTTTCATGTAAGCAATAAATGTCCTTTTCCCAAAATTCTCCCCTTTAATTACCAGGAATATTCAGCCATGAGTGCTAGAATTGGTACCTCAGTGCAGCAATTACACAGTAGAAGATTTTACATTTATATAGCAATTTATTCCTAAATTTGCACTTCAAATTCCTAAATTGCTTCCACTCCAGACCCCAAGCTTCAGGCTAAATAATGCACATACCACATTTACATTTTAGTGATGACCAAAAAAAACCCCAAACCATGCAATTTCTCCAATACAAAATCTGCCAGGGTAAAAACAAAGCTTAAGACAACACAAGATCACGTTTTGTCCCAAAATTTTTGACTGAGACCCACGGGGAAATGTAAATAGAAAACTGCTTCAGAGTTGTGGGCTTCCAGGGAATAATCTGTAATTAGAGCAAGTCAAAATACACATGATACAAATTAATTATAGTAATTAGAGCAAGTCAAGCTGCAAGCTCCCAGTGGTAGGGAATTTTCAGTGTATAGTTAATCCACCATCCATAAAAAGCACAAGATAACAGGATACAGGAAATGCTGACACTTCCTTCTCCTCTCTCATTACCTCCCATAAACCAGAAGGCAAAATGTGGTTCAGAGGGTCCAATTCCTTAAAAAAAAAAAGCAAACCACAAAACACCTCCCTAAATCTGTGCATGAATCAAGTCAGGCTGTTTGAAAGTGTCAAATCCTTCTTCAGTTCTCCACAAGCAGCATGGAAAGGGCAATATTTGAGGAAGAAAAAAAGACAAAAACTGATTAATTCTGTACCTGTCGGACTGCATTTCCAGCAGATTAGCAACAGTAAGAGAAATATCATATAATTAATGTAATTTCTTCTGGTTTTAACTGTTTTTATACAGAAAAATCTGTAAGAAAGCTGAGATTACAAAGATTTTTCCTGTGTTATCAAGACAGGGTAAAGGAGCTGGTGGAATCCACTGATAAAACTCCCATTCCTCCTTTGCAAAAGCATCTCAAAATCAGAGATGCAATCACACAGCCACAAAATGCAGTACAACAAACTCCTCAAGACTTCCCAAAACCCAGCTCCTTTCACAAGGAAATTCTTTTCTGGGACTGCTCCAGTAACAATTTTAAGAAGTCAAACATCACTGCAAGGTGCAAGGCCTGGATAGGACCTCAAAGACCAAATTTGCATCAGGTTTGGCCTAAATACACTTAATAAATACAATAAACTGCCTTAGCATGGTATTTATTTCCTGAATAATCTCCTTTTTGTCAGGTTTGTAATTGCCTCTGCCAAGAATGCAAATTTTAACTATTTCACTTAAAAGCCCCTGCCTGGAACAGTAAAATTCAGGCAAAGGTTTCTTCTTCTACACCTCTCTCTCCCGTTTCTTGAGGTTGGATCTAAACCTTAAGAGCCATAACAGGAATTCACTGCACACAGGCAAAATGATAATTCTTTATTTTATATATTAATCAAAGAAAACAGAAATTAGTACTTAAAATAAAGGGGAAACCCCTTTACCAAAAGGCAACTCCATCTGCATTGAAATTCAACTACCCCAAATAAGCAGCTGCAGAAAAATGTGTTCTGAAACAGGGCCCAAAGACACCGTAACTTCAAATAAAGGTTCAGAGTTTCTCTGCTCATCTCCCGCCTTGGCTGAATTTAATTCTCTCTTTAGGACAAAATGTAGAGAGAGCCCCAACATCCCTGTGGTTTTTAGAACCCTTCATCTCCTGCCTAATGACACAGGGAGGATTTAATTTACATGGACACTTCCACACACTTTCTGCTTGCTTAGTGCTGTAACTTCATTTCTCCAAGGAAGAATTTAATATTTGGAGTATCAGGAAATAATTGGTTTTAAACTGTTGTCCTAGGGTGACTTTATGATGCTTGTATCCCTAATCATTTGTTCTGTTTGTGCTGTACATTAAGTTCTGTACCTTTAAAATGGTTCTGGGAGCGAAGGGGGAGAAAGACGCAGAGTGCAGTTTGTTTTGAGAAACTGCCTGACTCCCACATGTCCTTGCTCCGGCCGTTTGTCTGAGGCACGGACAGCACCCAGTTTGTTAGAGGAGCAGTAAGAGATGAAGCTTTTCAGTCTTTTCTTTCCTCCTTCTCTCTTGAATCAGTTACATCACTTTTAGAGAATGTTCAGTGTCCCCTGAATGTTAATTATACCACTTTCCTGGTATTTCATCTATAAGGCTTCCTCTATATGGTTTGCAGCTTGTCTAGAATCCGGTCTGAGTTTTCCAGAGGGGCTGATGAGACTGCTGACCTAGAAGTAGACCCAGAAGTAGACCCAGGTGTGAAAAATTCCAAATGGTGTGGAGAATGGGAGAGAATGGGCTGAACCTTGAAGGAGTTTTCTGATCCCTCAGCTTGGGAATTTTCACGTGAACAAATTCAGAACCCAGACGAGGTGGGGAAATATCTGGAGGAGAACTGCCATGATGATTCTAAGGAGAAAAAGCTCATTGCAATAAGCTGGGCCCTGGCATATGCTTATTGCACGCTGCTAGATACTGTAGGGCAGCAGATAGAGGCAGAGGGGTAGGGAGATAAATCAGCAGCTACCCCAGTCACTCAGGCTGCAGCCAATACCCCAGCTACTCAGACAGCAGCTAAACCAGACAGTGAGCCTAAGACACTGGCAGTCACCCCAACAAAGAAGTGCACACACAAAACCAATCAACCAGTAGATGATGATCCAGGTGGAGGACCCTCAGTGCCTCCCAACACCCAATCAGACGCTGAACCAACTGATACACAATCAGAAACCGAACAAACTGACACAAAATCAGAAGCCAAACCAACCGGCAGCAGATCACAAGCCCAACCAACTGGCAAAAGACCAGAAGCTACTATTGAGTCCTTTTCCCTGAAGGACCTTCGAGGCCTAAAAAAGATTACACTCAACGACCTGATGAATCTATAATTAGTTGGTTAGTCCGTCTTTAAGAGGCTGCAGGCGGAGATACAATTCTGGACAGCACTGAAGCGAGGTGTTTGGGATCCCTGTCACAAGATCTGGTTATCAACCAAGGAATGATGAGAGAGGCTAATCCATGCAGTCTCTGGGAACGGGTCCTGGGAAGTGTGGAACAAAGATATCTGTGTGCAGACGATCTCTATATGCAGCAAACCCAGTAGAAGACCATAGAACAAGGGATTCAACGCTTAAGAGAAATGGCAGTGGCAGAGATTGTCTTCTCAGATGACCTAAACACTAGGAACCCAGACCTGGTACCATGCACACCTGTGATGTGGTGAAAACTTGTATGACTTGGGCCACAAGAATACTCTTCTGCTTTAGCAATAATAAAGCAAAATGACACGGGAAAGACTGTGCTTGATATGGTGAAGAAGCTCCGAGCATATGCAGATGCCGTGCATGGTCCAACACATGCAAGAATCACAGCTCTGGAAACACGTTTGCAGACATTAGAAGACAAGATAGAGGAGAATCACAATAAACTTAGAAAAGAGATGAAAGAGAGCTTCCTCCAAATCTCGGCAGTACAAATCAGAGGTTCTGGCACCAAACACAGACGTTCCCCAGACAGGGAAAGAAAGAGCATCCCACGAGCTAAGCTGTGGTCCTCCCTGTGTGATTCTGAAGAAGACATGAAAAAACAGAATAGAAAATCTACTGATGATCTGGCACAACAGCTGCGTAAATTGTTGGAAGGCAAGACTCAGAAAGGAAGTTCCACCAAGAAAGAAGTAGCTCCAGTTACCCAGGGAAAGACAAATAACCAGGCTTAGAGAGGCCCTATCTCTAGCCAAGTAGAAGCTAGAGAAAACCATGTTTTTTGGACTGTGTGAATTCATTGGCCCAGCACATTAAAACCACAGAAATATGAGGCCTTGGTTGACACTCGTGCACAGTGCACATTAATCCCATCAAGACATGTGGGGGAAGAATCTGTTTCTATTGCTGGCGTAACAAGAAGATCACAAGATTTTACTTTGGTAGAAGCTGATGTGAGCCCGACTAGAAATGAGTAAAAGAAACACCCTATTGTGACTGGCCCAGAGGCCCCATGCATTTTAGGCATAAACTTCCTCCAAAAGAGGTATTTCAAAGACCCAAAGGGACTCAGGTGGGCATTTGGGATAGCAGCTGTAGAAACAGAAGGTGTTAAGCAATTGAACACCTTGCCTGGATTATCAAAGAACCCATCTGCAGTAGAACTTCTGAAGGGAGAAGAGCAACAAGTACCAATTGCCACTTCAACAGCGCATCGCCGACAGTACAGAACCACTCGAGATGCTGTGATCCCCATCCACAAGATGATCCGTGAGCTGGAGAGCCAAGGGGTGGTCAGCAATACCCACTCACCCTTCAACAGCCCCATTTGGCCTGTGCGCAAGTCTGATGGAGATTGGAGATTGACTGTGGACTATTGTGGCTTGAATGAAGTGACTCCACCACTGAGCGCTGCTGCGCCGGACATGCTGGAACTCCATTACGAGCTGGAGTCCAAGGTAGCAAAATGGCACGCCACGACTGACATTGCTAACATGTTTTTCTCCATTCCTCTGGCTGCAGAATGCAGGCCTCAGTTTACCCTCACACAGAAGGAAGTGCAGTACACCTAGAACCAATTACCCCAAGGGTGGAAGCACAGTCCCACCATCTGCCATGGACTGATTCAGACTGCACTAGAAAAAAGTGAGGCTCCAGAACATCTGCAGTACATTGATGACATCATTGTATGGAAGAACACTGTAGCTAAAGTGTTTGAGAAAGAAGAAAAGATCATCCAGATTCTCCTGGAAGCCGGTTTTGCCGTCAAGAAAAACAAAGTTAAAAGACGTGCTCGAAAAATCCAGTTCCTGGGAATAAAGTGAGAAGATAGACAGCGTCTGTCATTTTGTCATCAACAAGATCATAGCAATGTCTCCACCGACCAACAAGAAGGAAACACAAGCTTTCCTAGGTGCCATAGGCTTCTGGAGAATGCATATTCCTGAGTACAGCCAGATTGTAAGCCCTCTCTACCTGGTCACCCGCAAGAAGAACACTTTCCACTGAGGCTCTGAGCAGCAACATGCCTTTGCCCAGATCAAGCAGGAGATCACTCATGCAGTAGCCCTCGGCCCAGTCAGGACTGAACCAGATGTGAAGAACGTGCTCTACTCTGCAGCCGGGAGCCATGGTCTGTCCTGGAGCCTTTGGCAAAAGGTGCCTAATAAGACTTGAAGCCGACCACTGAGAATCTGGAGTCGAAGCCACCGAAGGTCTGAAGCCAACTACACTCCAACAAAAAAAAAATTTTAGCAACCTATGAAGGAGTCTGAGCTGCCTCAGAAGTAATAAGCACTGAAACACAACTCCTCCTGGCACCCTGACTACCGGTACTGAAGTAGATGTTCAAAGCAAAAATTCCCGCTACCCACCATGCCACCAATGCCACATGGAGTAAGTGAATTGCTCTAATCACACAACACGCCCATATTGGAAAACTGAATCGCCCTGAAATTTTGGAGATAATTACAAATTAGCCTGAAGGTAAAAACTTTAGTCTCATTGATAAAGAAAAACAAGAGCAAGTGACACATGCTAAAGAAGCTCCACCATACAACCAACTGCCAGCAGAAAAAACGTTATGCTCTTTTTACAGATGGTTCTTGTCGCATTGTAAAGATAAAACGAAAGTAGAAAGCAGTTGTATGGAGCCCCACACGACAGGTTGAACAAGCCACTGAAAGAGAAAGTGAATCGAGCCAACTCGCTGAACTCAAAGCTGTTCAATTGATGCTGGACATTGCTGAAAGAGACAAGTGGCCAAAACTCTACCTCTACACTAATTCGTAGATGACAGCCAATACTCTATAAGGATAGCTGGAAAGGTAAAAAAAAGCTAATCAACAACATAGAGGAAAACCAATTTGGGCTGCTGAAGAGTAGAAAGACATCGCTACCAGAGTAGAGAAAATACCTGTAAAAGTCCACCATGTAAATGCCCGTGTCCCCAAGAGTCGGACTAATAAAGAACACTGGAACAACAAGCAAGTAAATCAAGCTGCAAAGATAGAGGTGTCAAAAATAGACTTAGATTGGCAACACAAGGAAGAGTTGTTCCTAGCTCGATAGGCTCATGATGCCTCAGGTCACCAGGACAGAGATGCCACCTATAAGATGGCACGAGACCAAGGGGTGGATTTAACCATGTACAGTATTTCACAGGTCATCCATGACTGTGAGACGTGTGCTGCCATCAAGCAGGCCAAGCGGGTGAAGCCGCTATGGTACGGTGGACGGTGGTCCAAGTATAAGTATGGGGAGGCCTGGCAGATTGATTACATCACACTGCCCCAGACACGCCAAGGCAAGCACTACGTGCTGACCATGGTGGAAGCCACCACTAGATGGCTGGAGACCTATCCTGTGCCTCATGCCACTGCCCGTAACACCATCCTGGGCCTGGAAAAACAAGTTCTTTGAAGGCATAGTACCCCTAAGAAGATTGAGTCAGACAATGGGACTCATTTCAAGAATAGCTTTATCAACATCTAGGCTAAGAAACATAGCATTGAGTGGGTGTACCATATCCCCTACCATGCACCAGCTGCAGGCAAAGTAGAGAAGTACAACAGACTGTTAAAAACCACCTTGAAAGCATTGAGTAAGAGATCTCTCAAAAATTAGGAGCAGCACTTAGCAAAGGTCACCTGGTTAGTTAACACCCGAGGTTCCACCAACAGAGCAGGCCCTGCCCAGTCTGAGCTTCTACCTACAGTAAACAGAAATAAAGTCCCAGTAGTACATGTAAAAGGTTTGTTAGAAAATACAGTTTAAATCAAATCTGCCTCGAGTACAGACAAGCCCATCCATGACATTGTTTCTACTCAGGGACCAGGTTGCACATAGTAGATAATGCAGAAAGATGAAACAACACAATGTGTACCTCAGGAAGATCTGATTGTTGAGTGAGAACTATGAGTAAATATCATTGTTCACTGAATGTTACTGCCATTTCCTGTATATAGCTGTATACTGTATATATATGCATGTATAAGGTATGTGTGTGTAGAGTTAGAATTTATTTAGTTTTGGTAGTAAGTTGACAATATGGGGCTAAGGGGTGGAATGGTCTGGGGTGACTTCATGATGCTTGTATCCCAAATTGTGTGTTCTGTATGTGCTGTATATTAAGTTCTGTACCTTTAAAATGGTTCTGGGAGCGAAGGGGGAGAAAGAAGCAGCGTGCAGTTTGTTTTGAGAAACTGCCTGACTCTCACACATCCTTGCTCCGGCGGTTCGTCTGAGGCACGGACAGCAGAGACAGAGATCTCCTGTGCTTTTAGTTAGTTTTAGCTAGCTGAGGCAGAGAAGTTCCCTGGACTGTTTTTTTTTTCTTTTTCTTGGGACTGTTTAAATCTGCTCTGGACTGAAAAACCCAGAGGAGCACCAAGGGCTCGCACCTGCGGCCCACCGGGGCCTGGACCTCCGGAAGGAGTGGGACTGGTGAGAGACTGAGCTGAGCTACACCCATGGCAAGGACTTTCTCAGTTTGCCATCTCTCTTCGGAGCAGCGAGAGGTTTTGTTGTTTCATATTATTCATTCTTTCTGCTTGTGAGCACTTTGTTAAATAAATAGTTTTTTCCACTTTTCTCCAAAGAATTTCTTTTCCTGGACCGGCTAGGGGGAGGGGCAGTTTGGGTTTGCTTTCCAGAGGAACCCCCTTTGGAGATTTCCTCACAAATTTGCCCTAAACCAGGACAACTGTTAATGAAAAACTCCAAAAATAGCCAATTTCGTGTCTTAGTAGCAATGGCCATATGGTCAGAGAAAACAGAAGTATTGACAGGAACAAAACCATCTAAAGAGGTTTTGGGGCAGTTTCACCTGGCTCATAATGTTGATATTTCCCTGTGCAGTTGGGCTGGGGTGGCTGCAAGTGGCAGAACACTGAAGACAAAGAGGGACATCCTGACAAATTGGAAAAAATCAAGTTATTTTAGGTTTTGAGCACTGCTTCATTCCTTGAAAACACTGCTATGACCAGCAAAAACACCCTGCCCTCCAAGGGAACACAGTCAATGAATGTGGGACTAAACCCCTCCCCACTTGAACATGTAAAACTTTTCCAGGGAAATAAATACACGGATTCACCTCCCTGAAGTCTCCATTTCACTCGAGGAAGTAGGGGGTACTTGGGTAAATAAAAAGAGAATTCCTGAAAAGTTATTACATACTCAGCACAATTTCCTGCAAAACAAAACAAAGACAGAGCTCTATCTTGAAAAGCCATTTCCCAACACCCTCCCACAGCTGGGCTGGAGTGGGAATGCAGTCCTGCTCGGCCCTCCCTGCAGGGCAAGGCTGCTCCCAAGGGAAAGGTGGAGGACAATCAGCACAGGGGCAGAGAGGAGATTCCAGGATCCTGAACCTACCTTCATCCACACTCCCACACTCAGGCACCATGGAATCTCCGCATGGTTTGGGTTGGAAGGAACCTTAAAGCCCATTCAGTGCCATTCCCTGCCATGGGCAGGGACACCTTCCCTGATCCCAGGTTGCTCCAAGCCCCACCCAACCTGGTCTCGGACACTTCCAGGGATCCAGGGGCAGCCACAGCTCCTCTGGGCAGCCTGTGCCAGGGCCCTCCCACCCTCACAGCCAGGAATTCCTTCCCAATATCCCATTTAACCCTGCCCTCTGGCAGTGGGAAGCCATTCCCCCTTGTCCTGTCACTCCAGGCCCTTGTCCCAAGTCCCTCTCCAGCTCTCCTGGAGCCCCTTTAGGCACTGGAAGGGGCTCTAAGGTCTCTCTGGAGCCTTCTCTTCTCCAGGTGAACACCCCCTGCTCTTGCAGCCTGGCTCCTGAGGGGCTCCAGCCCTCAGAGCAGCCCTGTGGCCTCCTCTGGACTCTCTCCAGCAGCTCCATGTCCTTCCTGTGCTGGGAGCCCAGGGCTGGAGGCAGCTCTGCAGGTGGGGTCTCACCTAAGCAGGGCAGAATTCCCCCCCCCCCCCCCCCTTCCTCCTGCCCATGCCAGGAATGAGCCCTGGAATCAGGGAGTTCTGGGGGCCAGGGCATGTCCAGCCTCTCCTGCACCAACACTCCCAAGATTCGCATCATCCCTAAAACTGTCAGTGATTCCAGGCTTCCTCTAAACCCTTGGATTTACCCCAAACCAAGTCAGCTTGGAGAGGCAAATCCAGCTAGGGGGATGTTCATGGACCCACCCACAGGGAGAACTGCATCAAAGAGCTGCTTGGTCCCTAAAGCCACTTTATTCCAGCAGATCTCAGGAAGAGCAGCTCAAACTGCTTTTGCCATGGTCTGTTCTTGGCAGTGAGGAATCTATCAACCCCAGGAACTATTCAAGTGGTCAGGGAAAAAAAACCCAACAAAACAAGGAAAAAAGAACAGTCCTAGGAATTCACAGGCTGCACTGACATTAAAGATGAGCTAATACACTAAATTTTAAATTCTAGACTAAAAATAAGCAAGAAAAATCCCATCTGGAAGGATTAAAGACCAGGCAAATTTTGTAATTTATAGGAATAAACTGAAGTTTAGTGACTCATTAAATAGGAATCAATAGCAGAACTTGTAGAGGTGTCTCTACAGCTTTGTCACCCTGTCCTGGAGATTTTTGACTCAGTATGGAATTAAACAGATTAAATTTTAGAAAGGTTACATTTTGCAAGGGCACTTCTGGCCTGATTAATTTTTTTTGCAGTGGTTTCTATTACACATCAGCTAAAAGTCATTCCCAAACCTGGGTTGAGCTGAGGGATGAATTCAGCCCACAGAACCACAATAAAATAAAATAATTGGCATTAATTATCTCAGCAACAAACCTGAAAGAAGTGATAGTGGGTAACACATTTTGAAGTTCAATACCTTGAGCTTTTGTTTTCAAAGATTATTCAACATCTAAAAAGCTGAAATACAGTAATTTTTCACAATAAAACATATTTTAAACTAAATAAACCCAATCCATATTGTAAAAATGGGCCCTGAGATGTGTTCTGGACTAATTCAACAATCTCATGCAACATGGTCATCTTCCCATATTCAAAAGAAGGCAACATTTTCCAGGGACACTCTTGCCCTACAAAGGCTTCTAAGAAAAACAGAAGATCTCCAGGACTGCCCTTCCAGCAAACAATTCCCATCCACAGCAGCTGGGCCTGACCTCACTTCCTGCCACAGTAAAAATGCCGAGCTCTGTAAGGCTCCGGCATCGGCCTCCCCTTCGCTCCAGCCCAAATTCCTCCCCGGCAGAGCCGCTGGAGCGCGGCCAACTCCCGAGGAGCCGCTCAGTGCTCATTGATTCCGGGCTCGGATTCCCATGGAAAACAGCTCTTCAGCTCCCTGATGGATGGAGCGGAGCAAAGGGAGCTCGTGAGGGCTGTCTGATATGGGATCATCCCGCCTCAAGTCTGGAAAACATCAGGGGTTCACACGAGACAGTCGGAAACAATAAAACTGTCTCCGATGGTTTGGATCCAAAGTGGAATAAT
This sequence comes from Phylloscopus collybita, assembly GCA_027886175.1. Taxonomy (NCBI): domain Eukaryota; kingdom Metazoa; phylum Chordata; class Aves; order Passeriformes; family Phylloscopidae; genus Phylloscopus; species Phylloscopus collybita. The sequence goes on from JAJNNQ010000051.1 coordinate 4,777,036, forward strand.
GAGTAATTCCAGGGCACAGGGGAAGTTACAGACAAATGGTTAGAGCTGGGGATCTTAGAGGTCTTTTCCAACAATAATGACTCCATAAATGTTTTGCAAACTCCTGGGAAGAGCTCCCAGCATTCCTGAGCTTCCTTTAGCCATTTCCAACGTGCAGCTCAGGATGAGGTACCACGTCAGCTGTCACTTCCACCTGAATGACACAGGAAAAACAACTTCAAAATTGTCACAGCAACATCTGGAAGAAAGTTTCTGGCCAGAAGAATCTTCCTGAATAAACACATCATTCCTGTTTTATCAAGAGTTTTGGGAGCAGTCACCACTAATTTACAATCTACAATTTACAGATGTGTTTCTCTTTAGGCGCTGACAATGAATTTGCCAGTAATTACTGCAGGACATGTAAGAACAAAAAAGGTTGTGTATTTCTTAACTGTAATATAAAAAAAATAAGAAAATTTTAATAAACTGAAAAAATAACTTTTTCACTGGAATTGTACCCTCTAGTCATGTTATCTATTGTGAGATTATCTATTGTGCATATGTGTTTCAGTATTATGGATTTAGCAAGTTTCAAAGTTCCTCTTGTTTCACATTATTTTCCTATAATATTAAAAATCTTTCTCCAGAAAGATCTCACACAGACTAAATGGGAGGATGTTATGGGTTAACACAGTTTGGTTTTTAGTTGAAGAAGAATATGGAATATTGCCCTGTCAGGACCTTAAATTTCTTTGGGAAGGACAGGGACCTATCAGGATCCAGTTCTTGGCTATTGGCATGTGGTTTGACCACTGAGAAAGCAGAATGTGACTTTTGGTAATACCCATATAAAGCTAAGAATGTGTTCGAACCACCAGGTAACATCGTGCGGCAGCCGGGGCAGGCCCGGCCAGGCCTCTGGGAGCCGCGGGGGGAGCGGCCTGACCAGCCGAGCCCCTTTTCTCCCCCGGCTGCTGGCGGGGGAGAGGGGAGGTTACAGCTCAGGGCTGGCCACGTGCCAGGGGCCTCGGCAGAGGAGGCCTGGCCATGGCTAGGCCCGATAACAGAGGGGAAGGGAGGAAAAGCCCTGACAGCTGCCCGTGTCGCCGGCCAGGGCTGTGGGGGGAATGTTCCCCCTCCTTCCTCGGGCCCCAGGGAGCAGCTCTGAGTGGCCCACACCACGAGATCGAGGGGTGGAAAAGAAGGCATCTATCAGCCTCCCCCACTGGCATGGCTTTGAGATCTTTGCTGCCGCAGCCTGGCAGAGATCACATGACTACCAAAGGCCTGGACAAATTTTAACTCTTTCCTGCCAGCAGATGGAACTTCCAAAGCACTGACCCTTCCCGGAGTGAGAACAGACAAAGTGATTGAACTATAAAAAGACATAGCGTGAAACTGAAGTCAGTGAAGAGAGAGTGAAAAGACTATTTGGGGCAAAGGAGGAGGAGTGGCCTAATTTGGCTGGACGTCTCTAGTAAACTACGGATAATGGACTGTTTTTTCCTGTAACATATGAATGCTGTTGGGGGGGATGTAAGGCTCTAGTTAAAAGTGATATGAAGCTCTTTGCTCCTAAGGAAAAGGAGATTTTTTGTTTTTGAGATGAAGATTGAAAGAAATAGAGAGCCCCAGGTTATGCATTCCTAAGTTGTACTGTTATACTGTTTTGCTGTAAAATTAAAGTTGCACTGTTACTTGCCTGGTTTAAACAGTTCATGTTGAATCTGTACCCTGAATTTCTGCTTGTTATGTCCCGAGTTTTGTACCCTTCTTCCCTGAGTTTTGGGTTCCCCTCTCCATCGAGTAAAGCCCGCCGCCGCTTCCTGTTGTCTCCCTGCTGCCTCCTGCCGCCTGCCCGTCGAGCTGGGGACACCGCCCAGTATGGAGATGAGAGAGCTCCCATGGTGCCTGGCTGCGGCCGGGAGTCCAGTTGGAGCTAGAAAAGCCCCTGGGACAGCGAGCCGACACAGAAACTGGACCTAAGAAGGACAAAACTGTGCGAGGCACACATCCAGCTACCTGAAGGTAGCAGGTATTTTTTGTTACTTTCTCGCCATGACCTGAAAGGAACTGGAGAGAGGTGACCCCCCTGGACCACACGAGCCAAAGCGATTCTTTAGTAACTCCCACGAGGAGGAAATCCCGACTCTGCAGCAGCAGCAGCAGCAGCAGCAGATTCGACTGCACCTCCTCCTCCGTGGTGTCCACTGGGAGCAGCGGCGGCGTGCGCAGCCCCTCGAGCCCCCTACCCAGAGCTGATTTCTAATAAAGGCCTTTTCAAAGGAGCTGGTCTCCTGGCCCATTTATAACAAAGATGGCTTTGGAGATGGAAGAGGAAAATCTTTGTTTTATACTAGAGGAGGCATCCTTAAACAGTGCCCCTAATAAGCAGATATGGCCCATATGCAGTGTTGGGAAAAACTTCTATTGGGAGGGACCTCACAAAGGCAGGCTCCTGGGCGGCTGTCTTTGTGAGAGATGAGACCCACAAGAGAACTGTTCTATGTTGTCAGTGGGGAAGTTCCATGGAAGTTATGAGAGACTCCTTTCCTAAAAGAACTGATGAAAGATTATTTTTAAATGGTAAAACTGAAAATTACAGGTTTTGTCTCTGGGTTGTCTTGTGGGAAAGTGAACACTTGTGGGGGGAGGGAAGGATGTTTTGAAAGTATCATTTGTTTTGTTTGGGGTTTTTTTGTTATTTTCTTCTTCTTGGTGTGTGTGAATAAACTATCTTTGTAACTTTAAGGTAAGCCTGTATTGCTTTTTGTTTTCTCCTAGCCATATTTCAGAAAATAGCAAACACTGAAACGATCACAGAGGAACACTGCAGACAGGCATGGATCAGCTTCATTCCACTGTCCAGAGAAGAAACCAAAGAGATTTCATAAACAATGAAAAAAAACTTTATAACCCCAGACAGAAGCTGTCCCAAAGGCTGGATTTTCATTAGAATAAGTGCTGGATTTAAGATGAGAAAGTTCCTATTCCAAGGAGCTTATCACTTAAATGGAGACTTTATTTTTTTTTAAAATACAACATGCCTGAGTTAGAAAGAACAATGTGTCCAGGAAGGAGAGCCTGAAATTCAGCAGAGACTTCCTGATTTCCAGGTTCAGTGCCTTATTCAACCTGCCAGCCTGATCCTAAATTTTCATTTATTGCAGAAAATAAACTAATATTGCTCTTTACTAAAAGCAGTATTGTATAAACACCTAAAGCTTTACTTACACCTTTTTATACTGGCAGAATTACTAGTTAGTATTATAAATATTATATAATATATAAAAGTATAGCAAATATATTTTCTCTGAGCAGGGGTGTTGGGGGTAAGGTTTGTTCCTTTTTACTTAGAGAATTTTTCCCCATAAAGTTGCTAGGAGTTGCTGGGTGCTTATGGGTGCTTGACCAAAACAAAGGGGTGGCCAAAAGTCAAGAGGGGGAGATAACATGAGTTTTTGGGGCAGGTAAAGGGCAGGGCTGGGGGCAGCTGTTCGCTCTTGCTCTCAGCATCGCAGAGAGGACAGGAGGCTGCTGCTTGCTGCGGGAAGAGTTCACTGTCCCACCAGGTTTGGTCCTGAGGAATCTACCACCATCTGCTCATGTGTCCCGGAACTCTGAGCTCACCTCCTCCTGCCCTGCTGGGCCAGCCCTGTCCTGCCGCCGCCGTTTCTTCAGCACTGCTTGGAGGCTTTTTGCTACTCTGTATCCCCACACTGCCTGCCCTGCCGGGACATCTCCGCCGTTCCAGCTACCACCAACTGAGCTTCTGATCGCATCCACCAGTCCGATTTTTCCACCCTTCCAGCTTGTGCACTCGGAGTCGAAGAGATCAGACTCCCCCCCCCCCCCCCCCCCCCGGGCTTTGTAAAACAAAGCCCCTCGAGGTTTTTTCCTGGTTCTGTTTATTATTAATGCTGCAGTTGTTGTTTGCCTTGTTATACATACTAGTAAAGAACTGTTATTCCTATCCCCATACCTCTGCCTGAAAGCCCCTTTAATTTCCTAAATTATAATAGTTTGGAGGGAGAGGATTTGAATTCTCCATTTCTAGGGAGGCCCTGCCCCTCCCTAGCAGATACCTGTCTTTCAAACCAAGACAAGGGGGAAAACCCGATGTTCTCTGATAAAGAACATTATTTGTTACTGCCATGCCTTAAAATCCAGATCTCCTGCAAACTGAAGCTCTGAGTATTTTATACTCCACTCTGTCAGTTCAATTTTCCATCACTCATCTCCAAAGGCTGTTAAAAAGAACAACCACAGAGCCATCCCAAAGCCATCCCCAACCTCAGGCTAAGGAATAATCTTGTCAAAAAGATCCAACCTTAATTATGACTCCTAAAAACCCAGATATGCCCCATGCAATCCTAAAGCAGGAAAAACTGGGGAAATAAGACCCAAGCTGCCCTCTCCCACTCAAATTTTTCCAATAAACAGCATTAACAAGGTGTTGAAGGTACCATCCCAATCCTAAAATAGTTTGTGCCCCAGGACCACATGTGAGACCTGCTGGGTGGACTGGGTTTACTTTGAGCAAGATTAAGGCAAAGAGAGATTTAACAGAAGCTCAGTTACAACCTGAGCTCTGGAGGGACCACGCCCACTCCATAAGTCATCTGTTCCCCACTCAATCCATGTTTTGATTAAAATCCTGGAAATCATTTATAGCGGCCCCCAAGGGAATTAGGCTGCAGCATCTTGTGGGAAGTTTGGCTTCCAGCCAGGAGGGCAACACAGCCTTGAGCCTGAACATGTCCCTCATGATTTACCCAAGACATGGACTCAAAAATTCTGAATATTGAGAGAGCTCATCTGAAAATGTTCCTCATGATTTACCCAAGAAATTTGCTCAAATATTGTAACTATTCAGAGCCTGATCCAGGGGTGGCTTTGACCCAGGTGAGGTCTGCGATCCCAGGGAAACAAAAAAACCTCATCAAAATTCCACCCCAGCTCCACACACACAGGACAAGGCTTCCACACTGCTCCAAGTGTTTGCATTTAGCACTGACCAAATTACAGAAGGATTTTTAATTTAGTATTAATGCTCATCCCTCAGGTCACCATGAGACCTCAGTGCTCCTAAAATTCTCCTTGGAGGAGGATTAAGATTGGGATGGAAGCCCTCATTTCCCAGACACCAAAATCCCTAAAAACACCCAGAAACAGCAGATCCAACACACCAAGGCCACGGGAGCTCCGACCTGAGGGATCCTATCAACTTTCACCCTCCCTCACCCCTCTGGATCAGGTTCCTGAGGGAGCATGCCAGGAAAGCCATCAAACAATTGTCCCCTGCAGCCTCCCACAGCAACTCCCCAGCACTCCAGGATTGTTTTCCATCCTGAAACTCCATCCTTCAGGATTCCAGGGGACAGACAAGGCCAGTGCCCACCCTCCAGGCTTACAGATGTTTTTCCACAACTTCCTGCTGCTCTTCCCAAAAGAAAATCCACTGGGAAGAGCTGGGCAGAAAAGCTCTGTCAGTGCCCAGAGTGCATTAATTTGATTTGAGCTGTTATTTAATATTATGCTCACATTAAGGCCATGCCTGCCCTCAGCACTGTTCATTTAGGAGGTCTGTAAAGTTGGCAATAACAGTTTCTATAATGCAAACATGACATAACTTTTAGATAAATATTTTCCTTCTCTGTTTTAGTTTTTTTATGGCTTTTCTCATTGCCAGAAAAGCAGAGTTGAATCCTGAGCACTTGTATGCTGCTCCCTAAGTGACCAGTCCCATAAACCAAAACCCAGGAGTTCCTGAAAGGTCCTATTCCTGTCCTAATCCCAATCCTGCTTCTACAAATGTTCAGAGAACGGAGCACCTCAAAGGACTTAGCCATTAAGGTGCTTCATTCTTATTTACATGTTAACTATATACTATGGAAATTCTGTATCCAAATGGTTCTCTAAATCACTTAGAAGCTACGGAAGTAACAGATACCACAATCAATGGAAAAGAAATCCCAAAAAACTTCTGCGCAGAGGCACAAGACAGAGCACAAGTCCTTGTGTGTGTCTGGAATTCTCTCTTGGACCTAAACTGGTCAGCAAAAAGGCAGCTGAAATTCCCACCTGGAAGTACCACAGAGCTGGGCAGATGAAACAAAGCGTTTCCAAGTGTGCCAAGGTTTGCCAGCTGGGAACTGCAAGTTCCTACAGGGAGCTGCACCCGCTCCCAAGGCTCTGAAATTCAGGAGAAGGATCTGCATAACTGAGCAGAGCTATTCTCCATGGGACAAATTTGTCTTGAAGTGGAAGGCAAAATTGAAGGCATTTTATGATAATTTTTTTTCCTGAAAATAAAAAAAGTTCTGCCTATTTACCAGATTCCAGGGGAAAAGTTCTGTTTGAAAGCCTGGAAGCAACCCAAAGGAATGGCTGTTCTATGTGCAGACACGTTCTCTCCAACAGGAACACATCATTCCACAGCACCTTGTTCATCCCAGTCACTCCCTCCAGCCAGGAACACCCAGCTCATGGCAAGGAATAAATATTAAAGTATTTTTAAAAGCTTTTTTTAGAATCTTCCAGTGAGGACCAGGAAAAGTGGGGAATTTAAGTGCACCCTGAGCTTGGCTGCTCTGCTTTGTCCTATGCCATGTGTGTCCAAACCTGGATGACACCTCCTGGGATTGAGCCAAGAAAGCACCAAAACTGAGCTCTTTTTAGTGCTAGAGCTGAGTGATACCTCCATGAACTTGGGGAGAATTACGGGATGGCAGACACACACAGCTGGTATGAGACAGGTGATCCAAAATCTCTTTCCCAAATGCTTGCATTCCATGTCCCCACCAATTTATTTACTTTAAACTCGACTCAGGGAGGGCAATCATGCAGATTATGAAAACCAACAGCAACTAGGCCATTTCCAGGAAAGACTCCTTACCATGAGACAGTTCAGAGCAGTCAGCTGCTGTCTAATCCAACAAAAGAGGAAAATCAGGATTTCACATGTGGAACAAACAGGAGTTTGCTCCCAGGTTTTTGCAGGCTCTAAGGAAGCAAAGGCTGATTTTCCACCAGCTCTGATCTGCAAATCACCGGAGTGTTGGATGCAGCACAAACAGGCCTCTCATTCAACAACCCTCTTAAACCAGGACTTCAAAACCAGGCAGAAAAACCCAGCAAAAGCAAAGGATTTCTTCAAATTGGAGCAGATTAAGCAAACTGAGCAAAGAGAAAATATTTTGATACAGCAACTGAAGACTTTTCCTTGCACAGCACCAGAGGTTGAGGCTGTAACACTTTAGCTGAGCACTGGGGCAAATTAGGCTGGTTAGAACAGGTTACGCTTAAACCCAGGGCTAAAACACACCAATAAATGACTGTAATTACCACAGCTGAGCAGTCTTGTGGCATCAGACCATGTGCATTTTTTTTAGTTCAAGGAAAACGCAAGGGGAAGATGCAAGTGTGAGATCATCCCCATGAGGCTGGAGCAGGAACACTTCCCTCAGTCTGGATGACTGACCAGGAGCAGCACAGAACCACTGCCACAGTTCAGCTGATGGCTGGCAACACACTGAAATAATTCGCTTCTGTATCTGAGCTTTGAATATTTATTTGCAAATCAATGAACCTGCTGGAAGTTTGGGGAATTAATCACATTTTTATGTAACTGCCTAAGTAGAAATTATCAGTTTTGAAGAACCTAAGGATGACAGTTTATGTAAGTTTTTATCGAGTTTATATTTTAAGAAATCCAGGCATTAAAAAGCAAAATGACAATTTACAATACACCAAAAGGCTGTTTACATAATATCTTCCAAATCTGAATAGTTCCTCTAAATAATTCTCACTCCTCACATTGAAATGGACAAAAATACACACCTGGGTGACCAGATTATAGCTTTTTTTAAAGCAGAATCTGCTTAAAACCAACATGAACATCTTGCAAGTCCTTCAGGAGCATAAAACTCCTCCCATGCAATCATTAAACTGCCTTCACTCCTGCAAGTGGTTTGAGATGACAAACCCAAGTGACACATCAGTGGTCACTAATACCTGACTCAGCAGAACTGAAAGCAACTGATTCCCATGGAAGAGATATTAATGCTGAAGTTATTTAATAAAGGGTATGAAACAGCAGATGAAAAAACTTCATCTGAATTTATAAACCTGGATTTAACCTGGTAAAATGCTATTCCTCCCAAAACACCTGTACAGATCCAGGGAATGCAGCATGATTATCACTTCTTTCTTAATCTCTTGTATGAAATCCATCTGCTGATCATGTTTTGCTTTCCAACATTCCTCCCCAAGTTTTTGACAGATCCCTTTCTGCTTTTCCAGCAGATCAGTTCCCTGACCTGACCAGTTCCATGATTTCCAACTAAAACTAAAGGATTTGAGCAAGGCACTACCAGAATGCTGTCACCCACTCCAGCTGTTCTCTACACATGAAATGCATTTGGCTAAAAACAGAATTTACTTTCTTTATCCAAAGCCAATTATGCAATTCTCTCTAAGAGAAAACTTCCAGCTAAGTGTGTGAAGGGAGGAGAAAGAGTAAGAAATGTGAAAATAGAGATAAGGCTGCCACCTTACAAAATCAATAATGTTCCTGTGGAACCTGAAACTCTTCTTACCTCAGGAACGCAATCAGTTCTTCCTTCCCTAATTAATTTTTTTCCATTTGATAAGAAGTTCTCCAGAACTTTCTTCCAGAAAAAAAGTCCTAAGTTTAGAGGTCTGTCAAATACATTCATTTCAAGTTAAAGTGTTACTTAGAGACTTAATGAGAAAATAAACACTTCATAAAATCTGGGAGAATCCTAAATTCTGTATAATTACCGTTGTCACTTTCCTGACTTGGAATTCCTCCTGGTGAGTGTTCCAGTGCCTGCTGCAGAGCGAGCAATGCGTGCTGTCCTCAAGCTTCTTTCTGCAGGCAAAAAACCCCACATTTTCATGTTAGTGCCTTGGCAAACATGAAATCTGAAGAAAAACAAGCTGCAGGGAACACCAGAGATTTATGGAAAGAGCACAAGCCAGGAGGGGACAGGCAGTGGTAACTCCACTGGGGAGTTCTTTGGATATAACTGGATTTATTTAGTTACCTACTCTATACCCGTTCTACTCCTCTACATGGCAATAAAAACAGAAAAATCAGGTTCCAAACCTACCCAAATTTAAACTGTCATGCACACATTTCCCTTCTGATAAGGGACATAAAAAGACATAAATTGTAGATTGAAAGAAATTAGCCCCAGGTTATGCACTCCCGAGTTGTACTGTTACATTGTTTTGCTGTAAAATTAAAGTTGCACTGTTACTTGCTTGTTTCAAACCGTTCATGTTGAATCTGTACCCTGAATTTCTGTTCGTTAAGTTCTGTACCCTTTCTCCCTAAATCCTCGGCTCTCCCCTCTCCCGACGAAACCGCGCACGCTGCCTTGTCGCTCCGCCCCCCCGCCGCTTCCTGCTGCTCCCTGCCTCGGCCGTCGAGCTGTGGGCTCCGCCCAATATGGAGATGAAAGGAACTCCCATCGTGCCTGGCTGCGACCGGGAGTCCAGTTAGAGCTAAAAAAGCCCCTGAGACAGCGAGCCAACACAGAAACTGGACCTAAGAAAGGCAAAACTGTGCGAGGCACATGTCTAGCTACCTGCAGGCAGCAGGTATTCTTTTGTTACTTTCTCGCCATGACCTGAAAGGAACTGGAGAGAGGTGACCCCCCTGGACCACACGAGCCAAAGGGATTCTATTGGAACCCCCGTGAGGACGGAATCCCGACTCTGCAGCAGCACCAGCAGCAGCAGATTCGACTGCACCTCCTCCTCCGTGGTGTCTTCAGGGAGCAGCGGCGGCGTGCGCGGCCCCCGGGCCCCCTACCCAGAGCTGATTCCTAATAAAGGCTTTTTCAAAGGAGCTGGTCTCCTGGCCCATTTATAACATAGATGAAGCTGGAAATACAATCCCAGTTTGCTGTTACGGGGCAGCACAGCTTTATTCTAGAAACTGCTCCACTAAAGATGCTCCAGCAGAAGGAAATTAACAGCTCCAGGAGTTGTTAAACCACTTCAGATGTTGTATTTAGTAATGTAAAAATCACCACTTTTCTCAAGCTGCATCCAGCACTAAAACATTTCCTAAAATATTTGCACACTGAGCCCTCTTTTGGCCCTCCAAACACAGGAAGTTTTTGCAGTGATCAGTCAATCCCAGTACTGTTTTTCACAGAACTATTAAGGTTGGAAAAGGTCTCCAAGATCATCAATTCCAACCTGTGCCCAACCCCACCTTGTCACCAGCCCAGAGCACTGAGTGCCACCTCCAGTCCTTCCTTGGACACCTCCAGGGGTGGGACTCCAAACCTCCCTGGGCAGCCCCTCCCAATGCCTGGCCACCCTTTCCAGGAAGAAATTCCTCCTGAATCTCTAAAGATAAGGCCCAGGCAGGTGCAGTGTGTTCTGCAGTTTTACTGGAACACTCCAAGAAATCTCAGTCCTGTTGGCTCCTCAGGCTGCCTGGCGAAGCTCCCACACAGCAATCCATTGTCATTGTCACCAAAAAGGTGATACTGTCTTCAAGTCACATGGATGACATCACCTGGAGATGCTTCTGAAGTCACAATCTAACAAATGTTCTTCCTGAGCTACTTTAAATGAGACACTGGAAAAATATTGAATATAAAGCATCAGGCCCCAGAGTGAATCTTGGGCAAAAGGAGGCATTTTCCATATCAATCAAGATCATGGGAACAAGGGGAGATTTACATTAGGATTGAAAGGGCCAAAGGGCTGGGAGCCAGTGGTCTGTCTGTGCTGGTCAATACACAGAAAGGATTGTGTTAGCACCACTGAAAGAATAAATTATCGCTGCTTTTACAATAAGCTCTTCAAGAATGCAATAAAGATTTCAGTGTGTGCTCCTCACTCAGGAATCCAAAACTTTTCAGTGGAGGTCTGGCTTGCAGCAAAGATAACAGCTGAAAACCAACCATCTTGACCTTGGGAAGCTTCATGACAATGTGCTAAAAACAGGTGAAAAAATGCACAGGTTCCTGCTCCCACATCCCCCAGCCTTGAGGCCAGAGCCTTGAGCAACCCCAGGTTTAAATACTGAGAGTTCAGACCTGATGCTTTCAGGCAGACCAAAATTAGAAGTGAGAAATGTAATTTTTCCCCTCTTGCCTGTTGCAGGACTACTAATATTGAAGTTTTCTCATCTGCTCATCAGATTTCTCATCATTATCAGAGATAATTTTAAAATTCTTCTCCAATTCAATGAAATCATGACAGGAAATTAAGAAAATATGGAACAAGGGAAAGAATTCTTACAATATTTCATACCAGCTCCTGACTTTGATGAACAATATTATAAGAATGTCTTCCCAGTCATGTATTTCCTTCAAAATCTGACAAGTTTCCCAACTGTGGAAATAGCAAGTCACCAAACAAAAACACCACTCTTTCAAGCTTAAAAGATAAATTTTAATTTGCATGAAATTCACTTAAGGCCAGGCAAAACGGGAGCAGAATACTGGAATTTTTCCTGTCTGCACAGTCCATATGAAATATTGTTTTTTGAGGACTCACCAAACCTTTCCTAAAAATAATCATAAAATATGACAATTGTTGGCAGGGATGGGGCAAGCCCCACAGTTAACAGGATGCCAATGCCAATCTCCAAAAATGACAACCAAAAGGTCATGAAAAGAGTTATACAAAATATTTATATCCAGATTTGGTGTCAGTGAAACATCAGAAGGATACAGTTTGTGATCAAGGCTTGTGGCAGGAAATGGATTCATGTAGACAAAGTTATCTTTATTCTCTCTCAAGGTGAATCCACCAAGAGTTATTGTTTTAAACCATTCTAACATCCAATTCCTCAAAACCACTGAAAATGAACGACCAAATCACCACCAAAAATAAGCTGTCCCAAGAGAAGAGCAGGGAAAGGTGGTATTTGTGCATATCCCCAGCCCAAGGAGTTGAAATTATTCCACTGCATTGTCAAAGTGCTGCTTCATTCCAGCTAGAGCCAAGTTTTCCAAAAACTTGTTGCAACAATCCTGAGCTACAGCTGAGTGAATAACTTGTAAGAGCTTGCTCCAGGAGGTGTGTGAGCCATCAGACCCAGCCCTGTTTATCCACAGGCTGCCCCATGAAGGATCCCAAACCGAGATCTGGTATCCAGTGAATTAGTTCAGCTCTCTAGAAAATGAGATTTATTTGATCCCAGCTGAGAGCAAATGATTCCCAGGCAACAACAGCGCTCGAAAACTTTCCAAGATTTGGAAACAGGAAAGTAAAAAGTGCAAAAAAAGAGGAGAGTGCAATAGCTGGCTGCTTTTCAACACCCATGATCACACACTGAGCCCTGAGAAAGTCAACATCTTTCCCATTTTACCACCTTGTCTTTTTTCACAAATTACATGAACCAAGGGAAGGAATGCAAGTGTGGGAAGCAACTCAGGCTTTGCTTCTTACTCTCACAGATGCTGAACCAAACACAAAGTACTTTCTTCTACACTGGATCTTAGCTCCAAGGTCAATTTATTGGCTTAAAATACAGAGAGGATGCTTCCCTGGTTCAAATGCTAATCTCAGGTTCAGGAAATCTAGATTCAATTCCCTGCCTCACCACATACTTCCTGTGCAACCTTGGGCCATAAATATTTCAGTGCCTCAGTCTTTCCATCTGTGACTGAGACAGTATTTCCCTATTAAACAGAGTATTGTAAAGATAAATACATTAGGAAAACATCAGGCATCACAGGGCACAGCCATTCGTGGAGCGGGCTGTTGGGGAACTTATCTGTGTGTCAATATTCCCAATCAGTCAGCAGGGAAAGCAAGGAAGGGCTGCCAACGTGAAAAAATTTAACTAGTGCGGGACAGAGAGAAGACATAAAGTATCAGAAGAACAGACAGAAACTGAAACCTCAGTTATTAATTACAGAAAATTTCCATCATTCCAACCAAATTTCGAACAGAAACGAAACTCAGAAACCAGCTGGGCAAGCTGCTGAAGGGAGCAAATACACCTGCCAGCAATGCATCATTGCCCTGTTTTCAGAGATTATCACACAAAACACCTCAGATTTGAGGTAGCAGAGGGGCTGTTGAGTCTAGGGGCAAAGAATCCCTGGAGACTGTCCCCGAAAGGAAGCACCCGCTGCTGAAGTCCCCAGCCCTTTGTGAGATGCGTAAATAGGAGTGGGCAGAGAGTGGCCCCAGTGGGGTCCCCACTGCTGCTGCCCCAAGGCGGAGAGGGGGACACAGCGGGAAGGGGGAGGGCAAAAGATGGCCACCAGCCAGGCAGGGGCTGACAGGAGTGACTTCCCCCTGCCCCGAGCCCAGGAGGACGCGGGGGAGGTGTCTGGGACCGGAGCCACGGAGCAGCCAAGGGGAACAACTACAAGGCTACGTGGCATTCGCAGGCAGCGGCTGCCGGGGAGGGAGCACGGGGGGGGGGCCAGGGGGGACCTGGGGGGGACGATTGCACATTGCAGCCCCTCCTGCCCTGCGAAACAGAAAAATAAGGAGGAAAGGGAAAGAAAGAGACGGAGAATCTGTGCGCTGGGGAGCGGAGCGGGAATGGGCGGGGGGAAGCACGATCCGCGGCGCAGGCTAGCATTAACCCCATCCGGGCAGGCTCAGCCGGGACCTGCCCGGCCCGGTCCCCCCAGCACCGGGAGTCCCCTTAGAAGCGGCTCCCCAGAACCCCTGTCCCCGAACCCGCCGGGTCTCCTGGGGGGATGCCCGCGCTCCATAGGGCAGCGCACCCAGACAGATCCCGGCCGTCTGTCCCGGACACCCTGAACCCTGCCTGCCCCGCACCCCGGGCACCCCGTGCGCCTCGGGCACTCCAACCCACCCTGGACACCTCATGCCATCCCATCCCACCCCATGCCATCCTAGGCACTCCATCCCACCCCATGTCCCGGGATATCGGATCCCCTTGGATCCTACCTCCACCTGCCCCGTGTGCCACGTCCACCCCCGAACCTGCCCCATAGCCCGGGCTGTCCCCCGCCTCAGAATATCCTTCCCGTCCCCGGGGTCCCGCCTGTCCCTCCAGCCACCCCCGCCCGGCTCCGCGCCGCCTCCAGCCCTCCGCTCCGCGGGGCTCCGCTCCCGGCACTGCCCACCGCGCCTCGGCTGGGCACCGCCGCTCTACTCCGCCCCCGGGAGCAGCGGAGCCCGGGGAAGGGGCCCCGGGGAGTGGCTCCCGGCGGTGCCCCAGCGCTCTCCTCGGCACTAACCGTGTACCCCGCGGGCTCCGCCGCCTCAGCGCCCGCCGCCCGCCCACGCCGCCATCATGGAATGCGCGTACCACGCCTGCGTCGCCGCACCGCCGCCGGCCGGGGGCGGGCGGGCGCGCCAACTACAGCCCGCGCGGATCCGCGGCTCCCGGACACCCGCGCCCGCCGAAAGTTGCGCGGGAGGGCGGCCCCGACGGGCCGGGGTGGTGGCACCTAGGGGCGAGTGACCTGTCTGGGCACTGTGTGTCCCTCCCGGACACCGCCCGCCACCCCCGGGCACTGCCCGTCACCTCTGGGCACTGTCCCCTAGGCACCGTCTGTTGCCCTGGTCACTGTCTGTCCCCCTTGAGCAATGTCACCCCTAGGCACTGTTTGTCACCCCACAGTCACTCCAGTGCTCCACCTGTGTCACCAAACCGTGTCCCGGCCCCCTCGAGGGTCTCCAGTCTCCGTGTCCTCCCCCCCGTGCCACGACAAGGATGAGTAGGGGGTTTCCCACTTTGTACATTCCATCCCACAATTTGGGAGGTCGCAGCGCATGCCTGACCCTAAAACTGTGTCATAACACAAATAGCTTTAATGGTGACAGCATGAAAGTGAGGGGATGATCCTGACTGCGTGGGCAAAGAGAGGAGGAAGGAGAGGTTTAATCCCTACTTGTGCCAGGGGAGGTTTAGTTGGATATTAAGGAAATTTTCTTTATGGAAAGCATTGTCCAGCACTGGCACAGGCTGTCTAGGGCACCCATCCTGCACAGAGACCTCATCCTTCAGGTGGAGTCCCCATCCCTGTAGAGATTTAAGATCCCTGTGGATGTGGCACTTGGGTTAGTAGTGGCTGGGTGTCCCAATAATTGACTGGACACAAGCCCAATTAAAATAATATTGGAATTTATTAAGCAAGCGACAGTAAGCAAAACAGCGCGCTGGGCGTCCGAGGGATCTCCTGTCCCACCACGGCTCACACCGTACCACCCAAGAGTCTCTGCTTTTTATACTTTACAGCTTCCTGTGACACGTTTATCTTTCTGTTTCTTTTGTGTTTGCACGAAGTGTTGGGGGGGGGGTCTTTATCGCTTCCCGGTAGTCGGTGGTCCGGTGGTTGTGGGAATGGAGTCTTGTAGCTGATCCCTGCAAAAACTGGTTATTCAGCTTTTAGTTCTGCTTATCTTTTGTTTACTTTGCCGGATGTTTGAAGAAATAGTCTTGATGAGATCACAAGGTGCTTCCTGTAGCACGGTTTAGTGAACAATTACTGATGGTAATTTATTACAATCCTCCCTTTTTATTTTGTTCACTGAACTGCTGCAACTCTTGCTGACTCGGAATTAGAGCTTTGGCCTCTATACGTTCATTTTCAATTGGCTCATATTTGGCTTGGATGAGCATCAAGTGTGCTGCTTCTAATCTACTTTTTACTATTTCAATTAGTTTACTGAAATATGGTCCAAATGTTAATCCCAGAACTAGCAAGATTACTGGTCCTGCAATGGTTGATAGCAGTGTAGTTAGCCAGGGGGAGTGGTTAAACCAGGATTCATACCAACTCTGTTGAACTTCTCGTTCTCGTTTCCTCTTTTCTAGGCCTTCTCTGAGTTTAGCCATGGTATCTCTTACCACTCCGGTATGATCTGCATAAACACAACATTGCTCTCCCAAGGCAGCACACAGCCCCCCTGTTGAAGAAACATGAGATCTAACTCTCTTCGGTTTTGCAGGACTACTTCTGACAGTGATCGGACTGATTTCTCTAAAGCACTAATTGATTCTTCTATCTGAGCTAAATCTTCATCTACAGCTATTCTTAATGATTGGAATTTTTGATTTTGCTGAACTAGTGAAGTTATTCCTGTCCCTGCTCCTGCAGCTCCTACAGCTATCAAGGTAGCGACTGTTAGGGCAGTGAGAGTGATAGGTTCTCGTTTCTGCAAATGATGGGAGTTTAGGTGATCATACATGAAATTTTCAGAATGGTATATTATTCTAGGGATAATAGCCACTTGTATGCAGTATTCTTCATTTTCATTGAATAGTTTAAGGGATAGGCAAGGGGTGACTCCTGTCTTGGAACAAATCCATTTGGTATTACTGTCTGGTACTAACCAGTCTGCAGGTGGTTTTTCTTTCAGGGAGGTTATTATTCCGCACAGGTGTTGTCTACTCGGGGGCACGTTACCTATGCACCTTCCTTTTCCAGATACGTACTGCATTGTTACCCCTTGTTTCTTCTCGTTCCATAGGCACTGGGATGGGTTTGATCCATTAATTCGTCTTATTCTTGAACGGACCCCTACTGATTCATAAAAAGGTGGTTTGACATTGTAACATAACCAACAATGTTGGGTCAAGTTTGGGTTAGTAGAGTTTAAAACTTGATATGTGGTATTTAAGAGTTTCCACAAGGGGTCATTTTTTATACTTGAACTTGGATTAAGTTCTGTTGTATCGGTAATATTCAAGACTGGGGCCTCTGTTACGTGCGGAACTTCTGGGTCTCTCAGAGGGCTAATAACTGGGTTGGGACCAACTGCTTGTGGTTCAGGTGTTACCACTTCTTTCTTGATAAGGAACAATCTGCCTCTATTAGTACCAGACTTCCAGAACCTCATGCCCCATGTTTTCCCAGTTATCCAGCCGGGATCCATAGGCTTAGATATGTTCACATATATGAATTTACAGTTCACTTTGCCTAGTGGGATACCACGCCGGGGGCCTAGCTGAATGCCACCATATGAATCCTTTTCAGGTGGATCACATCCCCATGGTCCCCACCCTACTTTGAGGAACTTATCAGGGCCCGCTCCCGGGCTCCAGTCAGCTGCAATAGTTTCACATCCCCAGTATGCACAGTAATAATGCCCTGGACTATTGCAATATCCTTTCCCAGGATTTGAACTTGGACAGATGTAGAATCCCTTCAGATTTGGACAGGGTTCTATGGGCACTATTTGACACAGAGTGGGTGTAAAACTGGGGGCTCTGGGAGTGGTAATTGTCTGAATCACCTGCTGGTCTTCCCCCCTAACCAGAGACCATTTAAATGGTCGGTGTTCATACTGATCAATTTCCGTCATTACTAAATTACAGAGCATTACAAATACCATAAGTCTTAAAGCATGCCACGAAGGGTGGGAGTCCTTCTGTCTACATATTACTCTTAAATTTTCTTTTGATCTCAGGGGCTTGCTAGAGCTCTTGCCTGTGGAGTCATAGGTGCCTTTTTCTAGTGATACGAGGCAGCTTTTCCAGCATTTTTGCACAGTCCCATTCATGGGACTTCGTTCTCCACACTTTCTTACCCTTCTGCCTCGCCTGTCGACTCGGTTGCTTCGAGCCACGGGGGGTACCATCTTCTCGGCAGCAAGAGTATTCTTCAGGAGCATTAATGCTGGTTTTTGTCACTTGCCTCTGCTTATAAGATTCCCAATTTTTATATTTTCACTAAAGGTATATCACACCTGACTTTTCAGAGCTCTATGGCAACACCCCTTTATAATTTCTGCTATGAATGGGATTGGTTCGTTGAAATGATAACAATAATATTCAGGCCGAATTCCATATACAAATATCTCTCACCATTCATTGGAACCTTCTTTAATTTCTCTTCTTAATACTTTAAAGTCTAAGGCAAATTTGGAGATTTCTCTTTCTTGTTTCCAACAAGGGCTGCACACTCCAGAAGGAGGGTATCCCCATTGGCAATGGAACCACCACCGTTCCCAGCACACTTTACAAATAAAGCATACAAAAGGGTAACAATTGCAATTGGGATTTTTCACATCTAATTCTAATATCGCTACTATCTACATGTGGTTCAGTTACTTCATGATAATTGCTCATGCGTACTTCCGTTACCGATCAGTTCATTTGTGTCCTTTTAAGCGTGATCTTCGAATCTCCAGGTATGCTGATAACTTGCCAGGAAGAGGAGTCTTGGACAGGCCCTTTCACTCGGCTTGCGTGAGTCCACCCTCTTTCAGCTGTCCGGATAGCAGTTTCTGTAGTAAGTAAAACAACATAGGGTCCTTCCCAACGAGGAGTCAGGGAAGACTCTTTTCATGACTTAATCAATACTTTGTCTCCTGGTTTGATTTTGTGCATTGCCACATCTAAAGGTGGCCTCTGGACTGCCAAACCTTTGGCTCGCAGTCTCTCCCTCCTAATCATTAATTGTATTAGATAGGGTTTAATTTGTGATTCTTCTAATTGGGGATGATCTTGTGGAATTTCTAGATCATATTGCATTCCATATAATATTTCAAAAGGAGAAATCCCGACATCTGTGCGGGGCTGCGTTCTTATGTTCAATAATGCTAAGGGAAGGCTCTTGACCCATGACATTTTTGTTTCCAACATCAGCTTTGTCAACTGTTTCTTTATTTCTCCATTCATCTGCTCAACTTTTCCTGAACTTTGTGGGTGCCACGGAGTGTGATACTGCCACTTGGTGCCTAAAGACTGGAGAGTCTCCTTTGCCACTTTAGACACAAAGTGAGGGCCTCTATCAGAATCAATTACCTCTATTGCCCCATACCGGGGAATAATTTGTTCTAATAGTATTTTTACTACTGTCTGGGCCGTGGCCCGTGCTGCTGGGAATGCTTCTACAAATTGAGTTAGATGATCTACTATTACTAGTAGGTATTTCTATCTCCCTACTTTCGGTAATTCAGTGAAGTCTATTTGTATCTTTGCAAATGGCCTATGGGCTAATTCTCTTCCCCCATGTATTCTTTCTCTTAACTGATGTTTATTGACTCTCTGACAAGCCATACAGTCTCCTACGACTCGTTTTGCAATATTATGTATTCCGATGCACATGTACTTATTTGCAAACTGATCTACTAACGCTTGAGTTCCCCAATGAGTTAGATCATGAAATTTCCACATTATTCTCAGGGCCAGAGGTTTTGGGAGAACCTCCCGACCATCTGTGAGTTCCCACTTCCCATTATTATTTTCCCTAATTCCCATTTGGCTCAATCTGTCTTTCTCTTGGATGGTGAAACTCAAAATATGGTGGCCTTTGCCATGTATGAGGTAGTGTGTGTATTTCTCATCATCACATGTGCACTTTATTGCTTCTAGCCCAAATTCTTTCCAGCAAACATAACATGGAGGCTCATCCAAGTGTTCTCCACAGATCTCGCACTTTTCTCGGGCTTTCGCTTCACTTATGCATCCCTTTAGAGTCATTAATGCAGCCCGCTTAGCTTCTTGATCTGCAAGGTTATTTCCCTTTATCAATGGGGTCAGCCCCCTCTGATGACCTTTTAGATGTACTGCTGCTACTCTTTTAGGCCCTCTAATAGCCTGTAAGATTTGAGTTATCAATTCAAGGTGTACTAACTTTTTACCTTGGGAATTGATTAAACCCCTTTCTTCCCATATCTTCCCAAAGGTATGTACTATCCCAAAGGCATATTTCGAGTCAGTATATATAGTCCCCACCTTTCCCGCCAAGAGCTGCAAAGCTTTTAGCACTGCATATAATTCACAAACCTGAGCTGACCAGCTGGGGCTTAGGGGTCCCTATTCTACCACTGTAAAGGTTTTCCCATTAATTATTGCATATCCTGATTTCCTCTTTCCTTCTACTACTCGGGAAGATCCATCCACAAATAGTTTTTCACCCATTTCAAGCTCCTCTTCTTCTAAGCCTGGTCTGATTTTTGTTTGTTCCTCTATATTGTGAAGGCAGTCATGGGTTAAATTTTCACTAGGTTCCCCATATAAGAACTGTGTGGGGTTTTGCAGTGTCGTGGTTTCAAGGGTTAATCTGGGAGAAGAGATAAGGATGCTCTCGGACTTGACTAGTCAAGCATCAGTTATCCATTTATCTGCTTTTTGCTGTAACACACGCCTAATATTATGGGGTGATAATACCTTCAGCTCCCCTCCGAAAGTTACTTTATGTGCTTCTTCTACTAGGAGTGCAGTTGCTACTATTGCTTGCAAACAAGTGGCCCATCCCCGGCTTACCGGGTCAAGGAGTTTGGAAATATATGCTACTGGTTTTTTACTTCCTGCCCATTCTTGCGCAAGTACTCCGAACGCTGTTCCATCATCTGTATTTACAAATAGGAAAAATGGCTTTTTCAAGTCCGGTAAGCTTAGGACCGGGGCGTTTACCAATTCTTCTTTTAATTCCTCTAGTTGGTTTTCATCTTCTTGGGTCCACTTTACCGAGCCATCGTTGATAAGCTTAGTATAAAGGAACTTCACCTTTTTACTGTAATTCTCAATCCATTGTCTGCAGTACCCAAATAAACCCAGCAGCTGTCGCACTTGTCTTTTAGTTTTCGGAGCTGACAGCGATAAGATACCGTTAACCCTTTCAGGATCCAATCTCTTTGTTCCCTTACTTAACCTATGTCCTAAACACTTATTTTTCAACAAACTGTAATTTAGACTTTGATACTTTAAGGCCTTGCAGGCTTAGAAAATTCAGCAATTTAATGTTCTCTTGCCTGACAGCCTCCTCACTTTTTCCTGCCAGAAGCAGGCCGTCCACATACTGGACAAGAGTAATCCCTGTAGCCAATTCATACCCTCTTAGAATTTGTTCTAATGCTTGGCCAAACAAATTAGGGGACTCCGTATAACCTTGAGGGAGCACTGCCCACCTTAGCTGTTGCTTCCTGTGAGTATCTGGATCTTCCCACTCAAAAGCAAAATAATCTCGACTATTTTCACTTAGCGGACATGCCCAGAAGGCATCTTTAAGGTCTATTACACTATACCATTGATCTTCAGGACCTAATTGACTTAAGAGAGTATGGGGGTTAGATACCACAGGAAATCTTGCAACTGTTCTTTTATTGATTTCTCGTAAATCGTGCACTAATCGGTAATTTCCATCTGCCTTCTTTACAGGCAGAATAGGTGTATTGAATGGAGACATACATGGTTCTAATAACCCTTGTTTAATTAATCTCTCTATTTCGGGTTTTAACCCTTGTCTCCCCTCTTTAGGTATTGGATATTGCTTAACTTTAACTGGTATCTCTGGGTTCTTTATAGTTACTGTAAAGGGTTCAATGTTTAATCTTCCCACCGTCTCTGGAGTATACCACACTTCGGGATTTATTTTCTCTTCATCCTCGGTCCTTAAGGGACACAGCTTAATGGTAAGTTTCTTTTCCACTACTTCCAAGTTATTTCCTAATTCAATCATCAAATCTCGTCCTAACAAATTATAATCAGCCTCAGGCACTAGCAGCAAAGACCCTATGCCGAGTTTAGAGTCTGTTTCAAACAATACATCTTTAATCACAGGTACATTGAATGGTTCCCCTTTAGCTCCAATAACTTGAACTTTTTCTGAGGATATTTCATACCCCCGAGGTAATTTTTGGACAGTTGATCTTTCCGCCCCTGAGTCCACTAGGAACTCAATTTCTTGTTGTTGGGAACCCACTTTTAATTTTATCAAGGGCTCAGTTCTTTCTTGGATCCCCAATAAGTAGAGACCCTGACACCCCTATTCCTCCTTGAACATCCATTATCCTCTGTCTGCAAATTTTTTTAACATGCCCCCTTTTTCCACAAAAAAACTACGTCAATACCCCTCTGTCCTCCTTCGGGGGTCTCTTTGCCTCAGATTCTTTGTGTCGAGCCTCAAATCCTTTTCTGGAGTCTGCTGCTCTCTGCCCGTCTGACTGCTGCCAGCATCATTCTAGCTTGTTTCTTATAAGTCTCCTCCTCCCGCCTTACATAGACTTTCTGAGCCTCTCTCAACAATTCATCTAATCCATGATCTTGCCAATCTTCTATCTTTTCTAGCTTCTTTCTAATATCTGCTCATGATTTGGCCACAAACTGAGTTTTCAGCAGGGCTTGTCCCACCGGGGTATTAGGATCTACCCCAGAGTATAACTGGAGACTTTTTCGTAACCTCTCCAGCCATTTGGTGGGAGTTTCATCTTTCTTTTGTTGTTCATTAAAAGCTTTATTGATATTCTGCCCGCAAGAGACTGATTCTCTTATTCCTTGGACAATAATTGTCCTTAGATCTTGCATATGGCCTCGATCTACTGGATCCTGATTATTCCAGTTTGGTCTCTGGAGGGGCCACTTAACATCTGCTATGGGACCCTGTTGGTGTTGCTGGTCCCACACTCTCATTCCAGCCCTTCTGATCATTCCCCTCTCTTCTGCTGTAAATAGGATGCCCAGTATAGACTGGATTTCATCCCAGGTGTATATGTTGGGCCCTAGAAACTGGTCCACCCTTTCCGCAACTCCTAAGGGATCCTCTAACAGGTTCCCCATTTCTTTCTTAAATTCCTGCACATCCCCTGAATTCAAAGGGACTGCTACGTATCCCATACCCGGTTGCAGACCCCCCATGGCATCTTCTCTGAGTGGGTATAACCCACTCTCATGTTGTTTACTTTTCGTCTGACTCCTTGTTACTCTCCGATGTTCGTCGGGAGAACCAGATGCGGAGTCTGAATCATTAGGGTAATTTGGCACAGAAGGGGGTGCAGGCGGAAGAGGTGCCGGGGGAGGGGGTGGTGGTATATAAGGAGGAGGCGAAACAGGTACTTCATCCTCTCTCCGTGTTTCCTTTTTCCCCTCTCCCCCTTTTTCTTTTAGAGGGTATAAATTTATCCTAGTTTCTGACCCAATCCAGAGATGAGCATACTCACTCTCCTCTAAAATAAAAGGTTCCCTGGAACTTACATAAATGTTTAAAGCCTGACAAATCCAATCCTCAAAGGAACCAAACACAGGCCAGTATAGGTGGTCGCCTCTAATTTGCTTTCCACCCCACACCTCCACACAATAGTGAATCATTTTTACTTTACTCTTACCCTGCCTAGAAGGGTAATCATCCCAATATGTAATCATCAGTGCTAAAGGACTATCTGGCGGTATCTGGGGGAGCTTCACTTGGGGTCCCCCACCCATGGGATCAGAGGGCTTGCTTTTCCTCTGTCCCATTTTCCAGAGTGCCTTCGCACACACACATACACACTTCACCTCCTGTTCGTGGCCCAGTCCCTCACGGGATGTGGGAACCGCATTACTGAGGAGTCCACACTCACTTCGTCCTTCACTGGACATCTCACAATAACACTCTGGGATACCCAACCCCAACTGAACGGATAACCGGCCTATACTTACGCACTCCTGCGTCTTCGTTCGGGCTTCGCGCACAAAGATTATGGGGTTGCCGGCTTTCTTTTGCTTACTGTCGAATTTAGGGTTCGTCAGTAGAGGATCGGATGGGGTGCTACACAAACAGGGGCCGCTTGTCAGCGGGGCACCTCCCCCGGATGGTGACCCACACCAGGTTGCCTCTATCCGAGTCACAGCACCAAATTTGTTATAGGTGTGTCCCGATAATTGACTGGACACAAGCCCAATTAAAATAATATTGGAATTTATTAAGCAAGAGACAGTAAGCAAAGCAGCGCGCTGGGCGGCCAGGGGATCTCCTGCCCCACCACGGCTCACACCATACCACCCGAGAGTCTCTGCTTTTTATACTTTGCAGCTTCCTGTGACACGTATATCTTTTCTGTTTCTTTTGTGTTTGCGCAAAGTGTTGCGGGGGGGTCTTTATCGCTTCCCGGTAGTCGGTGGTCCAGTGGTCGTGGGAATGGAGTCTTGTAGCTGATCCCTGGTTCTGCTTATCTTTTTTTTACTTTGCCGGATGTTTGAAGAAATAGTCTTGATGAGATCACAAGGTGCTTCCCATAGCACGGTTTAGTGAACAATTACTGATGGTAATTTATTAAAGTGGCCTTGGCAGTGCTGGGGAATGGTTGGACTCAATGGTCTTGGGGGTCTTTTCCAACCTGAATATTCCTGTTATTCCATGATCCTGTGTATCCTGACAGGCAGCTCCATTCCCATGTTCAGCCTTGGAGCATCCCAAGCCCTGCTGCAAAGAGGATCAAGGGCAGGGGCTGAAAAAAACCCTCCTGGACTGCAGAGCCCCTCTGGCACATCCATTTTTTTCCAGGCAAATAATGTACCAACAAATCTTACACTCTTCACCTTATTTCCACCAGGCAGTTTACACCAAGGTATGTCTATTAATGTGTTTTAAAAAATGTGCCTCAAACTTGCTTAAAGCAGTGTCCTAGGGTGACTTTATGATGCTTGTATCCCTAATTGTCTGTTCTGTTTGTGCTGTATATTAAGTTCTGTACCTTTAAGATTGGTTCTGAGAACTGTTATAAATGCGTGCTTTGGAGTTGGCTTTTCGTATATAGCAAGATGATTGCTTTATGTATAATATGGGAAGGTTGTATTGTATGTTCTTTTATTAATAGAATTTGAAAAATGTGATAAATGAATATTCTTAGATTGTAACAAAGTAGAGAAGGGGTTGTCCTGTTTTTTGTAACTCCTCAACTAGATAGAAGACAAGGGACGTCTGGAATTCCTGAACCAAAGATAAAGGACAATTGAGCCTTTTGAGGAAGACAGATTTACAACATCCATCCAGACTGAATGGAGCCCCATAAATAAACTGCGTACTTAAGGGGGGTCTTGAAACTACAATGAATATTTGAATCATGTATTAGCTTATTTAAATATGTAACACAGAAGTCCTTAAAACAAAGGATCTGAAAAGAGACTATGTGCTGATCTTGTTGGTATCAGCACATTGGCCGAAAAAAGCTTTGGTGTTTTTTTTTTGGTTTTTTTTTTTTTTTTTTTTTTTTTTTTGTCTCTTTATTGTCTATTTTATTTTACTTTTATTGAACTTATAAATTTTACATAAAAGTGAATTGTGTTTTTCACAGAGCAAAACAGAGAAAGAAGCAGCAGGGAGTTTGTTTTGAGAAAACTGCCTGACTCCTACACACTCTCTTCTGACTGTGTGTTCCTCTGAGGCACAGAAAGCAGTGGGACAGAGACCTCCTGTGCTTTTAGTTAGTTTTAGCTAGCTGAGGCCCGTTACACCATCCTAGGCCTTAAAAAACAAGTTCTTTGAAGGCATAATACCCCTAAGAAGATTGAGTCAGACAATGGAACTCATTTCAAGAATAGCTTTATCAACATCTAGGCTAAGAAACATAGCATTGAGTGGGTGTACCATATCCCCTACCATGCACCAGCTGCAGGCAAAGTAGAGAAGTACAACAGACTGTTAAAAACCACCTTGAAAGCATTGAGTAAGAGATCTCTCAAAAATTAGGAGCAGCACTTAGCAAAGGTCACCTGGTTAGTTAACACCCGAGGTTCCACCAACAGAGCAGGCCCTGCCCAGTCTGAGCTTCTACCTACAGTAAACAGAAATAAAGTCCCAGTAGTACATGTAAAAGGTTTGTTAGAAAATACAGTTTAAATCAAATCTGCCTCGAGTACAGACAAGCCCATCCATGACATTGTTTCTACTCAGGGACCAGGTTGCACATAGTAGATAATGCAGAAAGATGAAACAACACAATGTGTACCTCAGGAAGATCTGATTGTTGAGTGAGAACTATGAGTAAATATCATTGTTCACTGAATGTTACTGCCATTTCCTGTATATAGCTGTATACTGTATATATATGCATGTATAAGGTATGTGTGTGTAGAGTTAGAATTTATTTAGTTTTGGTAGTAAGTTGACAATATGGGGCTAAGGGGTGGAATGGTCTGGGGTGACTTCATGATGCTTGTATCCCAAATTGTGTGTTCTGTATGTGCTGTATATTAAGTTCTGTACCTTTAAAATGGTTCTGGGAGCGAAGGGGGAGAAAGAAGCAGCGTGCAGTTTGTTTTGAGAAACTGCCTGACTCCCACATGTCCTTGCTCCGGCGGTTCGTCTGAGGCACGGACAGCAGAGACAGAGATCTCCTGTGCTTTTAGTTAGTTTTAGCTAGCTGAGGCAGAGAAGTTCCCTGGACTGTTTTTTTTTTCTTTTTCTTGGGACTGTTTAAATCTGCTCTGGACTGAAAAACCCAGAGGAGCACCAAGGGCTCGCACCTGCGGCCCACCGGGGCCTGGACCTCCGGAGGGAGTGGGACTGGTGAGAGACTGAGCTGAGCTACACCCATGGCAAGGACTTTCTCAGTTTGCCATCTCTCTTCGGAGCAGCGAGAGGTTTTGTTGTTTCATATTATTCATTCTTTCTGCTTGTGAGCACTTAGTTAAATAAATAGTTTTTTCCACTTTTCTCCAAAGAATTTCTTTTCCTGGACCGGCTGGGGGAGGGGCAGTTTGGGTTTGCTTTCCAGAGGAACCCCCTTCGGAGATTTCCTCACAAATTTGCCCTAAATCAAGACAAGCAGCGATTTCAGAGATATTCTGTGTGGAATTCAGCTCCATGTGGGTGTAAAATAAATGTGACAGCTGTGCTTTTATATAAGCCCCACTAAATTGTGGATCACAGCAGAAAAAGGTCACACTTGAAATTTATATGCAATTGTCAGGGGTTAAAACAGTTTGGTTTTACTTAGGACCTTTGACTTTCTTTAGAAAGGACAGACCTATCAGGAGCCATTTCTTGGCTATTGGCATGTGGTTTGACCACTGAGAAAACAGAATGCGACTTTTGGTAATACCCATATAAAGCTAAGAATGGGTGGGAGCCTCTCTCTTTTCTCCGGGTGAGCGACCAGCTAACATCGTGCGGCAGCCGGGCCGGCCAACTGGGCCTCCAGGAGCCGCTGCCCCCGCAAGGGGAGCAGCCCGGCCATGCCTGGGCCCAATAACAGCTAGCAGTGGGGGAGGGGAGGAAAAGCCCCAGCAGCTGCCCGTGTCACCAGTTGGGATGTTCCCCCCCTCCTGCCTCAGGGAGCAGCTCTGAGCGGCCCACACCACGAGATCGAGGGGTGGAAAAGAAGGCATCCATCAGCCTCTCCACCTGCATGTTTTGGAGAGCTTTGCAACCCCCACCAGCAGGGACCACGTGACCGCCGCAGGCCTGGGCAAGCTTTAACTCTTTCCTGTCAGCAAATGAAACTTCCAAAGCACTGACCCTTCCTGGAGTGAGGACAGACAAAGTGATGGAACCATCAAGAGACATAGCATGAAACTGAAGTCAGTGAAGAGAGAGTGAAAAGACTATTTGGGGCAAAGGAGGAGGAGTGGCCTAATTTGGCTGGACATTTTTGATGAACTATGGAGAATGAACTGGGTTTTTTTTCCTGTAACATATGAATACTCTTTGGGGGGGATGTAAGGTTCTAGTTAATAGTGATACGAAGCTCTTTGCTCCTAAGGAAAAGGAGATTTTTAGTTCTTGAGATGAAGATGATTTTGGAAATAGAAGAAGAGAATCTTTGTGTTATACTAGAGGAGGCATCCTTAAACAGTACCCCTAATAAGCAGATATGGCCCATGTGCAGTGTTGGGAAAGCTGCTAATGGGTAGTTTTTCACAGTTTGCAGAGGTTCCTTTCAGGTCGTTGCAGATGTGTGGCATGGGAGCCACTAGAAGACTGTTCCTCTTGTGACGATGTCTCTATAGAACCCAGAGAGACTCCTTTCCTAAAAGAACTAATTAAAGATTATTTTTAAATGGTAAAACTGACTGAAATTACAAGTTTTCTCTTTTTATATTGTGTGTGGGAAAGTGAACACTTGTGGGGGGTGGGAAGGATGTTTTGAAAGTTTCATTTGGGTTTTTTTTCTTATTTTCATTCTTTTAGTGTGTGTAAATAAACTATCCTTGTAATTTTAAGGTAAGCCTGTTTTGCTTCTTGTGTTCTCCTAGTCATATCTAAAAATAGCAAGTGATGAAGCCATCACAGCAATATAATAAATGTGTATATATAAACTATATAATAGACATAGAATAACCTTTTAAAATGAATGGGCTTGTGTTTACCCCCAGATTGATCTTAGATGTGTTCATAATGAATATAGAGAATTTTATTATGAAATTGTTCCTTAATGTCAGAGAATTTCTCTCTGGAGACTGGTAGAAGGGGTTGATTTGCCATAACAAACACCCTGTGCCGGACAGGACTAAAATAAATACCCATCCATCTTTTTAAACAAGCAGGCTGTGGTAAGAAAGGCCAGAATTAGTGGTGGCTGCTGATTTTTTAAGCAATTAATAGGTTACCTTGTTAAATAAAGGCCAAAACAACTCTCAGAGTAACTTTACCATTAATTTTACTCATATAAGCCCATAAAATGATGAATATATTCCCTGCTAACTGGGAGCAAACAGGGAAAGAACATAAAATCTGTTGCATCTGAAAAGCAAAATTTTGTAGGTGAATCCATGGAAAATTCCAGGTGGAAAAGGCAGGAGAAACCTTTTCCTCTTAACAAGATAATTGCTAAAAATCTCTGCACTGGAATTTCCTCTTCTTTCTACCCCTTCCACAAGTTTTCCTGCACACGTGTGACTCCTGGCCTGATTTTTTTCCCTGTGGAATAGTGTGGATCAGCACATCCCATGTTTTATTATGGTTGATAAGAACCTATAAATTTGCCTATAAAGTAGATTGAGACCTTCAGACAAAGATTTAGGGGAAAAATAATCTGCTCCTTTGTTTTGAGTCTCACCATGCTTTTGTCCCTGATATTAAACTCTGAATTTCAACAACAACTCCAAATGGAATTCTTTAATTCCAGCTCCCATTTAAGTCTGGGAACACCTCAGGAAAGGTGGAAGACCAGACCAGCACAGGAATCGGTGAGTGCAGACCTGCTTTAGGAACAAAAAGTTGGTTACTAATTTCACCTTTGAGAGAATTCCTAGAATCTTCATGTCTTGGGTTGTGGAACCAAAAATGTGTATTCTATTTCATCTGCTGAAAGCATTTGGGGAGATGTTTTTCTTTATCTCTTGTAACTCTGGGAGGAGTGGGGGGGGGGGGGGGGGGAAGGTTGCCTTTTGATAATGGGCCAACTGTTAAAACCAGGTGGGGCAGTGTTTCTTATCTCTTTTCACAATGGGCCATTAAGACTCCCCAAAGCAATACATCCACATTCCATCATCCTATTGTGAGATGCACCACATCCCCTCTGGCAGTGGGGGGAGCCAACCATTCCTTCCTGGATAAAACTGAGACACAGGAACAAGAAGGCATCTAGCTTCTCACCCGATTCCCCGGAGGAAGACTGGACCCCTTCTCACCATCACTGGACCCTTGTTCTACAGGATCATCTCTACTTCAACAGAACCACATCTGCCACTCCAGGAGGACTCACTTTTGGACTGCTTCCAACACCCTGACCAACAGGGTATCAGGTTACAGCTCTGACTCTGTCAGGGTTTTCCAGGATTGCTTGTTTATTTGTGTGCTTGTTTGGTTGGGTGGTTTTGCTTTCTACTACATTTGTATTGTTAATACTCCTAGTAAAGAACTGTTATTCCTATTCCCAAATCTTTGCCTGAAAGCCCTTAATTGCAAAATTATAATTTGGTGGGGGTGAGGGGTTTACATTCTCCATTCTAGTGGAAACCCCAGTTTTCCCTGGCAGATACCTGTCTTTCCAAACCAAGACACTTCAGTACTCCATCTCAGCAATCTTAGAACTCCACAGGCTCTACTTAATCTGCACTGCCCTGGGGATTTCATTCTGAAGTGAAATATTTGGGCTTAATTTCTGGGAGATCTCCTGAAAGTGACCCACCAGATGGGATTTGGAAATCTGAAATGCTCTGCACCAAATGAACTTTGTTGCTGAAAGCAGAGATTCAAGGACTGTTTTGACTTCCCAGGCTCAGTATTTATCCATCTCCAGCTAAACCTCACAAGTTGTGACTAGTGGTGGTTGTGATCACCCATGGTGATGTCCTGTGCCTGATATCCAGAATAAAGGAGGTCCCTGGGAGGGAATGCTGAGCATTCTTTGCTCTGAAAGCTCCTGGACCCCCCAGCTTTGACAAGGACAAGAATTCCTTTGTAGGTAATAACACAGTGCAGAAAAATCCTTTTCTTTTCCCCCCAGCCTTTCCTTAAATCATTTTTTTTCTCCTTAAATTTCCATTTTAAATGGATCTTATATTCTAACAAGGTCATTCCAGCAAAGTGGTGGAGAAACTTCTGGAGTCACATCTCGTTTCCAGTGAGCCTCGGGATGAAAGATATCAAACCTTCCCACACCCCACAGGCTCCAGGGCTCCTTTAAAACTCCAACTGCTCCAAGTGCAACAGCTATTCCCACACCATGGAAGAGAAATGACCCAAATGTTTGCTGCCTACACCCAGGCTGCCAGGGCATGACAGTGAGGGAAAGCTGTTTTTTACAGCTGGAACTGGAAAGGGAGGTGTGAAAAAAAGCCATATTGTGTGTATAGCTCTGTGTAGATATTTACTATATATATAATAGACTAGTCAGAAAAGTTATGAAATATTAACATTTGAGTAATATAATAAATGTAGTTTTTAACATTGTCTTAGTAAAGTTTGTGTGTAAGGTATTCTCTTTAGCTCAAGGGAAAGAGAAGAATGTTTCACAGAGATAAGATTTACAACAGAAAAGAAAACCCCCCCTCGATTCTTCAGATCCATCTCTCTCAGAACCCACAAACCAGACGATCTGAATCCACAAAAACAAGACTCCCTGCGGAACTCACGAAACCAGAATCCACAAAAGCAGGACTCCCCTGTCGCCAGGGGAGCTTAGCAGTAATCCTGGAAAGCAAGTTTGTCTTAGATAAAGCATGCATAATTATGAAGTTTTAGTCCTCAAAAAGGCAAAGATTTCTACCGAAGGGTGCCTTTCTCCTAACTAGCAGGTCTAGGAGGGAGGAAGGACGGTAGTCTAGACTGCCTATTTTGCCTTTTATTGTCTCCTTATTTGTCCTGTCTCTGAAAACTTTTTAAACTTTTATTTGTATTAATTTCTTTGTAACCAATTTTTATTCTTTATTAAATTTTCATAAATTTCTAAAAGTGAGTGAGTGATTGGCATTTTTCACAGGAGGTGAGCCTGGAGGCAGAGGCAGGGTGTTCCAGATGGAAAAGCTGCACAGGAGGAATATTTGGTGTGAGGAGCAGTGACCAAACTGCCTGGGAGGAAGGCTCTGATTAAATCAGTCTGGAATTACATGGAACAAAGCTGAGGGCAGCTTTAACTCTATTTTGAAATTCCTGGAGAGCCACAAGGACTGTGTGAGGACAGCGGGTTCCACACACGGAGGCAGCAACTGGATTGGGAAAAGTTGGATTTTGAGGAAATTTTTGCCCAGACTGTCCTTTCAGTCTGGAGAGGAAAAGGGCACTGGGTTGGGGGTGGATTCAGGCCTGGAAAAGAGGAATTAAAAATAGCAGAATACAACATCAAAGAACACTTGGCAAAAGCAAAGAGAAAGAGAAAAGAAATGGGAAGTGGAAATTAGTCAGGAGGGAGGAAAGAGAGGATACATGGGAAGAAATCTGGGCTTATAAAGGAAGGGCAGGCTCTGAAATGGAGAAAAAATGGAAAAGAGGGGAATTAGGAAGTCTCTCTTAACAAAACAATGGCAAGAGGCAGTGCCAAAAATATGCTCATTCTTCCAATAGAAAATTTGGAATTGCAATTTCATCTTTTTAATTTGCTTATTCAACTGCCCTAGGTGAGTTAATAAAAATAAAGGGTCAGGGGGAAAGAAAAATATTAAAGAAATGGAAAAGAAAAGCCTTTGACAGAGAGGGGAGAAAAGAAAGATAAGAGGAGTATTGCAATTATAACATATATCCCAGTCTGAACGTGGGTTGGGTGTGGGGGTGGACAAAGCCCCTGTGGCTCTGCCCTGGAGAGCAGCCTGAGAGGGATTGCACAATCTCTCTGCAGAGCCCTTAAGATAAGGGTAAGCTTTTAGTCACCGCGACCTTTTAGATAGACCCAGAAGCCCCTCCGAGATTTTATGCAGATCTGTCTTAAACGATTGGCTTTGTACCCTTTCCCTCCCCTTCTGGTGTCCCATAAAACCCCTGGGTTTCCCTGGTCTCCCAGGGAGTGCTGTCGTCCTGGCTCCCTTCGCTGGACCCTCATAATAAACTACCTTCTGCGGAATTTGCCAAACGAAGTCTTCCTCTCTCTCTCCCAGGCCAGTCAACAGAGAAGAAACCTCGCAGGAGCAGGACTGGAATCACTGAGCTAAATCACTGAGCTAAAATCACTGCCTGCTCTCTGCCGAGGCCTTCTCTCCAGCTGACAGGGCTGCGCTGACCCCCCAGAGTGTCTTTAACGAGATACTCTCGGGGTGCCTCAGAGCCCTCTGCGAACCCCAGCGCCAGCTGGCTTTAGTTGGGGAGCTTGAATAACAAAAAACTGGATGCACACCCCCCCTCCACACCAACACCCCACTTATCAGGGGGATTAGCAGCCATACTGGAGTTTTAGTTCCAGCTCATAATCTCATAATAAAAATGTTTGTTTTTCCATCCTTTGACTACAATAATAACGATTCTGCTTCTTGGAACTTGTGTCTAGCAAAGCCTCCCCTCTCCTGCCTTCACTGGGACCTGTGAGCGCGGGCTTGGAACGCATTCCCTTGGTTTTCCCTGGCTCCACACAAACTCCTGCTGTGTGCACTCCAGGAGGGAGTGGGACAGGGCAGCCTGGCAAACAAACTTCCCTCAAGCAGCACTTTGCTGGGAGCTGTGCTGGGATCTGCAGGGGCAAACCGCAATGCTGGAGCAGATTTTCCACCCGTGTGCGCTGGCACCTCTCCTTCCACACCGGGAGTGTTTTCTCCAGTTGTGGGATCTGCTCCATAGGAGCAAACCAGCACTCTGGGGTGTGGGTATGGAGAGCAGCACAATGGGAAAAGCCTGGAGGGCATTGGGAGAGGGGGTTTTCCTCAAAGGTCACACGCCTGCTCCTCTGCAGGTGCCCTCATCCCTGTTCCATGGAATCGCAGAATCCTGGGATGGTTTGGGTGGGAAGGGACCTTAAAGCCCATCCAATTCCACTCCCTGCCATTGGCAGGGACACCTTCCACTACCCCAGGTTGTTCTAAGCCCCATCCAACTGCTGTTTCTTCGATGTTGAACCACAGAAGCAAATCAACACCAGCAGAAATTATTTAGGGTTATTAAACACCCACTAAACAAACAGGTGACACTGGCAGAGGCACAGAGTGGTACCAGCACCAGTGACCAGTCACTAAAATTGATGGCATTTTAATTGAAGAAATTACACCAAGTTTGGAGATTTTCTTCTGGGTTCAGTAATATTCACAGAACTATCTGCCCTCTCATTGGTTTTCAGTCCTGGTTCAGTTCTGATGGCGCCTTATAGCAAAAAAGAGATGAATTAAGAAGAAAATACAGGTGCTTGGCATCCATACGGACAGGTCAGCATGGACTGGCAGGGAAGCCTGGCAGGGGATGGAGATGCAGGTGGACACCACATATTGCTCTGTGTGCTTCTTTCTCCAAGCAGGACCTAGAACCCCCCAAGAACCCTCACTCCAAACCAGGAACTCCTGGCACAGACCTGCTCCCATAAAATCCCACTGAACATCAGCCCCTAATCCACAAACCTGCTGGCACAAAGTCACCATAAAAACCAAACCAAAAGCCCTCCGCAGCCTACAACAAACACTGCTGGTGTTTATGGCTGCTGGAGGTGGAAAGGGATGAAGTTCAGTGCTGGGGAATGTCGCTGTTGGACACAATAAACGGAGGCAGGGAGTGATTAGAAGGCTGCGGGACTCCCCATCCAGGAGGAGCCACACGTTTATTTCTCGGGCTTCTTTTATACTTTTACAGATGTGCCCACCTTAGAGGTGGGACCTTTGGAAACCATTGGTCAGTTCCAGAGACCACCACGCGAAAATCCCTCCTCTGGCAAAGTATGTGCAAAACAAGGTAGTTTACATTATGTGACATTGTGTACCAGGAGAGTGCCTGGGAACAGAATTTCCCAAAACCAAAACATGGTAGGCACGAAGCGTGGCAACATCTCACCCTTTCAGTTTATATAAAAAGAAAAGAAAAAAAAAATGCAGATTTTTATATCTGCTTGTGGAGAGGTTTTCGAGTGATCACTTGCAGATCTCTCCACTTGTCGGCTTGTCGGCTTTCATTCTGGTCACCATTTCCAAGTTGCTTGTTGGCCAGTTTGCAGGGACTGTCCCTGCTTCTTTTTCCCCCTTTTTTTTTTTTTTTTTTTTTTTTTTTTTTGAAACCATGTTGTCTGCTGCACGGGCAGAACTTGTGACCAGCTGCCGATTCATTTTGTCGGGTGAGATGCTGTGCCATTCAATGCAGTGGCCCTCGTTACAATTCATCCCGATCCGCCCCCCCAAAACCCAGCCAAGACATCCTGCCCCCCAGAGGTTCACAACAGTTCCCGTGGGATGCGAGCAAAACCACAGGCAAGAGTCCCTCTGAGTCCATAAATCACGGGCCGCTGGCTGTCGAAGCAGTGCTCCGTCCCCTCCATGCATCAGACAGGTCTCTGGAGGGGTGGTATCGGGGAGGTACAGGATACACAGCTTGGGATGTTCACCAGGCCAGATCTGCTGTGCAGGGACTCAAGGTGCTCGGCCGGCATGAAGCAAACATCCCAGCGCCATCAGTTCCCAGTCCTGAAAACAAAACAAAGGGCTGCAAAGGCACATGTTAAACGATCTCTGGAGGTCCCTCTGGTAATTGAGAGAGAGCCACAAGTCTCTCTCAGACTGCTTTCTGAACATCACAGAAGCAGACAGAGAGAACTGTGTCGCACTCCGGGCACCTGCTATTCTGGCTGTTGCAATGCCAGCAGGGCCGAGAGAACTCTCTGTGGTTCCCAAAGAGTGGTCCTCGACACCCCATTGTCTCGGTCCCCAAGCCGTATGTTTCACTTCGTTCCAGGAAGGTCTCAGCTCCCTGGAGCGCATGGTGACACGGCATGGAGCAACGGGGACAGACGCAGGAGGAACCGCAGCCTGCGCAATCTCGGCAGTGTTGCTAGGCAACACAGACGCTGAGGGGCAGGCGTGTGGCGGAGCGGTGACCGGCGGAACTGCCGTGCCGCCAGGTCCCTTTACCGGAAGGAGCCAGCGGGGCTTTTTTCGCAGTCGCGCCGGTAGGGGAGGGGTCAGCTGTTCCCGACCCGGCGCAGAGGGACCCTGTGCCACCTCCCCGCACGCGTGGGCGGGCGGTGTTCCCGGCCAGGGAGCCCCGGTGGGCACCGCTGGGCAGGGAGGGTGTCGGGGCACCCCCGCCCGTCTTCCGTGGCGGCCCCGCGATGGAGCCGCCACACTTGGCCGTCTTGCCAACTGTGCAGGCACGGCGGGCACCGTGCGGCGCGAGGGAGACGGTGTTCCTGGCTGTGCAGAGCCAGCAGGGGCTGAGGGGCGGGAGGGCAGCGGGGGCAGCCCCCTCCCCCTTTTGCAGCAGCTGCGCAGAGCCGCCCCGCCCGGCCGCTCCTCCGGCCGCTCCGGTGCGGCGCGCACAGCGGCCGCTTGATTTCGGGCGTTCGCAGAAAACCCGTTTGCTTTCTCTGCCCCAAAAGAAAACCATGAGTGGTCTCCGCAGGTCGGGCATTTGAAAACAATTGTTCTGCCCTAATCTGCGCGTGCCGGACGTGCAGTCACTCCTATTTGCCTTGTGTCTGCGACAAAAGCCTGGGGGATGGGCGACTCCCGTCCCCTCTTTTTCCCGGGCCGTGCTGAGCCCGGTCCGCCCCGGTGAGGCTCTCGGGGCGGAGCCAAGATCTCAAGCCCCACCGACTTCCGCCCAGTCCCGCCCATCGTGGGGGGCGGCGGGCTGTTGGTTTTTTTGGGTCTGAGGCACGCTGCGCGGGGGGGTAGCTGGCCGGCTGCCCGCGCCTGCGCAAGAAGGAACCGCCGTAGGTGCCGTGATAGGCTTTTTGCATGGGAAAGCGTGGCACGGTGGCCGCAGGGCGGGGCGCGATGGCGTCTCGGGACCCCCGACCTCCTCCCCCCTCCCACACGTGGCCATTCGTGTGGGGGAACACGGAGGAATCGGGGAACGGCGCTTTCGCGGCGCCAGATCCGCAGACTGCCGCCGGCCGCTTCCGCCCATGCCTGGGGGGCTCCCACCCTCCCTCCCAGGAGTAAATTCACGGGGGGAGGGGGAAGACAAACCCGGCACTTCTGGTAATGGCTTCGGGAGAATCTCCGAGCTGTTGCCATTCGCAGTCTCGAAATTTCCAT
This sequence comes from Phylloscopus collybita, assembly GCA_027886175.1. Classification (NCBI taxonomy): domain Eukaryota; kingdom Metazoa; phylum Chordata; class Aves; order Passeriformes; family Phylloscopidae; genus Phylloscopus; species Phylloscopus collybita. The sequence continues at coordinate 4,813,253 of JAJNNQ010000051.1, forward strand.
GCTCTTCGGCGGGATCCGGGAATGAACTGAAAAGAAAATCTTCTCCCAACTTTTCAAAGACTGTCATAGATCTTTCCCAAATTTTTGACAATTTAGTTAGCTTTTCTAACTCCCCACTCAAGAGAAGTCCCAAGAGAGACCAGAATGACCTAGACCGCACTTTTTTAGGGGTTGGGATGAATCCCTGTGATTTTCCCCAAATATATACTTCTGCTAGAATTTCAGTGGAGATACCAACTTGCCAACGTGCAAGATACATTCCCCACATTTGTAACACTAGCTTGTCTTCCAGGTCTAGCAACGGGGTCATTTTTTCAAATTTCTTCTCCTTATCAGAGAGAAATAAAAAAAATCCCTTTTTTCCTTAAAAAGGGGCAAGGTATTTTTTACCTTGTTCTTGCGGCTGCAGGTCACGTTGGGCGTCACCAGATGTCGCTGTTGGACACTATAAATGGAGGCAGGGAGTGATTAGAAGGCTGCGGGACTCCCCATCCAGGAGGAGCCACATGTTTATTTCTCGGGCTTCTTTTATACTTTTACAGATGTGCCCACGTTAGAGGTGGGACCTTTGGGAACCATTGGTCAGTTCCAGAGACCACCACGTGAAATCCCTCCTCTGGCAAAGTATGTGCAAAACAAGGTAGTTAACATTATGTGACCTTGTGTACCAGGAGAGTGCCTGGGAACAGAATTTCCCAAAACCAAAACATGGTAGGCACGAAGCATGGCAACAGGGGAACACCTGGTTTATGATTCCTTAACTCATTATGTGGCAAAGCCCACAAGCAAACACTGCATGTCCTGACCTCAAGCTGTTTCCACACCTCCCTCTGCCCCATCCTGTCGCTGTGGGAACACAAAGAGGAGACGTGGACTCACCAGAAGGCTGCGGACTCCTCAGAGAAGGAGCCGACAGGTATATTTTCCAAACCTGTTTTATACCTCTTACAAATGTGCCCACCTTAGAGGTGGGACCCCTGGAACCATTGGTCACTCGCAGAGACCATCACGCGAAGTCCCTCCCATGGGAAAGCGTGTGGAAAAACATGTTAAGTTTACAAACAGCGTGACCTTGTGTTCCCAGTTCTATCCTGGGAACAGAATTTCCTAAAACCAAAACATGGCAGGCACAAACCGTGGCTACATCTCACCCTTTCTGTTTATATAAAAAAGAAAAGGAAAAAGAAAAATGCAGATTTCAGTGTCTGCTTGCGGAGAGGTCTTCCGAGTGATTACTCGCAGGTTTCTCCACTTGTCGGCTTTCACTCTGGTCACAGTCTCCAGGTTGCCTGTTGGCCCAATTCTGCAGGGACTTTCCCTGCTTTCCCCCTGGTTTGTTTTTTTTTTTGTGTGTTTTTTTTTTTGTTTGTTTTTTTGTTGTTTTTTTTTTAAACCTGGGAGAATTGTGACCAGCTCACCAATTTTCTTGTTGGGTGAGATGCTGTGCCATTCAACGCAATGGCCCTCACTACAATTCATCCCGATTCGCACCCCCAAAACCCCGCCAGGACATCCCGCCCCCAGAGGTTAATAACGGTTTCAGTGGCATGTGGTCAAACCACAGACAAGAGTCCCTCTGAGTCCGTAAATCATGGGTCGCTGGCTCTCGAAGCAGTGCTTTGTTCCCTCCACACATCAGGCCTTGAAGATGGGTCTCTGGAGGGATGGCATCGGGGGGGGGTGCAGGATACACAACTCGGGATGTTCGCCAGGCAGGACTGCTGTGCAGTGACTTGCAGTGCTCGGTAAATTCGAAGCAGTCGTCTCACCGCCACTGGTTCTCAGTCCTGAAAACAGAGGGCTGTGAAGGCACATGTTGCACGGTTGGAGTTTCCCTTGGGGAAAGTGATGGGGGGGGACCATCACATACATGTCTCCTGTGAATCTGCATCACGGGACTGTATGCAGCTGCAGGTGTCAGCACTGCAGGCTCGTTAAGCAAGCCCGCGTCTGCGTCGGGACCTGGGGAAAGCTTGGGGTTTGCACACGTCTCCGCTTCCTGTTCCCCGAACCCAAGAACAGCTGACCAGTAGCAGCAAGTCTAGCTGTACAGACATCTGCCATATGATTTGGTCCCAAGCACCGAGCGCAGAGAAACAAGGGAGCTTTTGCTTTTCGCTTTCGCTTTCCCTGTCTCTTTTCAACCTGTGCTCTCCCCCGCTTTTGTCGTCCCCTGTTCTGGGGTTTCCAAGGTAATTGCACGGCGGCGACAGGGTCTCTGTGAGCGTGCTCTGTGAATACCACAGAAGCAGACAGAGAGAACTGTCTCACATTTTGGGCACCTGCTATTACGGCGCTTCTAGTGCCAGCAGGGCCAAAAGAACCCTCCGTGGTTCCCATAAAGCGTTCCTCGACACCCCATTGTCCCGTTCCCAAAGCCATATTTTTCACTTCGTTCCAGGAAAATCTCAGCTTCCTGGAGCGCACGGTGGTTCGGCATGGGGGCAGCGTCTCACACTGCGCTGGGGGTGGGGCTGGCCTTGGGGGGTGCAGAGCTGGCGGCGATCCAGCTCCCCCCCAGGTCGGGGCCACGGAAACAGACGCAGGGGGAGCCGCAGCTTGCGCGGTCTTCACAGTGTCGCTAGGCAACACAAAAGCCTCGGGGGAGGCGCTTGGCAAAGCGCCGGCCGGCGGGACCGCCGCCTGCGTTGTGGCTCCCGGTGCCAGAAGGAACTGTCGGGGCTTTTTTCGCGGGTGCATCGGTGGAGGAGGGGGCGGCTGTTTCCGGTCCGCCGCACTGGCAGCCTGTGCCACCCCCCTGCGCGCGTGGGTGGATGGTTTTTCCGGCCGCGCAGGCGAGCCAGGCACTGTGGGGCGCGAGGGGGATCGGGGCACCCCTCCCCCCCCCCCGCTCCCACGGCGGCTCCGCGGCGGGGAGGCCACTTGGTTTCCAGTGTCCAGAGAACACATGTTCACATTTTCTGCCCGAAAAGAAAACCGCGCGTGTTCTCCGCAATTCGGGCATCTGAACGCAATTGTTTTGCCTGAAGTGACACGCGCTGGCCGTGCGGTCACTCATTCGCCGCGATTCCGCGACGAAAACATGGGGGGTGGGCGACTCCCCTCCCCTCTTTCTCTTTCCGGGCTTCGCCAAGCCCGATTCCGCACCGGGCGGGCTCCCGGGGCAGCGCCGAGGTCCCAAGCCCCACTCACTCCCACCCACTCCCGCCCATCGTGAGACGCGGCAGGCTTCTGGGCTTTTGGGGTGGGGAAACGCAGCACGGAGTCTGAGGCGCAGGGGGGTAGCTGCGGTTTCGAACCCCATCCACCCCTGCCCATGGCCGCCTGTGCCGGGGAGGGGGCTCGGAAGCTTGCGCGGCGAGTCCGAGGTGTGCGTGGTCAGCGGGGCGGAGCGCGGTGGCGTCCCGAAACCCCTGGGCTCCCCCTCTCCCCCACGTGGCGACCGCGCGGGGGGAGCTCGGGAGAGACCACACCCGCGCCGCGGAGCGAGGCGGGGTTTCGGGACTCCCTGGGGGAATCGGGGAGGGGCGCTTTCGCGGCGTGGGACAGGGTGGGCTTTCGGGATGCTCGGTTTCCCTGGGCTGTTGCTGGTTGCCCGCGCCTGCGCGAGAGGGACCCGTGGAAATTGCAGTGGGGGGCTTTGCATTACCTTCCCCACTGTCCCGGAAGCTGCTGCCGTCTGCGGTCCCGGATTGTCCATCTTCTATCTCAGATTCAGCTGGACTCCGGATTAAACTGGAAAAAGAACTTTCTCCCGAACCTTTGAAATCTGTTATAAATTTTTCCCAAGCTATAAGTAACTTGGCTATTTTTTCTTGCCCCGAGTTCAGTTTTTCACACAAATTCCCAGAAGAGACCACAATGGCTTAGACAGCGCTCTATCGGCGCTTGGGAAAATAGCATATGATTTTCCCCAGAAATATAATTCTACTAGATTCTCAATGCGAATGTCGACTCTCCTTTTTTTTTTTTAGAAGCTTGACCCACATCTCTAGTGCTATAACTTCTTCAGGGTCTAGCAAGGAAGCCATTTTTCTGAATTTCCTCTCCTTATTGGAGAGAAACAAATTGGCAAAGCGCACGGGTCGGTTTTCACCGACAAAAATTTCCCTTTTTTCTTTTAAAAGGGGCAAGGTACGGTTTACCTTGTTCCGTGGCTGCCATCACGTTGGGGTAACCAGATGTCGCTGTGGGACACAAAGAGGAGACGTGGACTCACCAGAATGCTGCGGACTCCTCAGAGGAGGAGCCGACAGGTTTATTTTCCAAACCTGTTTTATACCTCTTACAAATGTGCCCACCTTAGAGGTGGGACCCCTGGAACCATTGGTCACTCGCAGAGACCATCACGCGAAGTCCCTCCCATGGGAAAGCGTGTGGAAAAACATGTTAAGTTTACAAACAGCGTGACCTTGTGTTCCCAGTTCTATCCTGGGAACAGAATTTCCTAAAACCAAAACATGGCAGGCACAAACCGTGGCTACACCATCCTGCAGGTTGCAAGCACAAGGGCTGTTTGGAAAAGGGAATTAAACACTGGCCTACTGAAGATCTTTCTGTGAGCAGGGAGGAAAAGCTGAGCTCACCCTCATCCCTTTCCCGTGCAGGAGGGAGGGCTGTAGCTCTCACCTCTCCACTGGATACCTGTAAATGGTAAAAACCTGGAGTAGGGAAATTGTTCCTCACTTCTCTCAGCCCCAGTCTGGAGCTGCTGTTGCTACCACATGAGGAGAAGGCTGTGGAATGCCTGCCTGGTCTCTCCCAACTTCTGCAAGGTCTTTCTGTTCCATTTCTCTTTAATTTATTCAGCAAGGACCCTGATAGGAATCAAACATCTCATTTCAGTCCAGTTCCAACCACTGGCTCTGTTTATCCATAAATCTATAACTCTTGTCCCAAGCCAAGAAGCAAACAAAAACAAACAAACAAACAAACAACCCCCCCCCCCAAAAAAACACCAAAAAAACCCAAAACAAAACCCAAACAAAAAACAAACTACAACAACAACATAAAAACCAAATCCAAACAGGCTGAAGGACTCTGTGCCTCAAGAAATTGTTGGGAACGGGCAGGCCCAAGCAGAGGCCTTGGGAAGCAATGTGACACCCACTGGGGCTTCTGCTCCAGAGCAGAACATTCAGCTGGGGAAAACAGGATCTCCTTGTGGAATGGAGCCCATCCTGCCTCACTCCCTGGTGTTGCAGCATCCCCAGAGCCCAGGGAAGGTCCAGCAGCTGTGTCAGCAGTGGGAAGGCTCAGAAGCAGGAGCAGAGCTGCTTCCAGGTAGGTATGGGGAGAGTTCTCCAGCTGACCCAGTCACAGCAACACCACAGCTGAGTCAGGTGTGCTTACCTGGGAATGTGCTCACAGTTTCAAGGAACTGGAGCCTCAGAAATCAAAACAACCATCATTTAAATGTTAGAGCTGGAGATGATTGTCCTTGCTCTGGTGATGAAAGGAGGAAGCCAAAATAAGTTCATTTATAAGGCTCTTATAAATCAGAGTGAAGCTGTTTAACAAACCATCTCTGATGTGCTCTCCTGCTGCTCTGCATGAAGAGAACAGTTCCAGGATGCTGCAGAAGCACCTGAATCCTGTGTTTTTATCCCAAAGAGGGGATTTCACTCCTTGGGCTGGGCAGGGGCTCATTTCCCTACATGGAATTCAGCTGAGAAAGATCTTTGGAGAACAGAACAGGCACCAGAGCCAATGTCTAGAGAACAGAGAGGAGGGGAAAGACAAAAAAAAAAAAAAAAAAAAAAAAAAAAAAAAAAAAAAAAAAAAAAAAAGGAAAGAACGCAAGCAGAATAATTCTGAATTGTAACAAAATTACAGGCTGTACTGAAATTTCCACATTTGGAATTGATTTTTTTTCCATCAGACAAAACGCTGAGAGTTCAGTTGTTGAAACGCTGATCTCTTTTTAAACTTGTTCTGAAAGGCACATCCAGGGGAGCTGAAGGTGAACCCTCAGCAATGGAGGACTGATAAAACCTGAAATATTTTTGTGTCAGGTGTAATGTGATGCTCATCCCTTTGTTTGGGCTGTTTCCTTCCTGCTCGCCACTGGGAGCAGGTTTCCTACCTTTCCACAGGTTCACTTGTTTTTCTGGCTGCTGTGTTTAACTTCCCCCACCTCACTTTGAGGGAGTGAAAACCCTTTTCCCTTCACATTGGCAGCAAAATTTCCCTCAGCCCTGTGCATGGAAGGTTTGATGTCCATCCCTGGGCTGAGAGTGCTGGAAGCTGAGGCACTTTCAGGAAAAGCTGCTTGCCCGTGCTTCGTGATCTCCCTGCTCCCTGTCCGCATGGGACTTCAATTGTTTTACTCCAGTTCTCCATTGTCTCTTTTTAGAGCTCTATTTCTTTCCTATCTGGCATTTTCCTCCCTGTCCCCAAACAACCTCTTTTACTTGCTCTCTCCTACAATAAGCCCATTCCTCGTGATTGTTTCCATTCCCTTTTTTTATTTTTTATTTTTCACTTGATGGAGGCCTGGGGGCCCCTGCTCTGTGCTGGGACCTCCTCTTAGAGCCACAAAGACATTGGAGCTGGAGCAGCATCCCCTTCCCATCAGATCAGTGTCCTCAGCACTGCAGAAGGGACTCTCTTCACCCCAATGAGCACTTTATATCTGATATATTTTATATCAGTGCAGAGCTATGAATCAGGTCTGGGGTGCAAATAAGAAGCAGCCACATGGCATGAGGCATTTGGGAGCACTTCAGGCTAAAGAGAAAAAAAAAAAAAACAACTCACCCAGCAAAAGGCAGAGATGCAGTTGTGAAGAATACAAATATTGGCCCCTCCAGGAAACCTCCATGTTGTATCCATTACTGAAATCTACTTAGTTGTTTGGGGCTAATGATCTCCAGTTTGAGATTGGCATGGATCTGGTTTCCCACCCTCAGAGCGAAGGTCCAAGCACTAATATTCCATGTGAGGTGGTGGCACAAGGAGAATTTCTCAGCTGGCAGAGCAGATCTCTGGGAGAGAAGCTGCAAGTAGAATTATTGAGGACACTTTAGGAGACAAAGCAGAAAAAAACCCAAAACTGGCCTCTTCCCACCATCCCCATCTTCTCTTGCTAGGAAAAATCCTCTTCACTGCTTTCCCTGCTGCTGTGCCTGGTGCTGGAGGCTGCTGGGAGCAGGGAATTTCAGGGAGCCCTTCCAAAGGCTCTGCTCCAGGAGTGCTGACTTTGCCATTTCCCTGCTCTGGAAAAAGGGCTGGTGGCTCCAGGGGCTGCAAATGGGGCCTGGAGCAGCTGCCAGCTGAGGTTATCCATGGGGATTGATGTGGGGATTGTGTGTGACACTCCAGGGGTGAATTTTCCAATCACTGTGGGAAAAGCAGAAGGAATAAAGGGGGGTGGAGGCGGAGTATGGAGCTGTGACATATCCTGGAATGTGCCTTGAAGCTGTCTCTGCAGGGCAGTGCTCCTGGTCACCACCCCTGGTGCTCATCCTGAGCTGGTGGTGAGCTCAGGATAAACCTTTCTGTTGGAAAAGGTGGTGGAGAATGGCCTGGTGCTCCAGCATCAATCCCTGCCCCTCTGCTTCACTGACACACCAGGAATAAGTCTCTTCCCACTTCCCAGGGCAGTCAGGGGTCCCAACTTGTAGGGGTGAGATAAGGGGTGAGATAAGCATGACAGGATGAGGATAGATTTGTGTTAGAGCTGTGAGAGGGGGGATGAGGAGCTCCTGTGTGCCAGGAAGGGATTTGGGACCCCTGATCCCAGAGTTCCTCTGCCTTGGTGAGGAATGGGGTGGCTTAACCCCAGCAATGGCATTGCCCCATTCTCACCTCCTGAGACAAAGTGTTTGAACCACTTCCTTCAACAAAAAGCTTGGAATTACCCTCTTTGGTCTTAATCATGATCAACTTTTCTACTGAAGCCAAGGGAAAGCTTCCAGACATGGAATATTTGTACCTGTGAATGGCCTCCTGTGATCGGTCACCCTGGAGAGCCACCAAATCCTTCTCCCAGTGACACATGTGGCCTCAGTGTCTGTTCCAGCTGTTTCTCCAAAAACAAATATGCGTTTTGAGAGAACTACAGGACCCTTGTTTCATAAAGAAATGAAGCAATCTCCTTTTCACTTCTCCTCTTTGCTGTTACATCTTTTCTCCCCAAACGGTGCCAGCAGCGTCCTCGGGCAACCCATGTGGGACATCCGCAGGGCTGGCCTTTTGTCACAGTGTCACTCAACGAGGTTTGTTAATCCCTGCTCTTATCAAAGTGTACAGGGCTTTAAAATCATCCTTCTGATGGATAAAATGCTGTCAGTGCCTCCTCAGGGGGCCCTGACCCCTTTAACTTCGGGAGAGGGGACAGAAAATGCCTCACCAACATCAGGGTCTTGCTCAGCGTTGCCTTTTCACCACTGCCCCTGGTCTTCCTATTTATGTATTTCTATATAAAATCCAGCAAAATCAACCAATAAAAGTCTTTAAAAATAGATCCCTCCATCCAAAAGGAGTCCAAACTGTGCTTGTGTAAGCTGGGATGGCAAAAGTGATGCTCTCCTGTGATGTTACTGCACTGAACTTAAGGAAAAGCCCCTGAAGTTTAACATAAAATAGAAAGAAACAAAAATATTCCCCAATTTACTATTTTCTCAAACAGCCCCAAATCTCCTCTCTCCCCCTACAACTCCTGCAGTTTGTATTGACACAATCCTTGTAGTTTGGATAAAGAGCTGGTATTTTGTAGAAATTTCAATTTTCCAGGGAAAGCAGGGGCTGAAGAATTTACATTTTTTTCTTGCAATTGAATTACATTTGAGGTTGAAACTTCAGCTTTAACTTTTCGTTATCACTCTCCTTGGTTCACAGGAGGGCAGTATTTTCCTGGCTGTGTTGTCTTTCTAGGTTTGATGGCTAATAAACCATATTTCTACTTTTCCCAACTTCCTTCTAAGAGTCAGTTTAGCCACAAATTGTGCCCACTCTGAGTATGAAGTGTAAGAGCTCCTCCTCCAGCAGTCCTTGTTGGAGCACAGTTGTTTCAGAGGAACATCCAGTAGAAATAAACAGGGAAAAATCAAAATATACAGCTCTGCTGAGGGGTCAGTGCTGGTGGAGGAGGCCACAAGCTCGGGCACCTTGCTGGAAGCCGTGGAGGCTGTGCCTGAGTTTACATAAACTCAGTGTAATATTGGATGTTTGCTGGGGTTGTTTCACCAGCAGAATTCCCACCATGGGAGAGAGTTACTGTAATTAGACATTTAATTTGAGTTGAATCATTGGTGCCACTCTTTATGGCTCTGGAGGCTCCTGCCCAGCACTGCCCAGTGCCTCCAGTGTCCTCTGCCATGTTCAGATGCACCAGGGACATTTGCTGACCCTCAGAACAACCTCAGATTCTATTGATTAGTTTTAGTTTTAATTGCAGTGGGACCAAACTCTGCAATCAGCTGGTGTTAGTGGCACAATTTGGATCTGAACAGATAGATTCCAGGAGGATTCTACTGATAGATCCCAGGAGGATCTACCCCAGGAGCTGAGGATATACAGGACTGTCCCCCAGGGTTTTGATATCCTTTCCTCAGCACCTCCGTTTCATTAGTTCACATCCCTGAGGGTTCTTTTTCCTCCCACAGGATATGATTAACCCTGACTGGAGTCATCACGCTGCATCCTGAGAGGAAAATCCACCTGAGCTCAGCCTCTGCCCCCCTCAAGTCCTGCCCAGCCTGGGATTCCTCATGCACGGCTTGGGAATCTTCTCTGGGACACATCTGGGTCACCTCAGCACTGGGGCTGGGCTGCCCTCGCCAAGGGGTCTCAGCCTTGCTCCAGTCTCTTCTCTGGAGCTGGAGACCACAAGCCCTTCCCCACAGGTGAGGATGCTGCTCCAGGTTTGTAGGGAAGTGGCTGCCCTGCCCTTGCCACCTGAATACTGGGAAATGGCGAGGAGGAACCCAAAGCAGCTCTGGAGTCCTGTGAACCTCTGGCACAGAGATTCAGAGTGATGAAAGACATGAGGAGTGTGGGAGGAGATGCTGCTGACAGGAGGCAGTGGCTCAAGGCCAGTTTGGGGGAACTTTTTATCCCATTTCCTTGAAAATTTGTGGTGAAAGGGCAATGCAGCATTTTCCAGCCCTCACACACATAAGCAGCTTCCTGCCATGAGTAACATGGGGAGGACAGGGCAGAGAGAAGGGGCTGTCTCAGGGTTTCTCAGAAAGGAAATAAAGCCTCTCTGATCCTGGGACAGATGCAATTCTAACAGTCCAGCCACAGGCTGCATTTTGCAATAACTGCTCCCAAATCCAGCAACTTCAAGTCAGCCCTCTGTAGCCTCCTAGGCTGGTCGGACAAAACACCTGCAGGAACCTCCTGCCCTATGTGTCCCCACAGCAGGGACATGGTGACACTGCTTCTTGTCCTTGAACCCTCCAGGTGTTACTGGGGGGAGGGGGGGGGGCTAAGCTGGAAGGGACCAATGAAACTCCCGAGGAGTCCGAGCCCAGATGATCAGACCCCTTTGAGTCTCCTTGGGACTCAGCCCCGTGGCAACTTAATGGAGAGAGAGACAGCCTCGATCCAGTTGTCCAAAAAGTAATTTTAATAATATAAAAACAAGAAACAATAAGGTGTCCATTGTATGGGAACGAACTGGACCAAGACAGTAACAAGGGGCAAAAGGCAAAAGGTGGGGTCCAGGGTCTGACAGAGGTACTTATACACCTCGGTGTGGGTGGGGAGTTAAGGTGGGGTCTGAGGGAAGGGTCCAATGGGGGAAAACGATTAAAAATATTAAAATTCCTGCACCAAAAATTAACCTATGGTAACACAGAGAACAAGGAACCTTCTAGTAACATTTGCATACTTGAACATGTGAATAAGCTTCTTGCTTATTGCATTTTAAACGGGGTTTCCCAAGGCATTTTTCCAGGGTTCTCTTCTGTCGTTGTAGAGGCGGTCACGACACAATGAAGAGACCTCAGTCTCAAGTGGCAACTGTTTATTAGCAAAGATGGCCGATCTTTTATACACTTTCCAATTGCCCACCCTTCTTCTATCCCAACCATTGGCCACAGTAAATCAACACAACACCACCGGTGAAACCCAACAGTAACCTCCAAAAATACATCCAGCTGCAAACTTCTCATCTTCCCCCTGCTCTCCTCTTCCCCTGGTCTCCCTAGCAACAGCCCTGAAAAAGGCCCCCCACCTTCCTGCCTCTCAGCCTCCTCTCTTCTCTCAGCTCTCTTTAGCTAACCAGGCCTGCTGGTAGCCCCTTCCACAATTCCCCCTTTTTGTTTTAGAACTAACACAGCTGCTATGGACCCCTGCAGGGCCCCCTGCAAAAATCCAAGCAGACAGGGGAAACACAGAACAACAATCACAACCATCAACAACATCAACAATCCCATTCTTAAACCACCCAACAATACAAACATTCTCAGCTTTTGTCAACCCTAAGTAACCTAATAACCACCCAAGTGCTCAAAAAAATACAGCAATAATCTGCATTTCCTAATCACTTACAAACCCAATACACACCCTTCAATAACCATGAGAACACATTAAAACTGATGAAATAAATGTCCTGATATATGGTACTAGCCAGTGTCATCCACACATTTTGCCTCAGCTGTGGAACCATCCGTTGTGTCTCTTCTTGCACGCTCCAGATATGGTTTAACACAGCGAGCAGGAACCCATCGAGGACCATTATCTGTCAAAACAGAAGCATAACCCCTTCCCCAGGTGACCAGCTCCACCGGACCAGACCACACACCAGTAATTAAATCCTTAACCAACACCTTAACATTTCTGCAAAAATCCGGTTGTTTAGAATTCAAAGAAGAAAAATGGTAAAACATCGGAGATAACTGTGAGTCAGGTAGGGGACGCAAAAAGTTTAACACATACACGGCTTTATCTAATCTTACTTGAGGTGACTCCTGTTGCATTCCCCCTTTTTGTTTTTGAATCTGACGTTTAAGAAGACCATGAGCCCTTTCGATGATCGCTTGGCCCATAGGAACACGTGGAACACCCATAGAATGCTCAACGCCCCAAGCACGAAAAAATGCCAGCACCCTCTGTGAAGCACATGTTGGGTCGTTATCCGTTTTTATGCGACGTGAAACACCTAGGATTGTTGTATCCCTCTGGAGATGGTTTACCCCAAAAGGAGCCCCAAAGCTGTAACTGTGTGGTGTGACTCTACCTTCCCCTGCTATCTCTGACCAACTGGCTCAGTGCCAGCTATCTGTCCTCGGACAGAGGGTCTACATAAACCCATGTTCTTCCTTGTTCGCTCTCTTTGCCCCTGGAATCCCTTCAAGAATAAAGCCTTGGAACAATCCTAGGTAAGGAGCCTCTTTTGGGTCTCTTCCCCTTTCCTGAAGTGATCTTGGCCCAAAGCCCTCCAGAATCTGAGCTAGCAGTCGGGGCCGGGAGGGCGGAGGGGTGGGATTAAAACATAGGATGGAAAAGGCATGACAAAAATGACGAATGACATCACAAGTTTTCTCTCCTGTGAATGCTGAAGCAACTATGGCATGAGAAAAGGTATCAACTGTAACATGTACATATTTAAAATTACCAAATTCTGGCATTTTTGTGACATCAGTTTTCCATTCCTCTAAAGGGGATAAACCCCTAGGGTTGGTACCATAATAAGGAGAAACATGAGTCATATGACAATCAGGACAGGAAGAAAGAATAGATTTTGCTTCATTGGAAGACAATTTGAATTGCTGCTGCAGAGCTTGAGCACTCTGATGAAAAAACTGATGAGACAAAACTGCCTGCTGCAACACACCAGGTACAGTTTTGACTGCAGCAGCAGCAGATACCAAAGAGTCCACATATAATGTTTGCATCTGATGATTGGTTATGCCCAAGTATGGTCGAATCCAGCCTATTGAACCAGCCAATTTCTGTACATCAGTAACATTTTTGACATCAATGTTTAATTTCACAGGTTGAGGCATAACTTGAATGTTAGTCACCAACATACCCAGATATTTCCAAGGCATGTGTTCCTGCACTTTCTCTGGAGCAATGATTAAACCAAAGGCTGTCAGGCTTGTCACAGCACATTGTTTAAGTGCTCACAACTGTTGTTTGTTGTCAGATGCCAACAAGATATCATCCATGTAATGGTAGCAATAGCAGTTATTAAATTGCTCCTGCACTTTTGACAAGGCCTGTGCCACAAACCATTGACAGATAGTTGGTGAATTTTTCATGCCTTGGGGAAGTACCTTCCATTGATATCTCTTATTGGGTTCAACATGATTTGTGGAAGGCACAGTAAATGCAAATTTTTCTCTGTCTTGCTCAGCCAATGGAATAGTGAAAAAACAATCTTTCAGATCAATGACAACTATTTGCCACCCTTGTGGAATCATTGTAGGTGTAGGAAGGCCTGGTTGCAAGGCTCCCATGGTTGCCATTACAGCATTTATGTGTCGCAAATCATGTAAAAGTCTCCATATTCCTGATTTTTTTCTTATTACAAAAACAGGGGTATTCCAGGGGCTGAATGATTCCTCAATATGTTCAACCTGCAATTGTTGTGTGACCAATTCTTGCAGGGCAATAAGTTTTTCAGTAGTGAGGGGCCACTGGTCAATCCAGACAGGTTTATCTGTCAGCCATGTTAAGGCTATGACTGGACGTTCATCACCCTGCATCACAGTGGCCCCCATTAAAAATCCGTGGTAATTCTGACACCCCATTGAGATAAACAATCTCGTCCCCACAAACTCTGAGGAGTATCGGAAACGTAGGGTTTGATGTTAGCTTGTTGGCCATCAGGGTGTTTCACATTAATTACCATAACTGACAGGCCACCTGTTGTTGTACCACCCAACCCCAAAAGTCCAAAACTTGCATGAGTGAGAGGCCACGATTGAGGCCAATGGTCTTGCGAGAGTATCGTGACGTATTGATCAAACCTTCTATGGATATGGTTTCCAGTTGACATTCGCGGGCGGTAAGGAGGCATATCTTTTTCGGACATTCCTCTGTCACTTTTTCAGTCCAGAACACTTGAGGTTCTCCTGTTGATCCAAAACTTCCTGTACCACGAATCTGGTGCACTGTATTTGGAACAGAACTCACAAAAGGTACAAGTTGAGCAATGCAGGTTCCCTTCTGAATAGTTACAGGAGGGTTTTTAATTGACACCATAGCATGAAGTTGTCCTAAAGAGTCAGAATCAATAAGACCTAAATGTACACGAATACCTTTAATTGTGCTACTTGACCTTCCCATTAAAAGGCACTCAACCCCCATCCTATTGGACCATAGGCATCGAGGGGTACTTTGCATATTTCTTTTGTTAAGATAGTTACTCTGTTGGTGGCGGGTATATCAATCCCTGCGGAGCCACTTGTTGCTCCTGAGTATTGCTCACAAATGGGTAGTGTTGCAATGCTGGAAAGGCTCGTACTGGCTGCTGTGGTTGTCGTGATTGCTGGGGTATTTTTGTCCCCACGCGCCCCCTCACGCTCTTCTTCCTATTTCCCTGTAACAACTGACGATTAGCATGATATTTAGACCTGCATTGTTTAGCGAAATGCCCAAACTTAGCACAACGATTACACATAACATCACTGCTTGCATTTGACTGAGGTGTTCTCCACTTATTACATTGCGCCTTCACATGTCCTTCCTTCCAACAAAGACTGCATTTCAGTGGAGGCCTTATGGCTGCAGCAAGAGCTGCCATTTTGTGCTCTACTGAACCAACTTTTGAACAAGCAGTAACCATTTTGGGCAATGTGGGTTCCCCAGGTAAAGCTTCAATAATTTTCCTACAGTCCAAGTTTGCATTCTCTTTAGCCAATTGTATACACAATCTGTCCCGCAAAGATACATCTTCTACCTGCTTTTCAATAGCTGCAGCAAGCTTTTCTACAAATTGCAAAAATGGTTCTCTCATTCCTTGCTGTATAGTGACGTATCTCTGTTTTGGGGCTGCCATTTCCATTGTCTTAAGTAAGGCGCCCATACCTATTTGTTGAGCTTGTGTCAAAATTAAAGGATCCCACCTTGCCTGTAAATCTGGATTAGCAAAAGGTCCAGTGCCCAATAAGGCATCCACACCCACAGCATGACGAGGGTCATGCTGAGGCAACTGCATATTTGTTAAAGCTGTGCGTTCAACTGCTCGCCTCCAAGTTTCCTGAAATAAACCATATTCTACCGGTTGGAATAAAATTGTAGCGAGGTGTATAATGTCATAAGGTGCAAGTAAATCAGTATTAATTACACGTATTAACTGCATTACCTCTGGGGAATTAATACCAAATTGAGCCACTTTCGACTGAAGATCTTGCACAACCTTCCAGGCAAAGACGTGATGACTGTCATTCTGCCCTGTTCCAGGAACTGCTTTAAAAACTGGAAAAGCCATAGGGTTATCACAGGCAACATTTACATCAGCACTCTGCTCCTGAGATAACTTTGGAGCACCTAATCTTTCTATTATGTCCCAATTCTTCTCTTCAGCTGCTTTCTTCCTAACGAATTCCCAGAACTTCTGAGGCTGTCGAGGAAGCACGGTTACTTGGCATGGTGGTAAAGTCCATGGGGCAGTAGGGCTGGATCTGTTAGAAGATGGACTGTCAACAGCTCCCTGCCCCAACTCAGGCATTACTGTGGGTGACTCTTCACCTGTTTCACTGTCACTGTCAGGCAGTGGAGGATATGACCTTGCAAATTGCTCATGCAGCTCAAAGGGAAGCAGGGGGGCAGATGGCTGGGTCTCTCTGCTAAAGTCATTTCAGCCAGCTGACGTTGGGGGGTAGTATACACAGGTACCATTGCGAGCTGCTGTGCAGGTATTGGATAAAGAGGTTTGGGAAACTGATAAGAAGGCACTTTGGCAGTCTGCCCGGAAGCCTTAGCAGCTTTCCCGGAAGCTTTGGCAGTTTTCGCAGAAGCTTTGGCAGCCGGCCCAGAAGCTCTGGCATCTCTCCCGGAAGCTCTGGCAGCTTTCCCAGAAACTTCCACAGCAACTGCACCTGAAGCAGTTTCCCCCTCAGACTCTGTCTCTGCCGCGACCCCCCCGTCCGTCTCCGTTTCTGACTCCACGTCCGTTACTGAGCCTGATCCTTCGTCCGTATCTTGACCACTTTGTTCCCACACTGTTGTCTCATGCTGTGCTTTCCACTCCTTCAATGCCTCAAAAAGGGAGTCCCAGGTAACTGCTAGATCAACAACCGATTTATCACCCGTTCGGATAACTTCCCAAAGTCTGTCCCCGACCTTTTTCCATGCTCGAACACTGAATGCTGTATTAGAATCAGTGCCAAAGTCCTGCGATTTAGCCCACAGCAATATACTACGAAGGGCAAAATCTGAAGTATCAATTCCCTTGTTTCTCAACAAAATTTTCCATGTTGCTACAACAGCCTCTTCTTCCTTAGACAAATTACTTCCCATTTTCTTTTTCTTTTCTTTTCTCTCTCTCTCTCTCTTTTTTTTTTTTTTTCTTTTAAGTTCTGATTGGTGGCTCACCTTTCAGGTGTCTTGATCGGAGAAAATCAGGTCCGGACCTCCTCGTGGCTTCCACACGCCATTCTCAGCTGCACCAATGCCGCCTCCCCCACTCTCTTCCCAGTGGGTCTCCATTGCCACTCAGCAGGACCTTGCAGGGGTCCAAACCTCGAGTATGTTACTCAGGCTGTTATGTCACTCGGTGGTCACCAGATGTTGTTGTAGAGGTGGTCACGACACAATGAAGAGACCTCAAACAATCTCAAGTGGCAACTGTTTATTAGCAAAGATGGCCGATCTTTTATACACTTTCCAATTGCCCACCCTTCGATCCCAACCATTGGCCACAGTAAATCAACACAACACCACCAGTGAAACCCAACAGTAACCTCCAAAAATATATCCAGCTGCAAACTTCTCATCTTCCTCCTGCTCTCCTCTTCCCCTGGTCTCCCTAGCAACAGCCCTGAAAAAGGCCCCCCACCTTCCTGCCTCTCAGCCTCCTCTCTTCTCTCAGCTCTCTTTAGCTAACCAGGCCCGCTGGTAGCCCCTTCCACATTCTTCCCCTGGGAAACCATCTCTACAGATCCACAAGGATCAGAGTCCAGCTCCTGGCCCTGCACAGACACCCCAACAATCCCACTCTGTGCATCCCTAGGAGTGTTGTCCAAACATTCATGGAGTTCTGGCAGCCTTGGGGCTGTGCCCATTCTCTGGGGAGCCCAGGCGGTGCCCCAGAATCCTCTGAGGGAAGAATCTTTTCCTAAAATCCAGCTTGACCCTCCCCTGACACAGCTCCATCCATTCCCAGCGACCTGTCCCTCTGTCTTGGTCTGGAAAGACAGGTATCCGCTGGGGACAGCTGGAGTTTCCCTTGGAATGGAGAATGTAAACTCCTCACCCCCTCCAAATTATTATAATTCTGCAATTGAGGGCTTTCAGGCAAGGATATGGGAATAGGAATAACAGTTCTTTACTAGGAATATAAAAAAAATACAAACGTAGTAGTACAAAAAAACAAGCAAGGTAACAACAAAAATCCTAGAAACCTTGAGAGAGTCAGGGATACAACCTGACACCCTGTTGGTCAGGGTGTTGGAAGCAGTCTACAATAAATCCTCCTGGAGTGGCAGATGTGGTTCAATTGGGGTAGAGATGATCCTGAGAGAAAAGGGTCCAGTGATGGTGAGGAGGGTCCAGTTTTCCTCTGGGAATCCGGTGGAACCAGATACCTTGTGTTCCTGCGTCTCAGTTTTTATCTAAGTAGGAATGGTTGGCACCCCCCCCCCCCACTGGGTGGAGCATCTTGCAATGGGATGATGTAATGTGTCATGTCATTGATGAGCCTTAATGGCCCATTAGCAGAAGATATCCCCCGGAGGGAGGATGGGTGGTGAAAGAGATAAGAAACACTGCCCCACCTGGTTTTAACAGCTGGCCCATTATCAGAAGGCACCCGCCCCCCCCCCCCCCCCCCCCCCCCGAGTTACAAGAGATAAACATCTCCCCAACTGTTTTCAACAGATGAAATAGAATACACATTTTTGGTTCCATAACCCAAGACACCCTCTCACAAGGAGAGGAGATTGGAGCTGCCCCTCAGGAGGAGCTGCAGCTCCTGAGGAGTCTCCCCTGTGTCCTCTCGTCTCCAGGCTGAACAACCCAAGTGACCTCAGCCTTGCTGAAATGAAACTCAAGCAGATCACCAGGGAGTCATGCTCCTCACAAATAAAGGGATTTTAACAGGCCAAACCCAAACCAAACTATGTTTAGTCTTTGCCTCCCCCAGCAGAGACCTGCAGCAGTGGTTCTGGACTTGGAGTTTTTATTAATGATAAAAAATGTGGGGTTTTGCTGCCTCGTTCCTTCTATCCCTCCCCACCTGGTGAAGATCCATCAGGAATGTATTTATTGACCTAACAAAGGGCCCTTGCTTTGCTCCCAGGGCAGCCTGGTTTCCTCTGAAGCGTAAGAAACCACACCGACAAGAACAAAACAGGCACATTTCCCCCACCAGTCAAGTCTGCAAATATTCCAAAGAGTTGTTTGTACATGTGGCTGCTTGCAGGGCTGGAATTAAGAGTTTAGGAGAAGCAGGGT
The DNA here is from genome assembly GCA_027886175.1 of Phylloscopus collybita. NCBI lineage: Eukaryota > Metazoa > Chordata > Aves > Passeriformes > Phylloscopidae > Phylloscopus > Phylloscopus collybita. Next base: position 4,831,790 of record JAJNNQ010000051.1, read on the forward strand.
TGAGTTCCCAACCTTGCTGATTCCAAGAGGGATTCGTAACCCCAAGTGTCAGGATGGGTTTTCATCCCTCAGGTTTGCTTTCAGGAATGTTTCTAAGACATTTTAGTGCTGATGGTATTTCAAACTGATGGGCTTTCCTTAATTTTTGCTCCTTAGTTTTTTTCCCTGGTAATCAGGTCATACTGTGTGTAGAAGGATGAAGAGCCTGGTGTTCTCCCTCCTGCCGTGTGGGAGAAGTCCCTTCCTAATGTCAGACCACAGTGGAATTTGGGGAAAAATGCTAATTTAAGATTCAACTTGAGAATTAACTCCTGCTTAAGGGACACAGAGCTTCTCAGTGCACAGATCCCTGAGGAATCCAGGCAGTGGGAATGGATTGAGCCCCTCCAGCCCCAAAATATATGCTCAGGGATGGGGGGTGGGGTGGCAGGAGGCACCATGCTCAGAGCAGAAATGAGAGGAAATCTCTCTTTATTGTCAGTGCTTGAACTTTATTGCTCGGTAAACTGAAGGGCTGCTGGCTTCTCACATCCTACAGGAGTTTTATGGGGAAGCAGTTTATGGAATTAGGGTGAGCATGTCCCATGTGCAGTTTCTGAACTTCCCAGCTGTGCCCGTGTGGCAGCTCTCTTTCCTTTGGTAGGAGACAAGCAGGATCATTCCATTCCCATATGGATTATCAGTTTCTTGCAGAGCTTTTCACCCACAGCTGCACTGGTTTGGCCAGAAATAACCCTCCCAGACACACCCAGGCCAAACTGGCACAAGAAGGTGATGCCCAAGGGCTGTACCCACCACCAGCTCCCACTGGAAGCTCTGCAGGCCCATACTGGGACAGTCATCCTATGGAAAATCAGTGTTTTTTAGGCAAAGTCGAGGGTGCAGTTGGAGCCCAAGGCAGGAAGAGGGTACTGGGTCCTTCTGTGGCTGGGTCCTTCCCAGCTGGAGCATCCATCCTGAAAAATAGGAAAAACCAAAAGGAAGGCAGAGAGGGAAACCCAAAGACTGTGAAATAAAATACAGGCAAGGGTGGGAGGGGAGGAATGAAGGGGTTAACACCAGAGGAAACAGGACAATGTGACAGGAGAGGAACTGGGGCTGGACTAAATGAAACGAGGAAACCTCGGCAGCCACAGGTGGTGGCTCTGGGAATGGCTCAGCACTAGGGGACACCATTGGACCAGAAACTGCAGCAGAAAATAGCTCAGTTTTAAGCAAAAACCCAACCCACTCACTTTCGTTTTCTATGCATTTCTGTTACTGCACCAGGGTGACACTTGGTCCCCTCTTCCCAGTGCCTGTCACATTGTACAGCCCCTAAAAAACCCACAATTCCTAACTTGACCCATCCAACTAACAATCCCTGTTTCTCTGCACAGCTTTCTCTCCAGGTTCCTATTCCTGAGCAAAACCTGTCTGGGATTTGCTGCCAGGGTGGCACTTTTCTGTGTCCACAGGGCAAAGGCACGTGCAGGGACATCACCTGTCACCGGGAGCTGATGGCAAAGTCCCTGCTCACCCCTCTGGGCTGGAGCTTTATAACCAAACACCCCCCTGCAGACCCTGCACCTGCTTTGGGGAAAATCAAGAAGAAAACATTCCCAGCAGACTTTCCTGTGCATTTGTGATGTGTGACCACACAGAAGAGATGAAAAATCCCCCTCACCAAGAGCATCCGTGCCCTCCAAGTGTCTTCCAAACATTTTCTGTCTGTAAATCCCAATTTATCCAGGTTCCGCTACTTTTTGTTGAGCTGCTCCACCACTGCAATGTCTACCAAGACCATCAGAAGTGTTTTGGCTCCAACAGGTCCCCAAACAGCAGCTCCAAGTAGTGGCTGAATCCTAGGAAGTTGGGCTATGGCAAAGTCCAGTTTGGCTGGAGCAAAATAACTCCCCCAACATCTCAGCAACATCTGTGCTGCTCTAAGTGTTTATTACTGTCTTGGGTTATGGAACCAAAAATGTGTATTCTATTTCATCTGTTGAAAACAGTTGGGGAGATGTTTATCTCTTGTAACTCTGGGGGGGAGGGGGGCGGGTGCCTTCTGATAATGGGCCAGCTGTTAAAACCAGGTGGGGCAGTGTTTCTTATCTCTTTCACCACCCATCCTCCCTCCGGGGGATATCTTCTGCTAATGGGCCATTAGGGCTCACCAATGACATGACACATTACATCATCCCATTGCAAGATGCTCCACCCAGTGGGAGGGGGGGGGGGGTGCCAACCATTCCTACTTAGATAAAAACTGAGACGCAGGAACACGAGGTATCTGGTTCCACCGGATTCCCAGAGGAAGACTGGACCCTCCTCACCATCACTGGACCCTTTTCTCTCAGGATCATCTCTACTCCAACAGAACCACATCTGCCACTCCAGGAGGACTTATTGTAGACTGCTTCCAACACTCTGACCAACAGGGTGTCAGGTTGTATCCCTGACTCTCTCAAGGTTTCTAGGATTTTTGTTTGGTACCTTGCTTGTTTTTTTGTACTACTACATTTGTATTTTTTTTTTTTTTTATATTCCTAGTAAAGAACTGTTATTCCTATTCCCATATCCTTGCCTGAAAGCCCCTAATTGCAAAATTATATAATTTGGAGGGGGTGAGGGGTTTAGATTCTCTGTTCTAAGGGAAACTCCAGCTTTCCCTGGCAGATACCTGTCTTTCCAAACCAAGACAATTACACCATTATAAATTATTATTACTAAGCAAAAAATCACACTCTGGTGCTGTGTGCAAATAAAGTTTTATTGTAGGGAAGAAGAATCTGTAACAGAGACTTTCAAACAAGCCACAGAAAACAATAATTAAAATGTCACTTGTAATATTTTCATTTGATTTTCAGTCAAGTTTTTTAAAACAGGCTTTCCTATTGCACAAAAAAGAAAAAAAAAAGCTGCCATTTCCTTTGCCATTAACCTTGTCTCATTCAAATAAAAAAGTCAAAAGGTTAAAAAATACCTCTGGTACTATAAAAATGCTTTGCAATATATATATATATACACACACTTAGCTTTACTGTACAATATTTTAAACTTTGGGAATGGGCATGCTATTCCTGCATATTCTGAATAAAAATCTATGAGGATTTTATTTACAGTTTCATAATGCCTCTAAAGCCTGGAGACACAAGTGGAATACTCAGTGCTGACCCCTGACAATGAGTTTTAGCCAATACATCCATATTTTTTCCCTGAACAATTTGCAGTTCTGGCTTTGAACTCTTGGCTCTGCCCTCCTGGGGTTTTATGGGGTCTCTAACTCTTCTCTACAGCAGCAGCTTTCAGCCCTCTACCGCTTTATCCTTCAAATTTAACAAAGGAATTTCAGATCTCCTTGGAAATTCACATCCATCATTTGTCTTGTAGGTGAATTTGGTTTTTTAAGTGCCTTTTGCTGAGCCAGGGCTGTGGCATAAAGAGAGAATTCACTCTCTAATTATCTGTACAGACAATTTCTCCCGCAGGTGCCTGTCCAAGCTAAACTCCTTTTGCTCACTCTTATTCTTCATTACTAAAGCTGTTTTATTTATTCAAGATAACATTGAGTAATTTAATAAATACCATATCCAAACATACTTGCTGTTTATTTATCAACTTGAAGTTTTCCCCTCCCCTCTGCCCCCTGGGCCGGCTGCTAGCTCAGATTTGGGGAGTTTCAGGCAAGGGGATCTTCAAGATAGGGGAAGAAATCCAAAAGAGGCTCTTACCTCAGGATGTATTCCAAGGTTTTATTCCAAGAAGGGATCCCAGGGGCAAAGAGGAAGAACATGGAGGAGCAGGGGTTTTTATCTCTCTCAGGGTGGGGGGTGGGAATACCTGGCTGCAGGCCATAGGTCAGAGTCAAGGGGCAGGTGGGGTCAGACCAAAGGTTACAATCTCTGAGGGGGGTTTCTCAGGAAAGACCATTGCCAAAGGAATACAACATCAACTCTTTCTCCAACTCAGAGGTTTAATCCTACAAGAATTTTTATTTCTGTCAGGATGTGTCGCACATCTCTGACTGGGCTCTGCTCCAGCAGAGCTGGAGCTACCTTCCTGCAGATCCCCTGGAAAAGTACAGGAATGTTTCCCTCCATCCAAGAGTTTGAAGTTTTTCTTTACAGAAGAAACACAGCCCAATGTTTTTTCAGCATCACATCTCATCCAGACTCAGATTTTAAATCTCCAGCTCTTCCTAAAGATCTTTCCAAGGGCCTCATGTTGCCTCTTTGCTGCCAGGTGTGGATGAGGTAAACACTCTGGAACAGGATCAAACATCCTAAAGAGCTTTATTTTTATTTCTTATTAATTTAACACCCTTGTCCAATAGTCGAGAAAGGGAAATCTGACTCTGAGCATGCAGAGCTCCACTTTTACCTAAAACTTCCCCAAAAACTGGAGTGATATTCTGAATCCTGAAGCCATCACTCCAGGACCAGTCCCACTGAAATAAGTTTCCCTCTTATCCTTATTCCTAAGTTATCCTGCACAGTAGGATACTGACATTTTACAACTGATTCCATGGATTTTTCTAGAAATTTGGGAAAATATCTGGCAAATCTGCTGCCCACCAAAGCATCTCAAGCTACTTGGTGGGGGTGGGAGAGGGGCTCATCCCAATTTTCAGCCCAGGCACAGCCTTGGGAGCCTAAAACGCACATAATGATCATAGAAACTGAAATCCAGAGGCAGCTGGGAGCAGGGCAGGAATTATCATGGCCTTGCTGTATAAATAACTTGGCGGCTGTTTGAAGATCCAGTGAAAACTCTGCCCTTACTGTTTGACAGGAGCTCCCCATGCGCCGCAAGCTTTGTTTACATTCCCCGCTGGCTCGGGGAATTAATGCTCTTTGGAAGTTGTAGAATGAAGAAAATGCCCAAATACAGCCTTGGAAGGGGTTTGGGAGTTCAGCAGCAGCTCCACAGTCTGCTGGTGGTGGCTCCTCTGTCCCATGTGGCTCTGGGGGTCCCAGGGGCTGCCCAGCCCCAGCAGTGGCTCTGCCACCAAGTACCACAAACCAGGGACTGTCCACAGTTATTTAACTGCAACAAAGGCTTGAAAGCCTCCCTCCCATCTTCTGGAAGAGTTTGGAGATCTCCATCCCCCACCAGAGCTCTGAGGGGAAAGTTTAACCTCCTTACAAAGGAGCCATAGCTGCCCTTCCATTCTCCCTCTAGCTTTCTCCAAAGGGTTCCTCATCCTTGTCCTTCACAGAGATCTTTTTCCTGAAGGCTTGTGACAAGCTGGAGGAGGAGGCCTTCCTCAGCGTGGTGAGTCTGCCAGAAGTTGCCCCTGGAGAAGAAGTAGAGGAGGGGGTCAAAGCAGCAGTTGGCAGCTGCCAGGGGCAGGGTGACGATGATGGCTTTCTGCAGGAACATGGTGTCCCCACAGCTGGGGCCCCACAGGCGCAGTGTGTACAGGTGCACCATGCGCAGGACATGGTATGGTGTGAAGCTCACCAGGAATGTTGCGGTGACAATGATAATCATCCACATGGCCTTGTGGCAGTTGGACTTGTTCTTCCGCAGGGAGTTCCGCAGCAGGGTGTGGATGATCATGGTGTAGCAGATGGTGATGACAATGAAGGGGAAGATGAAGCCCACGAAGAGGGCAATGAAATCCAGAATCACCACCAGGTTTGTCTTCTGGGAGTTCTCCAGCAGCTCAAAGCACTTGGTCTTGTTGCCATGCTGGTAGGTCCCGTTCTGCAGGAAGGGCGCACTTGTCAGTGTGACGAACACCCAGATGCCAATGCACACAAACTTCGCCTTCTTCTCTGACACCAGGCTGATGTTGCGGACTGGGAAGACGATGGTGATGCAGTGAAAGAAGCTCATGGCCATCATGAAGAAGATGCTGCAGTAGAGGTTGATGTGGAGCGCATAGGACAAGAGGCAGCCACAACTATACCATGAATATGCTCAAAATTGCTGTTAAATGTATTTTCACCCATAAAAATAACTTGGCAGTATTAGATTCTCTGTCTGCCCCCAGGAATCACTGAAGCCAGAATTCAGAACTGCTCTGGGATGCTCAAACCTTCCAGGTGTCAGTCAAATTTCAGCTGTTTTGGTGTTTGTACTCTTTTTTAAGAGAGTCCTTTGATTATCTGCAATGCACAAACAAACTAAAGCTGAGCAGGTGTCAGCGAGGAGTCTGTCACCACCCGAGGGTAGAGGAGGTGATGTTCATTAGAAATCCTGAACAAAGCCACCAGTCCACATGCCAAGAATCTTTTATGCTTTTATTACATTATGGCCTTAACTCCAGCAACCAGTCCACAATTTAAACAACCGCTCAAGGTATTTGTCCAAAAGACAAGCAAGACTCGTTTTCTATTTTATTTCTAAATGTAATTTGAGTTTTGCAACCAAAAGGAAACTGATGTTCACAATCCAACTGCTTAAGCGTGACAGAACATCACATCCAGAAATGCATCTGTAAAAATCAACAAGAATCCCATGAAAACAGCATTTCCCAGCTGAGGCTTTACATTTACATCATGAATTGAAGACAAACATCGCTTCTGCCACTTTTTTATTTGTACAGTCGTGGTTCACTGAACCAATTATTTGTGTGCCGGTGAATTCAGATCACTGGGAATGTGCACAAGTGAAAGGGAACCACAGTGGATGAGAAAAGGTTCCCAAAGGGAGCAAAACCTTAAACTACTGCTATTCTCCCAGTCTGATGCAGCACAGATAAATTTATAGTTTGTCATAGAATCACAGACTAGTTTGCATTGGAAAGGGCATTAAAGCTTATCCCATTCCACCCTTCCACTATCCCAGGTCCCTTGGACACTTCCAGGGATGGGGCAGCTTCTCTGAGCAACCTGTGCCAAGTTCTCACAGGAAAGAATTTCCTTCTAATATCCCATCTACCCCTGGCAGTGGTGATAGTATAGGGTTAAATTTTAGTAGCATAGGGATAAAATGTTTCTAAAATCATGAGAATAGATTCGGGGGGGGGGGGTGGTGGAAAGAAAGGTTGGGCTTGGGGAGGCCTGGGAAAGGGAACTCAGCCTTGGGAACAAATGTTTAGTTCTGTTTGTAGTAGATCATGTACAACTGTACCTGCATGATCGTCATATGATTTGATTGTTAAATGTAGTAATTGTTGGGAATTGAATATGATTATTGTTTAATCGTAATAAGAATCATGAGAAACGATGTTTGGGGAGCCTGAGGAAAACTACAAGAATTCATGCTTGGATAGGATCAATGTATACAATAGAACAATATGGGTTTAATAATTAATATGTAGTTATATAACAGAAAGGGTATAAAACATGTTCGTCTCGAAACCAATGTCAGAGTCTGATTTGGGTCTGTACCCCTGATTCCCAGAGCTCCTCAATAAAAGCACCTGCATATAATCATCCCGTGATTATGTGTTTCAATGCTAACATTTTGGCAACCCAGATGGGACCCTGTGAGCACTGCTGAGGACCCCATGACCCAATCACACTCCAGCCGGCACCAAGGGATTCTCAGGGAGCCCATCAGTGCTGCGATCCCCTGCTGCTCACAGCGTCCCCTGGAGAGATAAGGTGCTTTTACTCTGGTCTGGTTGCCTGCCAGTAAGACGCAGTGAAAGCTATGCATGGTTGGGCTAAGGAATTCCTGGTATTGCCTAGGCACCGTCCGTTAGTCAATCACGAAAGCGTTGCAGGTTCGGCATCAGTAGTCTATTGTAGCTGTAATATGGAGAAGCTCAAATGGATTTTGGGCGGCAATGTCCTCATACCGCGTACTTCTCCTTTGGGGTGCTTGTTAGCACACTGGAAACAAGGTAATTTTGGGCAAGAGTTACTTAAGATAAGTTGATTGATTATTGTAACACTTAGTGGCCAAAATATGTCTTGCAGAATGGGAAAACGTGGCCAGAAAACGGGTCTTTGCAATCTGACATGATTTCACAGTTATTGGTGTTTTGTAAACGGAAGGGAAAATTGGATGAAGTTCTGTTGTATCCCTCTGGGGATTGGTTTACCCCAAAAGGAACCCCAAAGCCTGCAGCTATGTAGTTTGACCCTACCTTCCCCCCTATCCCTGACCAATTGGCTCAGTGTCAGCTATCTGTCCTGGGACAGAGGGTCTAGATAAACCCATGCTCTTCCTTGTTTGGCCTCTTTGCCCCTGGAACCCCTTCAAGAATAAAGCCTTGGAACATCCTGAGGTAAGGAGCCTCTTTTGGGTCTCTTTCCCTATCTTGAAGTCTTCTTTGCCCAAAGCCCCCCAGAATCTGAGCTAGCAGCCCATCCAGGAGGGCGGAGGGAGGGAACGCTTCGAAGTTCCGTATGTTGACTTGTTTTCCTATTTATGGGAAAAGCCAGAGTGGCTGGCTGAGTGTGGGTTAATGACTGTTAAAGTACCTGAAAACAATAAGTGCATGGGTTGTGTCCAAGGGAAACGCTGTTTAGAACTCCTAGCATTGGATTAAAGTTTATACCGAAGGGATGATATGGAGGGAGATTTATTGATAGCCCCCACAGCATCAGGGGAATCTGACCCCACTTCACCTGGCCCTATCTCACCTGATCCACTTACCCCCCCAGCCAAAATATACCCTCCTTTCCCATGTACCCCTGCTCAAAGATACCCTCCTCCCTCACAGACCCTTGCTCAAAGTTATCCTCCTCCCCCACTGACCCCTGCTCAAGGATATCCTCCCCTCCCACCAACGTCTCCTTTGCTGGCTCATGTCTCCTTGTACCCTCCTCTGCTGCTTTCGCCCGCCACTTCTTCCCCAAGTAATAACCAGGATGTAACCATGGTACAGAGACATGGGGAGGGTGCACGGGGAGCAGATAGTAGTGGGAGCGATGAAAATAAACTGGTAACTCTGATATCTCATCAAACCAGATCAAATTTGGCCCCAGCCTGGCCCCAACCAAGGAAGGGTCCATTAAAATCAGGCAAACAAAAGAGAACTAAAATTGCCCCTCTCAGGCAAGGCATGGGAGTAGACAGACCGTTTTTTGTAAAGGTACCCTTTTCCCCGGGAGATTTAGTAATTTGGAAGCAGTCAGATGGAACTTACCGGGAAAACCCTGATAAGGTGGCCAGAATTGTAAAAATGCTAATGAAAACTCAAAACCCGGACTGGGATGACATCCAAGTGATATTAGACATTCTAATGGACTCTACCGAGAAAGAGATGGTACTCAGAGCGGCTAGGGAAAGCGCAAGAGAGGATCTTTGGAATGGGTTAATAATGGGAACATTGGATTATAATTTTCCTTCTGAGGACCCTGGGTGGGACCCTAATGATGCATCTGGAGTAGATATGATAAAACTAAAGCGATATCAAGAGTGGATTCAAATAGGCGCTCAAAATGCTATACCTAAAACTATGAATTGGTCAAAACTATATGAGATGAGGCAGGAGAGGAAAGAATATCCAACTGCCTTTTTAGAAAAACTTAAAGAAGCAGACAGAAAATATACCGACCTATAAATAGATACAGAACAAGCAAGAGTTCAGCTTGCACTTATTTTCCTTGGTCAATCACAGGATAACATCAGGAAAAAGTTACAGAAACTGGAAGGGGGTGAGTTAAGGGACTTGGATAAGCTCCTAGAAGTTGCTTGGAAAGTTTACAATAACAGAGACAACGAGGTAAATAAACAAGGGTGAAATCTCTTGGCAGTAGTACAAGGAAACTCACGGGGGGGGGGGGGGGGGGTAGAGGTGGTTGCAGCAAAGGTAAAACTATGGGCCGCAGGGGACCAGGATTGGGCTTGAATATGTGCATACTGCAAGCAGGAGGGGCACTGGAAAAGAGAGTGTCCAAACCTGTTTTACCAGGGTGATCAGTTCCAGCAGGGAGACACTACCAAGGTGATGGTGTTATATGCTGGGTGGAAGGAATCCATGCCCTGGGAACCTCTGGTAACTTTACAGTTAGGAGATAAGGGAATGAAGGTTTTGATTGACACAGGAGCTGCCCACTCAGTTTTGAATAACCTAGAAGGACAAATTGGGAATAAATCAACTACAATTATAGGAGCTCCAGGGAAGGAGGAAAATAGGCCATTTTTACAACCCCTAGATTTGTGTTTTGGGAATAAAATATTAACTCATGAGTTCTTGTACGTGCCTGAATGCCCCATCCCACTTTTAGGTTGAGATTTATTGGCAAAGCTCGATGCAGTAATTACCTTTGAAAATGGGGAACTATTAATGAAAATACCCAAATGGAAAATCGGAAAAAATTCTAATGATAAAAGAGAAATCGGTTTCTAAAATTCCTAGAGAAGTAGAAGACGCAATAATTCCCTCTGTCTCGGAAACAAATATACCTGGAAAATCTAAACTAGCACAACCAGTACATGTGGAACTAAGGGAGAGAGCAAAAACCATACAGGTCAAACAATATTCCATAAAAACAGAAACACAGCAGGGAATAGCAAAAACTATTGATAAATTCTTAAAATATCAAATACTAGAAGAATGTGAATCAGAGTACAATACACCCATATTCCCAGTAAAGAAACCCAATGGGGATTATAGACTAGTACAAGATCTGAGGGCAATAAATGAAATAACCAAAGACATTTATCCAGTAGCTGCCAATCCCTACACATTGTTGACATCCCTAAAAGATATATAAATGGTTTACCGTAATTGATCTAAAAGATGCTTTCTTCTGCATACCCCTTGACAAAGAAAGTAGGAAACTGTTTGCCTTTGAGTGGGAAAATCCAGGAAATGGAAGAAAGACCCAGCTCACCTGGACGCAATTGCCGATGGGTTTTAAGAACAGCCCCACCCTATTTGGAAACCAACTGGCAAAGGAGCTGGAAATCTGGACCAGAGAGGGGCAAGTACCAAGAGACCAATACCTTTTGTTGCAGTACGTTGATGATATACTGATAGTGACAGATGAAAAGGCAACCTGCATAAAGGTAACCATTGAAATTTTAAATTCACTGGGAATGGGAGGATGTAAAGCGTCTAGAGAAAAGGCACAAATTGCCCAGCAGACTCTGATTTACCTGGGATGTGAAATCTCACAAGGACAGAGAAAACTAGGTACTAACTGTATCCAAGCTATTTGTGCTATTCCAGAGCCCCAGAACCTCCACGAGCTGTGAGTCTTCCTTGGGATGACAGGGTGGTGTCGTCTGTGGATCATGGACTATGGACTAATTGCAAAACCCCTGTATGAAGCTCAGAAGATGCAGCCATTCACCTGGGGCAAACCACAGAAAGAGGCCTTCCGAAAACTGAAAGAAACACTGATGACTGCTCCAGTGTTAGGGTTACCTGATCTGTCTAAAGACTTTCAGCTGTTTGTACATAAAAGGCAGTGACTGGCACTGGGAGTCCTGACCCAACGTTTGGGAAGCTGGAAAAGGCCAGTGGGCTATTTCTCCAAACAACTTGACAATGTAAGTGCCGGATGGCCTTCATGTCTGCAGGCAGTTGCAGCCACTGTAATGCTGATACAAGAAGCCAGGAAGCTCACGATGGGAAGACACATAGATGTCTATGTGCCACACATAGTAACCACTGTTTTAGAGCAAAAGGGGGACCATTGGCTATCTCCAAGCAGGATGATAAAATTCCAGATAATCCTGACTGAGCAGGATGATGTTACATTAAAGATAACTAACCTTTTGAATCCAGCCTTGTTCCTAGGTATCACAACTGATGAAGGCCCATTAGAGCATGACTGTATAGAGGTAATAGAGTACACCTATTCGGCAAGGGAGGACCTGAAAGATGTCCTGTTAGAGCAACCCAAGTGGAAGTTATTCACAGATAGAAGCAGCTTTGTGGAGAACGGAACCAGATACACTGGATATGTGGTAACAACAATCAGTACAGTAGTGGAGGCAAAAGCATTACCACCAAATACATCTGCCCAAAAGGCAGAACTAGTTGCTTTAACCAGAGCACTAGAATTGAGTGAAGGGAAAAGAGTAAACACATGGACTGACTCAAAATATGCTTTTGGAGTGATGCATGTGCATGGAGCACTGTGGAAAAAAAGGAGACTGCTGTCTTCTCAGGGTATGCACATTAAACATCAAGATGCAATCCTGCAATTGAGAAAAGCAGTGCAAAAACCTGAGCAAGTGGCAATCATACACTGTACAGCGCACCGATCAGGAAGTTCCAAAATTTGTGAAGGAAATCGAAAAGCAGATTGGACAGCCTGACAGGTTGCTCGAAAGGTGCAAACAACAATGGCATTGATACCTTTAAAACTTAATGTATCTCAATTTAATTTGCCTTCAAGACCAAAATATTCAGCAGAAGACGAGAGGTTGGGACATCTGCTGAATGCACAGAGGAATTCAGAAGGGCGGTATGTAAGTACGCAAGGGCAAATAGTGATACCCCCCCCCCCCCCAATAATGAGACAAATCCTACAGACAAAACATAATGAGTGCCAAAGGGGTGCAGAAGCATTGGTAAAATTGTTAAGACAGAATTTATTTTCGGTACGAATGTTAACAATGGCAAAATCAGTAACGACAAAATGTGAGATTTGCTTGAAAAACAACCCAGCAGCTAGATGGCAAGCACAGTTAGGAAGAATTCGGATAGGGATAGAACCAGGAAACTATTGGCAAGTAGATTTTGTAGAATTACCAAGAACTCAGGGATACAAATATTTGTTAGTGGGGGTTGACACATTTTCTGGATGGCCAGAAACCTTTCCCTGTCACTCAAATCAAGCAAAAAAACGAGTTAAATGGTTACTACAGGAGATCATTCCCAGATTTAGGGTGCCTATAGGGATTTCATCAGATAGAGGCCCACATTTTATAGCCACAGTGGTAGAAGAAGTAAATTATAAAATAATTGTAGGATGTGATAAAAGTATGATCCGGAGTCCAGGGCAATTTGTATGAGCAACAAGTGATGGTACCTGAACAACATATCTGCCTGTAGACAGGAAAGTAAAAGAGATTACTCTGGGCCTCCCAACTTTATGTCTGTCTTGGATTGTGGAGCCAGGGGTGTGTGTTCCATTTCATCTGTTAAAAGCAGTTGGGGAGATGTTTTTTATTTTTTCTTTATCTCGTGTAACTCAAGGGGGAAGAGGGCCAGATGCCTTCTGATAATGGGCCATTAACACCTCCCCGGACTATACCCTCCCCAGAGCGGTGCATCCGCATTCCATCATCCTATTGTGAGATGCATCACATCCCCCCTGGCTGGGGGGGGGGGGGCAGGCATTCCTACCTGGATAAAACTGAGACACAGGGACACGAAAGCTGCTAGCTTCACCCGATTTTCTGGGAGGAAGACTGGACCCCTTCTCACCCATTGGACCCTTCTCACCATCACTGGACCCCTTTTACCATCATTGGACCCGTTTTCTACAGGATCATCTCTACTTCACCAGAACCACATCTGCCACTCCAGGAGGACTCACTTTTGGACTGCTTCCAACACCCTGACCAACAGGGTGTCAGGTTGTAGCCCTGACTCTGTCAGGGTTTTCCAAAATTGTTGTTTGTTTGTTTCCTTGTTTGGTTGGATGGTTTTGTTTTCTACTACATTTGTATTGTTAATATTCTTAGTAAAGAACTGTTATTCCTATTCCCAAATCTTTGCCTGAAAGCCCTTGATTGCAAAATTATAATTTGGTGGGGAGTGAGGGGTTTACATTCCCCATTCTAAGGGAAACTCCAGTTTTCCCTGGCAGATACCTGTCTTTCCAAACCAAGACAATGTCCAGTTTAGAAAAAGTCTCCATTTATTGGAGAACACAAACTTCTACAGATAAGGACAAGACAAGAAGTTCCAGAGAATGAAAATCAAGATGAAACATGGCAAGAACCCTCTAGTGGAGTGAAATTTGGGTGGGCCCTAGAGTCTCTATTTGGTCCTGTAGCAAACTACCAAAATAGAGAAATGTTGTACAGACTTACAGGTCAAGTAGATTAGCAAAGGTTACCTGGGAAGGATTCAAAGAACTAAATGTACAATTACAAGCCACCACAAAAATGACTTTACAAAACCGATTGGCCCTATATATGATACTCCTAAAAGAGCATGGAGTGAGTGGATTTTTAAAAGGACAAATTGATCATTGCTGCATCCACATCCCAAATGTAACTGCAGATGTAGAACATCATATCAGTCAGTTGAAACAAACAGAGCATGAGGCACAAAAAGAACAAGAGGACTTGACTACAAGTTGGCTAGACAAAATCTTCAAAGGGTTAGGATGGAATGCAAGTTCATAGATTAAGTCTATCATTGAGACTTTGATAATCTTGCTAATCATGTTCTTAGTGATTTGTTTAATCTACAGCATCCTGAAAAGGGAAATACAGAGGAAGACATCCTGGAACCAGAGAATAATGAAAGCCCTGACACAAGACAGGAATCCACATCCATCATCTTCAGGTTTCCCAGTTCGTGAACAGTATTTGTGACAATGGATGTAACAACCATGGATTTAAAGATGAACATCAAGTATAAACTCAGAAGCTAAAAGGACTATATCAAGTGAAAGCATCTACACTCATTATAGTGAAGTGAAAATGCTTTCTAAGGGGGGAAATTATAGTATAGGGTTAAATTTTAGTAGCATAGGGATAAAATGTTTCTAAAATCATGAAAATAGATTGGGGGTGGGTGGGTGGAAAGAAAGGTTGGGCTTGGGGAGGCCTGGGAAAGGGAACTAGGCCTCAGGAACAAATGTTTAGCTCTGTTTATACTAGATCATGTACAACTGTACCTGCATGATCGTCATATGATATGATTGTTAAATGTAGTTATTGTTGGTAATTGAATATGATTATTGTTTAATTGTAATAAGAATCATGAAAAATTATGTAATCGCAATAAGAATCATGAGAAACGATGTTTGGGGAGCCTGAGGAAAACTACAAGAATTCATGCTTGGATAGGATCAATGTATACAATAGAACAATATGGGTTTAACAGTTAATGAAAGGGTATAAAACATGTTCGTCTCGAAACCAATGTCAGAGTCAGATTTGGGTCTGTACCCCTGATTCCCAGAGCTCTTCAATAAAAGCACCTGCATATAATCATCCCATGATTATGTGTTTCAGCGCTCAGTGGGAAGCCATTCCCCCTTGTCCTGTCACTCCATCCCTTTTCTCAAGTCCCTCTCCAGCTCTCCTGGAGCTCCTTTGGGCCCTGGAAGGGGCTCTGAGATCTCCCCGGAGCCTTCTCTTCTCCAGGTGAACACTCCCAGCTCTCCTAGCCTGGCTCTAGAGCAGAGGGGCTCCAGTTCTTGGAACATCTCTGGACACCAGTAGATTACACTCACTTTAATTACACAACCCAAAAGCACAGTCTCTGCTGTCCTTCGTTCCAAACAAACACGAAGCATTCCCATCTCGAGGAACGCTACGGGCTCTGCATTCCCCGTTTGGGGAGGGATGGGAATACCCCAAAACACCAAACTCCACTCACAAGCCCCAGATCCCCTGTGCGAGGGGACGGAGCGGGGATACAGGACAGGAACGGAGCGATCATCGTGGCTAGCGGCCGCTAATTAACGCCGCAGCTCATTAGCGGCGCTCCGGAGGGCGTTTCAGCGGCTAAAACCGGGACACGGCAGAACCGGGGGACACCGAGACAAAGCCTTCACCCACCCCGGGACGCCCCCACCCCAGTGCAGCCTTTACCAGAGTGCTGCGGGGTCGGAGCGGGCGTGGATCTGTCCCAGGCGCGCCCCCGCCGGTCTTAAAGCGGGGAGAAACTCCGGTCCCGCCCCCGGCCCTGCCCCACCGGGACCACGAAACCTTCGGCTTTTCCCACCTTCCTAGGAAACAGCACTTGGAAGCATTCCAGCCGTGCCCACGCCCCCTGGTCTGGTGGGAACTGACGGGGTCCCCTCCCTGTTTTTGTTCTGTGAGTATTTCACTCCTGCTTGTAACTGGCAGAGAGCTCATCTCTGATATCAGAATTAAAAACCTTGTTTAGAAAACGTTTTTAGGAGACTTTTTGGTGTTCGTCTCATCGGAGGGAAAACAGAATTCTCATTAATTTAGCACTCTGTTCTTCCAGCATCCCAAAATATGCTATATTTGTCTTTTTTAAAATAACTGTGGCTTTGTCAAGGAAAAAAAAAAGCAAACAAAAAACCCAAACCAAAACTAAACACCCCCCCCCCCCAAACAAACAAAGCCAAATAAACTCCAAGGGTATATCAAATGAAGCATTACTTTTCTCAATTTTGAATATTTTAACCGTGGGCTATCCCACTCTGAATTTTCAATTTATTATATTGGCTTTTTTTTTGAGGATGTACAATATGCTGTTCTCACCTTTTGCTAAGGAGTTAAGGAATTCTTCTATTCTCCCTTCCCCAGAATTGACTGGAATGTAAATGGTCACAGGGGGCTGGGACCCAGCAGCTTTTGGCTTCTCTGGGGCAGTGGGGAATGCTTTGGGGGAAGAAACCTTTATCCATGGTGGGAAAAGCTCCAAGTGGCACTGGAACATCTGGAAGTGTCCAAGGCTGGATTGGACAGGGCTTGAAGCAACCTGGTCCAGTGGAAGGTGTCCCTGCCCATGGCAGGGGTAGGACTGAATGGGCTTTAAGGTCCCTTCCCACCCAAATCATTCTATGATTAAAGCCAGCCCTGCTGAACTCACCACATGGGTCACTGTCCTCATGGACATCTCCCTGTCTTCATGGACATCCCTGGTTCCCACCTTGTGCTGATGTCCCCAGGCTCAGCCTGTCCAGCTCTGTTCCAAGTGCTGGCAGCAGTGACCCCATGTTTCCCAGCTGTGAAGCCACACCAGCACAGCTCTCCCACGGTGCTGCCCTTGTGTGACTACCTGGGAGAAATCCCAGCCATTTTTCCTGCCCCAGCTCAATTCCTATGGCTGCTTTTGGAGTTTCCAAAGCCACGGTGCTGTGGATCTGGCAGTTTCTCTTTGACCTCACTCTCCATGAACAGTGAAGGTGTGTGAGAAGGAAATGCACCTTTTCCCTCTGCCCTTCCCAAGAGTTTCCCACCCTTCCTCACCCACCTGTGCCCAGGAAGCCTGTCCAGCTCCCAAGAGATGCTTGGCAGCATATTGGGAACAATCAAATTGCAGGATCCTGGGATAATTCAGGCTGGAGGGGACCTCAGGAGATCTCCAGCAACTCCTGCTCAATCCAGGACAGGCCAGGCTGCTCAGGGCTTTGTCCCACCTGATTTTGAAGACTTTCAAGGATGGAGGTCCAAGACCCTCCAAGACTGGACAATTCCTCACACTGCCTGCAATCTCCTGTGCTGGGACCTGCCTCTGGAGTTTAATTGTGGTGCACATTCTGCTGTTACTCCATTCAGCCATTCTTCTGCTTTTTTTCTACCTTTTCTGACCATTCCTTCTGCTTTTTGCTACTCGGTTATTCTTTCTCCTTTTTCTTTTCTTTATTTTTTTTTCTGTTCCTTTTTCTTGTCCTAGGTTACAATGTAAAATTGTGCCCAAAGATGTATTCTATCCCCATGAGCCGTTGGAGCCAAGGTGGGGCAGTGTTCTCCTTATCTTCTGTTAACGAGCCCAACAATGCCTTCCCGGAAGACGTTATCTCTGTTTAATGGGCCATCAAGGATCCATTTGCGTGACTGATAAGATCAAATCATACCATTGTGAGATGCTCTGCCCAGGGGGAGGAGCCAAGCATTCCCACCTGGATATAATCCAGGGTTTGAGACCTCACTAGCAGCTTCTATCCACTGAACTCTCAGAGGAGACAAGAGCTACCAGACATTTCTACAGGGATCACTGCTTTCGCAAGAGCATCTCATCTGGATTCCTGGAGGAAGACTGGACCCTTCTCATCATCACCGGACCCTTCTCTCTCAGGATCATCTCTGCTCCAGCGGAACCACATCTGCCAGGAGGATTCCCGGACTGCTTCAAACACCCTGACCAACAGGGTGTTAGGTTGTATCATTCCGTTTATTTCACCTTTTTTCCTCTCTTCTTCTATTAAATTGTATCTCTGACTGGGAGTCTCATTGGTTTTGCTTTCAAACCAGCACATTCTTTTGGCGCCCAACGTGGGGCACGAGGTACTGAGAAGAGTCAGAGTTACAATTTTGTACTGGAAAAGGCACCTGTTAGCTATGTTGCTCAACATACTTACATGTGTCTTGTACCTAGCTCTCTATATCTTTCCGCACATGGGGCAGTATCTGCAGATCTTAATATTCTGGTGTAAACCAGGGTATGGCATTAAATTACTTTATTGGTCTACTATGTCTATTGCATGCTAACCTGCAAGGCAATGTACATAATTTGGAGTATGTACTCAATTTTGTTTGCTTGTCCCGGTCTAGGATGTTTTGTTTGGGGCCTCAACAATCTGACCCAGCCGCTGTGGGGAGGGGTAAAGAATAATTTTTTCCAGTCTTTCAGGCCTGATACAGCAGTTTTTGAAAATATTGAATTTTCTCTGGATACCAAGGACAGCATAATGTTGTTGTTGATGCTGTTTTGTCTTCTCTGCACAGCCTGCACCATGCTTAGAAACAGAACACTACATGATGTAGTGCAGCGTCTTCTTGAGGCAGAAGAGAAAAGAAGGGAACAGCGTCCGAGTCTACGCAGACTGTCACAGAGAAGACAGAAGCCAAAAAACCAGCCAACAGTGTCCACGTCTACACAGACTGCCACAGAAGAGAAAGAAGCACCAAGCAAAGCCACAACGTCTGTGTCCGTGCAGGTTGTCACAGAGGAGAAAGAAGTCAAAAATTCCAGCATTTCCACACAAACCATCACTGAACTGGAACAGCCTAAACCGGTAGCAGTTGCTCCTGTTCAGAAGAAGAAAGCAAAGAGCAAATCAGTCCGCATAGTGACTGACGAGGATGCAGCAGGACCTTCGCACCCAGCAGACGAGACAGAGCCAGAGATCATCACTCGATCTCTCTCCCTGGGTGAGCTACGTGACCTGCGGAGGGAATTCACCCGCCAGACAAATGAATCTGTCCTGACCTGGCTGCTCCGTATCTGGGACGCTGCAGCCAATGACACCATTCTGGATGGAAGTGAGGCCAGGCAACTGGGATCGCTGTCCCGAGATGTGGTCATTGGCCAAGGGATCGGGAGAACCCAAGAAACTCTCAGCCTCTGGCAACGACTGCTAACAAGTGTGAGGGACAGATACCTTTGTAAAGAAGATCTCCAGGTGCACCAAGGAAAGTGGAGCACAATGGAACAAGGTATCCGATGCCTGAGGGAATTGGCTGTGCTGGAGATCATTTTCTCAGAGGACGAGAGATTCCCTAAAAGCCCAGATGATGTCCAGTGCACATCGCAGATGTGGTTGAGATTCGCACGGCTTGGACCAGAGATGTACTCCCGTTACCTGGCAACGCTGCAACGGAGGGCAGGTGAGGACAGGGTGGGCGTCTTGGTCAACAAACTAAGAATTTATGAGGACACTGTCACTGCCCCGTTTCGTACCCATGTCTCATCCGTGGAAACAAGGCTGGCTGAGCAAGTCCGAAGCTTGATTGAAGAGGGCCATCAGAAACTGAAAAAAGAACTTAAGGAAGAAATTTACCACATCTCGCCAAAACCAACAAGAGTCTCTGCCATTAGGAGCAGGCATCCCCCAGCCAGAGAGAGAACATACACTCCACGAGGTAACCTCTGGTCTTTTCTTCGTGAGCATGGAGAAGACATGAGGAAGTGGGATGGAAAACCCACCTCCGCCTTAGCAGCCCGGGTACGTGAACTGAAAAGAGGGACACCTACCACGAGGAGTTCATCTAGAGTCAATGCTGCTCCAGTCTCTCGTGCACAGAACTCCAGACAGTATAGGAATGATGATGTGACTGATCCTCTCGAAGGGACCTCAGGAACGTATTTACAGGAAGATAGCAACGTGCATCGTGAGCAGGAATAGAGGGGCCCTGCCTCTAGCCAGGTAGAGGAAAGGGACAATCGGATCTATTGGACTGTGTGGATCCGATGGCCTGGCACATCCGACCCACAAGAGTATATGGCTTTGATTGACACTGGCTCTCAATGTACCCTGATGCCATCAAGGTATGTAGGAACAGAATCTGTTTCTATTTCTGGAGTGACAGGAGGGTCCCAGCAGCTGACTGTAGTGGAGGCCGAAGTGAGTTTAACTGGGAACGGGTGGCAAAAACACCCCATTGTGACTGGCCCAGAGGCCCATGCATCCTTGGCATAGATTTTCTCAGAAATGGATATTTCAAAGACCCAAAAGGATATCGCTGGGCTTTTGGGATAGCTGCTGTAGAGAAAGAAGGCATCAGACAACTGAATACCCTGCCTGGTCTCTCAGATGACCCCTTTGCTGTGGGACTGTTGAGAGTTGAAGAACAGCAAGTACCAATCGCCACAGCAACAGTACACCGTCGGCAGTACCGCACCGACATAGACTCTGTGACCCCGATCCATGAGATGATTCGTAAACTGGAGAGCCAAGGGGTGGTCAGCAAGGCTCGTTCACCCTTCAACAGCCCCATCTGGCCTGTGCGTAAGTCCAGTGGGGAATGGAGACTGACTGTAGATTATCGTGGTCTGAATGAGGTCACGCCACCACTGAGTGCTGCTGTGCCAGACATGTTGGAGCTTCAGTACGAGCTGGAGTCCAAGGCAGCAAAGTGGTACGCGACCATCGACATTGCCAATGCCTTCTTCTCCATTCCTTTGGCAGCAGAGTGCAGGCCCCAGTTTGCTTTCACCTGGAGAGGTGTGCAGTATACCTGGAACCGACTGCCCCAGGGGTGGAAGCACAGTCCCACCATCTGCCATGGACTAATCCAGACTGCACTGGAAAAAGGCGAGGCTCCTGAACATCTCCAGTATATTGATGACATCATTGTGTGGGGGAACACAGAAGTGGAAGTTTTCAAGAAAGGAGAGAAGATTATCCAGATTCTACTGAAAGCTGGTTTTGCCATTAAGCGAAGTAAGGTTAAGGGACCGGCTCGAGAAATCCAGTTCCTGGGAGTCAAGTGGCAAGATGGACGTCGCCAGATACCCACAGAAGTAATCAACAAGATCACCGCAATGTCTCCACCAACCAGCAAGAAGGAAACGCAAGCTTTCCTAGGTGCCATAGGCTTTTGGAGAATGCACATTCCTGAGTATAGCCAGATTGTGAGTCCTCTCTACCTGGTTACCCGCAAGAAGAATGATTTCCACTGGGGCCCTGAACAGCAGCAAGCCTTTGCCCAGATCAAGCAGGAGATCGCTCATGCGGTAGCCCTTGGCCCAGTAAGGACAGGACCAGATGTGAAGAATGTGCTCTACTCAGCAGCCGGGAACAATGGCCTGTCCTGGAGCCTTTGGCAGAAGGTGCCTGGTGAGACTCGGGGTCGACCACTGGGATTCTGGAGCCGAAGCTACAGAGGGTCTGAAGCCAACTACACTCCCACAGAAAAGGAAATCTTGGCCGCCTATGAAGGAGTTCAAGCCGCTTCAGAAGTAATTGGCACGGAAACGCAGCTGCTTCTGGCACCCCGACTGCCGGTGCTGGGGTGGATGTTCAAGGGAAAGGTTCCTTCCACGCATCATGCCACTGACACTACTTGGAGCAAATGGATTGCCCTCATTACGCAGCGCGCCCGTATTGGAAACCCAAATCGCCCTGGGATTCTGGAGGTTATAACAAACTGGCCTGAAGGTGAGACTTTTGGATTATCCTCTGAAGAAGAAGAGGAGCAAGTGACACGTGCTGAGGAGGCCCCACCATATAATGAGCTACCCGAGACTGAAAAACGATATGCCCTCTTCACTGATGGTTCCTGCCGAATTATAGGCACTGACAGGAAATGGAAAGCTGCAGTATGGAGCCCCACACGACGAGTTGCACAAGCTACTGAGGGACAAGGTGGATCGAGTCAGATGGCAGAGCTTAAAGCTGTCCAGCTGGCTTTGGATATTGCTGGACGGGAGAAGTGGCCGAGGCTCTATCTCTACACCGACTCATGGATGGTAGCTAATGCCCTGTGGGGATGGCTGAATCGCTGGAAAAAGGCCAACTGGCAGCGCAGAGGGAAACCCATCTGGGCTGCTGAGATTTGGCAGGACATTGCTACCCGAGTAGAGAAGCTAACCGTGAAAGTTCGACACGTGGATGCACACGTACCCAAGAGTCGGGCTAATGAGGAGCATCACAACAATGAGCAGGTAGACAAAGCTGCCAAGGTGAAAGTATCACAGGTGGATCTAGACTGGCAGCACAAGGGAGAATTATTCCTAGCTCGTTGGGCCCATGATGCCTCTGGTCATCAGGGAAGAGATGCAACATACCGATGGGCCCGTGACCGAGGGGTGGACCTTACTATGGACAGCATATCACAGGTCATCCATGACTGTGAGACCTGCGCTGCAATCAAACAGGCCAAGCGGGTGAAGCCTCTGTGGTATGGTGGACGATGGTTGAAGTACAGGTATGGGGAAGCCTGGCAAATTGACTACATCACCCTTCCCTAGACCCGCCAAGGTAAGCGCTACGTGCTGACCATGGTAGAAGCAACCACAGGTTGGCTGGAGACCTATCCTGTGCCTCATGCCACTGCCCGGAACACCATCCTGGGCCTGGAAAAACAAGTCCTGTGGAGACATGGCACCCCGGAGAGAATCGAGTCAGACAACGGGACACATTTTAAGAATGGCCTTATAAACACCTGGGCCAAAGAACATGGTATTGAATGGATATACCACATTCCTTATCATGCACCAGCTGCCGGGAAAGTTGAATGGTGCAATGGACTATTAAAGACCACTCTGAAGGCACTTGGCGGAGGAACCTTCAAGAACTGGGACATAAACTTAGCCAAAGCCACCTGGATGGTAAACACCCGAGGCTCCATCAATCGAGCTGGTCCGGCCCAGTCTGAACCCTTGCACACAGTGGATGGAGATAAAGTCCCTGTGGTACACCTGAAAGGGATTTTAGGAAAGACTGTTTGGATTAATCCCACCTCAGGCAAAGGCAGACCCATCTGTGGGATTGTTTTTGCTCAAGGACCTGGTTACACTTGGTGGGTAATGCAAAAAGATGGAAAAACCCGTTGTGTACCACAAGGAGACTTAATTTTGAGTGAGAACTAAAATCAGCGTGTAGGGTTTTATTCTGTGTATATACGTATGTATATGTATGTATCTGTGAGTGTATGATGTAGATGGTGATAGAATAAGGGGTGGATTATGTCCTAGGTTACAATGTAAAATTGTGCCCAAAGATGTATTCTATCCCCATGAGCCGTTGGAGCCAAGGTGGGGCAGTGTTCTCCTTATCTTCTGTTAACGAGCCCAACAATGCCTTCCCGGAAGACGTTATCTCTGTTTAATGGGCCATCAAGGATCCATTTGCGTGACTGATAAGATCAAATCATACCATTGTGAGATGCTCTGCCCAGGGGGAGGAGCCAAGCATTCCCACCTGGATATAATCCAGGGTTTGAGACCTCACTAGCAGCTTCTATCCACTGAACTCTCAGAGGAGACAAGAGCTACCAGACATTTCTACAGGGATCACTGCTTTCGCAAGAGCATCTCATCTGGATTCCTGGAGGAAGACTGGACCCTTCTCATCATCACCGGACCCTTCTCTCTCAGGATCATCTCTGCTCCAGCGGAACCACATCTGCCAGGAGGATTCCCGGACTGCTTCAAACACCCTGACCAACAGGGTGTTAGGTTGTATCATTCCGTTTATTTCACCTTTTTTCCTCTCTTCTTCTATTAAATTGTATCTCTGACTGGGAGTCTCATTGGTTTTGCTTTCAAACCAGCACATTCTTTTCTGCCTTTCATGAACAGGAAGATTTCTAGTTGCAAAGTCAGACTGAGGTTGGTGTGGGATCGAGGAGGCTGCTGCTGCTCCAGATGTGCTGGAATTGCAGCCAGAGTTTTGGTGGGAAGGGTTTCCATGCTGAATCCATGAGGAGCTCAGACTATAGCTGACATGATGTGGCAAAGATGACACATGGAATTTGGGGGAGCAGGACTGCAGTTCCTCCCTGATATATCAACATGTGAGGAGACCCAGAGGAGAACAAGGGGAGGGGAGGACTCCTAAAAGGAGTCTTGGATGATTTCCCAGAGGAATGAGGGTGAAGAAGACCCCAGCAAAGCGAATCCCATCAGGTCTGATAAGAGCAATTTGATGCTGGCGCTGTAACTCCTCTGATTCCCTTTCCAGAGGACAATGGGGTAAGGAATAAAGGCACAAATGAAGCTTTGGAAATCTGTCTGGGACCATCCAAATCTGGGAAAAGCCTGACCATGCTTTAGGGTTGTCACTTAGCACTGACTGACCCTCCATTGCCTTCTCCCCCTGTTGCCCGATCCGAAGAAAACACAAACAACCGAAGTCGTTTATGCGGTGCTTTATTGAGGGCCCGGGAGCCTGTGGACTAGTGTCCAAAGACAGAGCCCCGACTCTCAGAGAAATCACAGGGTTTTTATATGTTTCTTTACATGATTTCTTCATCTTAACAAATTCTTGCTTCACTTTCACTACTTGGTACAATTATTTCTTTGACATTTAAATGTCCTGCCAAAAGGTATCCTCCTTAAGATAAGCATACATTCTTTAAGATAAGTAATTATCTCTTATATCCTCCCTAAGATAAGCTACATTCCTAAGAGATAAATAATTATCTCTTAGCTACATTGCTTATATTGCAAAATCTGCTAGAACAGTTCATCTACAGGTTACATGAGGCCTACCAAGCCTTAGCATGACTACTACTAATGTCAACTATTAATGTTTGCTATCCCCTTAATACAGTTCAATATAGTTTATTAAATCAAAATGGCAACACCCCTGGACCCCAAATTCCTGCAACTCCAGCCAGATTCCAAGAAGTTTCCAGTGGCACCAGATTTCAAGAAGTTGAGCCCTTCCTCAAGTATCCTGAGTGCCACTGATCTAGCACACTGCTTATCTCTTTACTGCAGGACTTCCCGACAATTTCCTAAAATCCTAAATACTTTCGAGAGTGAATGAAAAATCCTTCACCATTGACAACTTCTTCCACTCTGGCTGTTAAAGAAGGGGAGAACAGAAAAGTGAGGTTTCATGAGGAAACAAGCATCGTAACAATGTTGCATTCTCTTTTCTCTCCTGTGACTTCCCAAAATAAGTCCTTTCTCTTGGAATCTTGTGGGATAAGGATGGTATCCCAGCTTCAGGCTTGCCCCAAGATATTTGGAGTGGGCTGGGCTGTGTGACACTGGCAGGGAACTCTCAGGGGCAATGTCAGCTGCAGGATTTCTCCAGAAAAGCAGGACTGTGGTGATGCCTGAAATTGGGCATGGAGACCTGGGAATGCTCTGCCTGCCCTGATTAGCTGGACTCAGCCAGCCACACCTGGAATGTGCGTGGCTTCAGTCATCATCCCAGGAATGTCCCTCCTGGAAGTGAAGCACAGGAGGAAAGCAGAAGAGGGGAAAAAAAAAAAAAAAAAAAAAAGAGAGAGAAGAAGGATGGAAAACTCTTGGTGGGGGTTAATGAGGGGAGTGCCCTGGAACAGTGCCCCTGGATCTGGCAGGGATGAGCTTCCACTGCACACGGGTGGGAAGCCAGAGGGAAAGCAGAAGCTTGGAGGTGTCCCCCTGCAGTAATGCACCCCCCACTCCCGAGTGGGTAGTTCTACATAAGGAAAGGGTTTCAGTTTACCTTTGGACATTTTAGGAAGTTTAAACAGAAAGTTGTGTGTTTTTCTCTTTGTAATTGGCTCAGTGCCAGGAGACAAGCACCTGTTGGACTTTGTCACTGTTTGTCAAAACCTGTACCTCTTTCTATTGGCAGTTTGCCAATAGATCCATCCCCTACCATTAGGTAGAAAAGGTGACAGAACAAAGGGTCTCGTGGCATTTTCAGGGTGTTGTAGCAGGTGTAGGATCTGCCCTTACACTGTGCTCGGCTTTCATCTTTGTTTGTTGTTTTTGTATTATTTTCATTATTTTATTAAATCTTTTTGAGTTTCAAGACACACCCGATCATGCTGTCTCGCTAATTATTATTAAGCCAGCACTCTGAACAGGGCTGGACCCTCGGACAATATGTGGGGCTATCCCACTCCTCAGCCCCAAACTCTTCTCAATAACAGCTGAACAGCATCAGGAATCAGGAAGGTTTAAACTCCCTGGTGAGCCTTGGTCCTGGTTATTGAACAGTTTCCAAATGGTTTGGAATTGCATTGAAGGGTCTTGTGTTGTTCCAGCATTCCCAGAAGGAACACATCCTACTTGCATTTGAGTCTAAACCTGGGAGACATGCTGAAAAATATCTTGTAGCAGATGTACATGTTGATAATCCTCAGCAGAATTCCCAGGATGCATCTGAGGGACCTGAGCAGGGCCACGGCCACCCTGGAGAGCTGGAACAGGAGCCCAAAGAGCTGCTGGTCCTCAGGTTTTCATCCATGAGGAACAGGGCACACTCTGCTGCCACCAGCATCCAGATCACCCTGGATGTCAGCCTGGCATTCCTGACTGTCCTTAGGGGCCATGACTCCAAGGGCAGAAAGGTGATCGGATAGGTCTTGAAGGCCACACAGCTGAGCAGGACACAGTTCATGTGGGCATTGGCCGTGAGGAGGATCCATGCCAGAGCTGAGGCTGTGGGAGAGACACTGGCACCAAAACTCCCCAAAACCATGTCAGAAAACCAGGATGCCTGCCTGGGCCAGGCTGGAAATGAGGACTGCAGTGGACTTGTAGGAGACCTTGGCAGACTGCAGGAGGATCATGGCGTACGCGCTGCCCAGCTGCCCTAGGAGGGTGCTGACAGCATTGGCAGAAGACAGGATGAGGTATTGGATATACTTCAGTGCCAGGTATCTTCTCAGATCTTTTATGTGATCTCTCTCCATTGAAATGCCAGTTAGGGAAGAATACCTGGAATACATATAAAAAAACCCCTCAGTGATTAAATGTAAAATTAGCAGGATGGATTCCAAGCAAATTATGATGGACCTGCACTTGTATAGGCACATTCCAGTGTCAAGAACTGCTCGGAGATGATGCCAGCTCAGGATCTGAGCTTGTATTTACACACTCATATCTTAAATAGGAATGAAGTTTCTAAGTTCCTGGATATTTTTAGGTAGCAGCATAATTTGTGTAATCTTGCACTGAATGGGTGTAAGCCTGAATTATCCCTGTCCCTGAAAGGGAGGAGCCAGAAAATGATAAGGGGCAGTTCCTAGAAAATACAAAAATCATCTCCAAATTCAGTTCTAACAAATAAACAAGGAAATTGTTATCTAAATGGAAGGGAGGAGATAAGGAAGAACAGTGCGAGTTTCTCACAGATAAAGCAAATTGATTGCACCCAACTTCCTCCTGTAGCAGGGTGATCAGTCCTGGTGGGAATCAGCCAGTGTCGCATAGCTTGAATTTTCTGAAGAGTTTCAATATCGTTTCATGATGCATTTTTAGGGAGGAGTGTCCTGGTTTACGACAAATTTGGGAGGAAACCTCCAAAGGGGTTCCTCTGGAAAGCAAACCCAAACGACCCCTCCCCCCAGCCGGTCCAGGAAAAAGAGCCTCCTCGGAGAAAAGTGGAAAGAACTATTTATTTAACAAACAAAATGCTCACAAGCACAAAGAATGAATAATATGAAACAATAAAACCTCTCACCGCTCTGAAGAGAGATGGCAAACTGAGAAAGTCCTTGCTGTGGGTGTAGCTCAGCTCACTTTAGTCTCTCTCACCGGTCCCGCTCTCTCCAGAGGTCCAGGCCCCAGCGGGCCGCAGGTGCGAGCCCTCGCTGTTCCTTTGGGTTTTTCAGTCCAGAGCAGATTTAAACAGTCCCAAGAAAAAGGAGAAAAAAAACCCAACAAAACAGTCCAGGGAACTTCTCTGCCTCAGCTAGCTAAAACTAACTAAAAGCACAGGAGATCTCTGTCCCACTGTTGTCCGTGCCTCAGACAAACCGCTGGAGCAAGGATGTGTGGGAGTCAGGCAGTTTTCTCAAAACAAACTGCACTCTGCTTCTTTCTCCCCCTTCGCTCCCAGAACCATTTTAAAGGTACAGAACTTAATATACAGCACAAACAGAACAGACGATTGGGGATGCAAGCATCATAAAGTCACCCTAGAACAGCGTGTCCAACCCCAGGTTCCATCCTGCCTTCTCCTTTCTCCAACAGCTTGATTAGGCTTTTCCCATGTTACTTTGGCTGGTTTTTAATTATATCCTTCCAAGATTTTATCTCTCTCCCCATTCATGCAGGCTCCATCTGATACCTGTTGTATTCCTTTGGGAATTAAAAGCCCAGGACTGAGCTCCAAGGCTGCTCCAAGTGATCTCAGTTTGGACATGGGGCTTTCCCTGTCAGTCAGTAAAAGAATCATCCTCCTGGTACAGATCATTCTACCATCCAAATATAGCACAAAAATGCAAGAACATTATCCTAAAAAGAAGTAAAATGGCACTTGGGCACATGGTCTTGGCTTGGCAGTGCTGGATCATGGTTGGATAAATTATGTATGGGTCTTTTCCAATCTAAATCATTCCATTATTCCAGTTCCCCTGGTGGTTAATGTGTAGCAGTTGAAAAATGAGGTTTCTCCTGGGAAGTTGGTCTTGGCCTTGTGTTCCCCATGTCTTCCCAGGGTAAAACTGTAAATGAGAACAGATAGCAGAGGTGCAAATAAAATAAAATGGGAATAATTAAAAGGTTCATCCCACGGCAAAGTATGTTTGGTCATCAAAGATTAATTATGGAGGTTTAATTGACCTGGCATTTCTTCTTAATAGCTTTTAAGGAAAATCTGATTTCCACATGGATCTATCTCTACAGCTAACATGGAGCTGTTCAAATGCAAGGCAGGATTTGCATCCTGACGGATTTTTCCTGAGAAAAGCCTCTGGCAGGGGCTGCAGTTTTATTCCAACATGAGATGCTGAACATGATATCTGGGATTCTGTGGAAAATACTGGATGTGTGCTGTGTCCCAGATAATTCTCTGTCCATCCTCAAATCCTGAGCATCAATTTAATATCACAAGATGCACTAAATAAATACAGGCTCCAACTGTCACCAATGACAGATGAACTTGGGGATCTTTGAACTCTTTTCCAACCTTGGTTATTCTATGATTCATTAATTCACATGAATTTGCCTCTCTGTTTAGATTTGAACAAATTTCCAAGTGCTACAAGCCCTAAAAATAATATTGATGCCAAAAATCCACTTATTTTTATGCTGTTTATTCCATTCCCTTTCCCAGAAGAGAATGCCAACTTGCACAGGCTGTTTCTGACTTTTCAGTGCACTTTCCAAAAGAAGATTAAAGCAAAATTTCTCCATGAGGAACATTTGCTTTTGTACTGTTGAGTTTTCTGGGGGGAAGTTTGTTTTCTTATCTTCCAGTGAAAAAGAAGTCTGGTGGGTTTTGGTATGAGAAAACTCTGCTGTCAAAAAATGAACATCAGAGAGCTAAAATGTTACTTTTGTGGATGAGAAAGGCTCACAGTAGCCCCAGTTGGGAGGGTTGAAGTCACTGGTGACTTGCAAGAACCCTCACACCGAGTTCCAGCCTGAGGGTCAATAATGCACCTTTAGGTCTGCCCCATTCCTGAAAAAATACTAGGATGAAATTTGGAGAGAGATGAAATGTTACTTGAAGTGCTGTAATTAATAAAAATCTATTTTGTTAGTCTGGGCATTATTTATGTATTTTTGCTGTGGTTCTGCTAGAGAGATCTAGAGGAGATGATTATTTTGTTACAGCCCATGCTGGCAAAGTTTTTATAGTGAATATTTAGACCACATTTGACTACTTGGTTGGCAAAGAGGGACAGAGAGAACCCAGTGACACCGGGGAATGTTGTATCTCCTGTACTATCTCAGCAAATTCACAGTTTTGCTGTGGTGCAGTTCATGGCTATCGTTATTGTATTTGGGATGGCTGAAATAACAATATAATTCCAATCTTCTTGGAGGGCATATAGCAATGTTTATTAGAAGGCACATCCTTTTTATACACTGTTCCGATACATTGAACATGATTGGTCATTCAAGCCAACATCTTTTTGTAAACATCTTTACAAGTAAACAAGTTGGAAATCAGCATGTGCAAAGATTAGAAATTGTTTAGAATGTCTTCTCCCAGATCCCCCAAAGCAATGCCTGGGAAAGTCTATCTGACTTTCTCTTCTGATCAGCTCTCAGCATCCACACCTGGCAGCTGGTCCCCCTCAGCCCCACTTCTGATCACTTTTGCAGATGGAGAGGAAACAAAACCCTGCACAGGATTATCAAACCAATAAATGGAAGAGTTTCCCCTGTCAGCAGAAAGCCACCAGGGAAGCCCTTCCTGCTGTCCTCCAGGGTCAAGAGCTGCCCTATGCACACCCAGCAGCGAGGGGAGGAAGTGATTTCCCAGGAGAATGAGAAGCCTTTGGCTTTTCCCTTGGCTGGTGCTACCTCTGCACATGGCACAGCTCAGGTCAGACTCGGTGATCTTGGAGATCCCTTCAACCTTGATGATTCTCTGATGACCCAATGTCCCTCCTGAGAGCAGCTGGGGTTTCTGGCAGTGGTCAGGCTGAAAAGGAAGGAGATGCTCCACAAGAAAATTCTGGGACAGAACATCAGACTTGGAGAGATCTGCATGGCTGGGACACCCAAAGCACTTTACAGTCAATGACAGAACATTCCCTTTGTTCACATCCTCATTTGAAGTTTCCAAATCCTTGAAATAGAGGGCTTCTCTACAGTTCAACTAAAAACACACAAACTATTTTTATTTTCCACTTGGATACGATTCCCTGAGTTGTTTTGGCTGGCTCCTGGTGGTTGATTGTGGGTTTGCAAGAAATGTTTTATAAGCTTTAGTTTATGAATATAATATATTTTTTTTTATATTGTAAGTTTAGTATAGTTTAAACACATTGAAAGGGCCTCTTGTTTTAGAATGTACTCTTATCATAGTTTGATAAGGGTTTCTAGGATAACTAGAGCCTCTGCCTAGAGACTTTTATTGGTTCCTTCTTGTTTCATCCTTGTGTTATGCATAATTTTCCCTTTGTCCATCATGGAATTTTTATCTTTAAGATCCAAGAGCTTTGGCCACTAGTTGGCAAGACTTTATTGAGACCACTCCCAAACCTGTGTTGGATTTGTTAGAATTTAGGTAACTTAGTTGGCATGTAGTGTTTGGATTGTTTTATTGGTTTGTATAATTTTGTACCCACCTACCAGATTGTGTAGAACAAAACCGCCCTGCAGCCCAGGCTCGGGGTCTCTCTCGGAGGCGCCCACCTGAGGCTGGGGGATCCCCTGACCCCCCAAATAAAGCCTCTGTTTCCTGAAAGCCTCTGGAGAGTCCCCTCTTTTACCACAGCCATGACAGCGTGAGCCAACTGCCTGTGAGCCAAGACCCCACAAAAGAGTATTGCTGTAGCGTATCAGAGCTGCCGGGAGCCCAAGCTGAACACCAAGCTGGGCCAGAACCAGGTACGCACTTCAGCAGTGTGGCACCCAACGTGGGGCTGCAGACGCAGTTCGGCACGCTGTGACGTGGGTTTGACACAGGGGCCCCAGAGTTGGACCCTGTGAGAGTCCCCAGAGACCCTTGAACTTATGAGCCACCAGGGTGAGCTTACAAGACGCCCCTGGTGGATGAAGAGAACAGCTCCTGCCCCAAAAGGAGTCCTCTTCGGCTGGTGGTTACCCCAGCAACATCCTCGTGCTGTCCCCAGGGTTGGTGAGTATAGTCCTCGAGAGTAAAGGGGAGATACACACCAGCAGGCTTGGAAAAGCCACAGAATTTAAGGTTGCGCAACCACTGGGGGAGAGGAAGGGGGGCTGTGAGTCATCCCCGAGCAAAGGCACTCTCCCCAGGAAAGTGGAACCCGTGGGGAAGTGAGGGAGGGGGGCTGGGAGAAGTGGTGGAAAAATAACAGCTGGTTCAAGATGGGGAATGAACAATCCACCACTCAAAAAGAGGTTTTTAAAAGTTTAATTGGGATTTTACTTGTTTCTAAAACAAAGCACTCAAAAAAGGAATTGAAAAAAATATTGCATCTTTGCAAAATTGTTTAGCAGCCTCTTCCCCTTTGTCCCCTTCTTCTACCTTTTCCCCTTCCCCCTCCTCCCCTTCTTTTTCTTTTTCCTCACTCCCTGCAACCCCCAAGACACCCAAATCCCCAAAAAAACCCTTTAAAATCCTCAAAAACGCAAAGAGCACTTCGGGAACCAAAAATCCTGCCCCTTCGAGCCTTAGCAGTCACGGCCGAACTGCTGGGGTTTCCCGAAGCCGTTCAGCAGGTCTGAGCGGCAAACCCCCCCCCCCCCCCCGACCCCTTTAAGTTCCCAAAAAGACCAACCGAGAGTTTGTTTTTCGTTTGTCAGAGACGAGGAGCCGTCAGCTCCTCCAGCAGAAATAGACAGCGAAAACGGCTCCAAAAATCCACACACGGGTGACACCGGAGCCTCCCCCGCCTCAGAGAACAAAGGGGAAAGCTCCGAGAATGGCGGATGCCACGTGCGTCAGCCATTAGCTCTTTGTCCTTTGTCTTCCCAGCCTTCTTCTTCCCAAGATGCTTTGCTTTCCCCTCCCACCGACCCTCCCCTTTACCCGCTTTTTTCTTTGTCCCCAAACTTGCCTCCACCCCTTTCCCCGCCTTTGCCAGGCCAGGGGTGGGACGTGCCCACCTCTGGCAGCCATGCAAGCACAGCTCCGCCCCTACCCCAGCCCCTTTCAGCCCCAGCTCCGCCCTATTCCTGGTTCGTGCCGCCCCATTTTTCTTCCGTTCCCGCCCCGCCGCGGTTGGCCAGGGCCGCCCTGCCCCCGCCACAACCCCTCCCGGACCCTTCCCCGCTCCGTTCCGGTTTGGAGCCGCCCCGCCCCTGTCCCGTTCCCGTACCGGTTTCCGCTCCTTACCCCCAGCCGCGGTGGGGGCAGGCGCCGCCGTTTCTCCCCCCGCGGGTGGGGACCGAGGCCGCGCTGCTGTTACCGCCAGCGCTGGAAGCGCCTGAGCGAGCTCCGGCACCGCCCCCGCCCGCGAGAGCTGAGACCGCGGGTGCGCGGGGGGAAGACACGGCGCCGCCGCCGCCAGAAGCTGGGATCGTGGAGGCGCGGGGGGGAGACCCCGCGCCGCCCCTTTTCGGCAAGCCACCGCGCGGCGGAGCGGAGCGGCCCCTGCGCGCGGACGGAGGAGCCGCTCTGCCGCCGCCGCGGCTCCCGCCCGCGCCCGCCGGGGCTGCGAGAACCGCGGCGCGGCTCGCAGAGCCGTGCCGCCCGCCGGAGGTGCCGCCGTGCTCGGTGCTGGCCCCGGCCCCCTTCCCCGCGCGTGGCACCGCCCCGGTTCCACCCTGCTGCATCTCTGGGTGCCAGCCCGGGCTGCCGCCGCTGCCGCCATTGCGGCGGGAGGGGGCGGGGTCAGAGGCAGCCCCGGACAGCCTCTTTCCCAATCCCCGCGGCGCCAGTGAGGCTCCGCCCCCAGCCCGTTGCCACAGTTACCATAATACACACAGCGAGTTTGCAGCTGCTCCAGTTTTAACAGCTGAAGCAGAAGTTCCAGATAAAGCAGAACAAATGCCAAGCAGTGAAAGAGTGCCCACAATAACACCAGTTACCTATCGTAGGACTCGTGGGAACGGGAATGTCTTTGCTACTTGGAGAGCATTCCCTCAGTCATTCATTAAAGATTTAATGAAAGCCTTAAAGGAACATGGGCGAGAAAGCTCATATTTTGAAGGAATGTTGTTTTCTTCTTTTGCTGGAATCACAGTTGTTCCATCAGATTTAAGGCAACTTTTCAAGTGTTTGTCAAAGAAAGCTGAGTTTGAGCTTTGGGAAGGGACCTGGGCAAATATGTTAAAAGATGCACTCCCAGCTTTGTTAGATAACCCAGACACAGCCACAGACAATGCAGGGAATCCAATCAACCTCAACCATTTAATAGGTGAGGGAGAGTGGAAACTGGCCATTGATCAGGCAAATAATATTCCTCAAAATGTTCTTGAGTTTGTCACTGAACAAGCTTGTAAAGCTTTCTTAAAGATGCAACCTGCTGGGTCCTCTAAATGTTATTTAGAAATTTTTCAGGAACCACAAGAATCATGTAGACTTTGTGGATCGCCTGTCGGTGGCAGGTGAACAGCAAGTGGTGGCAGAAGAAGCCCAGAAGCAGGTGATCCAGCAGCTAGCATTCTCCCATGCAAACGAAGAGTGCACAGCTGCCATCAACCTCATTCCAAGAGAACCAGGAACCATCCCTCAGCTCAGATAGATGCTACAACCCGTGAGTGTCACAGTTCCACGGTGCAAGAAACCAGCTCTCAAAGATGTGAAGACACGCCAGAAAGTCACTGCTGCTGCTGTTGAAACATCGAAAACCCAGAATACATGGAAGACATCAGAGCCACAAAAGAAAAACAGCTCCGCACGACCAGAACGCCCCTGCTTCCTCTGTGGACAGAACAATCACTGGACAAACCAGTGTCCAATGAAAAAAAAAAATTGATATTTTTTTAAAGGAAAGGGGAAGTGGGAAGAGTGGGAACACAAAGAACAACAAAGAGTCAAAAAACTGAGTGATGAGCGTGGGACAGCCCAGCGTGTCGATCCCAATTGGGCTGCTTTAAACACTGAAAAAGAAAAAAAGTCATTTAAATCAGATCTGTCTTTTTTTTCACAGGATTTGACAAAACCAGAGAAACCGAGGCACATAATCTTGCCTGAGCCAACAGGATCCTTGACAACAACAGACAGGTATGAGCCTTTCAGGCTCAAGCTGGCTGAGCCTCTTCACCTGCAGGACAATCAATGGCATACAGCCATGGTCTCAAAGGAACCCGGCACGTGGCATTTGATAGGCACCAAATGGGTTGTCATCGGAGACTGTAAGTTTACCCCCTCAGACATAAAGATTGCCCCTGGGATCGTGAGAACAGACCCAGAGCAATTTGTGGTGTGGTTGGGCAGTGATAACCCACCCACATTTTTACCGAAAGGGCAAATTATTGCCGAAGCCATTCCATCTTTCCAAGAGTTTGCAGTGAAAACAAGTTCAGAAGACAGTGCCACAGAAGATGGCAAAGGAGAAAGCGACAGAGACACAACTGTCGCTGTGTTAAAAAAGATAGGCTCTAACAGGCCAAAGGATTACTGTAAACTCTCCATGGGTGGGGAATCCAGACTCCTTAAAGGAGCCTGGGACACAGCCGCAGATGTCACAATTATACCAGAAAAGGTGTGGCCATCACACTGGGAATTGAAAGACATCGTCCAACATGTAAATGGCATTGGAGGTTTGCAATTGGCCAAACAGTCAAAGAAAGCAGTCACAATTGAGGGGCCGAATGGGCAATTGGCAACTCTACGCCCTTTTGTGTTGGATTTTGAAGAACCCCTGTGGGGAAGAGATTTGATGTCCCAATGGGGAGTCACAATTAACATTCCTGACCCTTCAAAGGTTTTTCAGGCTGCGGTCACTGAAGAGCGTCCTATCCAAAAACTGAATTGGCTGACAGATGAACCAGTTTGGGTAGAACAGTGGCCGCTTTCTAAACAGAAATTAAAGGCGCTCAATGAATTGGTGGAAGAGCAGTTGAAAAAGGGCCACATTGAAGAGACCACTTCACCGTGGAACTCTCCAGTGTTTGTTATCCAGAAAGCAGACAAGACCAGGTGGAGGCTCCTCCACGACCTCCGCAAAATTAATGAGGTAGTTGAGGACATGGGACCCCTGCAACCAGGGATGCCTACCCCTAGCCTTTTCTGGGGTGCAGGGAGAGGTACCCATCCCTGCAACAAGGAATTCCAATGGAAGCATGGATGGGCAGATCACAGCTGGCATGGGGCAGATGAATGAAGTAATTTCCCTCTCACAAGAGGTTCTCCCAGGACATCGGATTTGTGTAAACTTTGCCTCTTGGAAGAAAAGTGGTTTAGATTTCACTGCTTGTGAGTGTCAGCCAGGACTTGCATCATTGCAGCAGCATCACATGAGCAGAAAAGTAAAATAAAAGAATTTTAGGAACAGATATGTAATGGTGCCCATAAAAGGGGAATTCCCATGTCATAGGAATTACCAAAATCCTAAAATTAGAGATGAGGTTACACAGCATGCTTACCTTACTGATTAAGGCAAGAAGGGAACTTTTCTCCTACTTTTGCTGGGAAACCTCTTTCAAAGAAAGTCTGATAATAATCCAGGGAGAAGGAAAGACTCGGACACAAAGGTATTTTTCTACAACAAAATAATTTTTAGAGATGAATTTTCTGAAGCATCGATAATCCAAACACTTGGATTTAGATCTCACACCATCCACAGAACCGATTGAATTGAAGAGATGGGTTTGCTTCCTGCAGTAAATCATGTTAGAAGATGTTGAATGTTCTTGAAAATTAGGGACAATTTGGTTTCTTCTAACAGATGCTGGCTCCATTTTCTTGAATTCACTGCTGATTCTCCAAATGCCACTTAAAGGACCCCCGGGGGTGTTTAATAATGAAACCAAGTGCTCTCGAAAGTGCAAGAAGGTGTTTGGCCCCGGGCTGGGAGCAGTGAGTGGCTCCAGTCACCCCAACGATATGCCGTGTCCGACACGTCCCATCTGAGGGATTTTGGCTCTTGTTCCTGTTTGCTGCATCATTCCTGGAATCGTTCCTGGTCGGGGATCACCCCTCACGCTTGCACATCGTGCCCTCTGCTGGGAGAGATAGACCAAAACAGCCCAAAGGAAAACCCTGCTTTGCTCTGGCACGTGCAGGAGACTTTGGGAAAAGGCCGGCAGGCACAGGACAGGGGGAATGACTTTAGAATGAAGGAGGGCAGGGTTAGATGGGATATTGGAAAGAAATTCTTCCCTGTGAGGATGGGGAGGCCCTGGCACAGGGAGCCCAGTGAAGCTGTGACTGCCTCATCCCTGGAAGTGTCCAAGGCCAGGTTGGACAGGGCTTGGAGCAACCTGGGATAGTGGAAGGTGTCCCTGCCCATGGCAGGGGTGGCACTGGATGGGCTTTAAGGTCTCTTCCCAAGGGACCAGTCTGTGAGCCCACAATGTGGCACAGGAGGCAGCAGGTCACAGCCAGCTCCACATCTGGTTGCCAAACACACTTTTTCAGTGGCCACACAATTCCCCTTTAATCAGACCTTGTTTTGGTACCTCTCCCTTGCACACTGTAATTGCCAAATAAATCCCCTGGGGGCTGTTTATCCACTCCTTTGTGCCCAGGATGGTTTGAGTCAGGACAAGCCATTGCCACACCGAGTCAACTAGAGCCCTGCACTGCTCTGTAATCCTCTGGCTCAGGCTCTGGCCCTGCTGAAGGTATCCTAGATGGATATCTTACAGCAGAATTAGGGAAAATGGGATTGTGGATGCAGGTGTGGCTCCAGAGGCTGTTTCTGGAGAGCTGAGTTTTGTGTTTAGGTGCACATGGCTGTGAGGATGTGACAGGGATGGACCAGGACTGTAACTGGGGGTGACACATTGAACATTTTGATACCTTCCTTTCCCTCACACTGACCACCATGTTTTTCTGAAATTAGGCTGGACAGGCATCCAAACCAGAAGTATCTGCTTCTCCTTTTGGCATCAGCAGTGTAAATAAACTGCATTTGTGATGTTTGGATTCCATAAATCTATTGCTCTTGGCTTTTCCCTGAGCATGCTGAGGAGCAGAGGGATGGAGCCCTGGGTTCTGGTCTGTCTCCAGGCACATGAAAGTTTGTTTACAGAGCTGGGTGACCATGGGGAAGTATGGGACTCTGCCTGTCCCTCACAGGAACTGTCATTTCCCCCAGCCCTGTGCATAAGCAGCTCATGGAACAGCAGCTGGAGCTCCCAGGGGCTGCAACTCCCAGTGCCCAGTTGCCAGTGGCCACCACAGAATGGTTCTGTTGGAAAGGACTTTAAAGGTCATCTAATCCAACCCCCTCCATGGGCAGGGATACCTTCCACTAGACCAGGCTTCTCCAAGCCCCATCCATCATCTTCCCATGTAGCTCCAATCTCATCACCCAGGGCTGCCTCCTCTGGCACATTCCCCAGCCCAATTCATGCTGTTGCCCATGGTGGGGAGCCAGAATCCTTCAGGAAGGGTTTTGTCTGTCCAGCACAGTCCTGTCCCCAGAGTGGGCTAAATCCCTCCTGGAATTTAGAAATTATGACCTGGAGCACCCAACCTCTTGCCAGCTCCAAGCCCTGGCAGGGCTGAGTTTGTTCCTGTTTGCTGAAAACCTGAGTTTGGGTGGAAAATCCAGCATCTCACTGGTTTAAAACTCAGAGCAGATGTGTCACCACAGGAGGTACCAAACAACTATTTAAAACTCATTTTAGTTAATTTTTTTTTATTTTATTTTTTAAAACAGTGGAGTAGGAATATTTATTACCTCAACTTCCCTGGATGAGCCATGAAAACTCTCCAGCTTCTCCCCCAAGGATTTTTAACGGGCATGCAAACACCAAAAAAGGCATTTTCCTTGTAAGCATCGTGGTTTGCTGGAATTCACCCCAGAACAGAACCTCCACTCAAGTGAAGAGGTCACACTATAAGCAGATACTTTACCATAGTTTACATTTTCAGATGGAGGAAGATGCAGAAGCACAGGAGATTTCCCTCTGCTTGCTGAACAAAACCAGGGGATGTGAATCCAGGTGGACACTGACCTCGGGGCTCCACTCTGGGCTGGTTTGGGGATCTCCAGGGCTTGCAGACCTTGATCCTGCCTAGCCCCAATTCTGCTCCTTGTTACTTTTCTTAAAATCCCCTACACCTTTTAGACATCAGAGCCATAACCTGGCAGCTTTTTTCCAGTCTCCTTTCCTTATGATGGGCTGTTTGCCCTAACTCCAAGGAAGAGGAAGAGGGGGAAAATGAGGAGAAGGAGAAGGAGAAGGAGAAGGAGAAGGAGAAGGAGAAGGAGAAGGAGAAGGAAAAAAAACCCCTCATTTTTCCTCTGGGCTGGAAGGTGGGTTATGCTTCAGACCATCTCCCATGAGCCTGGGAGTATTTTCTGCTCAATTTTCAGTTTTGGGGCTCCAAACCTCACTGTTGATCACCTACATGAGAAAATGCAGATTTGTCTGTTCTGTGGCTGATCCAAGATGCAAAAGAAGCTCATCCCCAGGAATACACAGATACTGTAGTGTGGATGGGGTGTTATTCCAAGGGTGAGCTTTGCCCAAGGAGATAAATAAAAATGAATGGGAAAAAACATCAAAAGGAGAAGGATTTTCTGTGAAGAAAAAGTGTTTTTCTTTGAGGAGACTGCAGTGAGAATGAGAGGGAGGAGGCATCAGGAGCCTCGTGGAGCTGCTGGCCTTGGATCCAGGCAAAATCTGCTCTTCACTCAGGTCAAAAGTTGTATTTGCTTTTCAGAAAAGCCTCGGAGCTGCAGCTCCTTAATCCAAGAGCAACAACCTCGCGTGTCCTGGGGAGGAGGGAGAGCATTTCAGGCTGAAGGTGGGATGGAATAACTGCAAACCCCCACTCGTACACGCCCCCCCCCCCCCCCCCCCCCCCAGCGGGGTGAAGATGCCAGGACCTGCCGTGCCAGGACTGAGACATTTTCATGCCAACCAGTGCCAAAAGCCAAGGAATTTCTGACACCAAGGCTGGATGCTTGACCACAAGAAGCTGCTCTCCCAGGAATCCCAATGCTCCAGAGGTGGATCCTGGGCTCAAAGGCTGAATCACAGCTTGGGATCTGATTGCTCCAAGTGCTCAGAGGAAGGGCTGGGAAAGAGCTTAAAATCCATCCAGTAGAAAGGTGGGAAGACACCTCGAGTTGGAACTTGTGGTAGGGTGACTTTTGCTGCTCATATCCCCAATCGTCTGCTCTGTTTGTGCTGTATATTCAGTTCTGTACCTTTAAAACTTGTTCTGGGAGCGAAGGGGGAGAAAGCAGCAGCGCGCAGTTTGTTTTGAAAAACGGCCTGACTCCCCCACGTTTTCTCTCTGGTGTTCGTCTGGGCACGGACAGCGGTGGGACAGAGATCTCCTGTGCTTTTAGTTAGTTTAGCTAGCTAGGGCAGAGAAGACTCCCTGGACCTTTTTTTTTCTTCCTTTTTTTTTTTTCCTTGGGACTGTTTAAATGTACTCTGGACTGACAAACCCAGAGGAGCAGCGAGGGCTGGCACCTGCGGCCGCCGGGCCTGGAGCTGCGGAGGGAGTGGAGCTGGTGAGAGACGGAGTGAGCTGAGCTACACCCACGGCAAGGACTGTCTCTGTCTGCCATCTCTCTGCAGAGCGGCCAGAGGTTTTATTGTTTTATACTATTAATTCTTTGCATTTGTGGTCATTTTGTTTGTTAAATAAATAGTTTTTTCCACTTTTCTCTAAGGAAGTTCTTTTCCTGGACCAGCTGGGGGGAGGGGCCATTTGGGCTTGCTTTTCAGAGGAACCCCTTCGGAGGTTCCCTCTCAATTTTGCCCTAAACCAGGACAGAACTACAGAATGGCTTCAGCCTCATTTCAGACTCCTGAGAAATTTCAGGCTCATCCTGCTCTTTTTCCCCATCTTCCCTTGTGTGGAAGGCAGGTGACATTACTCCTTTAATTATTTGGGTGTAAAAGACTCAATAACCTGTTTTAAAGTGATTTTTGAATTCAATTTTCTGGACATTTCATTGACAAGGGAGGAGGCACAGAAAGCAGCTGAAAGAAGGAAGGCAGTTTTGAATACCTACATAGAGAGAAAAGATGAAACACAGATGTTGCAGGCAGCTGTGTAAAACAAATATTGAGGGGGCCAGAGAAGAGATCATGAAGAAATAATATCCCCACTGATACCTCCCCAGAACCATCTCTATTGCTGGTTAGAGCAGGTTTTTAGGCAGACAGGTTTTTTATCCAGTCAGGTTTTTAGCCAGTCAGGGTTTTAGGCACCACCTTTTGCCTCTCTCCTAAAGCTGTGCCAGTTTGTAGCCACATCAATACCCCAAAACTGCCAAGAGCCCCAAAAAACATCCCTCCAACCTCTCGTGGGGCTGGGTGACGGCTCCACCTGCTAAATCTTGGGAATCTCTCCCCTCACTCTTCTCTCCTCACTCCATGGAATGTGCTCATACGAATTATGGTTTCCCTAAATTTTCATTAAGGACAAGGAAATGAAAGAAATGAATCCCAATTTCTACTTTCTTCTTTCCTGGGAAGGGGAAAAAAGCCACAAAGGGGGAAAGAAGGGATTAATTAGTTGCAAAATAAAAGATCTTTCTTTTCTCTACAAAGCAAGGCATGTTTTGTAACCTTTTTCATTAAATCCCTCAAGATTATTGCTGTTGTTATTTAATTATGAACAGACACCTCCAGGCAGCCCTTCCGTGCCTCATCAGAGGCCATTCTGGTGGTGACAGTAGCAGATGTCAGACCCACACCATGTCCTGCCCTTCTCCTCTGCTCAGTGCACTTCTCATTGTTACAGAATCAGCCAGAAATGTCCACAACTGGGAGAAAACTGTCCCCACATTGTCCCCACAGCCAGTGGCCCATTAGGATGGGGCACGTTGCCCTCTAAACCTCAGCCCAGACTCATGGAATCATTTGAGCTGGAAAAGCCCTCTGAGATAATGAAGTCCAACCATTCCCTCAGTGCTGCCAAACCCAGCCTTGACCCATGTCCCCAAGTGCCACATGCACATGGCTATTAAATCCCTCAGGGATGGGGACTCTGCCCTGGGCAGCTGTGCCAACGCCTGACCAGCTTTTATCATGGAAAAACCAAGAGGAATGAAGCCCAGCCCAGCCTTGTAACAGGGATAATGCCCAATGCTTCCAAAGACTTTGGAGTTTCACTGTAAATCACCTGTAGAAATCAAAATTAGGGCTTGAAAGGAAATAAAAATGACTGGTTTTAGTCAAGTTAATTTATTTTCTGACTGATAATGCTCCCTTACTCTCACAAAAGGAACACAAATGTCTCACCTGTTCATAATCCAGCTTTGGAAGGTTCTGCTTGCTCCTTCCTCTGAGCAAATCAGAATTCCCAATCAGACCAACCATAAATTCATCCTTTGAGCATTTTTGATCAATCTCCATGCTCAGTCCAGAGCACATGCCTGGTGCAAATTCCAACCTCATTTATGCTCCCTCAGATCCTTCCTCAAGGAAAGTGATGGTGAAAGGGTATCACAGAAAGATCTTAATTCCTTTTTTCCCCAGGATAAAAATGAGAAAATATAAAACCAAGTTGTGGCAAGATCCAGGCTTACTCAGGCATTATTATTCCACTGCAGATTAAGGCCTGACCCTAACCACCAGGGAGCTCTTGCCCTGCCTGGGAGAGGCTTTCACTACAAAATGATTCCCCACAACTGGATGTGAAGAAAGGAAAAATCCACTTTTCTCTTAATTTGTCCCATTTGCCTTCCCCAGCCCTGTGGATGCTCCTGGAGAGGGAATGTGCCCTAAGCAGGAGGGGCCATCAGACCTTCCCCTGCTTCATCCAGGCCCATTTAAAGCCTGATGATGGTTTCAGCCAAGATTTGATACAAAGCACAGCAATAAAACAATTTTTTCTCTAATAAATAAAACCTATAATAACCACAGTCCTGCTGCAGAGATTAAATACATAAAATTAAATTAAATATTGCTGCTGGTGATTAAATTCATACCAAGACACTTGGTCCTACTCAATATAAATAAAACTTTAGTCAAGTTCCTGAGTCACAAAAATGCTTGTCAAGGCAGGTTTCTCTTTGACACAACCACTGAAGATGACACATTTCCTTGCCTGCAAGCATTCGCCAAGGAGAATACTTCAGGCAATGAAAATAGTTTGGCATTTCACCAGGTATTTAAAATATTTAACAATGACCTTGAGAATTAGACAAGGATCTAGTTAAAGCCCTGGTTTAAGGAAAAAAAAAAAAAAAAAGGACAAAAATATGTTTCCTTGCAGAATCTGGTCCTGATGTGTGTTTACTGCAGAGCTTATCTCAGCTATGCTCTGGACACAATGAAAATGAGCTTAAAAACAAAGGAAACAAGTTTAACTCCTTGTCTTAGGACCACCCTGTGACCTTGGGAATTAATTGAATTTCCAGAATACCTGATCACTTCCTTCCAAAGAGTCAAACAATTGCTCAAAACGAGGAGAAGGACTAAATCTTATGCTGACACAGAAATGTGAATTTTTTTTTCATGAAAAGGATCTTTGTGGCTCATTGCTGGCCCAGTAAATGAGCCGTGGGCCTGCCTTAGACAAGACCAGTCCAGGCAATCCCAAGGAAATATTCCAAAGGCATCAACTCCTGTACTTTGTGGATGAGGGCAGATCACGTGGAAGACCCCAAAGATCAGACCAGAGCTCTCTGGTGGGTGCATTTCTCTGCCATTTATTATTTCTAAACAAAAGTACAACTTCAGCCCATTTTAAGGCTGATTTTGCACAAAGAGTGGAACTTGAGATGTGTGCTGGCCTGGGTGCTGCTGGGATGTGTTGTCTTCATGGTAAAACTGCTTCTTTCCTCTTTTATCAATCTGAAAAACAACCCCTGGAGCACTAGGTGTTTCTTCTTTTGCCTGGGTTTTGTGGTCCAACAGACAGGAAAAGGGGTTTTTGGTGGGGAGGTCCCATTAGTCCTCCCACACCTGTGTGTCTCTTTATACAATGTGTGTCCCCCTTTCGTGCTGAGAAGCTGGGTCACCTCTTCTTCCTATACTATGGGGTCCTACCAGATTTCCTTGTATTTCTTAGCAGGTGCATCTCTGGAGGGAGAACCCCCACAACATTCCCAGGTGGTGAAACTGTGCTTGGTTAAACTCCAAGGAAATGGGGGTGGAAATGGGGGATTTCCACCACTCCAAGATGGAAAGCTCAGAACTGTGGGGAGACAAAAGGTGATGCTGTTGAAGGCAGTCTCACCCCTGATATCTTACAGCTGTGTTAATTATCCTAGAGTAGAAACAGCCTTGCCCTCACAGCCATGGGCATGATAAAGAGTGAGTTAAGTGGTAGTTGGAGGCAGTTGAAGTTTGCTTGCTGTGCTGTGCAGTGCAGACCTAGGACAGGAGGTCGTGCAAGGGCCGGAAAAGGTAAGCTGCAGTACATAAGA
The DNA here is from genome assembly GCA_027886175.1 of Phylloscopus collybita. Classification (NCBI taxonomy): domain Eukaryota; kingdom Metazoa; phylum Chordata; class Aves; order Passeriformes; family Phylloscopidae; genus Phylloscopus; species Phylloscopus collybita. Next base: position 4,875,755 of record JAJNNQ010000051.1, read on the forward strand.
CAGACAGGGTTAGACGGCCGTGCTAGAGCCAGAGCTGAAAGAGAGCCAGAGCTGTGTGGAGCTGCTCTTAGAAGATACAGAGAAAAGGTACAGGAGACTTTTTGAATATCAAGATGCTGATACTTGAAGCCTTCTGATAATTCTAATGAAGCACCTCAAGTGTGAGTGCAAGTGCAGTGTCTATGTCGACTGCCACACATATCGACTGTGATAAAGAACAGGGAGAAAAGATGGATGTGATGGCCCTGGGTACTCTGTGCTTTAACCTCTGCTATCATTTTAATGGATTATTAACTGACAATTCCTATCTTCTTTCCCAGAAACGCAGGAATTAGAAAGGAAAACAGAACCATTTCATTTTGCCAGCACATGAATGTTTGCTTCAGTTCTCTGCATTTAGGTTTAGCTTTTCACATTGAGAGGATTTTCCCCAGCTCCCAATCACTCAGTGATGCTCTTCCCATAAATTAATGGATTTAGGAAATGCCCAAAAGCTCCCAGACTTCCAGCCACAAAGAAAAATAAACCAAATCATTTAAGTTATATTATAATTGCCACAAAATGCTCTTTGTGTGTTTAGAAGATATGTTGCACTTGGGAACATGGTTTTGTGGTGGCCTTGGCAGCACTGGGTTAAAGATAAAAATTAAAAATTAATTAAAGAAACCCCTAAACCAAACAATATCTTTTTTATTATCTTGTACCTCTTTGGAGGCTGTCAGAAACCACATCATGGATCAACACTCCAAGTATTATTCAAAGATCAAAACCAGCACTCCAGACCTAAAGAACACACCCAAAGTTATGCAAACAATCTCAAGGAGATCCAGCCATGCCAGCCAGCAGCCCTTCCAGGGGTCTGTTCTTCAACTGAGAAGGGTTTGGAGTAAGTTGGGTCAAAAGACGGTAGAAAAGGAAAAAGGTTGGTAGAACTTAACCAAGATCTGAAACTGGGTGAGATCCACCCAAGCTCCTGGCAGGACTCCTCACCATCTTCATAATTACATATTTTCAGTCTTACAAGGCCAGGTTGGACAGGGTTTGGAGCAACCTAGAATAGTGGAAGGTGTCCCTGCCCATGGCAGGGGGTGGAAGAAGATGAGCTTCAAACAAACTCTGGGAGCTGGGGAGGCTGCCAGAGCTCCGTGGGCTTGAATGGTTTGCAGGATGTGACCTGGGCTCCTGGGCGAGTTGCAGGGGTGTGCACAGTTTGTCCTGCCTGTGCAGGGACACCTGGGCTGGACAGAGTCCCTCAGTGTTGCGTTTTATCTTGTTTTCGGCCAGAGTTGGGATTAAATGCTCAAGAAAGTATTTCTTGTTCAGACTCAGATGTTTATTAATCCTTTTATATATTACAGTCTCACAAGCCGTGAGTTCTACAGTACTTCTAGCTAACAAAGTAAAAATGGAGCCCTATCTCTCTACAAGGACTTTTAAGGATAAACTGTCCAATTGAGTGTCCTGGGTTATGGAACCAAAAATGTGTATTCTATTTCATTTGTTGAAAGCAGTTGGGGAGATGTTCTTCTTTATCTCTTGTAACTCTGGGGGGAGGGGGGCGGATGCCTTCTGATAATGGGCCAACTGCTAAAACCAGGTGGGGCAGTGTTTCTTATCTCTTTCACCACCCATCCTCCCTCTGGGGGATATCTTCTGTTAATGGGCCATTAAGGCTCACCAATGACATGACACATTCCATCGTCCCATTGTGAGATGCTCCACCCAGTGGGTGGAGCCAACCATTCCTACTTAGATAAAAACTGAGACATAGGAACATGAGGTATCTGGTTCCACTGGATTCCTGGAGGAAGACTGGACCCTTCTCATCATCACTGGACCCTTTTCTCTCAGGATCATCTCTACTCCAACAGAACCACATCTGCCATTCCTGGAGGACTTACTTTTGGACTGCTTCAAACACCCTGACCAACAGGGTGTTAGGTTGTATTATTCCATTTATTTTATTTTACCTTTTTTTCTCTCTTCTCCTATTAAATTGTATCTCTGACTGGGAGTCTCACTGGTTTTGCTTTCAAACCAGCACATTGAGAAATGACGTGTAAATTATTTTTCCTTTTAACCCAATAACCAACCACCCATGGCCTGCAATGCGGACTTTTCTATCCAATTACAAAATACCACCCAGACCCATGAAGAAGAAGGTGAAAAAGGAGGACTAGCCTCCACCCTAAAACCTCCATCTTGCTCTATATATATATTACTATATTCTAAAACCTTAAACTCTAAGTTTTCCACCATGTGATATTACTCACTTCTATTCAAACTACACACCCATAATCCCAGTTTTATCATTCAATTTTGGAAGCCTTCTCCAAGGCCTCAGGTCAAATGCAGTGTTTTCTTGGAGGTCAGTGCCTGTCAGCACAGAAAGTCTAAAATTCTCAGTGCTCAGGGTTCCAACACCTCAGTGTGGGAACAGAGTGGGGCTGGCACAGAACAGCCTCCCCTGCTTTGTTACCCATCAGTTAATTAGCACAGGATGAGCTGCCTTGGCAGCAGCAGGTCCAGACATGGCACTGCCAAGGGACACAGGAACACCTGGTAGGGCCAGGACCCCATCATGGTACTGGGAATATCTGGAGTGTTTGTTTCTAACACAAGGCTGTTTGCAAATGCAGACATGCAAATGAACACACATCTCCCAGGAATCAGGGAATCATGGGACCACTAAGGTTGAAAAAGCCCTCTAAGATCATCAAGTCCACCTGTTAATCTAAAATTGCCACTTCACTACTAAAGTGTCCCAAAGTGCCACACCCATGCATTTTTTTAACTCTTCCAAGGATGGTGACTCCCTGGTCAACCTATTCTAATGCCTGACCACCCTTTCCATGAAGAAATTTTCCCTAATATCCAAATTAAATCTTCCCTGATGCAACTTGAGGCCGTTCCCTCTCATCCTGTCCATGTTCCCTGGGTGCAGAGCCTGACTCCCCCCTGGCTGTCCCCTCTTGTCAGGGAGTTGTTCAGAGCCAGAAGGTCCCTCCTGAGCCTCCTTTTCTCCAGGCTGAGCACCTTTCCCAGCTCCCTCAGCTGCTCCTGGTGCTCCAGCTCCTTCCCAGATCTGTTCCCTTCCCTAGATATGCTCCAGCCCCTCAATGTCTTTCTCATCATGAGGGCCCCTGACACTGCTGTGAGCCTGTAAAAATGTGTTAAATTACCTGCCTCCCACTAATATAAAAAGCCAGGAAAAAAGCTCCTAGAGAAGTCTAAGTTTACCTGAAAGTCAAGCCAAACAGGTTTTTCTCCCTTTTTCTGTGTGCTGCTGTCATGAAATTATTTTGAACGTGGAGGTATCAAATTCACAGGAGTTTAAATGTTAAACGTGGCCTAGAAAAGCAGAGCTTTCTAAAAGCTTTCATTGAGCCTTATTTCCCCCTGTGCCGTCTCCCCTCTTGTGGCACTGGAGGCCTTCCACAAGTGCTCTATGGGGACCCTGGCCACCAGAGGCCCTAAAATTGTTGGGCCAGCCCCAGTGGCTCGGCCTCATTAAAGGGTTTGTGTTTGGAGATGTGCTGTGGGTGCTTTCATCTCCCAGACTCTGCTTGTGTTATTTTTACCCATCAGGTTGGAGGGCTGAGCCTTTGTCCAGCCACTTCTCCGTGCCCTGGGTGTTTGTGGAGCTCAGTCCAGAGCCAGAGCAGCCTCTGTGCTTAATACAGTTCCAGAACCCTCCCAGATCAAGGAAAACTTGCCCAAATAAACAAACCCAAAGGTGCATGAGCTGAGGAAAAGCCTGGGGAAAAAGGGCAGCCACCAGCTCATCCGCTCCTGGTCATGCCATGGGGAGCTCTGGTGGGCAGAGATTTTGCTGTATTTGTGTTCCATGGCTCATTCTGTAGGTTTTTTATCTCATTTGTACTATTTTGTGTAGGATTCTCTTCTGGTTCTTCCCCAGGAATTTCTCCCTGGGAGAAAAGGGAGCAGAAACTTCCTTTCTCCCTTCCCAGTTTCCAACCTCCCTTCAGAAAACAGGGACACAAGCATTGTCCTCTGTGCTTCTGCCAGGCTGTGCCTGGAGCTGGGAATTACATCCCACTCCCCCAGAGACTCCACAGCTCTGTTCCCTGAAGATGCTTTTCCCTGGATTCTGGCCCTGAAGCTACACCAGGCTTCGTGCCAGATGATTTTTATTTTTTTCTGCCTGTGGATTTCTGGAACAAAGACAAGCCACGTGCCAGGAGCACAGGTTGAGGTTTTCCAGGTGAGGAGCTGGGTCCAGCCAGGCTGCTCCCAATGCTTCCCTGGGGCTACAGGGATCCTGAACGTGCTCCTTGTTTTTAATGTGTTCAAATATCTCTAGGAGTAAGAGTCATTGAAATCAGCAGAGAGAGCTGGGACCCACATCTCAAACCTCTTTTTCTCTGCACTCTAAAGGTCACTGATAACAGCTCCCAAATTTTATTCAAAATGTAATTTTCTCAACTTGATCCAAGAATCTGCATTGATGTCATTTGAGGAACCCTTTGACATGTGGCAAGTTAAAAAAAACCAACTCTGAACTGGAGAAACTCTTTCTTTACAAAGATTTAGCAAGGTTTTCAAGCTCTGTTTTTCATCCTGTGCACCCAGAGTGGCAGCTTGTGGAGAAAACTATATGAAGAAAATATAGAGAAAATATACAGAAAATACATTTTCTGGTGCAAAAATCTGGCAGACAACTGAAACTGTGGCATTTCTGAGCTCTGTTTGCAGCCTAAATCGATTCCACTGCTCTCTCAGATACCAGGTAGGACATGAATTCTAAATGACATTGTGTGAAGTCATTGTCATTGGTAGAAGCAACTTGTACAAGCCAACAAAATGGTCTCAAACGCTTATTTGTGTCAAGGCAGCTCTGTAAAACACAATTATTTTTTATAAAACATTCCTCATCCTTTACTAAGAGGGTCCTACCTCACCTGAGCTCTTGCCCAGGCTGTGCAAACCTGATAATCAAGGCTCAAACCCCAAATTTTCAGTGTAAGGTGTGTAGAGAACCGTTGGTTTGAATCCCAAACAGCACAAAGAGTTGCCAGTTTTCCTTATCCAGCATGGTTAATCCATGGATGTAGGTGTGGTTAAAGCAACACCATCCCCTGGCAGGAACAAGGGACACACAGCAAGCCAGGGAGCCTTTGGGAGTTATCCCAAACTTTGGGAACACAAATGTCCACCTGCCAATGACAAGGTTCAAGCTCTGGTTGTGACAGTTCCAGGATGTGCTCCTTGTGTGAAGCTTTCCCTCAGAATAGAACAAAGTGAATCCCAAGGAATATTCAGGTGTCTCACAAGAGAAAATACACACTTTTACAGTCAGGTTTCCCCTTGTTTTCTCTAATCCAACACAGAAATCTCCAAGGAAATAAATTTCTCAGAGCAAACATTTCAGAAAAGTTAATATAAAATATCCAGCAGTTCTTCCATGATCCTTTGGCATTTTCCACAGCTTTTATTAAGATTTCTGCAAGTCTTTTTCTGGGGGCTGAGTGTGTAAAACACTGCTTGTACCTGTTCCGCCCCCCCCCAGTAAATTTCGTCCAAACAGTAAATTGGGATTCCCTGCTGGAATCTGCCCTGGGTGGAGGAAAGGCCTCATGGGATACCTGGCCACCCCCTGCACATGGGATGACAAACATGGCAATGATGTCTGGATTGGGAAAAAGAAAACATCAGGAAATGTCAGAGAGCAGCAGCTGGTAAATCCATACGTAGGAAAACAAACAAGGTCCGAGCTTTGATTGTCCAAGTTCACAGCAGAGGTTACTTTACCTTGGCAGAGCCACATCCACAACTTTCGGCATGGAATTCCTTCAGCAGAGATAAGCAAAACCATGTGTTCTCCTGGAACCAGGGGAAAGTTTAACTCCAGTGCTGGGTAAAGACAGGGCTGGAGAAAAGGAGGCTCAGGGGGCACCTTCTGGCTCTGTGCAACTCCCTGACAGGAGGGAACAGCCAGGGGTTAGTTGGGCTCTGCTCCCAGGGAACAGGGACAGGAGGAGAGGGAATGGCCTCAAGCTGTGCCAGGGAAGGTGCAGGTTGGACAGCAGGAGGAATTTCTCCATGAAAAGGGTTGTGAAGCACTGGAAGGGGCTACCGAGGGAGGTGTTGGAGTCCCCATCCCTGGAGATGCTCAAAGAACACCTGGAGGTGGCACACAGTGCTCTGGGCTGGTGACAAGTGGGGATCAGGCACAGGTTGGATTCAATGGCCTTGGAGGGCTTTTCCAACCTCAGTGATTCTGTGAATTTGTGAGAGGTTCAGTAGGATTTTGGAAAATGGTAGGAGGGGTGTTTTGGGAAAGCTAAAGAGAACAGAAAGAGGGGAAATAATGTTTACAGAAGAGGTGTAACAATGACTTGACAGAGAAGAGAGAGGCTCTGGCAATTCCTGCTGGTCAGAAAAATGTGGGATCAAAGCAGTGTTTAGGGACGACCTGCTCCTTTACAAAGTACTCCAAGGAACCACACTCAGGGAAACTGATAGTGGTGAAGTCTCTGAGCAGGGACCTACCATGTATCTGTGGTATTTAAAGATGTGTCAGGGTTAGGATAAATATAGGATCTGCTCGGAATGGTCCGAAAAGTCACCTTGAGTTCTCATGGGAATATGAATTGTGAGCTTCAGCTGAGTGTAGCCACAGTCAGAGCTCCCAAGGGAAAACTTCCCTGTGCCACTGTGGAAGACTGCCCTGCACAGGCTGGAGCTGGAGCTGGAGCTGGCCCAGCATCCAGGAACACCTCAAGCACTGGTCCCACTTCCCTGCACCTCTCCCAGGGGACACAGCACTGGGACAAAGGCCACTCATGGTCCTTTTGCAGGAGATGGGGTGACAACCCCAAGGATCTGGACAAATTCCAGGCTGTTTTTCTGTCTCCCTGAATTCCTCTGGCGCTTCCCTTTGGGCATGCTGTTTTCTGCTTCCTGTCCTGGATCCCAGTGCAGCGAGAGCCAGATCCCCCCAGGCATGGAGTGAGAGCTGCTGAAAGGTGCTGCTTTGACTGGGAACTCATTGCATTCTAGCCCTGCAAGGAAATTCCATCTGCAGCTCCTGGGAAGCTCCTGGGCAGCTCCTGGGCTGTGATCTGCCTTCAGCTCTGCCCTCAGCACTGATAGGGGTCAGCACATCCTGGCAGCCTCCACATCCCATCCTGCTCCAAACCCACCTTGAGTCCAACTGGGGACCAACCATGGCCTCTTGGAGCCCACCAGGCACTTCCCTGACCTTCCCAACCCTCCCCAGGACAGGCAGGCCCAGGGTAGAGAAGTCAGGAAATGGACCATTTGGCTTTTTGGCTGGATGAGGTTAATCCAAGCCCTTTCCAACAGATCCAGAGTAGCTCCATCAAAGCCTCAGCAAACCCTTGGCCATGGCTGTGTCACTGTCCAGCCAGCAAACCCTTGGCCATGGCTGTGTCACTGTCCAGCTGAAAATGGGGATAATCCTCCCAGGTTTCTTCTTGCTGAACAGATCTGTGGCTGTGACAGGGCAGGGATGGGAAAGGGATGGATGAAAGGATCCTCATGCCCAGAGGACACACTCCAGGGCAGCAGGTCCCACAGAAGTTAGGTTGCAGGTGCTGTTATAAAGAAGAAAAACATCCTATTATCTCCCATTCCACAGCCAGTTTAATTTGGGGGAGTCCAGCATGATTAATAATTCGTGAAATTGCATTGCCAGAAACAAGAAACCAGCAGGAAACACTTCAATCAGACCCTGTAAAACTAGAGGGGTTGACTTGCTTCAGTCTATTCACTTCAGTTGATACAACCAATATTAAATGTTGAGTAAAATCCTTGCTTTACTTAAATCCTTTCCCAGAGGAAAAGCAAGACAGCAAAGGAGGGAAGACAGGAACCCAGGAGAAAATCCTGTATTGGCTCCAAGTCATAGGAGGTGCAGTTGTCCTTCTCTGGTCACTTAGTGGTGATAAAATGGGAAGCCCATGAAAAATGAGTGAGGGTCTTACATTTGATGGAGAGCTGTTCCCCAGAGTAGGGATGTGTGGGAAATAAGAATAAGGATCTTTTTCACTTTTGTTCACCAGAAAGCACTCTGGGAAGGATTCAGCTGCGGGCCGGAGAGTCGGTTGATGGTCACCTTGTGCATAAGGCAGTGATTGGTTGGGGTGACACCTTTTCGGGGCTACCTAAAAGCAGAGGCCAGACAAAATTAAGGGAATAAAAAGCAGTTATATTTATTGAAGGGCCTTCAGGTACATTTCAGGCAGACAAAGCCCCCCCAGGGGCTACAGCCAAAAATGGATGATGGGTCACAGGTTTTCACACTTTTATAAATTTGCATATTGGGGGTTAATCTTCCAATTACAGCTTCAGGTAATGAAGTCATTTACCCCAAGTTTGGTCCTCCCCAATTCACTTTTGTTTACATCTCTTGGGGCCTGAGACAGTGAGGTGTCCTCAATTCCCAGGCCTAGAAAGGAATTGTTTTGTCTAACCAAACTGGGAGAACAGTAGCTAACACTCCATATAGAGTTTAGAGTTATTCACTAAAGAACTGCAGGAATACAAATATATGAAAAATATAAAAAACTAAACTCCTAAGGCATCATGGGAGATGTGTGGACACCACATGAACAGAGAGCTGACTGGATAAAGGGATGTGCGAACAATGACACTGCAGTGGCAGGCAGCCAATAAGTGCTTGTTTTATTTAAGTTTCGGTTAAGTTTGGTTAAGTTTGGTTAAATTTAGAGTATAAAAAGACTCAGTTTGTTACAATAAACAATCTTCTTCGGAGCAACAAGAAGGTCTGTGTGTCTTTGCTCCCCATTGCTACAAGGGTGTGATGGGGCAGCCGCGCCTTTCCCAGGCTTGGAAGGACATCAGGAGTCAATGGAGGAAAGGTAAAAGGAAAAAAATAGAGGCATTGCCCTGTTGGGCTTGCTTTCCTCTTTAAAGCAAAGCTCTGGTAACAAAGGCAAAGGTTATACAAGGAATTCCATTCTTATCTAGGAAGCTCCTGGACAGGGAGGCCTTTCCCTGGCATGGTGAAGCTCTTCTTCCCTCAGGAGTCAAAATGCTTTAGCAAAGCAGCTTTTATTTGATTTATCTCCTGGATTTCTTTGCTTGGTGCTCTATTTCCAACCTGGTGGTCCTGAAGAAATGCCCTTCTCCTGTCAGGAGATCCTGTGGGACACCAGTCAGCCTGGGCAGGAATTCTGGGTCATGAACTACGAGCTTTGGGATGAATCTGAACTTCAGGCTAGACTTCCAGTGGATGCCAAGTGTTTATTACAGGGTGGAGAAGGGAGGGTCGAGAGGAAGAAGGTCAGGTCCTGGTGTACCAGGGTTGGGGGGTATGAGGGCCCCCTGATGGGCATTTTGGAGGCATTCCTGTGTTGGGTTATGGAACCAAAAATGTGTAGTCTATTTCATCTGTTGAAAGCAGTTGAGGAGATGTTTTTCTTTATCTCTTGTAACTCTGGGGGGAGGGGGGAGGATGCCTTCTGATAATGGGCCAGCTGTTAAAACCAGGTGGGGCAGTGTTTCTTATCTTTTTCACCACCCATCCTCCCTCTGGGGGATAGCTTCTGCTAATGGGCCATTAAGGCTCACCAATGACATGACACATTACATCATCCCATTGTGAGATGCTCCACCCAGAGGAGGGGGAACCAACCATTCCTGCCTAGATAAAAACTGATACGTAGGAACAACAAAGTATCTGGTTCCACTGGATTCCCAGAGGAAGACTGGACCCTTCTCACCATCACTGGACCCTTTTCTCTCAGGATCATCTCTACTCCAACAGAACCACATCTGCCATTCCAGGAGGACTTACTTTTGGACTGCTTCCAACACCCTGACCAACAGGGTGTCAGGTTCTAGTTCTGACTCTGTCAGGGTTTCTAGGATTTTTGTTTGTTTGCTTGCTCATTTTTTTGTACTACTACATTTGTATTTTTTTTATATATTCCTAGTTAAGAACTGTTATTCCTATTCCCAAATCTTTGCCTGAAAGCCCTCAATTGCAAAATTATAATAATTTGGAGGGGGTGAGGGGTTTACATTCTCCATTCCAAGGGAAACTCCAGCTTTCTCTGGCAGATAGCTGTCTTTCCAAACCAAGACAATTCCCAAGGAAATGCTTATCTGCATCTTCCAGAGATATGGAGCAAACCCAGAGCAGACAGCCTTGACTGCTTTGCCAAAAGCTTAATTGCAATTAGTGAGGCTGAGGGGAGGCCAAAGTCCTAGCAACAACTGGAGAGCAGGAGTGAAGCAGTGATGGCATAACACCAATAAACCTGCTTGGATTTGCATAACACTGGGAGTTTGTGCACCAGCAAAGCTCAGGCTGGGCAAGATTAGCTCTGCTAATGAGCTTTTCTAATGCAGGTCCTACAAATGAGGCACAATTTGGGCGTTTGACCCCAGCTGGGCACAATCGCAGAGCTCCCTGTGAGCTCTAGGCTCCAAACTGCCTCATTTTGGGGTTAAGAGACAGAATCCCAGACTGGTTTGGGTGGGAAGGACCTTAAAGCTCATCCAGTCCCACCCCTTGCCATCAGCAGGGACACCTTCTACTGTCCTAGGTTGCTCCAACCTGGCCTTGGACACTTCTAGGGATGGGGCAGCCACAGCTTCTCCGAGCAGTCTGTGCCAGGGCCTCCCCATCTCCCTCCTTTGCAAGGAATCTTCAATCTGACTCAAACACAGTCACTTAAAGACATTATTAACACAACAGCAATGCTGTGCTCTCTAAGGATTGAGAATTCCCCAGGCCTGTACTGAAGGATTTCTCTCCATGACATGCACACTATGGTTTTGTCTGGTTTTCCATTATTCAGCCCTTGTGGCTTTTACCATTTCCCTTGGGAGCCTCCAGCAAAGCCCAGTCTCTGCACTGTTCCAAACATTTCCTGATATTCAGCTTCTTCTTCCTTCTATTCATGCCCAGCAGAATTGTGCTCCTGCCTGGCTGCGCCCTCAATTGTTTGGGGTGCTTCCAGCCCTTTTAAACTGGGAGTTTTTGCTGTCAGAACACAAAATAAATTCCTTGATGTCTCGTGTCCTTGGGGCTTGTTGAAATTTAACCTCCCTCTGTGCTCCTGCCTAGGAACAGCAGCCATCCCTGGGCATGTCCTCTGTTGGTGTCTTCTCCCTTCATTTCTGCCCTGTGGTGGATCTTCCCACCATCCTGGCTTTCCACCCTTCCCAATTTTTTTGGTGAAACTCATTTTCTTCCAGGAAAACACCAGGACTTGCTGATGTCACATTCCAGTTACAGCCATCCCACAGCCTCAGCCCAGGGAAGCTGTGAGGGATGAAATGTGGATATATGGAACTTCCTGATGGCATTGACAGCTTGGGTTGAGAGAGACCTTAAGGATCATTCAGTTCCAACCCCTCTGCCATGGGCAGCATCACCTTCCAATCCCCTATCCCTGCCTAAAAAACAGGCTCCACCATGTCTGGAATAGGAGCAGTCACCACAATTCAGAAAAAAAACAACAATAAACCAACTCTACTTCTCCTGATTTTCATTAAAAACTCCGCTCTGCAGGATGGGAAGAAAAAGGGAAGTGTTTCGGTGTCCCTTTGGGCACAGTCAGGCAGGAGCGATGTCACAGCTTGGGAATCAGGCTCTGCCCAGCTGGAGTGGGCGGGCTCTGCTGGAAAACACCTGCTCCCTTTTCCAGGGATAAGATTTTGGAGTAGCTGGATCCTCCTGTCAAAACAACAGTGTCCATTCCCACCAGGATCTGTTCCAAGAGAACTGGGAATCTGTCCCTTTCAACTGGGGAAAAGGAGCCAACAAACCCAGATCCCACAGAAAATACAGACATGGTGAGTTTCTGCACTCATTCTGGATCACAGAATAACCAGGAATTTCTTTCCTGGATGCGATTTCTGCAGGGAGACACCATTGGCTTGATGTGGTCATACTAGGAAATTGCTCCATGTTCTGGGAAAGATGAGGAATGAGTGGGAAGTCTGCAAAATTAATCCCTTCTCCATCAACAAGAGAAATTAAAGGCTCTGAAACTACTTAGACAACCTTGGAAGAGCCAGATTAAATTTTTGTAGGACATGGAAAGCAAAGGAGCGAGGAGTGCTGGAGACTGGGAGAGGACTCTGTCCAGAGAGATGACTCTCCTGGCTTATTAGGGATAAAATAAAAACAAAGGTTGAGGACAAAATGTGAGGTTTGGAGGGATAATCAAGTCCAGGCCTTAGTGCCACCAGAGGTTTGGATTTGCCTGACCCAGCAAACAGCACAAAATTTTATTTTACCTTTTCCCCAATTTCAGCAGCTCATGATCCTGCCTTTGCTTAAGTGCATTAAATACAGAAAGGCCTAAACATTTGGAGAAGAAATATCCTGGCATCTATTGGAAAAAGTTCTCTTGGATAGGAAAGTAATGGAACGTTAAGTGCTGATAAATAAACAGAGACTTTTAAATGAGGCCTTTTTAAAATTGCAAGGAGACAGCTTGAAATGAGCACTTGCCTTTTGTTTTTCTTCTTTGCCATCTCTCTACAGCACTTAGAATTATTTAAAAATTCTTCTAAATGCTTATTAAAAAAAAAAAAATCCGAACTGAAAAGATGATGCTTTGCACTTCCATTTGATTCCAAAGGGATTTTTGGTTGCTGTGTTATGAAACTTTTCAAAAAAGGTTTCAACTGGAAGCCCTGACAAACCATGGAACATTAGGAATTCTGCAGCATTAATGAGCTCTTGAAGGGTTAGAGAATCACAGAATCATGGAGTGGTTTGGGCTGAAGGGAACTTAAAGCTCACCCAGTTCCACCTCCAGCCGTGGGCAGGGACACCTTCCACTATCCCAGGTTGATCCAAACCCCGACCAACCCGGTTCTGCTCAGGAATTTTCTTTTAAAATCTTTTCCAGCGCCAACTGTGGTTTCTGTAATGTAATGTTTTTTTCTCTTCTTTTTTTCCTTTAGTTTTCCTGGAAAAACCCTCAATGAAACACCCCATTCAAACACAATTAAACCTGTTAGTTTAATCACCCCAATAATGATCCTTTGGGGTCACTCAGTGTTCTAGGGTGACTTTATGATGCTTGTATCCCCAATCGTCTGTTCTGTTTGTGCTGTATATTAAGTTCTGTACCTTTAAAACTGGTTCTGGGAGTGAAGGGGGAAAAAGAAGCAGTGTGCAGTTTGTTTTGAGAAAACTGCCTGACTCCCACACGCCCTTGCTCTGGTGGTTCGTCTGAGGCACAGACAGCAGTGGGACAGAGATCTCCTGTGCTTTTAGTTAGTTTTAGCTAGCTGAGGCAGAGAAGTTCCCTGGACTAGTTTTTTTGTTTTGTTTTGTTTTGTTTTTTTGTTTTTGTTTTTTTTTTCTCCTTTTTCTTGGGACTGTTTAAATCTGCTCTGGACTGAAAAACCCAAAGGAACAGTGAGGGCTCGCACCTGCGGCCCGCTGGGGCCTGGACCTCCAGAGGGAGTGGGACTGATAAGAGACTGAGTGAGCTGAGCTACACCCACGGCAAGGACTTTCTCAGTTTGCCATCTCTCTTCAGAGCGGTGAGAGGTTTTATTGTTTCATATTATTCATTCTTTGTGCTTGTGGGCATTTTGTTTGTTAAATAAATAGTTTTTTCCACTTTTCTCCAAAGAAGTTTTTTCCCAGACTGGCTAGGGAGAGGGGCTGTTTAAGTTTGCTTTCCAGAGGAACCCCCTTCAGTTTTCCTCCCAAATTTGCCCTAAAGCAGGACACTCAGACACTAAACATTATTCCACAGGAGCTATGGTTCTAAAGCTGATGCTTTAAAAGCGTGAGACCTTTAGAAGCTGTGCCACAGGATGAGAGAATGAGACAGAATATCAGGAATGCATTGCAGACAGGCAAAAAATTCCAAATACAACAATTTGAGGCACAAAGTTGATGTTTTGGGCTCATGAGGGTACCCCCTTCCCCAGGCAGGGTTCCTAAACCACTCAGATGCCACCAAGCCACCCCTGGATGCTCCATTTGTGCCACAGAAGCTTGTTCATGGATTCTATGGATGGAAGGCTCCGTGGAAGCCTCAGGATGAAGCAAAGCCATGCAATATTTAAGGCTCAAATGGCAAATGAGTTCTGCTGGTGCAGGAAAGAACAGGAAGGAAAGGAGCAATAAAGGAATAAAGTTCATGCCTTGATCATATATATTCCAGTGGCCTTCAAATGCCAGCTGGATTTGTGTTCTGCTCTTTGGCTCCTTGGAGGACTCCTAAGTGCCCCGAAGTAGGAAAACTGGCACAGGAAAGCCACAATTGACTGAAAATACTCAGCAGGTTTGACAGCAGAAGAATTAAATGTTAATCACCGGGAAATGTAATATGCTCATTTTCCAGGCAAAATTATCCCATAAATTCAGGTGTTCCTGCCTGACTGGAATCAACTGGGAATTGCACATCCCAATCTCAAAGCCACTCCAGTGCTGACACAACCAGAGACAGCCCAGAAGTATCATTTCCATGGGGTTTCTGTGCACAGGCAGAAAATTCTGCAAAGAGGGGGTAAAACTTCTGCTTCAAAACACTGTACCTTCTTAGCAGCCACACTTTCCAATAAGATAACAGCCTGGTTTCCCTTGTTTTCCAAAATAACTCCGGATTATTGATGTCCTGCCAATATTTTAACAAGGAGAGTTCACTAAATCCCACCCTGTCTCAAGTCTAGGACAAACACCATGGGATCAGGGTGGGGACACCAAATGGGTTGTGCAGAGATGAAGAGCCCAGGAGTCTGTTCCTTGTTTTTCCATTTTAAAGCAAACACTTTTCTGTAACTGGAACCAAGAAGAGAGGCAGCCTCCTCCTTTCTTCATGTTTGGCAAATAAACCTCTCTTAAGGGCACTGTGTTGGAAATGTTTGTACTTTATTTAAAAAAAATACACAGAGTGGGTTGATAGCACAACATTTGGCCTATTTAGGAGGAGAAGGATAAAGGCATCCACATATTCCTTTGAGTGCTTTAGAGGGCAGCAGGAATATATTGCTCTGGGGATGTTTTTTCTCATCAATACCAAACATTTTATGTTCCATAGGGAAAAAGTTGGAATTTTAGGGTTTTTGTGTGATCTCTACAGGTTACAGAACAGTATTATGGCTCAACCTACAGATTGCACTTTTCCAGCTTCTAGTTTTGGCTGTAGCAGAATAAATGCTCATTATAAAAGAAAAAAATCCTAAACCAAGTGGTGACTGAATAACCTGCTCACTACAACTTCTGGATTTAATGGCAACCACGGATAGATACAAAGCTGGAATCACTACAGTGGTTTAGAAGGATGAATTCCACAAAGGGCATAAATCCCATTCCAAATCCCCTGTAACATTTTAAAGAATTGTTCTCCCAGCCCTTGAAGTTCCCAACAGCTGAAGACTTTTGTCAGGAGAGTTTAATTAAACCAATAACTCTGGAGAGAAAGCAAACATCCCAGCCAGGCACAGCTGCCTGGGTCCGTTCCAGCAGCAGCAGCAAAGTTGGCACGATCATCACATTCTGCCTAAATTCTGTAAGAGGAACAGAAGTTTTGGGTTAAGATTTATTCTGTATTAAATCTTTAAGGGGCCGTCAGCCTCCTCTCTAATGGGTTTGCCCAGCCTGGGCAGTTTTGAAGCTCAGACTCAAGATGGTAATCTGCGAAAAGGTTTCAGTGAGCACATCCTAATCTGTGTCAGAACACTCAGCTCCCGACATCCTTCTTTCCCTAAAAAAAGCTTTCGAATACAGCGGTGTTGGTCAATGGGTTCCCACTGAGAGCTCTCACCCTCACGTGAGAATGGTGAAAAGCAGCCGCATCTCCCCAGGGATCAGCATTTCCATACAGCCCCCTGAAAATGCCCACAAGCCATGAAACTGGGTTTCTGTATAAGTTTACTGATGATACTGGCGGGTTTTCCATCCTGAGCCTTCTGCCAGCCCCACACTCAGTGACAATGCCTTTGGCCACGCCGCCACCATTCCCCCACATTTTCTGCCTCTATTTTTACTAAACAAATAAAATGGACCTTTGCCCATCGGGATCAGGAAACATCTGCACCGCCACCGTTCTCGCTCCGAATCCACGCTCCTGTTTTTGTGTTTCGTTGAACCGAGAGCTCGCAGAGGCTGAGGCTGAGCAGCCTGGAGCTGCCGGGCTGCTACATGAGATATTCAGGAAGTTATTTGCATGGAGGGGATAAAAGCCCGTGGCAGCAGCTTGGGTGCGCTGCAGAGGCGACTCAGCCACGGCGGCTACCAGCCCAAGGAATTACATCCATCCCAGCTTTACAATGAGTTGTTTACTGGCCTTGGCTGCCTGTGGGAAGAGCCAAGGAGAGCGGAGGAAGAGGAGAGACAAACACAATGCGAGCGAGACGCATTAGGGGGGAGTCTGGGCTTTAGCAGGAGCACCGGCATTTCAGCCCTATGGAAGCAGAGAGGGCTGAAAAGGGAATAAAATGAACCATCCGCCCCCTTGCTGCTGCTGCCAGAAGAGCCTTGTCCCTACCTGAAGGGCTGATATCGAAGGTAAGAGTGGAAAAGAACCAGTTTTTAGGCAGATTCACCGCGCGGCTCTCGGGGGAAGCTCCCAGGCAAACGCAGACACGCTTCCCTGAGTATTTGTAATTATGGCCCTGGAAAAGGAAAGCTGACCGGTTTTCCAGCAGGAATCCAGCGCTTTCAGGGCAAGAGCTCAGACTGTTCCAGTCAGCTCCTCTGAGAAGATTTAAAACAAAACAACAACCCCCAGCCTAACAAACAGCGCCTTTCTAAATCTGCCTAGGGAGATATTTGATATTTTATTCTCACGGCCAACTTTGCAGCTTCCTAATCTTACCTAGCGCTTTCCCGAGTCTCAGCTCCCCCTCTGGTCCTCACTTTTTTTTTAATTGGAAGGCAAAACAATTACGGCCGCGGGAAGGAAAATCCGAGCTTTGAGGAGCTTTTCCCTTCTCGTTCCCATCGGGCACGCTCTCCCAGGCTGGGTCCCCCAACTAATTGCTCAGGAAATCCGCGCTGCTCATTGTCGGGGTGTCCTTAAGCTGCTAATTCCGAACTGGGAGAGGCTCTGGAAGGGAATCCGTGCATAGAGCCCCGCGAGAGGGACCCAGCGGAGACCCGGGGCGGGGCGGGCTGCGGCGCTAATAACACATCCCTGCCCAATGGAAAGCGCTTCCTATGGAGACCCCCAGGAGTTCCCCCTGCCCACAGCCCCTGCCCAGACATTGGGCCCATTCTTGCGTCCCGTTTTCCCAAGACACGATGGCAGCAGCGCTCGACAGCCCCGATCCCGCTCGGAACAAAGGCCGGGCAGCTGCCACCCAGCGCAGAGTTTGAGGATGAGCGGCTGAACTTGGACAAAGTGGGATTTTCCGCGTGGGAACAACGCGGTCCGTGTCCCAGGGACACAAAGGATCGCTGCGAGCTGTCAGGGGGGGATCCCGTGGAAGCACCGAGCCGTGGGAATGGTGGCGGTCCCGGTAAGTCTCCCCTTTCCCGAGGCAGGAAAAGCGGCCGGATTTCATGGCAGCTCCGGGTGGGGGTTCTGGAAGCTGAAGGCTGGGATGGATGTGGGGGATGAATCCAGACGGGTTTCACTGGAGATCAGCGGTGTTTTCCCTACGCTGGCAACTCCCCCTCCTCCTGCTTCAGCCATGCCATGGCTGGGGCTGCTTAAAGGGAGGAAGATGAGCTCCAAGTTTTGGGAAAGTAATTCCTGTGTGAGCTACTCCTCTAGATTGCATGGAAATGGTTCTAACTCCCACTGTAATTCTCCATTCCCATCGAGATTCTCGTTGTGGCAGTGCAGGTGACAAGTTTAGGACTTTTATGTCCTGTTGTTTGTTGTGTGTTTGTGGAAAAGATCCCTCACAGCTTTCTTTTGTACTTGAAGTCAGTGTTATAAAGACACTTTAGGCTTAAAATGGGTTGGATATAAATGTGGCATTCACCTTCGTTTAATGGAGGGCTGGTTCCCACAAGCTATACAAAAAATTAGGAATTAAGTTATAAATATTTTTCTGAAAACCTTAAAAATTTGATTTATCACTTTGGCTTCCATTCATGGCTAAAATCCACTCCTTTAAAACTGCAAAAGTCAATGAGAAAAATTCAAAGACAGCTCTAAAAAAACGGGTGTCAAGTAAAATGAACAATGAACAACATAATTTAAAGATTTGGCTGTTTGGAAGAGAGAGGATTTAACACAATATAAGCACATGGCAGGAAAATTTGCAGGAAAAGTTTGGAGGTTTTAATGACATTCCTAAAAGATTGTTTGAGAGGAGACAATTGTGTGTGGTTTTTGTATTGCTGCCCTATAGGAACAGAACAGTCAAATCCAGAGGATGGGAAGTGCAAAGTTCACAGCTCAGTGATAAGATCATTCCCCCCCTTGTAGTACTTTTCCATCTTCTTGCCCTTAGGAGCATTCCCTAAAAACAAAACAGGCATGAAACCCTGGTACTTTGGGGGGTTCAAAGTCTCTGCATTTTAAAAGAAAGTCCTGAAACACATAGGAGGGAGGAAGGGGGTGGGAGAGGAGGCTGAACAAACATTTCACTGGAATCTTTTGAGGCTAAAAATGAGAATCCTCCTCAACTAATAAAAATCGATGTCTTCCAAATTCCAGGGTCAGGAGCTCAGCTCCACACACACAAACACAACAAATGCCCCAGTTCCCCACTCACCTTCATTTAGGGCATTACAATGAGGGACAAAGCTGCACCTGGGATTGCTGAGGAACAGGGATAGAAACATTCCCTGGGCAGGGGGAGGATGCTCTCCCACCTGGAAGATGGATCAGTCCTCCAGCGGTGACCTCGTGGCTGGAGCACAAGAGCAGGAATTAAAACAGTTTTATCCAGAGCTTGGGCCAGATCCTGGGGACAGGGTGCACTGTTGGAGGGGATGTGGCAAAGCAATTTGGGATTCTGTCATTGTGGAACTTGGAGCCATCTGGGTGAATGCCATGTCCATGATCCATCTGTGCCAGCTGTCCCTCACCCTGCTTAGAGTATATTTGGGATTTGGGGCTCTATTTCCCAATGTCTGAGTGTTACTGGTCATGGCTGTGTGGCTGGAGTGACGTTCCCAGCCTGCCGGTGCTCCAGGATCCCAAAGGAGCCGGCAGGGAGTCGTCCCCGCGGGCTGGGCTGGGTGGTGATGGCTCCTGGAGCACTCAGCCACCCTCAGCAGGTCTTTCCAGGTCAAGCGTGTGTGCAGAGCCTCACTCTGCTCCCCCACACGTTACTCCTCCCTAAATAAGGATCCGATTTAGTCTTGGGGAAGGGGAGCCACTACTTTCCACAGAAGGGAAATTCTCTCCCTGAAAAGAGCTCTTTATTCCCAGAGCAGACAGTGGCTCTGCAAGGCTTCCTCCTGCACCAGCTCCCAGTTCAGCCCCATAAATGGAGTAAAGATCCACCCTGCTCCACAACCAGACCAGTCTGAGCTGACCCTGGCTGCAGGAAAATTTGCTGGATTATTTGTAATGGATTTGGTTGGTAGAAAAAAGGAAGATCTCTTTATCTTGGCAAGTGAAATTAAGGGATGTTCATCAGTCCTGGAGCCCTGAGACAAAGGTGTGTTCTGGCAACAGAGCAGATCCTTTCTCTGCTCAAAACATGAGCTCATCAGACTGAGACCCTGTGATGCTGGAAATACACATCCACAACAGGCCTTTTCCTCTAATAATATTCCCATTTTCCTTTCTTGAACCTGAAGACAACTCACCCTCTTCCTCCCCAGCATGTGTTGTACAGATGGATATAACCATATTTAGCAGGAAAAGCAGCATCCAGCCCTTGCATGATGCCAAAATGCCATTGCCCTGCCCTCATCTCATCATTAGAAATCTGATTTCTAAGAAGCTTCACTGCAGAAGCATTGCTGGCTAGCTGAGATTGGATATTTCTGCATTGTGGAGTAATTTCTTAGTTATTTTAACACTTTACAGAAAAAGCCAGGTTGGACAAGGCTTGGAGGTAGAAGGAATCTCTGCCCATGACAGGGATGGAACAGGATGAGCTCTAAGTTCCCTTCCAACTCAAACCATCCTGGGATTCGACAATCCTCAAAATTTCCCCTTTCCCCTTCAGGATAAAGCCATTTAAGAGAATAAAGCCCTATTAGATCAACCCCCTGCAGTAAATAAATGCAGGGCACAGATCTCTCAAGGTCTCAAACACAGATTGTGTCCAGCCCCATGGAAGGACTGGTCCAGCACCCAAAGGAATCCAGACAGCCCCTCCAGTCAGGCCACCTTGCCAAGGTGAAATTGGTGTTTGTGCTGCTGTGCTGGCACCTTCTTGGAAAAAAAGTCCGTAATTTCTGGATAATTGGAGGAGAAAGTTCAGCTCTCCCATTTCAGCAAAGGGAGTGCAGAAGATCCATCCCAACGGGATGAGGATGAGGTGACAGGAGGGCTCCATGTGGCTCAGAGGAGCTGAGGGAAGGCAACAAGGAGCCAAAAAGCCAAGGAATGGCCAAGGAACCACTGGAAACTGTCAGGGAAAGCAGCTTGTTGGGCAGGCTGCTGACTGGAAACCTTTTGGAACTGTGAGCAAATAAACCCAGGCCTGTTGTTGGGGTCCCCAGTGGCTCAGGGAAACAGGAGTCTCTTATTTTTTATGTTCCTTTTTCTTTTTTTTTTTCTTAGCCACACTTTGTAATGAACCAGAGCTACATCAAGGACACAGCAACCTCTACCACAAGCATTATTCCTGGGTGAAAACAACCTGGTCAGACAGGGTAACTTTGCTTTTCAGCACTTCATCAGCTTTTCTTTGCATCTAAATCTTCTCCATTGAATCCAGCACTGCCATTATCCAACAAGGCTCCAAACAAGCAGCATTCCCGCACTTCTCCAGCACCAAAGGCCGAGCAAAAAAGCCGCTCTTACAAGTGTTAAATAATGCAAACTTCGCTGAGAAGTTTGGGGTGAATTCCTGGCTGCGGCCCAGCCCCTCTGGAGGCTGCTGGGGATGGGGAAAGGCAGAGCACGCCAAGGGTTAAAGGGTGATGTAAATGGAGAGAGACATTCTCAGTGCAAACAAAAGGATAGTCGTGCCCTGAGGATCAGTGGCTGAATATGGAGTAAGGCAGTTCTTGATTCTCTTCTGAAGGAAACATTTTAATTAGCTCAATCCAAAACAGATACAGCCCAGAGAAGGCACCACGAGCAGGAAATGGTTTTTAAGTCTCAGAGGACAGTGAGGAGACAACGGCGGTGCTGAGCAATTAAAAACAAAACAAAATACAAGGGAAGAAAAAAGGAGAGCGCCTTTAGGATTCGGGCTGAGAGGCTCAGGTTTCCTTCCCTGCTCCATCCTAGATAATTCAATTGGGGTCCTGCTGCAGTTCGTGCACAACAGAAAGGAGCTGTTAAACCTGGAGGGGGTGTGAGGGTCCCCAAGAACCAAGGCCAGCTCAGACCAGCGGACAGGAGCGGCCGTTGGCTCCCATCTCATCCCGGCTCATCCCTGGGCTCACTCCTGGCTGAGTGAGAGGCGATGCCTCCTCAAGCGGCCCCATGTTTTGGGTTTTTCTCTCACAGAAGATTTGAAAGCAGCTGCTGAAACCTGACTGGAGCGAGTAACTCCCAACCCAACCTTCCCACAGGTACAGGAGACGACATCGCACCCGCAGCCAGGGCTGGGGAGTGTCAGGTCCGGTGACATTGAGCACAATAAGTGTCAAAGCCATGAATAAGAGCCTTCCTGCCCTGTTTTTTAGGCTAATCACCCGCAAACGTCCTGTTTCCCCGGCATGCCGGCCGGGCATTCACTCCGATAAACCGGGCAAGAATGGCCCTTTGAAGCTCCACAAACCATGGACTTCAAAGTCCCACTTCTGTCTGCTCCTTTCCCACTGTTCTCCAATACATCATTTAGGATTAGGAAATGAAAGAGATTAAAGCGTTTCTCCTTCCCAGCGCTTCGGATCGTCAATGGAGCTTTGTTTACAGGCAGCTGCTCCGCTTCCCACCCTCTAATCCCAGCCTTTCCTTGCTCCTACCGCACCGGGAAGAAAACAGGCGAAGGTTACTGGAATCTGCGAGGAGCTCCGGGGAGGATGGAGCACTCATAGACACTCAGAGAGCTGAGCCAACCCCAAAATTGGTGTCTCGAACTATTTCCCATCCCTACACCTTTCTCTGGAGAAGCCAGATCCAGCATCACCTACTCCAGCTGGTCCAGCTTTCCATAAACCCACACTGCTGGCACTGGGAAAACAGAGGGAGCATTGCTGAGCAGCATCAGCTCCTGCCCTGGCAGCCTCCAACAGGGAAAAATCAGCCACCAGATTGCCCCAAACTGGAGGTTTGTCCTTAAAGCTGCTGCCAGTTCACACTCTCAGAGTTCTCTGTGAACAAAACCAAATTTTATTGAAAAAAGAAAGTAGGAGTAAGTGGAAATTCCATTGCAGGAACTGAGATGTTTAGTTTTTCAGGTAGAAAAGGTTTTTTTATGAAAAATATACAATAGTTTTGATTTTATCTATTCAAACAATTGTAGTTTAATCTTATTTTATCTATAGTCACCAGTCTGGAAGAACCCAAGTCCTACAGACTTAGAATTATCATCTCTGCAAAAATATGCCAAAAGCCCAAACATCTCCCTACACAAACCCCTTATTTGAGCCTTCTGCCTAATTGAAGTGGAACAAAGGAAGGAAATAAACCCCAAGAAGTTGCAGAGCTGAGTTTTTTGTAAAGCTGTGACCCTGGGCTCCATGGTGGAAGTAAGTTGCACATCCCACAGGCATTGTAGCAATGGGGTGAGGAGCAGGGAGCTGCAAACCCTGGAGCGAATGGAATTCTTGTCCGGAGAAGGCAGAAATAAAGTTCTTGCTGTGCCCCAGGAAAATCCCTATTTATTTCCAAGGCCAGGGGCTGAGACCCTATCAAAACACAAGGAGTGGTGCCATAACCTGGGACAAAACCCAGAGAAACCTCCCCAAACCCCACTGTCCTGCAGGTTTTGGCTTCTCTACCTATAAACCTTTGTTTCTCAAGATTTAAGAGATAACCTGAGTACACACCATGATAATCCAGCAAAGATCCTTCAGCTTTGGGAGGTTTTCCCATCAGGGAAAACTAGACCTCCCAAACCCAGAGTTCAGTTGTTTAAATGAACACACAGGGTGTCCTTCACATCCAGACTGATAAAGTTCCACTCATCTGACATCTCATATGACTAAAAGAAAATGTGGTGATGCCAAAAATGTCAGCCCCAAACTTCACACTGGTTTTCCTGACCTCAGTTTGCTGCACATGTGGAGAATGAGATCAGTGTGGAACAGGAAGAATGGGATAATGGAATGACGGACTGGTTTTAAATTTGGGGGTTTTTTTTCCCTGCAGTAATTCCTGTTCTAACAAACAGTTGCTCTGGATGGAGCTGCAGTCAGGCAGTTTGGAGGTGTCTTGGGGTGCTGGAAGAGGTAATACAGGAATTGTAAACAGGATACTCAGGCACCATAGGAAGTAACACCAAGTTTTCTTCTCTTTTCAGTCCATGGAGGATGGGATATTTCTACTATAAAAGAACAAAACCTGGAGCTACTCTGCTGAACCTCACTCTGAATTACAGGGTTTTGTGAGGGATGGCTGCTGGAGGTTTGCTGGTACCATACCTGCTAGGAAAGAAAATATTCTGAATTTTATCACACTAAACAGGGGGTTTATTCTGTTACATTCCTCCCCTCCTGGACTGGCCCCCAGTTTAAATATAGGATTTAAAGCTTTGCCCTGCCTGAAATATAAAAAAACCTCCTACTTTGTAATCTTGTATTTATTTAAAAAAAATATATTGCTTTACTTTTTCCCAGCAAGGCAACAGCAGTGGTGACCATGGTGTCCATGAAAAGCATCCCACTGCTTTAATCCATAGTGGAAAGGAAGGAAAGGGAATTTTACACTTGGAAAACTCAATCTGTGGACTCATCCTACAGAATTTAAAGCACATGGCTGGGTTTCAAAGCCACATGTCAGCTTGTTTAAACACCTCAGGGTTCCATAGGTAAACAAGCCAGGCTGTATTTTAATGCCCATAAGTTAACTAGACAATTGCTGGCAGGCAATTCCCAGAGATTAGACACTGGAAAAAATGAGATTTGACCTTGGGGCTGTCTGGAGTAGAGCAGGGAGAAAAGAGTCAGGTGATAGAGCATCTTTTTTCTTGTGTGAGGAGTATCTGGGTCAGGCTGCTGGCAATGAGCACTTGGTCAGGAGCAAAGGTGACAGTTCCAAAGGCACCTTTCAAACCTGAGTCTTACCAAAATCCAGGCCAGGTTGGAAAGTGAGGTTTCCATTGGGCTTCCAGGCTGTGTGAGGTTTCAAAGGATACCAAATCCCTCTGAGATCTCCCCAGCAGGACCCAGAGTGAATCCTGGACCAGGAGAGTGTGGCACACCTGGGGTTCACACACCCAGGGAGTCACATTCCAGCATAAAGACAAACTCTCCTGATGCAGATAACAGGGAGTGTCTTCACTGGGAGGGAGCTCCAAGCCAAGGATTTAATGCTTTAGGCTGAAGGTTAAGCCAAGATTCAGCTATTCCTGTTGGAGCTCATGTGAGCTTTCCAATCCAACTTAGCTCTTGTTTAAAGGCATTTGAACTTTCAGGCAAGACGTTTCCTTTTTTTCCTTCCCCTACAGATCCAAAGAAAGTGAGTTCAATCCCACATTTGAGATTTTACTCCTGTCCTTCTCATAAATTTAAATATTTGATATCTTTTTTTTAGCTTGTTTCCCAATAAAGCTCATTTAACCATGAATTTAGTAGGAAAAACACCTCCACAGGAGAGACCTCCAAGTTCCAATGCACCTTTTGGATGTCCAGAGGATGAAGTCATCTGGGAAGGGAGATCTGGGCATCTTCCTTTTCTGCTATTTTGCCTAGTGCAAAAGTGAGGTGCTGCCTGCTCCCAGGGTTACAGCACCAGTTTTTGGGAAGCCTGTGGTTCTCCAGGCATTCCCATGTGAGGAACTTGCCCCTTCCACCTGGCAAAGCCGTTGCTATCCCAGTTTTCCCAACACTTGCCATTTTACCAGCAAGGCTGACAGCTGACATGTGAGAACTCCCAGGAGGAAAACATATGGAAAACATCTGATTTTGATAATTTTGATCCCAAATTGTCTCAAATCCATGCTTTGTTTTCCATTTTATTTGTTTATATGTTGCTATTGTAACCTTTAACACAACTCAGTGACAGGTTTGGAGCTGAAACTCCTCTGTCAGGGTATCACTCTGCAAAGGATCCCACTCTTCACAAGGGTTTCACCTCCAAATTGCTCCCGGTTGTAGCTCCTAAATTTCTTAGATTACAAGGAGATTCCAAACTAGTTCATATTTGGTTGGCTGGAGTTTATAAGGAAAAGGTCTTTCCCTTCATGACCCAACTTTGCTCCACATTTCCAAGAAGTGCTGAGCTCATGATCGAACTCACAAACCTTCCTTGCTCCAATGAGGAGACTTTCCAAGGGATTATCCTCACAGGCATTTAAAATACTTAAAATAGGCAGGAGAGATGATCCAGGGAGCTCAGGAAGCATCTATGTCCAAGTAAAAACATTCTCACTTCAACTCCAAGTCTCCAAAGCTTGTTGAGTTGGGACAAAGTCTTACAAGTGTGTAGCCTATGAGATTTCCCAAATTTCACATTCCAAACCTCGACAAAGAGTAGGAATGAAAAGCAGCTGTTGGTACAGCTTAGAGAAATCTTTCTTGGGAAAGTTTTACACTTGCAAAAAATTCCTTTTGGAAGTAATACCATATTTGCAGACATTTTTAAGCAGGGGAAAAAAAAGCAAACATGGCTTTGGGAAGTGTTTTTGATAAACATTTCTGAGGTACAACAGTTTTCCACTTTGGAAAACATCTAAGGATGCCCCTATTTTCAGTTAGAAAAAAGGCAAAGCAGCTCTTCATTATCATAGATTTGGGGTTTTTCAAAAATACTTTTGCATCAAACAGAGGTTTAAAATCCATAGAACTTGCCTTTGTGCACGGTTTAAAGCAAAAATACAACTTTCAGCTTTTCTCCTCTTGTTACAGGTTTAGGGGAAAATTTCAGATGTTTCATTCTGTTAAATTTTTTTCCAAACATACTGGGCCGATTCCATCTCAAATTTTAAAGAAAAACCTTTCCAAGGGGAAAGTTGGAATTATCATAGAATGGCTTGGGTTGGAAGGGACCTAAAAGCCCCTCTTGTTCCAACCCCTGCCATGGACAGGGACACCTTCCATAGACCAGGTTGCTCAGAATAATCACTCTCCTTCAAACAGGAGGATGAGGGAGTGATGGAAGGAAAGGAAAGGCCAAATTCAGTAAATTCCATCTTCAACTGTGAAAAACCCCAATAATAGTGGAATTTGTAAAGACTCGCTTGAAAACTAATCCCTGTTCTTGTTTGCACATCCATTAATTTGGGAATTTCTCTTACACAGCCACTTTGGGGGACTGGTTCAAGACTGATGGCAGTTCTCTCTCTCTCCTTAAGGATGAAAGGATCCATGAAGGAGATGTGGTAGGCAGGAGTCTAGCCACCTCCTTGGAATGTGTTCCTTCGGGAAGGGACGAGCTCCCTGCCTTATTTTATGGATGTCACTGAAGTAGACTTTGAAGGCCTTTGGAAGCCCATCCCAGACTTGGCATGGGAAACCACAGCAACAACCATACCTGCCTGACAGATGATTCCTTCAAGTACAACCTGTACGGAGCCGTGTACAGTGTGGTCTTCATCCTTGGCTTGATCACAAACTGCGCCTCCCTCTTTGTTTTCCTCTTCCGGATGAAGATGCGGAGTGAGACAGCCATTTTTATGACCAACCTGGCAGTTTCAGACTTGCTTTTTGTGTTCACTTTGCCCTTTAAGATTTTTTACAACTTCAACCGGCACTGGCCCTTCGGGGACACCCTGTGCAAGATCTCGGGCACAGCGTTCCTCACCAACATCTATGGGAGCATGTTGTTCCTCACCTGCATCAGCGTGGATCGCTTCCTGGCCATCGTGTATCCCTTCCGCTCCCGCACCATTCGCACCAGGAGGAATTCTGCCATCGTCTGTGCCAGCGTTTGGATCCTGGTCCTCAGCGGCGGAATTTCAGCCTCGCTGTTCTCCACGACCAACGTGTCTAACACCAGCACAACCTGTTTTGAAGGGTTCTCCAAAAGGATCTGGAAAACCTACCTGTCCAAGATCACCATATTTATTGAGGTGGTGGGATTCATCATCCCTCTGCTGCTCAACCTCACCTGCTCCTCGCTGGTTCTCCGGACTTTACGGAAGCCGGCTACCCTGTCCCAGATTGGGACGAACAAGGAGAAAGTGCTGAAGATGATCATTGTGCACGTGGCCATTTTCGTCGTGTGCTTTGTTCCCTACAACTCCATCCTGTTCCTGTACGCGCTCGTGCGCTCCCAGGCCATTGCCAACTGCTCCCTGGAGAGGTTTGCCAGGACCATGTATCCCATCACGTTGTGCATCGCCACCCTCAACTGCTGCTTTGACCCCTTCATCTACTACTTCACTTCTGAGTCCTTCCAGAAGTCCTTCAACATCAAAACTCAGATCAAAATGGATTCTCTTTTCAAGACAGAGATGCCGCTCACAAAGACGGCGCTGCCGGTGCCACAGGATGAGATCAGTGACCAGGCCATCACCAACGGAGGAGATCCCACATCTGAATCTCATTTCTAGGGAGATGTTTACACAGGGAGTTATCCCCCATTAACTCTTGATTAACATCACGTGGCAAAGAACAGTTCCAGAAAATGGAAGTTCACACGTGGGGTTGAAGAAAAGCTGCTGGGGGACGACAGATCCTCACACTGGGATGGTCCCATCACATTCCACAGGTGAATATGAAGTATGAAAATCCCAATGGATCTCCCTTTGGAGATTATGGATAGGCTACAACACATGCATCAACTCAGGAGGAAACAGAACAGCATCTTTAACCAGAAGATGCCAACATTTGGCATTTTCCCCCCTCAGCAGTTGACATGGGACCAGTTGGGAAATAGAAAATTTCATTTTCTCAGAGATTCCTGACAATATTTCTGCCTTCTGGAGGTGCATCCTCATCCTCATATGTTAACTCAGTAACTTCACACAATATGTATGTTTGCTTACAAAGGCATAATAAAAGCTTGTGGCTTTTCCTTACTCCACTGCCAGAGTGTAGAGCCTGGTTATCCTAGAATTTATGGAGAGGTTTGAAGTGCAAATAATTGTTCAGCAATTAGACAAAAGAGTTGCTTGGTGCCAGAAAAGATTTTAAGAAAAAAAAGATAATTATTTCTACAGATTTGAAATACGAAATTTCATTTTTATCAGATTAAGCTGTCATTTAATTTATTAATTTTAATGCCACATCTGGGGAGGAGTAAAGAGCTCATTAATGATCTGTTGCACCTGGGCTTTTATATCCCAGGGGATTATGTGACTATTTCTGGGAAGGGATGGACTGTAAAGTCAGCTGGAGAAGGGCCTGAAACCCCAGAGTTCTTCCAAGGGCAAAGCTCCCATATGGGAGCTGAGGCAGCTGAAGGCACAGGAGTGCTAAACCCACTGAAATATGGACAAGTGGTGTCAGAACACCCGATTAAGGGATGATCTGTGATTGCTTAATGGGCTGTTAGGGCCTCAAAGTAACTCAAAAACCAATTCGCTGCACTCTTTTCTTAGCTGGTTACAGCAATATTGTCTTGTTTTCCAATTAATTTATTACCTTTCCTTTTATAGATCCCGGAAATATATGAAAATTAATTATTTGTATGTGTTGCATTTTACCCCCTGGTTCCTTTCTCCAGCTCCTGGCTCGTGTTTGAAGCTCTACAGCCCTTCCCAGGCTGGTTCATTTTTAAGTGTAAGACAGAAATGAGGAGAACAATTTCATTTTAAAAATGTATAAAGTTACAACTTGTTAGCTCAGCAATCTACATTACCATGGTAAAAGTACTTCTAGGACTATACTGCCAAAAAAAGAGACAAATTATTAATTGAACAGATATTTTCCACTCAACTCTATTTTAAGTCTCTCTGATGAAGCCTCATGGGATACGAGAGCAACACCTCAAATGTGATCATTTAAAGCAACAGAGGTTTAAATGTGAGAAGAATTCAGCTGTAAAATGTTAATGCTTCCAAGGGAATATTTCTTTAGCACTGCATTCACTTTGAATAAAGAAGTCAGTGGTTAACCAAGGTCGAGAGACCCCAAAAATTATTCTATTTCAGCCCTAAAATGTCACTTATTGGAGAAAAGCATATGATCAACTCATTATGCACAGAGAGCATGAGAGCAGCCAAAATATTCTATTTCAGCTCTGAGTTACAGCAATCTTTAGTGGAAACTTGCACACATGACTGGCCTAGGAGGCTGTTCTGAAGGTTAAACCCTCAGACAACTGCACTTTGGAACAGAAAAATGTGAAAACAGGGAGAGATCATTGGAAAAAGTTGGTGGAATGAGATCGATGTAGGACAAGGGAGAGGCACTGACAGGGAATTTGTCAGCAGCTGGGAAAGTTTTACCTCCAGCCCAAGGGATGAGCTTAGCTTTAGGAAGGAGCAATATTTGCCATTTAACCAGAGGCAGTGTCAGGCAGTGCTCTGTCCCTTCTCCTGCCTGTGTTCCTTTTCTGCTGGACCCAAACTTCACAGGGAATTTAAAAATCCATGTTTCCTTTGGCTGATCAGCCCATCTCAAGCCTTGCCATGAAATGTGTGTATTTCAGAGAAGTTGTTCCTGTAACTTCAGATCAAAAGACAAAGTGAGGGATTTGCCAGGCTTCCCTACAGGCAGAGTTCTCCCCATGGGGCAAATCCTTCATCCCATGGCAGAGAGGAGGGTTGGGGAACCATCAACAGCTCTGACACACACCAAACTCTGTGAGAAATGGGGTACCCCATCCCAAAACCCTGCCAGGAACTGGACTTAATGAGTGTGTTGGTTTAGGATAAATTAGGGGAGAACCTCTAAAAGGGAGTCCCCTAAACAAACCTCCACCACCCCTCCCCCCCAGCCCTGGGTTTGGGAAGGAAATTCTTTGGAGGAGAAAAGTGGAAAAAACTGGTTTTATTGACAATGCAAAAGACACTCCCCACCACAAGGAAAAGGAAAAGCTCGTTACTGTGAGGGGGGGGGCGCAAAGCTTCTTCCACAGGCACCGGAGATTCTCAGACTTCTCAGGTCAGGTCAGGTCAGGTCCAGAGCCGGTCCAAATCTTCGGGGGGGGGGAAGAGAAAAGGAAGGGAAAAGAGGAAAGAAAAAAAACGGACACAGCAAAAAAACAGGCAGCAGAGAGAAAAAGCGGCAAAGCAGCAGCAAAGCGAAGCAGCAGCAGCAGCAGCCAGAGCAGCAGCCAGAGCAGCAGCAGCAGAGCAGCCAAGCTCCCCCCAGCCAGCGAAGCAGCAGCTGCTAGACATAACAGTCCACAATATGGGATATGAGGCACTGTCAACCCAGAACAATGAGACACAAGCTGCATTTTTAGGGATGAGAGAGGGAAGGAAAAAGGGCAGGAAGAATTCACTAACAAGCTTCATTTCTGGGGTGGGAGAGAGAAGGGAAGAGACTGAGAAGGATTCACT
This sequence comes from Phylloscopus collybita, assembly GCA_027886175.1. Taxonomy (NCBI): domain Eukaryota; kingdom Metazoa; phylum Chordata; class Aves; order Passeriformes; family Phylloscopidae; genus Phylloscopus; species Phylloscopus collybita. The sequence goes on from JAJNNQ010000051.1 coordinate 4,906,334, forward strand.
AAAAAACTGAGGGTGCATTTAGAACCACAGAATATCCCAAGCTGGAAGTGACCCGCAAGGATCATGGAAGTCCAACTCCTGGCCCTGCACAGGACAGCCCCAAGAATCCCACTCTGTGCCTACAAACACATCTTCCTATTTGCAAGAAAAATATTTGGAACATAAGAAAATGTTCTTCTCTGAGGTAAACCCCTGAATAATTCAGATTTACAGAGATGAGAAACTTGTTTACACTCAGCTTGTTCTCAGTGGGCAACATCCAACTGCCAGCTTGGAAATCTTATTTTAAAGCTGCTGCTTTACACTTGCAAAGCAAAAAGCGATTTCAGAGTTTGTGGGGTTTGGGAGCTTTGTGGGACAGGGCTGTTCTCATGTCTGGTGGCTGCAGAATCTCTCATTTCCAGAGTCCTGAGACACCTTCTGCTCTGGATGTGCTCCACAGACCTTCCTCTGGTTAAATCCAAGGGAAGAAAGAAAAACCCAGGCTAGAAAACACTGTCTGGGCTTCTGAAGGAAATGGTAAAAGAGAGGAGGGAAAGAACTGCCTGGGACTGGACAAGCTCCAGGCTCCACATCCATGGCCTGCCTGTAATCCCAGCATAATGGGTGTCTTTTTGGGAGCCAAACCAGTGCCAGTGCTTACAAATTTCTGTTTGCAGTTTTATGGGGCAAGAGCTGTGGTGGATATTCTCACAAAATGTAATCCTATCATCCTGTGCCAAAATGCCAACTGAAAAGATCCGTTATTTTGTAATTTAAGACCTCATAAATTATATGGAGATCACATGATGACTGACACATCTGCTGAAACAGGTCTTGACTAATCTGTTTTTTTCTAGGTCAGGTACACTGAGTACACACTCCATGGTTTGTGCATAAATAACCAATTTTGCATTCAGAGAAAAGTAATTTTTCAGATGTCAGCAAAGCCAAGCTGGGAGGAGAGGGTGGCAGAAAAGTGGATTCCCAGTTTTTCTGGCTGAGGGGCAGCTGAGTGTTCCTCCCCCCAACAAAGGGCTGCTGTCAGCAAAGACAATGCCACCACTTGAGGTTAAAAAAAAAATCAAATTAATTAAAAGTCACTGCCTTTAGCTGAGGCTGAGACAGGACCCAGAAATCCTAAACAAACATTAATCATGGATTTCCTTGCTCCCAGCCAGCTCCCTGTTCCCATTCCCCAGTCCTCTCACAACATTCATTCACCAGCTTTGCAACCCATTGCCCATCTGGAAAAGCTGCAGCTCCAAAAGGCTCCTGAACCCTCTGCCCAGCCCAAATCCACCCTGGGGTGCCCACACCTGGTGAAATTCTGTGCCAATCTAAGCTGTCACGACAGGGAGAAGCAGGGTTTTGTTCTACAGTCCCAGAGAAGCTCCTCTTGGTGCCACCACAGGCCCTACAACAGGTGAAAGGTGCCAAGTCTTATGTAAATCTTGGGTAAATCTCCAACAGCTTTGCGCAATTGGTGCAAACTACCCAGAGTCACACCTACAAACCACAAGGGCAAAGAGGCAGCACAAGTAATGTATAAAAGTCATGGATTAGCTCTTGGATGAGCCAGAGGGATGGAAAGTTCCTGTGCTGCACATACACACAAGCCAGTCAGGCTCTGCTCCTCCTATTGCTGCTCCCTGCATCCATCCAGGCTTGAAATCACTCTAAAACTAACCCTGGGAAGTTTTTTGGCGGTTCTCCCTGAAATTCTGTGTGGATGAGGGAGGGAGGCTCTGCTCCCAACCCAGCAAAAACACACAGATGACCCAGAAGGAATTTCCCTGTGCCAGAGATACAGCACCTCTGATAACCTTCTCAAAAGCTGTGTCCCTACAGAGCTCCCCCATGACATTCCATTCCCTTCCCAGTGGGAAGGTTTGCTGTCCACAGGCAGGAAATTGTCCTGTGAAAAGTGTCCTTTGGTGTGACCTGCTGGCCACAGGGAGCCCTCAGCATGGGGTAACCCCAAAGCTTTGCTGTGTCCAAAGAGCTCTTGGGGCAGGATTTGGAGACAGGAACAAAGCAGTCCTCACTTCACTAAGCAGGTTTTGGTGCTCAGCATTAATTAAAGAGGCAAAGTTGTTCTGCATGGATTAGCAGCCCAAGCCTTGTTTCCCCTGTAATTCCAGGAAAGCTGTAATTTTTATTTCTGAATGCTGACCCCAGAACCCAGGCTGGGTCTGAGCTGTGTACACGCCCTCTGACACTCCAAGTACCGCAAATCACCCCTAGAATCATGGAATTAAGGTTGGAAAGACCTCTGAGATCATCAAGTCTAACCATCAACCCAGCCCCACCATGTTTACCACAAACCTATGTCCCCAAGTGCCACATCCACACAATTTCTGAACACTTCCAGGGATGGGCATTCCACCACTTTGCTGTTTCAGTGCTTGACAACCCTTTCTGTGAAAGTATTTTTCCTGATATCTAATCTAAACCTCCCCTGGCACAACTTGAGGCCATTCCCTCTCATCCTGATGTGATATTTGTACATAACTCCTGTATCTCCCTGAAATTCTGTGCCATGGAGATGCCACTTGGAGAAAATTAGGTTTGTGGGAGGTTCAAGCAAGTGAGGAAGTGTCGCTATTACATTAGGGACAGTGGGAATAACAACACGAGACTCTCCAGCTTGTTAGCAAAGTGAGAGCAAACTTTACTCTTCTAAATCCTCTTTTATAGACAGTTCTGAAAAGGTAAAGTTCCATTGGTTAACAAACTAATACAAGACCATCATTGGACAATTAGAAACTACCCCCCTTGACCATTTTCTTGCAAGTAAACAACAGGAGACAAACAACACCTGCAAGGATTGTTTCTCTTCTCCGAGGACTGTTTGAATTCCTCCTCATAACGTCTCAGGTCACTTTCTCAGGCCTATGTGAGAAAGTTATGTGACAGTTTCACACAGACACTGTGCTGCTGTCTGATTTCTCACATTCAGCATCCACAAGGAAGATCTACCCAAAACATCTTTGCTTCCCACAAGAGTGGTCAAAGCTCCTTTTCTCTGGGTACAGATTCCAACCATGGTAATATTCTCCCTTCCCTGTTTGTTCTGTTGAGATCTGGGTATGTTTAAAGTTTTTTTTTCTGCCCAATGTGGAATCCCTGGAAGTATCCAAGGCCAGGTTGGATGGGGCTTGGAGCAACCTGGGATAGTGGGAGGTGTCCCTGCCCATGGTCTTTAAAGCCATTTCCAAACCAAACCATTCCATGATTTAAGACAGTGATTTAAAGCTCTATAAAATGTGCACATTTCACAGCAAAACATGGAGCTGTTCCTGTTTTCTTCCTCTGGAAAACATCACTTCACTTAAAACTAACATTTAACACTGCTGGCTGTTCTTGATTTTAATTCTTAAATTTAATTTCCATGCTGTCTTGGTTTGGAAAGACAGGTATCTGCCAGGGAAAGCTGGAGTTTCCCTTAGAATGGAGAATGTAAACCCCTCAACCCCGCCAAATTATAATTTTGCAATTAAGGGCTTTCAGGCAAAGGTTTGGGAATAGGAACAACAGTTCTTTACTAGGAATATTAATAATACAAATGTAGTAGAAAAACAAAACTGTCGCTGTGGGACACAAAGGAGGAGACGCGGAGTCGTCAGAAGGCTGCTGTGGACTCCTGAGAAGGAGCCGTCAGGTTTATTTTCCAAACCTCTTTTATACCTTTTACAAATGTGCCCACCTTAGAGGTGGGACCCCTGGAACCATTGGTCACCCACAGAGACCACCACGCGAAGTCCCTCCTCTGGGAAAGCATGTGGAAAACACGATAGTTTACAGAGAGTGACCTTGTTTACCAGTTTCGGTCCCTGGGAACAGAATTTCCTAAAACCAAAACATGGCAGGCATGAATCGTGGCAACATCTCACCCTTTCTGTTTATTTAAAAAGAAAAGGAAAAAGGAAAATGCAGATTTTTGTGTCTGCTTGTGGAGAGGTCTTTCGAGTGATCACTCGCAGGTTTCTCCACTTGTCGGCTTTCATTCTGGTCACTGTTTCCAGATTGCCTGTTAGGCCAATTTGCAGGGACTTTCCCTGCTTTCCCCCCGTGGTTGTTTTTTTTTTTTTTTTGTGGGTTTTTTTTTTTTTTTGAAAACATGTTTTCTGCCACATGGGCAGAATTCGTGACCAGCTCGCCGATTCTCCTGTCGAGTGAGATGCTGTGCTGTGCCATTCAACGCAATGGCCCTCATAACAATCCATCCCGATTCTCCCCCCCAAAACCCCGCCAGGACATCCCGCCCCCAGACGTTAATGAGTTTCAGTGGCATGTGGTCAAACCACAGACAAGAGTCCCTCTGAGTCCGTAAATCACGGGTCACTGGCTCTCGAAGCAGTGCTTCGTTCCCTCCACGCATCAGGCCTTGAAGATGGGTCTCTGGAGGGATGGCATCGGGGGGGTGCAGGATACACAACTCGGGACGTTCGCCAGGCAGGACCGCTGTGCAGTGACTTGCGGTGCTCGGTAAATTCGAAGCAGTCGTCTCACCGCCACCGGTTCTCAGTCCTGAAAACAGAGGGCTGTGAAGGCACATGTTGCACGGTTGGAGTTTCCCTTGGGGAAAGTGACGGGGAAGGGGGGGGGGGGGGGTGGTGAGACCATCGCATACATGTTTCCCGTGAATCTGCATCACAGGACTGTATGCGGCTGCAGGTGTCAGCATTGCAGGCTCGTTACGGAAGCCCGCGTCTGCATCGGGACCTGGGGAAAGCTTGGGGTTTGCACACGTCTCCGCTTCCCGTTCCCCGAACCCGAGAACAGCTGACCAGTGAAAGCAAGCCTAGCTGTACAGACACCTGCCATATGATTTGGTCTCAAGCACCAAGCACAGAAAAACAAGGGAGCATTTGCTTTTCTCTTTCGCTTTCCCTGTCTTGTTTCAGCCTGTGCTCTCCCCCACTTTTGTTGTCCCCTGTTCTGGGGTTTCCCAGGTAATTGCACGGTGGAGACAGAGTCTCTATGATCCAGCTCTGCGAATACCACAGAAGCAGAGAGAGAGAACTGTGTCGCATTTTGGACACCTGCTATTCCGGCTCTTCTAATGCCAGCAGGGCCAAAAGAACCCTCCGGGGGTCCCAAAAAGCGTTTCTCGACACCCCATTGTCCCGTTCCCAAAGCCATATTTTTCACTTCGTTCCAGGAAAATCCCAGCTTCCTGGAGCGCATGGTGATTCGGCATGGGGGCAGCGTTCCACGCTGCACTGGGGGTGGGGCCGGCCTTGGGGGGTGCAGAACCGATAGTGGTCCAGCTCCCCCCCAGGTCGGGGCCACGGGAACAGACGCAGGTGGAGCCGCAGCTTGCGCGGTCTTGACAGCGTTGTCAGGCAACACAAAAGCCGCGGGGGGGGGGGGGGGTGCGTGGTGAAGCAACGGCCTGAAAGAAATAGCCCCAGGTTATGCACTCCCGAGTTGTACTGTTATACTGTTTTGCTGTAAAATTAAAGTTGCACTGTTACTTGCTTGTTTCAAACCGTTCATGTTGAATCTGTACGCTGAATTTCTGTTCGTTATGTCCAAGTTCTGTACCCTTTCTCCCTAAATCCTCGGCTCTCCCCTCTCCCGACGAAACCGCGCACGCCGCCGCCGCCTTGTCGTCCCCCCCTGCCACTTCCTGTTGCCCCCTGCTGCTTCCTGCTGCTCCCTGCCGCCTGCCCGTCGAGCTGTGGGCTCCGCCCAATATGGAGATCACCTCCCATGGTGCCTGGCTGCAGCCGAGAGTCCAGTTGGAGCTAGAAAAACCCCTGAGACAGCGAGCCGACACAGAAACTGGACCTAAGAAGGACGGGACTGTGCGAGGCACATGTCTAGCTACCTGCAGGCGGCAGGCATTCTTTTGTTACTTTGTCGCCATGGCCTGAAAAGAACTAGAGAAAGGTAACGCCCCTGGACCACACGAGCCAACGCGATTCTATTGGAACCCCCGTGAGGACGGAATCCCGACTCTGCAGCAGCAGCAGCAGCAGCAGCAGATTCGACTGCACCTCCTCCTCCGTGGTGTCTACTGGGAGCAGCGGCGGCGTGCGCAGCCCCTCGGGCCCCCTACCCAGAGCTGATTTCCAATAAAGGCCTTTTTAAAGGAGCTGGTCTCCTGGCCAATTTATAACACATCGAGTAAGCCCGCCGCCGCTTCCTGTTGTCTCCCTGGTGCCAGGCTGCGGCCGGAGGTCCAGTTGGAGCTAGAAAAGCCCCTGGGACAGCGAGCCGACACAGAAACTGGACCTAAGAAGGACAAAGCTGTGCGAGGCACACGTCTAGCTACCTGCAGGTAGCAGGTTTTTTTTGTTACTTTCTCGCCATGACCTGAAAGAAACTGGAGAGAGGTGACCCCCCTGGACCACACGAGCCAAGTGATTCTTTGGTAACACCCACGAGGAGGAAATCCCGACTCTGCAGCAGCAGCAGCAGCAGCAGATTCGATTGCACCTCCTCCTCCGTGGTGTCTACTGGGAGCAGCGGCGGCGTGCGCAGCCCCTCGAGCCCCCTACCCAGAGCTGATTTCTAATAAAGGCCTTTTCAAAGGAGCTGGTCTCCTGGCCCATTTATAACATGGCCGGCGGGACCGCCGCCTTGCTGCTGGCTCCTGCCTCCAGAAGAAACCGTCGGGGCTTTCTTTGCGAGTACATCAGTGAGGGAGGGGGCGGCCATTTTCGGTCCGCCGCAGCGGCAGCGTGTGCCACCTCCCCGCACGCGCGGGTGGCTTTTCTGGCCGGCCAGGCGCGGCGGGCACCGTGGGGCGAGAGGGGGATCGGGGCACCCCCCCTCCTCTCTCGCGGCGGCTCTGCAGCAGGGCCGCTCCGGTCGGCTGTTTTGCCGGCTGCACCGGCGCGCCGGGCACTGTGGGGCGGGAGGGAGATCGGAGCGCCCTCCCCCTGCTCCCATGGCGGCTCCGCGGCGGGGGGGCCACTTGGTTTCCAGCGTCCGGAGAACACATGTTCACCTTTTCTGCCCGAAAAGAAAACTGCGGGTGTTCTCCGCAATTCAGGCATCTGAACGCAATTGTTTTGCCCGAAGTGACGCGTGCTGGCCGCGTGGTCACTCTCATTCACTGTGTTTCCATGACGAAAACATGGGGGATGGGCAACTCCCCTCCCCTCTTTCTCTTTCCGGGCTTCGCCGAGCCCGGTCTATGCCGGGCGGGCTCCCGAGGCGGTGCCGAGGTCCCAAGCCCCACCAACTCCCGCCCATGATCACCCACAGTCAGACGCGGCGGCTTTTCGGGCTTTTGGGGCGGGGAAGCGCAGCATCCGAAGCGCGCGGCGCGGGGGGTAGTTGCGATTTCGAACCCCATCCACCCCCGCCCATGGCTGCCCGTGCCGGGGAGCGGGCTCGCAAGTCCGGGCGGTGAGTCCGAGGTGTGCGTGGTCCACGGGGCGGAGCGCGGCAGCGTTCTGCAACCCCTAGGCTCCCCCCCCTCCCCCCGTGCGGTCGTCGTATGCGGGGAGCCCGGGAGAGACTGCACCCGCGCCGCGGAGCGAGGCGGGGTTTCGGGACTCCCCGAGGGAATCAGGGAGGAGCGCTTTTGCGGTGCAGGACAGGGCGGGCTTTCGGGACGCTCGGTTTCCCGGGGCGGCCGCTGGTTGCCTGCGCCTGCGCGAGAGGGATCCGCGGTATTTGCAGTGGGGGGCTTTTGGGGCGGGGAAGCGTAGCGCGGTGTCCGCAGGGCGGGGCGTGATGGCGTCTTGGGACTCCCGACCTCCTCCCCCTCCCCGCACGTGGCCGCTTGTGGGGGGGAACACGGAGGGATCGGGGAAGGGCGCTTTTGCGGCGCGGGAGGGGACGGGGTTTCGTAATGCCCCGTTTCCCCAGACTGCCGCTGGCCGCCTGCGCCTGCGCCAGAGGGATCCGCAGAAATTGCGGTGGGGGGCACTTTCGCGACGGGACAGGGGGTCAATCCGACACCTCCGGTCCCTCCCCCTTCCTGTTTCTCGCCTCTACCCGTGCACTGGGAGCTCCCCCCTCCCCCCAAAGGATCAGATTCACGGGGAGAAGGGAAAGACAGACCCGGCACTTCCGGAGCAGGCTTCGGGGAAACCTCCGATCCGCTGCCGTCTGCGGTCCTGAATTGTCCATCTTCTGTCTCAGATTCGGCTGGACTCAGGATTAAACTAGAAAAAGAACTTTCTCCTGAATTTTCGAAGACTGTCATAAATTTTTCCCAAATTATAAATAACTTGGCTAAGTTTGCCTGCCCCGAATTCAGCCTATCATGCAAACAAATTCCCAAAAGAGACCACAATGGCTTAGACAGCACTCTATCGGCGCTTGAGAATATTCCATGTAATTTTCCCCAAATATATAATTCTGCCAAACGTTCAGTGGGGATATCACCTTTCCACCGCTCAAGAAGCTTTCCCCACATCTCCAACACTGAAGTGTCTTCAGGGTTTAGCAAAGGGGTCATTTTTCCAAATTTCCTCTCGGTTTTACCTTGTTCCGTGGCTGCCATCACGTCGGCATTACCAGATGTCGCTGTGGGACACAATGAAGGGACTCGGACTCGTGATTTCAGAAGGCTGCTGGACTCCTGAGGAGGAGCTGTCAGGTTTATTTTCCAAACCTCTTTTATACCTTTTACAAATGTGCCCACCTTACAGGTGGGACCCCTGGAACCATTGGTCACTCACAGAGACCACCACGTGAAGTCCCTCCTCTGGGAAAGCACATGGAAAACACGATAGTTTACAGAGAGTGACCTTGTTTACCAGTTTCAGTCCCTGGGAACAGAATTTCCTAAAACCAAAACATGGCAGGCACGAATCGTGGCAACACAAAACCACCCAACCAAGCCAGCAAACAAACAAACATCAATTTTGGAAAACCCTGACAGAGTCAGAGATACAACCTGACACCCTGTTGGTCAGGGTGTTGGAAGCAGTCCAAAAGTAAGTCCTCCTGGAGTGGCAGATGTGGTTCTGGTGAAGTAGAGATGATCCTGTAGCAAAAGGGTCCAGGGGTGGTGAGAAGGGATCTGGTGATGGTGAGATGATGTCCAGTCTTCCTCCCAGAAAATCGGGTGAAGCAAGATGTTTTCGTGTTCCTGTGTCTCAGTTTTATCCAGGCAGGAACGCCTGCCCCCCCCCCCCCCCCCCCCCCACTGCCAGGGGGGATGTGATGCATCTCAATAGGATGATGGAATGCGGATGCACCACTCTGGGGAGGGTATAGTCCGGGGAGGTGTTAATGGCCCATTATCAGAAGGCATCTGACCCTCCTCCCCATTGAGTTACAAGAGAGAAAGAAAAAAAACCCCACATCTCCCCAACTGCTTTCAACAGATGAAAATAGAATACACACCCCTGGCTCCACAACCCAAGACACATGCAAAACACCAGGACATTCGCACCCCTAAACCACTGTGACAAGCAAGGAGTGGGGTGGTTTCTTCTTGGGATCACCTGGCATATATTTTCCAAGAAAACTGTCCAGTTCCTAAGAAACCCCTGGGCTGGCTTTTCCCTGCCTGAGAGATTTGAGCAATGTAAATATTGTATAGAAGTGACCAACGCCCATGTTTTGCACTGTTTTCTCTTTTCTGTATCTCTGTGAATGTGTGTGGATAATGAAAAAGGAAAGTTATTTCTGGAAAAACAGAACATGTGAGTGTGCTCATTTACCCTGACTTACATAAATATACAGTGTTGGCTGGAATAATATTTAATTTTCACTTTCTCTGTAGCCCTCTCAAATCCTGAATACATCCAGCACGCACTAAGATTTTCCTGGAAACCCTCAGCATGGAAACCAGCCATTCCTTTTTCTTGGTTTGTACAAATCCCCCCATTTCTTCCATCATTAACCCAAATCACCTCTGCAGTCATGGAATACTTTCTTGGAACTAATTCCCTAGATCACTTCTAGGACCATAACATACAGAAAAAAACAAAGCAGTTGCACTGAACCTATTTTAATATATATTTCCCCAAGTTTCTTTCTTTTCTGCACAGGATGACACATTGCTAGCAGAATAAAATTAACCTTAAAAATATCTTTTGACCACTGGAAGGGCTGTGCTGTTTCCAAAGGTGGCCTCACGTGTTATCCCTGGAACCGCCATGGAATAAAAGCCCTCTCAGCACCAGGGAGGGTTGAAATCTTGCTCAGGGTGTCTAAGAACCTCATGATAAACACTGAATTAGCAGCTGATCCCCCAGGGGAGGTGCTATTTTATGTGCTAAATCAATAATAGCTGCATTAGGGAGCTGAGGAAAGTGCTGTGAAAGAGGTGTCTCAGATCTCCTGCTGCACAGGTAAAGAGTCTTGGGAAATAATTTACAGATTTTACATAGGTCACACAAAGAAAAATATTAACCTGTTTGAATAGTGGCATGGTGGCATTATTAACATTATAAATTCTGGCTGCTCTGTAACTGCCCATTACACACTGAAAGCCTGGACTAAAAAAACCCCTCCAAAATAAGGTCTGGTATAAACCCAGGCCATAATCCAGCAAGGCCAGGTGTTGATTGTAAAGCTCCAGGGAATATTTTGTTATTTATAACATGATCAGCACCACTCAGAGCTCGAGGTCACAGTGGAGCTGAGATTTGCTCACACAACTGCAGAGCCATCAGAATCCAAATTTCCAGCCCATGGACAAAAAGTCCTCTTAAAACTAGGATTAAGCTGGGCCTGGAACTACCTGACTGTAGCCCTAGTTCGTGCCTGACATGTTTTGGTTTTCTGAAACTCTTTTCCCAGAGAGTTTTCTGTCAACAACAGACATGTTTTTCTAACTGTAACCTTTGTTTACATTCCTTTCCATAGGAGGGATTTCTTCTTAATGTCCCTCTGATTTGACCAATGTAATTGAAGAAGTTTGTCTTTCTTTCACCAATTGAGTTGTTCTCTGTAGAATAGTATAAAAGGAAAGAAATTGCCAGAAATAAACAGAGTCATTGTCAGCCTTCTGAAGCCGGAGTCTGTGTCATTGTGGTCTTTAACAGTGCCACCTGACAGGCTCAGGAAGGGATTTGAGACCTTGCTTAATTTTCAGGTTTGGGCAGGAAAAAGGTTCAGATTTATTAAAGGACAAATTTCAGTCCTAAGTCCAACAATCACATCCTGGAATACTTGGAGGAGGAATTTTCTCTTTCTGGCTTAGGGATGCTGTTCCCCCCCCAGCACAGGAACAGCTGGAGGCCACAGAAGGCCCAAAGGATCCCACTGAAATTCCTGCACTCACCTCCAGATTTCATTTGAAAAGCTTCTTCCCTCAGGGTTACTCAGGAGAATAAGCTGGCATTTTCCAACCCCATTCCCACTTGTGAGAGATGACATGGATGATAGAACCATCCTGATCCAAGGGAAAGGAGAATATTGGGGAAATTTGTCATAGTTTAGGCATAAAAGTGACTTTCTGGCAGTTCAGATTTCTGTCTTTTCCCATCTATTACCTCATCATTCCAAACTGGCAGAGCAGTGAGGGATCACAGGTAGGATTGAGGATGGGGAGATACCTGTAAAACACTGTCCTGCCACAGCCACTCCTTCCCAAATATTTATCCTACAATTCCCCCTTTAAACACAACTCCTTCATTGATACTTTCTAAATCCAGAGCTCACAGGACATTTGTCCCTCTCTTTTTTGAGGGGGGCAGGACAATTACATTGATTTGGGAGGCTGTCTCCTTTTCTCCTCCCCACATCCCCCTGTGGCTCCCCCATTGCCTTAAGCTGTACAACACCTGCTTGGGAGGGCACATTGTCCCCCAGATCTCTGTAAAATAAATTAAAATTAAATAGAACTCTAATTTCCACCACCTCCTCCAAAATGAGGCTTATTTTTATCCTGGATCTTTTAACCAGGTTCCTGGGAACAGCTTTATCCCATCCATCCCTGTGCTGGCACAGAGGTGTCCATGGAGGGAGGACAAAGGGAACTTCTAAGCCAACTCTGCAGCCTCACAGAGCCCCTCTCCAGAACAAACAGCAGGAGGGTGGTGAAGGTGGACTTTTATTTCCATGTGAAGTCTTAAATACAACTCCTGAACATTGGAACTCCCTGGCTGACACCACCAGCCCTTCAGAGCCACCTCATCCTTAAAAGCCTGTGGTTTAAATCAGAATTAAAGGGTGATTTCCCACATGATTTCACCTCTTACTCCCTAATTTTTATTTCATTAGCTGAACCTGTTTGAGTTTGCACTCCAGCTCTCACAACAGCAGAGTTCTTTCTGCTAATAGAGCACCCTGCTCTTGGGAAAGAAATGAAAAATACTCCTAAAAACATCATTCAGTTTATTGGGAGCCAGCAGCTGAGGAGGGACAGTTATCTCTGGATTCCTGTTAGACAAAGCAGAGCAGATTGTGGGGATCAGTCACAAGGCAAAGAGGGAAAAAATAATCAGGATAACCCCTGTCCAGCAGTGAGAATAAGTGCCTGAATTCCTGAGAAGTCCTTGAGCCAGACTGGGACTGATGTTAAAACTGCAGAGCATTTTGGGTATTTAGGGATTTTAAATCACATATGCATTTGTCTGTTACCAAAACTTCACCAGAAATGCCATATGGTTTTCCCATCCCTATGGATGATGGCCTGGAAGCATATGCTTGTTGTAGTCCAGCCTGTCTCCGACTGCATGCAGTGCTGGAAGAGCCAAAAGGGCAGAAAGGGAAGCAGGATGGAGTCCAAGATAACTCCATGTGCATCTCCAGGACCTAATTCATGGAATTCTAGAAGGAGTAGCTTGTCCTATAAAGGAGGGTGAGGATTTGGGGCCATGGTTTATGGTCGTTCTCTTGGCAGTGCTGGGTCAACGGTTGGACTTGATCTCAGATGTCTTTTCAAACCTAAACAATTCCATGATTTGGAAGGAGGAAGGCTGAGGGAGAGGAGGGAGGCTGTGTGTCAGAATTAGATCATAAATTTCCCCAAATAACTCATGGACCTGAATCTTCCACAGGGGTCACCTCCCCTTGCCAAGCTGGCCAGGTGCCTGGCAGCTCACACCTGAACCTGATCCTGCCTCAGCAGAGCTCCAGGTTTAATAAATCCAGGGATTTCTAGCCAGGTGTCATGATCCGCTAACACAAGTGGGGGTCATGATGGTTCGAGTGATCTCAGAGCACAAAAGACACAGCAGGGGACAGCAACAATTTACTCTCAACAGCAGTACACTTTATTAAGTGCACACAACACAATATGCAATAGAGGGAGAGGAAGACAGAGAAAAAAAGGAAAAAAAAGAAAAGAGGGGATTGGGATTATGTAGCTACCAACAGAGAAAATGGAGTCCTCATGGTGCACGCTGACCAACAGACGCATCTTCTTCCGTGGGGAGATCTCAAAATGGGTCTCTGTCCTTTGGGGTTTTATAGTACTTTTCAAAGTGGGGAGCAACTGGCCAAAAAGATGGGGTATTGTGGTGAGAAGCAGGTGCAACCATTAGTTCAACCCAGGCCGGTCCAGGCTTGCTTGTTGGTTCAGGCTTGCCCAACTGGAACCTGGTCCATTATTCTTACACTGGTAGCTGCATACCAGTCTTGGTCCAGTGAGTACACCTGCAGACAGAACTTGGCAAACATCCCACCCTGGCCAGGCTAGAAAGCCCCCCCCCTCCCCCCCCCTCCCCCCCCCATTCCTCCAAGGGTCTCGGTCTCAGTCTCAGGCCTTGGGGTTTCAGTGTCTGTCCTTGGCGACGGTCATGAGGCAGATGAGTGATCTTCTGACCATCTCTTACACCAAGGAACAGGGTTGAGCTCACACAGCCCTGTTGTTTCCATTCAGGGCTTGGCTCACACCTGGCCAGCCTCAAGCAGAGCAGCCCCAGCATCTGCAGGAGCACCCAGCCCCAAAACCTCAGGTGCTTTTCAAACACTGCAATGGGGTTTTGATTACAAACAGGACTTTTTTTTTAATCAGAAAAAGCTGGGAACTTGTTCTGCAAACAAGTTTTATTGTCTTAAACTGGAGGTTTTATCATCAACATCTGAGACTGAAGGAGGAAAAAAAATCCCAGCCTGTTGTCAAAGCCATTCCCTCTCTCCTGTCAGTCACAGGTTTGACCCAGCCTGGTGGGACAGGAACCATCTGACAACAATGGGAGGCTGGCACTTTGCATCCCGGAGTTCAACGAGTGCATGGGCCCAAAAAATAAACCCTGCTAAGCTGCTGAAGCTGTATTTTCCTACCAAATTTTCTGCTGAGCCAATCCAACCATCATTTGACCACATGGATAGACCTCCTTGGTTATAGGCAGGGAGATTTAATTAGGAAGGCAGGAAGCAGGGAATTCCTGTTTGGGTTTTTTTTTTTTGGAGGGGGGAGTAGGAGGGAAGAACAAATGAGACATAAAGAATTATGAGCAATGGACATGTTTCCCTGGCATTGGAGTTGCTGCAGAGTAAAGGATGCTGTGAAACATCTCCTTCCTTCCCTTGATCCAGCACGGTTTGAATGAAGAAACATCGGCAGAAACTCCCCAACAGACAAGCCCTAATTGGGGAAAGATAAATATGAGTATCTGGGATGTGTATGGAGGTGTAGGATGCCAAGAAGCTTTGTGGGAATTGGGTGCCAAGTCACTTGAGCTGCAGATTAAAATTGGAAGGGATTCCATGGAGACTGGCCCCAGATAAATGAGCTGCAGGACAGACAGCTATGGGAATTCTCACAGAAAAGGACACACTGAAGTACCACAGCTCAAAAAGGGCATCTTGGTACAAGGGGAACGCTACGAGTGGATCTAAATTGCAGAGAGATGGAAAAAATCCTGATTAGCCAGAGAAACCTGTGGTATGTGGAGTGGACCAGAGCTGGAATTACCCTTGAGTTCAGGATCTCATCTCACATGTGGGAGCTCTCAGAAGCAGCTCTGTGCAATCTTTACATCTCTGTCTGTATTAAGGGAGAATCCAAGAGTTTCCACTCTGACAGGAGTTGTTTGGGAAATAAGAGCTGTTAAAACCCCAATCCCAGTCAAAGGTGCTCCCTGGATGCTTTACAGGAGAGCCAGGTGTAACAGGCCTTGGAGCAGCCTGGGCTGTGGAAGGTGTTCCTGCCCATGGAATGGGATGGGCTTTAAGGCCCCATTAATCCCCAGCCATCCTGGGATCCTATAAGGGGAACACATCCTCTTCTCCATATGGATGTGCCTAATGCTTTCCACCACAGAAGCATCAGCCTTTGCACTCTCCCTGATTCCTGCAGAGCTCCTTGAGTGCTGTCTCATCCTTAGAGATGACCTTTAGCTGGTAACAGAGATCACCCCCAGAGCTCTCTCCGTGATCCAAACAGGAAATTCCAGTCAGCACCATGCAGGCTCGGAGCAAACAGGGACTTTTCCAGCAGCAGGATTTTCACACCTCTCCTGGGCTGCTCTTTCCCTTTGCTCTTCTGCTCAGTATTTCGGGGGGGAAATGGATAACATGGGAGATTTAAAGCATTTCCCCATAAAACCAGCTCAGTTTCACAGCTCCAGCAGGAAAATCTCCTCTGCTGAGGCTGAACAGGTACTTGCAGCTGGAGCAGGGGGAGACCAATGGCTCCAACAGGATCTATTTTTCCTGGCTTTGTCTCACTTGCCTGCTCCAGAAAGCAACCTAAGGGCTCTAGGCAAGGAGCAGAGATCAGATTTATTTCCTTCCTTTGCAGGGTTTGAAGTGAAAGATCCTATTCCACAGCGCTCTCTTAGGAAAACATATCAGGCATATTTTTACTCTTTTTTTTTTCCTTCCCTCTCTTTTTTCCTTTTTGAAATAAGCTCTGGATAAAGCCCAGAGCTAGAGCCTGGTGTCTGTCTGGATCAGGGACATGCACTGGATGAGCTGAGCCTGTCCCAGTTTGAAGGATGCATTCCCAGGAAGAATTCAGCTCATTTTTGAGCTCTGGGAGAAGCCTGCAGGCACCTTCTGGAGCTGGTGAAAGCTGTGGCTCAGCTTTATAACACCCTCTAAGCCAGGCCTAAGGGGGGTTTATGACATCCAGGAAGATTGGGCAACTCACGGTCACATCTCGGTCCGCACAGAACAGCAGAGCCCAACTGCAGTCTCACACCAGGG
Organism: Phylloscopus collybita; assembly: GCA_027886175.1. Classification (NCBI taxonomy): domain Eukaryota; kingdom Metazoa; phylum Chordata; class Aves; order Passeriformes; family Phylloscopidae; genus Phylloscopus; species Phylloscopus collybita. Next base: position 4,922,339 of record JAJNNQ010000051.1, read on the forward strand.
GAAAAAAAAAAATCCTCCCACCTCAGTTATTTCAGTATTTTTTCATCATTTTGTTCTTCCCAGACCTCCACCTGCCCAGGTATTTTTGTAACACTGGAGCTCAGCATCCCAACATTCCACATTGGCTAAAAACAAGTGGGCTCAGAGGCTGGCACTTAATTCCTCAGAAAAAGAAAGCTGGAGGCAAGTGCAGATTTCTGATCCTGAAAAAGGAAGGAAGCTCCATCCCCACATGGAAATCAACATTTTAACTAAGGAAACCTAGGATAAATTTAAACACAAAGGGATGCAAATAATTCACGGGTTGAACTGTGCGTTAGCCAGCAAGCCCCAGTGGTGTTTTGGAGACCATCCTAAAAAAAAGGCTGTTTATTCCCAACTCCATAGCAACCAAAAATCACATATGTGAACTCTGATTGTCCTGCAGCCAGCCTGGTGTCTCCAGCCGGAAATCAGGGGAGGAATTTTGATTACAAGTGATCACTGCTGAAGATGTGTATTCAGATAAAAAAGACTTTTCATCCAGTTCCCTTTATTTCTTGATCCATAGTAAAACTCTACTCCTATGGCAAGTTGGAATTCCCATAGCAACTCTTTTTAAGCAGGAAAAACTAGCAAAGGGGAAAGAGCATTTTTTAAATACCTGATTACTGACTTCTGCAGCAAAGCTGCTGCCAAACACCCAAGAACAACTTTTTAAGCTTGGGCTAAAAGTAAAAACCCTTCTAAGGTGAAAATCCAATGTGAAAATCCTTCCTTTTAGGAGCTGCAAATTCTTGGTCTGCTCCCAGTGCCTGTATATCCACATATCACTTAACACTTGTGCTTCTTAATGCAAGAGGAGAAATGGAAATCTTTCTGGTGAATATGCAGGGAAAGAGAGCAAATGAGGATTTTTTTTCAAGGGAATCTTGCAGAAATACTTATAATTAATCTTTGCTGCTGTAGTCCCTGATGTTAAAGCAGGTATTTTTTGTAGTCACACTGATGGACAGAGGAAAGGCCAGGGCAGATTGCTGACAAAAACTTGATTTCCCTTTAAATAATCCAGATTTTCTCTGTTAATTGGAGGACTGGAATTTATACTGATTATTTAGAAATACACAGAAAAGAAGAAAGCCAACTCACACGGCTGCCCAAATTCATTTGGTTTCAAACACAGCCCAGCAGTGGCCTCAGCTCAGAGCTGTGCCACAGGACGGATGTGACCCCAGGACAGCCAAAAATGTGTATTCTATTTCATCTGTTGAAAGCAGTTGGGGAGATGTTTTTTTTTTTCTTTATCTCTTGTAACTCTGGGAGGAGGGGGGGCGGATGCCTTTTGATAATGGGCCGACTGTTAAAACCAGGTGGGGCAGTGTTTCTTATCTCTTTTCACAATGGGCCATTAAGACTCCCCAAGCTGTTCTCTGTCCCCAAGCTGTTCTTCGCCCCAAAGCAGTACATCCACATTCCATCATCCTATTGTGAGATGCTCCACCCAGTGGGGGGAGCCAACCATTCCTACCTGGATAAAAACTGAGATGTAGGAACACAAGGCATCTAGCTTCACCGGATTCCTGGAGGAAGACTGGACCCTTCTCACCATCACTGGACCCATTTTCTACAAGATCATCTCTACTTCAACAGAACCACATCTGCCACTCCAGGAGGACTCACTTTTGGACTGCTTCCAACACCCTGGCCAACAGGGTGTCAGGTTGTATCTCTGACTCTGTCAGGGTTTTCCAAAATTGTTGTTTGTTTGTTTGCTGGCTTGGTTGGGTGGTTTTGTTTTCTACTACATTTGTATTGTTAATATTCCTGGTAAAGAACTGTTGTTCCTATTCCCAAATCTTTGCCTGAAAGCCCTTAATTGCAAAATTATAATTTGGCGGGGGTGAGGGGTTTACATTCTCCATTCTAAGGGAAACTCCAGCTTTCCCTGGCAGATACCTGTCTTTCCAAACCAAGACAAGAGGCTGTGCAGACCTTCGTGAAGCCATCCCAAAACCCAGAGGGATGGAACAGTCTTGGGGAGCTCTGCTGAGTGGCCCTGAGCTGTCATGGGTTGGGGGAAGCGCTGGCTCAGGGCTCACCCCCAGCCCTTCCCCACATTCCAGGTTTCTCTCAAACCATGGAAATGACATGGACAATTTTTCCTTAAAATGACAACACCCAGACACAGAGTTGTACAACCAAACCAGAAATCCAGTCTGTAGGTTCCTGCATTTTGGACACCTGGAGCACCAAACCACCCCTGCACCTGCACAGGGGTTTTAATGGACACAGTGGTGACAATGTTGTTCTTCCTCTCCAAAAAGCCAGCTCAAGTCAAATCCAGCAGTGAGAAGGAGGCTGTGAACATCCAGCTGTGCCCTGGGTCACTTTGGGTGGCCACTGATCCAGCCACAATCTTCAGCCTGCCTGGCCTAAAGATGCCAAACCAGTGCTGCCACATTGGATTTGGTGTCAGAGCTCAAGACAAAAGCTCTGAAATTATTTCAAAATAGCAAAAAATTTGATTTCTAGGCACTCTCAGTGTTTCTCTTTGGGCTTTGATGCTTTGGTGCACATTTCAAGTAAGAACTGAGGTTAAAATACCTGGTACAGGGCTCAGGGATAACACACTTCCGTGTCCTTCCACCAGTTCTCTGATGTCTCTGGGATGGCTCAGGAGACACCAAAACAAACAGAAATGCAAATTATCCCATCTCAGTTAAGACTCTGGAACAGGAACCATCTTTTCTTCCAGCTTCCATGAACAACTCAAACATGGCACACCCAAAAGGGGGCTTTGCATGCTCAGCAAGGGGCTCTGGCTCCTTACCTGTGATCCAAGGGCACAAGGCTCACAGGGAGTGGGATGTGATCAGGGATCCTTGGGCAGATGATGCTCCTTGGACACTGCAGGGCTGATCAGCCAGGATCAGGCTGGACAGTCATTCCAACACTTCCTGGGACCCTGGGAAGAAACACATTCATCAGGAACCTGTGTTTGTGCCCTGGGGGCACAGGGATGTCACCCACTCCAGGCAGGTCCTGCTCAGGGAGCCTTGGGGCACTTTTAACGGTATGAGCAGCCATGGTTCTGCCTTTCCAGCATCCACTTGCCCCTAGAAATCCACCTGGATATTGCCTGGCACCTGCTGCTCCTCAAACATCTCCTCAACCTACCCTGAGCATGATTTTACCAGTTAAATGTGATACCCTGTGGGAAAATCAGAGGGTGGGATCAGCTAAGATGGGCTGAAGGCTTTACCTAATTAAAAAAATAGAGGAGACAGTTCAAAGTCCTTCTGTGATCCCAAGGGAATGGAGGATGCAAGGAATAATGGATAGAGATGAAAAGAGGATGTGCAGACAACTAGGGGGAAAGACATGAAGGGGTAAAAATAAAGAGCTAAAACAAAGGGAAGCCTCTAAAAACTAGAGGGAAGGACAGAGCTGGCTAGAGAGCAAATATAACAGGGCAGAAGAGGAAGGTGATGTAGGACAGATAGGGAAGAAAAACCCTAAACAAAATATAAAATTCAAAATAAGTTAAACCAGCATGAGTCACTTTGCCATAGTCAGCCCATCTATCACGTGCTGAAACTGCCTCTCCCAGGCACCAAGCAAAGGGCAGAGGCTCCGAGGTCCAGAATCACTGATGATATCACCTCCTACACAGACGTTACTCAGCCCAAAAAGCACCCATACCCCACCAGCCCATCCTGTTCCCTGCTGCAGAAATGACTGTGCTGGGGTAATGAGGCAGGAATTAAAAATACAGCAGTGCCTGTGTCAAAAGCTCAACAAAGTACTGCTGCTTTTGGGGGGATATTGGGCTAAGAGGGCAGGCAAAAACCTCCCACCACTGCTTGTCACAGACACAATTCCTAAATAATTGCCAGGCACAAGGCAGTGAGAGCCTGGCACAGCTCTGCTGAGCAGAACGCTGCTGAGCTACTGCTACTACAAGTTTACAACACCTCTCCTCATTAAACTGACTGAGACTGATTGACTTCACAGAGCAGATTGCCGGGGAAGGCAACTTCTGGTTTGAGTTGCTCTGAAATCGCTCAAGGCCTAGGCAGCTCCTTTGCTCAGCAGCATCCCCAGATCCCATTTTCTGCATAATCCTTTTCCTGGAGACTTTCTGGGCCTGGTTGCTGTGCATCCCCACAGTCCCTGTCCCAGCTCCAAACTCCTCAGGATCTATCAGCATCCAGACCTCCTGGATCCATCAGGAGAGCTCTGACAACCAAGGATGGGTGAGGGACTGACACCCCATTCCCACCCAAATCTCATATTCCTGCAGCTCTCTGAGACTCAGCAGCATCCAGGGAGGTGTTTCCAGGGAGAAGGGGCTGCTCCCTAACTCCAGCTCCTGCCAGTTCTCCTCTCCACGGATTTTCTCTCACTTTTTGCTCAGCAAAGCTTCAGGAGGTGACAAGTCATAATTCCACTACTTAGAGATTCTGATTTTTCCCATCCCTCCTCTGTGTGCTGCAGTCTGCAGGTGAGGGGTGCACCAGTCCTAGACTTGGAAAAGTAGGGATTTTTCAGGGATATGCTCTGTGCTTTGGTGCAAATCAAACTCCTATTCTCTAAAGTGCAGCATATTTAATTCACAGATTATAGACTAAAACAAGAAATCAACATTAAACCTTAGAAAATAGGACTGTTTGAGACCCCTTTTAGCAATGCCAGAAAGAAGGTTTTGGCGAGTTTCAATCGATATTTTTTTCCCACCCAGGGCCTGGAAGGTGGCCAGGGCTCTGTGGGAGCACTGGGGCTTTGTTTGCCTCAATTCCCAGCAGGCACAAGTGCCTTGTCCCCTGTCCTGCTCCTCCTGCTGCAGTAATTCTGCATCAGTAAAATCAACAGGCTGGGAGAGATTGGTAGCTCTGTCCTCATTGTCATTAGAACTTGGGCCTCATTAATTAACCTTTTCAGAGTGGAAACTGCTGTGCTGAGACCTGGATTCCAACATCCTGGGGTTTTCAGGACTCTCCCCAAGACAGGCACAAATCTCAGCTCCCTTTCCCAAAGGACAGAGCTCAAAATCCCGCTGACCCTTTTTAAGGCATTTTTTTGTAAAAGTCTGACCCCTGAAGGTGCCAAAGGATGCTCCTCAGTTTTACCCATGTCATGATTTGGGTTCTGAGCACAAGGAGAGCTTACTCCAGTGATAAATAATTCCATCCACACCATCAGTTCTTCTCTGGGGCTTAGAAAAGTAGGAATATGCTCCTTACAGAGTTTCTTTTCCCACTCTTCTCCTAGAAAACATTATTTATTCACAGGTAAATATGTGCACTCAGGGACAAAAAAATCTCACTCTTAAGCCTTGAATTTCACAGGCTTTTTGCCTCTCATTTCAGTCACCTTAAAAGGGCAAATCCAAGGTGCTCTCAAATTCCTTAATTTGATTGCTTGGCTTTCTGGACCAAAAGCATCATCCCACTCAAGAGAACATAGTTTTAATTGCCGCATAATTAAAGGACCACTTCTTGTGTTGGTTTTTTTTTTTTTTTTTCTGTGTGAAGTTTAGTGCACCACAAAAGTGTTATACATATAAAAATAAAATAACAAGAAATATTAAATCAGAAGGAAAGGGGTGCAGAAACTGTGAAGTATTTAGTGAAGAACACAAATGTAGTTGTAAGAAACCACATTTTAGGGAAAAAAAAGATCTGTTATAACAAAATGGTGTCTTTATTAGGGGTTGTTCATTAAAGTCCTAGATTATACTTTCAAATGCAGTAATGGCACAAGAGAAGCAACATGAAACAAGCTCTCGGTAGCTGCAGACTATGCAATCCCTATGAAAATTTGCTGAGTGACACCCAGGGACCTGCTCAGGGTTTAGAGAGCACCAGAGGGCAGCCGTGGAACACAAAAAACCTCTTTGGAGCTCACAGGAACCAGGAAAACACAGCAGAAAGAGCTGCCTTCCATAAATTCATTCCCTGACAGAAAAAAACCTGAGGGTATTTTGTAGGAAAAGCATCTACATGAGCCCTGTAAGTAGAGGGAAGATAAGGAAAAAAAAATTCCTGAGGGCTCTTCAAAACCAGCTCATCCAAAAGCTGCTTATCCAAGGCAGCCTGAGATGCTGCAAATCCTCTGCCATTTATTCACATTTCTCCCCCTCCAGCTGCTTTGAGGGGTCCTGTTCCCCTGGGACATCTTTATTCCAGCACTGACAGATTCCTTTGATGAAAGGTTTGTTATTCCCGTGCCATGAATGGCTTTTGCCACTGCAGTGCCCTGAGCTGCAGCCTGAGTATCAGACATAGCCCAGATCTGTGTTATCTGCTAAGGGGAAGCCCCATCCTGCACAAATCCCACTGGGATTCAAACAGGCACAGCCCCAGGATGAAATTCAGCAATGTCAAGTTTAAAGGCAGAAATTAATTAAAGGGGAAAATAAGGGATGGATTGCATTTTTCTAAGGGAAAGGGAGAGATTTAGGCACAGGGGAATAAATTTTTCCTTTATCTCTTCCAAGCTACTGCAAAGGAAAGGATTAGAATTAGAGAATCCTGGAATGGTTTGGGTTGAAGGGACCTCACAGCTCCTCCAATGCCATCCCCTGCCACAGGCAGGGACACCTTCCACTATCCCAGGTTGTTCCAAGCCACATCCAACCTGGTCTTGGACACTTCCAGGGATCCAGGGGCAGCCACATCTGCCCTGGGCAACCTGTGCCAGGGCCTTGTCCCCCTCATGTTGTCTGGGTTTTTGCCGTTCTCCTCTGTCTCCTTTAAGGAGTTTGTAAAAGTCTTGTTTTTAGCCTTCTGTGTCTTTGGAGTCAGATACACTTTCATATAAACAAGCCATTTGTTATGGTGAAATCTAGAGATGTTTACATTCTTTTCATAAAGGAGGAGACTGTTGACGGACTGCTGCATGGTCCAGTGTGGATGGAGAAGATTTTCTTCCTCCAATCCATGATCACTGCTGGAATTCGATAAATGCTGATTCTGTAAATAAAATCCTTCTTCTTTCCACCTCGGACATCGCAAGGTGTGGGTGTGAGTTCTTGTGTCGGTTGCGACACCCTCACAGGCAAGAATTCTTTCCCAGTATCCCATCTAAGCCTTCCCTTCTTTAGCTTAGAGCCATTTGCCCTTGTCCTGTCCCTCCACATCCTTTGTCCCAAGTCCCTCTCCAGCTCTCTTGGAGCTCTTTTAGGCACTGGAAGGGGTTCTAAGATCTCCCTGCATCTTCTCTCCTTCAGGCTGGACACATCCAACACTTTCAGCCTGTCAAAGTTTGTTTTCAGGAGTTTGTTTTCCATTCTTCCCATAATTACCTGGTGGAAGCAGTGCTGAGGCACCTGCTGCCATCCCACATCCAGAAGAAAACACTCCAGGCAAGAAAAGGAACTTTTAAGCAGCTCAAAGCAGGGGGTGAGAACATCTCTGCTGTGCAACCCCTTCAGCTCATCCTGTAACATCAGCTACTCCCTGGCACAAGTGTTTGGTGCGGATTTATTGCTCCAAGCAGCACAGACTATTTGTCCAAATAAGCTCTAAAATATCCCTATGGAAAGAAAATTTCCCCCCAACAACACTGTTGTAATTTCTCAGGGTGTGGAGCAAACCCTCTCCTCAAATGGCACTGAGAGCACGCACAGGAAGATGGTCAGAGTACAAAAAACCACCCAGAGCTAACCTAAATCTAATTATTAAACCATCCATCACACAAACTCCTCCTGCTGTCTGCATCCTGGTTCTGACCTGAGGATGAGGCTCAGGTGTGGAACAAACCCCAGCTGGGCCCATTTTCCATCTTCTCTCCCACCACTTTCCCTCCTTGCCATGAGAAATTGCTTACAGATATCAAATTGCTTCAAAACTGCAATTCAGAGTCACCCCTTGGAACTGAGACAGCAGAGCCACAATCCCAGAGGCAGAAATTCTGGGAATTAGTGTAAGACCCTAAAAATACAGGTGTTGTTTTTAGTGATTCTCCTCATTAATCCCTTTATCCTGACTGTCCTTTCCCTCAAAGGGAACCCAAGTTCCCTTGGTCATTATAACAGATTTTTCAAACAATTATAAATAGTTTATGGTCATGAAAAGGCTGAAATTTTGCTATCTTCATAATTCCACAGTAAATCAGGAACATCCCTGGCAGACACAGCCTGAAAATTATCCCATTTTCCACAGAAACTCTGACCTTCAAAGCAGACACAGCTGAAGTGGTTAAAAGTAAAAAAAAACAAACAAAAAAAACAACAAAACAAACCAACAAACCAAACAAACCAAAACAAACAAACAAACAAAAAACCAAAAAACCCCCCCAAAACAACCCCAAACCAACCCACCAAAAACACCTGTTAAAGTATCAGCCCAAGCAGTTATTTCTCCCTTGAGGTTTACAGAACAAAACTCTGTCTCCTCAACACTTGCACACCATTTGGAAAGTTATTTAGTTCTAAATTAAAAGCATTGATAATGACATTGGATGTCCCAGATAAACTCTGGGAAATGAAATGTGTCATGAACTCTCCTGAATTGAAAAGGATCCCATTATCAGCACCCCAATAAATCTATTTTTAATTAAAGATAAATCAGCAGCTGCAGAGAAGAAGGAGAAAGGGAAAAAAATGAACACTTGAGGGAAATCTTTCCTTAAACCCCCCCCCCCCCCAGGTTTGTATTTACTGCTAAAATAATTTCAGATTGGATGGAAAAGTGTCAGACCAAAAGTGGTGAATGTGCTTTGTATCAAAATTTTATCAGGTTCTTTGTTTCAATAAAACATCTTTTCCTCCTCTCAAATCTTCTCAATAACAACTTCTCTTTCCCTACACCTTTTCATCTTGTTTTCATTTCAGCTAGAAAACATTAAAAGTTCATATAAAACTACTTCAAGTAGGGGGGTTTTTGTGATTATTTTGTTGGTTTTGGTATTTTTAACAATTAACATTTTCTTTTATTTCTTCTCCACCTCCATTTTATTCCCAACTCCACAATCCTTAGACTCCTGCATTAAAAACTCAAGACAAGATCCAGCTTTTAAGAGCACATTTGCAATGTTTTATGTGGATAAATTCCTTCATTTCATAGCTTTTCAGTAGCTGATACCTTCCAGCCTGGGGCAAATAAGGGCTTACAGAAATTTTACTATCTCAAGTAGAACTGAAGCTTATTGTTACCAATAGTCCCATAAGGAGGTTAAATGGGCCATAAATCTTCACAAAGTCAAGTTCCTTCCTGTTCTGAAGGCACATTTTCAGCAAAGGAAAGTCTATTTAGGCAGAGCTTGGAGCTGAAAAATAAACTTAAAATAGCAAGTCAGCCCAAGAAGCTAAAAAAATAATTTTCAGAGAAATTATTTACCCTGGAAATACAATTGTCTGGATTTGGGATTGTTATAAATGGGCCAGGAGACCAGCTCCTTTAAAAAGGCCTTTATTAGAAATCAGCTCTGGGTAGGGGGCTCGAGGGGCTGCGCACACCGCTGCTGCTCCCTGTAGACACCACGGAGGAGGAGGTGCAGTCGAATCTGCTGCTGCGGCTGCTGCTGCAGAGTCGGGATTCCTTCCTCACGGGGGTTCCCATAGAATCGCTTTGGCTCGTGTGGTCTAGGGGGGTCACCTCTCTCCAGTTCCTTTCAGGTCATGGCGAGAAAGTAACAAAAAATACCTGCTACCTGCAGGTAGCTAGACGTGTGCCTCGCAGAGCTTTGTCCTTCTTAGGTCCAGTTTCTGTGTCGGCTCGCTGTCCCAGGGGCTTTTCTAGCTCCAACTGGACTCCCGGTCGCGGCCAGGCACCATGGGAGCTTCTTCATCTCCATACTGGGCGGGGCCCACAGCTCGACGGCAGACGGCAGGAAGCAGCAGGGAGCAGCAGGAAGCAGGAGGGAGCAGCAGGGGGCAACGACAAGGCGGCGGCGTGCGGGCTTTAGTTGATGGAGAGGGGAAAGCCCAGGATTTAGGGAGAAAGGGTACAGAACTTGGACATAACGAGCAGAAATTCAGGGTACAGACTTAACATGAACAGTTTAAAACAGGCAAGTAACAGTGCAACTTTAATTTTACATCAAAACAGTATAACAGTACAACTTAGGAGTGCATAACCTGGGGCTAATTTCTTTCAATCCCCCCTCTATTTCTTTGATCGGGCTTTTGCCCGCATCAATTGGCCATGTCTGACTCAAGGGAATAAATCTGTTTTAATTCCTGGTATTGGTTATAAATTCTTTTTGCTGTGCTCAGTTCTTCTTCTTGGGGTTTTAATCTAATTGTATTTGTAGGTTTCTGAATCTTTACTTTAGGGATTTGGAGACTAGCTTGAACAGTAGTGGCTATAGTTCGAATTAGACAGGGAAGTATGCAGGGGAGAAGTAGGAGACTGGCAAAGGCACTTATTGCAATGAACACTACTTTTTCCCACCAGGTCCCTTCAAAGGACCAGAAGTTGTCCCACCAGTCCATATTAATTAAGGGCTTCCATTCCTGGGTACTTACATATGTAATTTTTTGTATTTCTTTGGAAATATTTTTTATTACCTTACTTTCATAATCGACTGCTAGTTTGATTTGATACACTACTGCTCTTGTCTGTGCCAATTGGTTACTGATATGATCAAGGGCAAGGGCTGTTTTGTTTGATATTCTTTTTAATACTGCATGTCATCTGATAATTTTATTCAACATGTAAATTGGAGTTCGGCACCTCCATGATCTATCTTGTGTCCAAGTTGCTGGCCTATATGTTTTTACTATTTCTTTTGGTGTCCATATTCTACTCTTTGTTTGTGTGCTGCCCCTCCTCCTCTTTCGGTATTTTCTTTTTAAATTGTCATATAAGGGTATGCCTAAATGGTTTATTGATTCTCGTGGGAGGAGGGAGGAGGCTGGTTTGATGATTCTTGTGGTGCAGCTACCCGCCCAATCTCCTGGGAGATGGGTGTAGGTTTTGTTACTACAAATCCAAAAGAGGTGTTTTGGGGCCTTCCAGGATGTGTTTTGTGTGTCATAGGGGTGTTCCCAATATTTTGAAATTTCTTTGATTCCCCAAAAAAGATTGGTCTCTTTATTAGTGCACTCATGTAGACCATAACTTTTATTACAGACGCACCCTGATTCTTTTTTCTCAATAGACCAATATTTTTCAGGTTCCCTGGGGATCCATTTTTGTTTTAACTCTTTGATCAGTGAGTACCTTTTACAAGCCATTCTTCCTAGGAAGGTTTTATACTTTTCCCCCGTTATTAACTTCCATCTCAGGATGTCTAGGGGTGATAAGCTTGTCCCTTCCCAGGGCCATACATCAGACATTTGTGTGCTTTTACATATCCAGCAGTTTATGGCTGATTCCCTCTACCAGATCGACAAATAGACCTTTCCCAAGGGGTTCATCTATTTCATTCTTTTTCACCACCAGTGGTTTTTCTTTTATCAGGTCTGCTACTCCCTCTGTATTTCTTAACTCTTTAAAACAGAACCACTCTCTGATAGGGCACTCCCCAGTCAGGCACTGCTTAAATGTGGCAGCATTTTTTGCAATCCAATATTGTTTTTCCTCTTTTTGACAGGTGGATAATTGGGTCATGTCAAAACATGTGGGATTCACATGGGTGTGAACTCTCATAAGGGATTGTAGATTCTCCCCATCACAAACTGAATGACAGCATTCGGAGTAAGCCCCATCTGTAAACTTGCTTATCAATAGGACTACTATCAGTCCCTCCAAGAGTCCAGTATGAACCATTCTATTTGTGGGTCCTTTGGTCTCACCTGGCCTTGCCTCTTGGGTCGGGGGGTTCTTTCTCCTCATCATATCAATAGGACTACTATTAGTCCCTCCAAGAGTCCAGTATGAACCTGCCCCCATCTCGCTCTGAGGGTTCTCTTTGGTCTCACCTGGTCTTGCCTCTTGGGTCGGGGAGTTCTTAGGCTGGATTTGTGGAGTTCTCCCTTGTTTATTCCCACCTTCCACCTTTTTCTTAGTTTTAGTTAGCTCCCTTTGGGTGTGCCCTATGAGAGATTTAATTTTTAAATTAAGAATTACTGTTACTTATTACTTTTACATTAACACATTGTGACTCATTATAACAATTTATAACATCGGATTTAACCATTATTTTACTCTTTTATATTAACACTTTTTAACCTCTTATAACAATGTGCATTTTTAACAATGGTAATGACAGCTTGTAATAACTGTTATTGTCCCTTATTGGCTTTAACTGGTTTTTGGTTGTTTCCTGAGAGTTACTTTGAGGGTGTCTGGATCTCGAGTGGCAGTCCACTCAGAGGGAACCCTTGTTGGGGTTGCAGGGTCAGAGGGATCTGACCCCTTGTTGGGGTCAGAGGGATCACTCGGGGGTGGTAATGGTCCTTTCACTCTAGTGATGTGGGTCCAGCCCTTTTCCTGGGTTCGCACTGCAGTATGGGTAGTGAGCAGGACTTGGAACAGGCCTTCGAATTTGGGGGTTAGTGGTGTGGTATTCCAGGATTTAATTAAAACCCAGTCTCCTGGTTTTATTTGGTGCATGTCAGTGTCCAAGGGAGAGGTTTGAGGAAGATACCCTCTTCTTTTAAGATCTGCCAATGTCTTTCCAATTGTTTTTACATATTCCTGGGTAGCGGCCTCTCCTTCTAAATAATCCCCAGTGCTATAGGAGGTCAGTAAGAAGGGGAGTCCAAACATCATCTCATATGGTGAAGCCCCTATGTCAGATCTTGGTCGGACCCGGATTCGCAAAAGGGCCAGGGGCAGACACTTGATCCAATTCATTCCTGTTTCGGTTATCAATTTAGTTAATACATTTTTGAGGGTTTTATTCATCCTCTCAACTCTCCCTGAACTTTGGGGATGCCAGGGTGTATGCAACCGCCACCTGATTCCTAAGGCTTTAATGACATCATGTAGAATTTTGGCCACAAAATGAGGACCTCGGTCTGAACCAACACTATTCACTAGCCCATACCGGGGGATGATGTGTTCTAATAATACCTTTATTACCACTTGTGCCGTCTCCTCCCCAGCAGGAAAGGCTTCCACCCAATGGGCCAAGCAATCGACCATAACAAGTAGATACCTGCAACTCTGTACTGAAGGCACCTCGGCAAAATCCACCTGTACATTTTGAAAGGGTCCCAATGCCATCCGTCTTCCTCCTGGGGCACTCCCCCCCCATCGCTTTCTGATTTACCTTTTGGCATATACGGCATCCTTCAGTTACTGCTTTGGCCCGACCATATACCCCAATACATAAATATTCTCTTAAAAAAATTATCACATAACCCTTGGGTGCCCCAGTGGGTCAGGCTGTGTATTTTTGTTAGCATTTTTCAAGCTAGGGCTTTATTTAAAAACTTTCATCTATCTGGGGTTAACCATTCCCCTTGCTTCCCTTGGTACAACCCTAACTTCTTTATTTCTCTCAACTCATGTTCATCATATATTGGTTCTCTTCTTTTGTCAGCTGGCAGGATCTTGGATGGCAGTCCACTTGGGGAGACTCGTGGGGGATTTTTCTGGGTTTTGTCCATAGTTAGGAGGAGGCGATACTGGTCCTTTTACACGGGAAACGTCAGTCCACTCTTTTTCTTGGGTCCAAACAGCAGCATGGGTTACTAATTTCTAGCTTTTTCCTGATATCAGGCCAGGATCCAGCACAGAACTGCACCTCTAACAGCACTTGGTCCTCGGGACTGTCGGGATCCACGTAACCAAAAATCTCCTCCCCTGCTTAACTAGGTGGCTGGGGTCCCATTCCCCCTGGGTCTTATCAAAGGCCAGCCTGGTGCCGCCACCCTGGGGAACAGACCCTCCAATGCCCCTCACCACCAGGGTTCCACAGTCTCCCACATTCTGCCCTTCCTCTTTTCCACCTGGATCCCACCCTGGATCCGCCCGCGGGAGCCCGTCCCCTGCCCAGGGCCCAAACCGGCTCCCCTGTTCCCAGACTCGAATCCCCACGACATGGACCATGGCCATCTCCTTGGGGCTGAACAAGGCACCCAAAATAGAGTTCATCTCACTCCAGGTGCAAACATTAGGATTCAGGAACCGATCCACCCAGCCAGCCACCCCCACCAGGTCCCCAACCAGGCCTCCCAGCTCTTTCTTAAAGCCCCCAACTCCTGAAGCTGTCAGAGGTGCATCCCCAGCTGCCCCACTTATCGGGACTATCCTTAGGGGGAAGAGCTTTGTTCTTGACCTGGTGCCACAGTAGGGTCCTTTTGGGGTTTCTATATTATTGGCTGGCAAGTCCAGCTCCCAGTTGTGTGGGGGTGCAGGGACAGTAGATGGTGAAGGGGAGTGGCCTAGGCCAGTGTTAGGAGAGGTTGAGGATAGAGTTGAAGAGTAGAAGGGGTTAGTACTCGAGATAGTCGGGTTAGACTGAGGTGGTAGAGAGGGTTGAGCTGTAGGGGGTAATCCTGTTGGGGAGCAAGCTGAAGAAGGAATAGGGATCATGGTTTGGAGATATGGGAAGGGGTTCACAGGTAAAGCTGGAGGGTTATCAGGGACAGTTTAGGGTATCCCAGGGTAAACAGGAGGAGCGGGCAAATAATCAAGAGGGTCCCAATGGTTACTGCTTTCCTCCCTTTTCTCTTTTTCATTTTTCCTCTTTCCCTCTTGTGGCTTACAAATCTTAACTGTTTCACTTTCAGTTCTGTGTCTCTGCCAGCAGGCAGCATAAAGGATCTGCTCAGTATCTGAGTCCCCTCGGGATTTCAGATACTGGTTTAATTGCGAGCACATCCAGGGGTCCTTAGTTCCACACCACGGCCATTTTCCAGGTAAATTTAAAGTGGGCCAAACCTCAATACAATAATGAATCATTTTAACCTTGCTCAAATTTTTAGTGGCCTCATCAGTATCCCATAGTTCCAACATTTGTCCTAATGGACTATCTGGGGGAATGTTCTTTATCTTCCCCTTTTCCTCCTCAGGTGGTTTTTGCTTATTTATGTATGCTCCCATTCTCACTAGGTAATCTTCACTCACTCTACGAACACCCGTCAGTGGCCCCAGTGGCACCACTCCTGCCAGTGCTCAGAGTGCCCTGTCGGTAGCCTGATATCTCGCCCTTAGAGATTCAGTCACTACCCCAGCCAGCACCCCTCTTCCTCTCCTGTACCTCTATCGAGTTTCCATAAATGGCCGGTCAACCTGGGCCCAGAGTTCCAGTCACCACTTACAGCCAGGACTCGGACATACAGTGTGCGACTCACTCACTCTCCCTATCGTTAAATCCCTCGCACCTTGGGACTTCCCTAACTTTCATTCATCCTACACCCAGGCGGTATACTCAAAAGACCCCCGGCCCTGTAGGCTCTCCGCACCCGGAACGCATACCTCTCACTTCTAGGTACCCCCAACCAGTGCGCCCACTCCTGTACCCCGGTAGTTACCCCAGCCGGTGTCCCAAGCCAGTAGTGGTTGCAGTTACCCGCCCTCAGGGTCTGGCCACCACTTCTGCCAGTGCTCAGAGTGCCCTGTTGGTAGCCTGATATCCCGCCCTTAGAGATTCAGTCACTACCCCAGCCAGCACCCCTCTTCGCCTGGACACCCCGGGCCGTAACTCGGCCAGTACCCTCTCTCACTCCCCCCACACCGCCAGCTACCCCAGCCAGTATCCCAACCCGTGGACACCCCGGGCCGTAACCTCAGCCAGTGTGGTGTGTGCTACACACACAGCTCCAGGCTTTCCGCACGCTTGGATCAGCCTGAGCAGCCTGCCTCCGTAGATTCTAGAATGGAGGCGGGCCTATCCTACAATCACACACCCTGTGACGTGCCACTCACTCTCTAAATTACCTCCGCACTCCCGGAGGGGGGCGCCTATGCCCCTGGAGACGCCTCTTTCACTTCGTTCTCCTTTCGCTTCCCTTCATTCCCAGCCAGGTCCCTCGCGGGAGACTGGAACCGCAGTACTGGGAGGCCCACACTCGCTCCAAAGATCCGAGCTGCCGGTCTTTGTCTCACTCACACACCATTCGCTCGTCTCCACTCCCGCCACCGGCTATACTTTACCGGTGCTCCTCCGCGCTGTCCGATCCCAGGCTGTCTTCTTGGGTCTGGTGTGACCAGCTGTCCTTGAGATCCAAAGGGCGGTCGGCCGTCCCGTCCTCGGTCCTCTTCAGGCGTGGTCACATCCTGGACGAGCCCCCAATTTGTTATAAATGGGCCAGGAGACCGGCTCCTTTAAAAAGGCCTTTATTAGAAATCAGCTCTGGGTAGGGGGCTCGAGGGGCTGCGCACGCCGCCGCTGCTCCCTGTAGACACCACGGAAGAGGAGGTGCAGTCGAATCTGCTGCTGCTGCTGCTGCTGCAGAGTCGGGATTCCTTCCTCACGGGGGTTCCCATAGAATCGCTTTGGCTCGTGTGGTCTAGGGGGGTCACCTCTCTCCAGTTCCTTTCAGGTCATGGCGAGAAAGTAACAAAAGAATACCTGCTACCTGCAGGTAGCTAGACGTGTGCCTCGCAGAGCTTTGTCCTTCTTAGGTCCAGTTTCTGTGTCGGCTCGCTGTCCCAGGGGCTTTTCTAGCTCCAACTGGACTCCCGGTCGCGGCCAGGCACCATGGGAGCTTCTTCATCTCCATACTGGGCGGGGCCCACAGCTCGATGGCAGACGGCAGGGAGCAGCAGGAAGCAGGAGGGAGCAGCAGGGGGCAACGACAAGGCGGCGGCGTGCGGGCTTTAGTCGATGGAGAGGGGAAAGCCCAGGATTTAGGGAGAAAGGGTACAGAACTTGGACATAACGAGCAGAAATTCAGGGTACAGACTTAACATGAACAGTTTAAAACAGGCAAGTAACAGTGCAACTTTAATTTTACAGCAAAACAGTATAACAGTACAACTTGGGAGTGCATAACCTGGGGCTAATTTCTTTCAGGATGAACTCGAGGGAAGCAAGAAATGAGTGGCAGGGAAGAAGGGAAAGCCACATCACCCCATTATTGGGGGTTTCATGCTTGAAAGAAAAAAAAAAACAAACACAAAAAACAACAAAACAACAAACCAACACAACAAACAAAACAGGACAGGCCCTGGATTGAAGGAGAAGGGGCCCTGCTTTGACTTTCATGCCAAATGTGCCAGGTCAGAGCCCAGAAGGATTTTGGCAGCTCATGAAAAGGGAAATTGAGGAGCTGAAATCTTAAGATAGTTTCCTTTTCCCTGGGAACACGTGGGAAGCGCCAACACCTTGTCAAGCCCTACATCCACTCCAAATCCCAAAATTTCCCCCTCTAACACTGGTCTTGGAGCCTACAAATCCATTATTTGCTCCAACAACTTACTTTTGGAGGAAGCAGCTCTCCAGGCACCCTCAAGAATTTGGGTACAGCCTTGGGCTGAGCAGGAGGCTGTTAGGGAGCACGAGAGTGGCTGATCCCTAAAGACCAGGAATGTGGAATCCAAGGATAACCCCAGCACAGGGAATGCCCTCACCCCTCCCTGAAACCCTCCTGGAGGGGCAGCTCATCCCCTCAACAATCCCAGCCAGAACAAACACAGTCCAGGAATTCCAAAATAAAAGGAAACAGAGCCAGGATTGAAGACAAGCCTACAACAAAACCCCAAAGCTTTCCACAAGAGCCAGGGTCAAAACCCAGCCTGGAAACAAATTCAAATGTGCATCCAAGGGCTCATCCCAGAGAAAAATTACCTGCATGGGGAAGGTCCATGCTAGTGGCAGGGCCAGAGCTGAGCATACCCAAAACAAGGAAAGAGCTAAGTCCTCCAGGCTGAGCTTAAATGGAACTGTGAGCAGGGGGGGGGGGGGGGGGGGGTGTCCCCCAGATGAGGCTGCTCAGGGCCATTAAGGGGTATTGAGATGGCAAATATTTAGGTAGAAGAGCAGCTGAACAGCCCTGCTGTGAGATTGGGGTCTGGGGAGCTCTGCAGCTTCCAGACTTTTCCACAAGAAGACACTGAGTCACTCCCATACAAACTTCCTTCCTTCCAGCAGCCCCCTAAAAATCCTCCTTCCTTTCCCAGCCAACCAGTGTCCTGTCTGCAAAGTCGAGGCCTCTTTCCTTTCCTCACCACCACCCTGACTGCTGATTCCAGGCTGGGAATGTGCTCCTGTGGATCCAGGACTGGTGCTTTCCCTCCAGCAGATCCCATCTGGGCTCCTCCAAGCTCAGGGCAGGATGTGCCTGGGGATGGGGCCAGGGACCGAAGCTTGGGGTTGGAATCACAGAAATAGGGAGACCTCTCAGGATCCATCTCTGCTGCTCTAGATGGAACAGGGAGCAGATTGAGAACCTGCTGCTGTTCCAGAGGGAGGGATTTGGGACTGCTGTGGTCTTTAGGAAGATTAAAAGACCCTAAAAACATGAGGATGTTCTGGGAGTTGTGGTCTGGCCCATGGTGCAGCCTCTCCTGGGGTGCAGGGATGGGGCTGAGCCTGTGCTCAGGGAGGGCTCTCATCAGGACAGGCAGCTCCAAAGCAGAGCCAAACCAACAGTGATAGGAAGGGCTGGAGACAAAGGGACCAAGCCCTACATGAGAAATTAGAAGAAGAATTAAGAAATATCTTAGCCCTTGCTGTTTCTTGGTCCTATCTGTGAAACAGAGCTCACTCCACAGCCTCTCCAGGCAGGCTGAGTTTGTGAAAGGACACGAGGTGCTCAAATAATTAATCAGAATTGTTTTCTAATACACAAACACTTCTGTCACGGCTCAGTGGCCTGCAGACCTGGGGAGCTAATGACAGTTTAACCACAGCTTCATGAAACCAGAACAGGCTCTGAGCCGCAGAAATGCCCACAAAGCTGCAGAAATATCCCCACACCTCCTGCTCAGTGTGCTCCTGCAGCCCTTGCTTGCTGCTGAAGACTGAGGGAAAAGGTTCTGCAGCAGCTGCAGCACAGGGACACGTGGGATTTGTATCCCATGGGATTATCCAACATGCCAGGGTTGGTTTGGGTTCTGGTCAAGGCAGTCACGCTCCAGTCAAACACATCAGGATGAGCAGTGGCGAGGAACGGTCAAATTTATATAATGGGACAGAATTCCCAAGTTGCTACTCCAAAGTGAGTATTTCCTGAAGGAATGGGAAACCCCAGGGAATTCAGGCAGGCCCCTGTGCCAGTCTCAGCAGCCCAAGTTTACTCTTTTGTTTAGAAAAAAGCATTTTCCCTTCCAAGCTGTCTTTGGTGACCTCTATGGGGAAATCCTTTGCTGTCTTCCCTGGTGACCTTTCCCTCAACAAGGACACTCCCAGACACTCAGGCTGAAGCTGGACAAAGGACATGGGATTCTTAGGAGTGGTTTTGGTAAGAGAAAAACCAACTTGCCAGCAAATAATGGGCATTTCCTGCCTGCAGGTTCCACCTGACTTCACTTGCACCTGACCCTGTGTCTGTCACTGCTCAGGAGCCATGGTGACACCATGTCCCTGCTGCCACCTGCCAGTCCAGGACTGCTCAGGACATGATTATCCCTTTCCTACACCTCTCCCATGGCAGCATCTTCCAGCACTTCTTGCTTTCTGGGCTGTCTGAGCATCCCCAGCTGGTGCAGCTGCTCAGCCTCTTGTGCTCCCTCTGGAATGTCCCTCCTGCCCCAGGAGCTGCTCTCCCTGGGGAAGGCACAGCTCCCCTTGCTCTGGAGCATCTGTGAGGCTGCTGACAAAAGGCAGGATATCGTTTTCCTGAAGCTTGATGTTTCTGGGTCCGTAGAAATCTAATTAATACATGTTAATGAGGCTAATTCAAAATCCCTGATCCAGCGACTGCCCAGTGCTTCTTCCAGACTTCAGTTCTTCCAGCTAGGAAGAAAGGAAGAAAAAGGAATTAGCAGAGCTGTTCTTTGCATCTTGACGCTGTTACATGGTTTCACTGATGTCTCAACCACAAACCAGCAGTTTCCTTTTTTTTTTTCCCCTCCACCTGTACAAGAATTCTCAGAATAAAATGATTACACCATGAATTTATGAGCTGCAACTCTTCTGGACAAGGTGTTTGGTCATGTGGTGGCTACAAAGGTTTTTTTATCCAGACACAAAACTGATGAGATGTCCTGGGAAAAGCAGAGATGAGGCTGATATCAAGGTAGAAGAGGAACCTGAGAGTTACTGATGAATCTGGGAAACACCTGGGTTCTGCTTATGAAGAAGACAGGAAAAAACCCAACCCCAAAGTTTTATGTAAATTCAGCAAGCAAAAATAACAAACCAGACCCCAAAAAAAATCCCCAAACCCCAATAACTCAGCCTGAAGTGAGAAAGTGGAAAGTCCAGTTCTAATTCAGAGATGATAATAATTTCCCAGTCAGAGCCCAGTGCTAACTGGGATTATCTATGGCCTGATTTATGAGGGAATCATAGGACTGTTGTGGATTCTTCTACTGATTTCAGGAAGGAAGGGAAAGAAGGAACTTTGCTTTTAGTCTAAAATTAGATGATTTACGAAGCCAATTCTGAATGCTTTTTCTCTCACTTCTCATTGGGATGTTTTACGTGTGGAGCCTCCCCTATGCTCCATTTTCTCAACAGATCTTAAAGGTGGAGGAGTTATCCCAATCCCAAAAGCCTGTGGGAACTGACAGTGGTCAAAGAGGAATTTCTAGGCCTCAGGCAGCCTGTGAGAAAGCAGACTTTCCCAGGCATCTGCTCCCAGGGAGCTGTGAGAAGATATTCCAAACAATTTCTAATCTTACACCTGCTGTTTATCCAACTTGTTTACTTGCAAAGATGTTTACAAAGAGGTGTTGGCTCTAAATGACCAGTCATGTTCAGTGTATCGGAACAGTGTATAAAAAGGATGTGCCTTTCAATAAACTTTGCTTTTTAGCCCTCCAAGACAATTTGGAGTTATATCGATATTACTGCCTGCCTTGGTTTAGGGCAAATTTGTGAGGAAACCTCCAAAGGGGGTTCCTCTGGAAAGCAAACCCAAACGGCCCCTCCCCCCAGCTGGTTTGGGAAAAACTTCTTCGGAGAAAAGTGGAAAAAACTATTTAACAAACAAAATGCCCACAAGCACAAAAATGAATAATACGAAACAATAAAACCTCTCACCGCTCTGAAGAGAGATGGCAAACTGAGAAAGTCCTTGCCGTGGGTGTAGCTCAGCTCACTCAGTCTCTTATCAGTCCCACTCCCTCTGGAGGTCCAGGCCCCAGCGGGCCACAGGTGCGAGACCTCAGTGCTCCACTGGGTTTTTCAGTCCAGAGCAGATTTAAACAGTCCCAAGAAAAAGGAAAAAAAAACCAACAAAAAACAGTCCAGGGAACTTCTCTGCCTCAGCTAGCTAAAACTAACTAAAAGCACAGGAGATCTCTGTCCCACCACTGTCTGTGCCTCAGACGAACCGCCAGAGCAAGGACGTGTGGGGGTCAGGCAGTTTTCTCAAAACAAACTGCACACTGCTTCTTTCCCTGTTTCGCTCTCAGAACCAGTCCTAAAGGTACAGAACTTAATATACAGCACAAACAGACGATTGGGGATACAAGCATCATAAAGTCACCCTAGGACACCGCCATCCCGAATGCAATAACAATATCTGGTGACTTTTGACGTTCGTTGCAGCCATGACTGAAGAACCGTAGTCTCCCTCCACCTCCTCTTGAGAGGTACGGAGCTTTTTCCCCCCCTGCGCCTTCCTGGAGAGGGTTGGTCTTTCCAACAATCGGGTAGAGGACCTAGCCTGGAGAGTGGGTCTGGGATGGCAGTCCAACAAAGCTTGAGTTTGTATTTCCTGGGACAAACCACTGCATGATTGCAAAACTGCATACGTGGGCCATTGGGACAGGTTCTCGAACTGAGGAACCAGCCCCCTAGAGAGGACTGATTGTGCCTTCTGTGAAGGTTTTCCTTCACTGACCGACCGGCAGCTGGAATCCTCGGCTGCAGGCAGCTCAGGTTGCCTCGGCTCCTCCTCCTCCTTTCTCTGCATCGCAAATGGCTGTGGAAGGGTCTTCGCTTCATCAGAGACCAGAGATGATGTATACCCAGAGCCAGCCTGCCTCAGATCCAGCTTGAAGGTCTTTTTGACCCGGGTGCTGGCATCACAGTCATATCCTTTTCTACGTGGCCTCCTGCGTGGCCATTGGCTGTGGGACCAACCCTGGCAGGGTCAGGATGCACAGTGCAGGCCTTTGTAAGCCCACGGTCTGTTCTGATCAGGAACACAGAAGGACAGACAGTGGCAGTCTGCCCCTGGGTCACAGCAGTTCCATGCAACCTCTGGGGGCAGGACCTGCTGACAGCCTGGCAGACCGCGGAGAGGCTGCAAACCACGGAGAAGCTGTTGGCCCTGATAGCATAGGGTTAAAATATTTCTAAAATCGTGGGAATTGTATACAATAGATTCAGGGGATGGAAAAAGGTTGGGCCTGGGTAGGCTTGGGAAAGGGAACTGGGGCTGGGTAGACCCTGGGAATGAAGGTTGAGCTTTGTCTTTACTAGATCATGGGAAACTGCACCTGCATAATCATCACATGATAAATGATATGATGATTGTTAAATGTAATGATTGCTGGCAATTGAATATGATTATTGTTTAATAAAAGTAAAATAAAATAGACAATAAGGAGAAAAAAAAACAAAGCTCTTTTCGGCCAAGGTGCTGATACCAACAAGATCAGCACATAGTCTCTTTTCATATCCTTTGTTTTAAGGACTTCTGTGTTACATATTTAAATGAGCTAATACATGATTAAAATATTCATTTTGGTTTCAAGATCCCCCCTTAAGTATACAGTTTATTTATGGGGCTCCATAGAGTCTGGATGGAGGTGGTAAATCAGTCTTCTTCAACAAGGCTCAATTGTTCCTTATCTTCAGGAATTCCAGATGCCCCTCCTGTCTTCTATTGTATTGTATTGGTTTAGGGCAAATTAGGGTGAGAACCTCTGAGAGGAAGTCCCCTAAAACAAACCTCCACCACCCCTCCTCACCCCCAGCCCTGGGTTTGGGAAGGAAATTCTTTGGAGGAGAAAAGTGGAAAAAAACCGATTTATTGACAAATGACAAGAACTCTTCCCACCACAAGAGAAAGGAAAAGGCTCAAGTTACTGTGGGGGGAGGGCGCAGAGCTTCTTCCGCGGGCTCGGAGATCCTCAGCCTTCTCAGGTCAGGTCCAGAGCCGGTCCAAATCTTCGGGGGGGGGGGAAGGGAAAAGGGAGGGAAAAAAACCCCAGAAACAGCGAAAAAGCAGGCAGCAGAAAACAAAAGTGGCTAAGGTAGCAGCAAGCGAAGCAGCAGGAGCAGCAGCAGCAGCAGCAGCAGCAGCAGCCAGCCAGCAAAAGCCAAAAGCCAAGCATTGGCTGTTAGACATAACAACAGTCCGCGATATGGGATAGCAGGCACCGTCAACCCAGGACATTCCACCCCTTATCCCATATCGTGGACACACAATAAGAACTTCCATCTCACTTACTCAGACCTTCGACACTTACACGTTTCCATCCGTCTTACTTGCTCAGACCTTTGACACTTCACATATGCATCCTACCCCACATTCAGATCCCCCTGAGGTACACATCATGTTGTTCCATCTTTCTGCATTATCCACCATGTATAACCCGGTCCTTGAGCAGAGACAATTCCACGGATGGGCTTGCCTGTACTCGAGGTAGGATTGATCCATACTGTCTTTCCCAACAAACTTTTAACATGGGCCACTGGGGCTTTATCTCCATCTACTACATTAAGGAGCTGAGACTGAGCAGGACCCGCTCGGTTGGTAGAACCTCGGGTGTTAACTAACCAGGTGGCCTTTGCTAAATGCTGCTCCCAATTTTTTAAGGACCCCCCACCCAATGCTTTCAGGGTGGTTTTTAACAACCCATTGTACCTCTCCACTTTACCTGCAGCTGGTGCATGGTAGGGGATATGGTACACCCACTCAATACCATGTTCCCTAGCCCAGTTTTTAATAAGATTATTTTTAAAATGAGTCCCATTGTCTGACTCCATTCTCTCGGGCGTACCATGCCTCCAAAGGACCTGCTTTTCAAGGCCCAGGATGGTGTTACGGGCTGTAGCATGGGATACAGGGTAGGTTTCCAACCATCCTGTGGTGAATTCTACCATGGTCAGCACATGGCGCTTGCCTTGGCGGGTCTGAGGCAGTGTGATGTAATCAATCTGCCAAGCCTCCCCATACTTGTACTTAGACCACCGCCCTCCATACCAGAGGGGCTTCATCCGCTTGGCTTGCTTGATGGCAGCGCACGTCTCACAGTCATGGATAACTTGAGAAATGCTGTCCATGGTTAGATCCACCCCTCGGTCTCGTGCCCACTTATAGGTGGCATCTCTACCTTGGCGACCTGAGGCATCATGGGCCCATCGTGCTAGGAACAACTCTCCCTTGTGCTCCCAGTCAAGATCTATCTTCAACTCCCCTATCTTTGCAGCTTGATCTACCTGCTGATTGTTTTGCTGCCCCTCATTAGCTCTGCTTCTGGGGACATGGGCATCTACATGGCGAATCTTCACAGGTAGGTTCTCTAACCGGGCAGCAATATCTTTCCATTCTTCAGCAGCCCAAATTGGTTTTCCTCTACGCTGCCAGTTCGCCTCTTTCCATTTCTTCAGCCATCCCCACAGAGCGTTGGCTACCATCCACGAATCAGTATACAGATAGAGCCGTGGCCACTTTTCCCTCTCTGCAATATCCAGGGCCAGTTGAATGGCTTTGAGTTCAGCATATTGACTGGATCCACCCTCTCCTTCAGTGGCCTCTGCGACCTGTCGTGTGGGGCAGGTGCGAGACCTCAGTGCTCCACTGGGTTTTTCAGTCCAGAGCAGATTTAAACAGTCCCAAGAAAAAGGAAAAAAAAACCAACAAAAAACAGTCCAGGGAACTTCTCTGCCTCAGCTAGCTAAAACTAACTAAAAGCACAGGAGATCTCTGTCCCACCACTGTCTGTGCCTCAGACGAACCGCCAGAGCAAGGACGTGTGGGGGTCAGGCAGTTTTCTCAAAACAAACTGCACACTGCTTCTTTCCCTGTTTCGCTCTCAGAACCAGTCCTAAAGGTACAGAACTTAATATACAGCACAAACAGACGATTGGGGATACAAGCATCATAAAGTCACCCTAGGACACCGCCATCCCGAATGCAATAACAATATCTGGTGACTTTTGACGTTCGTTGCAGCCATGACTGAAGAACCGTAGTCTCCCTCCACCTCCTCTTGAGAGGTACGGAGCTTTTTCCCCCCCTGCGCCTTCCTGGAGAGGGTTGGTCTTTCCAACAATCGGGTAGAGGACCTAGCCTGGAGAGTGGGTCTGGGATGGCAGTCCAACAAAGCTTGAGTTTGTATTTCCTGGGACAAACCACTGCATGATTGCAAAACTGCATACGTGGGCCATTGGGACAGGTTCTCGAACTGAGGAACCAGCCCCCTAGAGAGGACTGATTGTGCCTTCTGTGAAGGTTTTCCTTCACTGACCGACCGGCAGCTGGAATCCTCGGCTGCAGGCAGCTCAGGTTGCCTCGGCTCCTCCTCCTCCTTTCTCTGCATCGCAAATGGCTGTGGAAGGGTCTTCGCTTCATCAGAGACCAGAGATGATGTATACCCAGAGCCAGCCTGCCTCAGATCCAGCTTGAAGGTCTTTTTGACCCGGGTGCTGGCATCACAGTCATATCCTTTTCTACGTGGCCTCCTGCGTGGCCATTGGCTGTGGGACCAACCCTGGCAGGGTCAGGATGCACAGTGCAGGCCTTTGTAAGCCCACGGTCTGTTCTGATCAGGAACACAGAAGGACAGACAGTGGCAGTCTGCCCCTGGGTCACAGCAGTTCCATGCAACCTCTGGGGGCAGGACCTGCTGACAGCCTGGCAGACCGCGGAGAGGCTGCAAACCACGGAGAAGCTGTTGGCCCTGATAGCATAGGGTTAAAATATTTCTAAAATCGTGGGAATTGTATACAATAGATTCAGGGGATGGAAAAAGGTTGGGCCTGGGTAGGCTTGGGAAAGGGAACTGGGGCTGGGTAGACCCTGGGAATGAAGGTTGAGCTTTGTCTTTACTAGATCATGGGAAACTGCACCTGCATAATCATCACATGATAAATGATATGATGATTGTTAAATGTAATGATTGCTGGCAATTGAATATGATTATTGTTTAATAAAAGTAAAATAAAATAGACAATAAGGAGAAAAAAAAACAAAGCTCTTTTCGGCCAAGGTGCTGATACCAACAAGATCAGCACATAGTCTCTTTTCATATCCTTTGTTTTAAGGACTTCTGTGTTACATATTTAAATGAGCTAATACATGATTAAAATATTCATTTTGGTTTCAAGATCCCCCCTTAAGTATACAGTTTATTTATGGGGCTCCATAGAGTCTGGATGGAGGTGGTAAATCAGTCTTCTTCAACAAGGCTCAATTGTTCCTTATCTTCAGGAATTCCAGATGCCCCTCCTGTCTTCTATTGTATTGTATTGGTTTAGGGCAAATTAGGGTGAGAACCTCTGAGAGGAAGTCCCCTAAAACAAACCTCCACCACCCCTCCTCACCCCCAGCCCTGGGTTTGGGAAGGAAATTCTTTGGAGGAGAAAAGTGGAAAAAAACCGATTTATTGACAAATGACAAGAACTCTTCCCACCACAAGAGAAAGGAAAAGGCTCAAGTTACTGTGGGGGGAGGGCGCAGAGCTTCTTCCGCGGGCTCGGAGATCCTCAGCCTTCTCAGGTCAGGTCCAGAGCCGGTCCAAATCTTCGGGGGGGGGGGGAAGGGAAAAGGGAGGGAAAAAAACCCCAGAAACAGCGAAAAAGCAGGCAGCAGAAAACAAAAGTGGCTAAGGTAGCAGCAAGCGAAGCAGCAGGAGCAGCAGCAGCAGCAGCAGCAGCAGCAGCCAGCCAGCAAAAGCCAAAAGCCAAGCATTGGCTGTTAGACATAACAACAGTCCGCGATATGGGATAGCAGGCACCGTCAACCCAGGACATTCCACCCCTTATCCCATATCGTGGACACACAATAAGAACTTCCATCTCACTTACTCAGACCTTCGACACTTACACGTTTCCATCCGTCTTACTTGCTCAGACCTTTGACACTTCACATATGCATCCTACCCCACATTCAGATCCCCCTGAGGTACACATCATGTTGTTCCATCTTTCTGCATTATCCACCATGTATAACCCGGTCCTTGAGCAGAGACAATTCCACGGATGGGCTTGCCTGTACTCGAGGTAGGATTGATCCATACTGTCTTTCCCAACAAACTTTTAACATGGGCCACTGGGGCTTTATCTCCATCTACTACATTAAGGAGCTGAGACTGAGCAGGACCCGCTCGGTTGGTAGAACCTCGGGTGTTAACTAACCAGGTGGCCTTTGCTAAATGCTGCTCCCAATTTTTTAAGGACCCCCCACCCAATGCTTTCAGGGTGGTTTTTAACAACCCATTGTACCTCTCCACTTTACCTGCAGCTGGTGCATGGTAGGGGATATGGTACACCCACTCAATACCATGTTCCCTAGCCCAGTTTTTAATAAGATTATTTTTAAAATGAGTCCCATTGTCTGACTCCATTCTCTCGGGCGTACCATGCCTCCAAAGGACCTGCTTTTCAAGGCCCAGGATGGTGTTACGGGCTGTAGCATGGGATACAGGGTAGGTTTCCAACCATCCTGTGGTGAATTCTACCATGGTCAGCACATGGCGCTTGCCTTGGCGGGTCTGAGGCAGTGTGATGTAATCAATCTGCCAAGCCTCCCCATACTTGTACTTAGACCACCGCCCTCCATACCAGAGGGGCTTCATCCGCTTGGCTTGCTTGATGGCAGCGCACGTCTCACAGTCATGGATAACTTGAGAAATGCTGTCCATGGTTAGATCCACCCCTCGGTCTCGTGCCCACTTATAGGTGGCATCTCTACCTTGGCGACCTGAGGCATCATGGGCCCATCGTGCTAGGAACAACTCTCCCTTGTGCTCCCAGTCAAGATCTATCTTCAACTCCCCTATCTTTGCAGCTTGATCTACCTGCTGATTGTTTTGCTGCCCCTCATTAGCTCTGCTTCTGGGGACATGGGCATCTACATGGCGAATCTTCACAGGTAGGTTCTCTAACCGGGCAGCAATATCTTTCCATTCTTCAGCAGCCCAAATTGGTTTTCCTCTACGCTGCCAGTTCGCCTCTTTCCATTTCTTCAGCCATCCCCACAGAGCGTTGGCTACCATCCACGAATCAGTATACAGATAGAGCCTTGGCCACTTTTCCCTCTCTGCAATATCCAGGGCCAGTTGAATGGCTTTGAGTTCAGCATATTGACTGGATCCACCCTCTCCTTCAGTGGCCTCTGCGACCTGTCGTGTGGGGCTCCATACAGCTGCTTTCCACCTCCGACTCATCCCTATGACACGGCAGGAACTGTCAATGAATAAAGCGTAACGTGCTTCCTCTGCTGGCAGCTGGTTGTATGGCGGAGCTTCCTCAACCCAGGTCACTGGTTCTTGTTCTTCATCTGCCACACTGAAACTTTCACCTTCGGGCCAGTTTGTAATTACCTCTAAAATTCCAGGGCGATTCAGTCTCCCAACTCGGGCACGTCGTGTAATGAGGGCAATCCATTTGCCCCAGGTAGCATCGGTGGTGTGGTGGGTGGAGGGAACTTTTCCTTTAAACATCCATCCCAGCACCGGTAGTCAGGGTGCCAGGAGGAGTTGTGCTTCAGTGCCAATCACCTCTGAGGCAGCTTGAACTCCTTCGTAGGCGGACAAGATCTCCTTTTCTGTGGGAGTGTAATTGGCTTCGGACCCTCTGTAGCTTCGGCTCCAGAATCCCAGTGGCCGGCCTCGAGTCTCACCAGGCACCTTCTGCCACAGGCTCCAGGACGGACCATAGCTCCCAGCTGCAGAGTAGAGGACATTCTTTACCTCTGGTCCTGTCCCGACTGGGCCAAGGGCTACCGCATGAGCGACCTCCTGCTTGATCTGGGCAAAGGTGTGTTGCTGTTCCGGGCCCCAGTGGAAATCGTTCTTCTTGTGGGTAACCAGGTACAGAGGGCTCACAATCTGACTGTATTCAGGGATGTGCATCCTCCAAAAGCCGATGGCCCCTAGGAAAGCTTGTGTTTCCCTCTTGTTGGTCGGTGGGGACATGGCGGTGATCTTATTGATGACCTCAATGGGAATCTGACGCCGTCCATCTTGCCATTTCACTCTTCTTGATGGCAAAACCGGCTTCCAGGAGAATCTGAATGATCTTCTCTCCCTTCTCAAAGACTTCCGCTGCCGTATTCCCCCACACAATGATATCATCAATGTCTGTAGATGTTCCGGAGCCTCACCCTTTTCCAATGCATCCTGGATCATTCCATGGCAGATGGTGGGACTGTGCTTCCACCCCTGGGGCAGTCAGTTCCAGGTGTACTGCACCCCCCTCCAGGTGAAAGCAAACTGGGGTCTGCATTCTGCTGCCAAAGGAATGGAGAAAAATGCATTGGCAATGTCAATAGTCGCGTACCACTTCGCCGCCTTGGACTCCAGCTCGTACTGGAGCTCCAACATGTCTGGCAAGGCAGCGCTCAGTGGTGGTGTCACTTCATTCAATGCACGATAGTCCACAGTTAATCTCTATTCTCCTTCAGACTTACGCACAGGCTAAATGGGACTATTGAAGGGTGAGTGGGTTTTGCTAACCACCCCTTGGCTCTCCAGCTCACGGATCATCCTATGGATGGGGATCACGGCATCTCGAGTTGTTCTATACTGCCGGCGATGCACTACCGAAGTGGCAATTGGTACCTGTTGTTCTTCCCCCTTCAGGAGTCCTACTGTCAGTGGATCCTCGGACAGTCCAGGCACGGTACTCAATTGTTGGACGCCCTCTGTCACCACAGTTGCCACACCAAATGTCCACCTGAGTCCCTTTGGGTCTTTGAAATACCCACTTTGGAGGTAATCTATGCCCAAAATGCATGGGGCCTCTGGGCCGGTCACAATGGGGTGTTTCTTCCATTCATTTCCAGTCAGGCTCACATCTGCCTCCACCAACATATAGTCTTGTGATCCCCCAGTCACACCAGCGATGGAAACCGATTCTGCCCCTACATATCTCGATGGGACCAATGTACACTGCGAGCCAGTGCCAACCAAAGCCTTATAGTTTTGTGGCTTCAATGTGCCGGGCCAACGAATCCACACCGTCCAAAAAACACGATTTTCCCTAACCTCTACCTGGCTAGAGGCAGGGCCCCTCTAAGCCTGATAATCCTTCTTTCCTCGGGTATATGTCTTAGAGGTTCCCTCAAGGGGATCGGACATGTCATCATCGACATCATACTTGACATCCTGGCTGTGAACAACTGGAGCTGCTCTCTGTTTGGTGAGACTTCCTCTTTGAATCCTGCCTTTTTTCAAATTGCGCACCCGTTTTGCCAGAGCAGCAGTAGGTTTCCCATCCCATTTCCTCATATTTTCTCCAGACTCACGCAGGAAGAACCACAACTCAGCTCGTGGGGTGTACTTTCTCTCCCCATCAAAGGGACGCCTGCGTTGGATACCAGGACCTCTAACTTGCACAGCTGAGATTTGGAGGAAGTCCTCCTTAATCTCTTCCCTGAGCTTCTTGTGATTCTCCTCTATTTTGTCTTCTAATTTCTGCAGTTGTGTTTCCACAGCTGCAATTCTGGCATGAGTTGGGCCATGTACAGCATCAGCATATGCTCGAAGCTTTTTTGCCATATCGAGCACAGTCTCATGTGTCTCCTCTCGCTTCATTATTGCTAGAGCAGAAGCGTATTCAGCTGGCCCAAGTCGCACAAGTTTCCTCCACATTACAGGTGTACATGGTACCAGGTCTGGATTCCTAGTTGTTATATCATCTGAAAAAATGAGCTCTGCTACCGCCATCTCTCTCAGACGTTGAATCCCCTGTTCTATGGTCCTCCACTGTGTCTGCTGCAGATAGAGGTCATCTGCACACAGATATCTTTGTGCTACACCATACAGAATCCGTTCCCAGAGGCTGTGAGGACTAGCCTCCCTCATCATGCCCTGGTCGATAACAGGATCAAGTGACAGAGATCCCAAATGCCTCGCCTCAGTGCCATCCAGGACTGTAGCCTCCCCTGCAGCATCCCAGAGGCGAACTAACCAACTAATTATAGATTCATTGGGTTGTCGCCTGTAATCCTTTCTTAGGCCTCGAAGGTCCTTTAGGGAAAAGGAATCAATACTGGCTCCAGAATCTACACCCCTCAATGTGGTTTCTGATTTTGGTGAAGGTCCTTCTCCTGGATTATCATCATCATCATCCTCCACCTTGCGATCGGTCTTCCTTGCACACTTTCCACCTTTTGTATTAGCAGCAACAGCCCTTAGTTGAGGCCTACTGTCTGATTTATCTACTGGTCTGGAGCCTGGGATATTAGCTGCAGCCTGAGTGACTGGGATGGTAACTAGTTTATCTCCCTGTTCCCTGTCTTCTATCTGCTGTCCTTCAGTATCTAGCAGAGTACGATAAACATATGCCAAGGCCCAGCTCACTGCAATAATCCTTTCCTCCTTAGTATTACCACGGCACTTCTCCTTCAAGTACCTTGACACCTTAACTGGGTTCTGAATTTGTTCAGATGAGAGGTCCCAGATTATAGGATCAGAAAATTCCTTTAAAATTTGGCCCATACCTTCCCATTTCCCACTCCATTCAAGATTTCTCCTACTTGGCTTTGCCCCTGAATCAGAAGTCTCATTAGCCCCTTTGGAAATCACAGCTTTCATTTTATATAAACTGCAGACAGTATAGAGGACACTCACTAAATTAAATACCAGAAAGATGGACTCTTTAACACTCAGGGGAAACTGAACATTTTCTAATAGAGATATAAACAATTCATAGGAGAAGAGGGAAAACAGGCTGAAAAAACTCTTCCCCCGCTTCTCCCCTAACAAACGGAGTGCTCAACCATAATAAAGAACCATCAAACATATTTACAGCCTTTCTGTAAATCATCACAAACAAGCCCAGCCCAATGAATATTCTGATTAGTGCCCCACGGCTACACGAGCTACGTATTAGGAGCAATACCAGAGCTATTTCTGGGTAAGGAAATAGCCCTAGGTACCACAGAAATAGTAGAACCTCAAAAAACCCTAAGGACCAGAAATATTGGCAGGCTTTCACCCCAAATGACATTATGAGTCCAGAAAAAACCATCCCAATACACCCACAAAACAATTAGAATCACCAATTTTATTATTATTAAGGTTTTTTCCACTTGCTTTGGTTCGTTTTCCCGGCCAATGCACCAAAAAAGGTGTATTGGTTTAGGGAAAATTAGGGCGAGAACCTCTGAGAGGAAGTCCCCTAAAACAAACCTCCACCACCCCTCCTCACCCCCAGCCCTGGGTTTGGGAAGGAAATTCTTTGGAGGAGAAAAGTGGAAAAAAACCGATTTATTGACAAATGACAAGAACTCTTCCCACCACAAGAGAAAGGAAAAGGCTCAAGTTACTGTGGGGGGAGGGCGCAGAGCTTCTTCCGCGGGCTCGGAGATCCTCAGCCTTCTCAGGTCAGGTCCGGAGCCGGTCCAAATCTTCGGGTGGAGGGGGAAGGGAAAAGGGAGGGAAAAAAACCCCAGAAACAGCGAAAAAGCAGGCAGCAGAAAACAAAAGTGGCTAAGGTAGCAGCAAGCGAAGCAGCAGGAGCAGCAGCAGCAGCAGCAGCAGCCAGCCAGCCAGCCAGCAAAAGCCAAAAGCCAAGCATTGACTGTTAGACATAACAACAGTCTGCGATATGGGATAGCAGGCACCATCAACCCAGGACATGATTATTGTTTAATAAAAGTAAAATAAAATAGACAATAAGGAGAAAAAAAAACAAAGCTCTTTTCGGCCAAGGTGCTGATACCAACAAGATCAGCACATCGTCTCTTTTCATATCCTTTGTTTTAAGCACTTCTGTGTTACATATTTAAATGAGCTAATACATGATTAAAATATTCATTTTGGTTTCAAGACCCCCCCTTAAGTATACAGTTTATTTATGGGGCTCCGTAGAGTCTGGATGGAGGTGGTAAATCAGTCTTCTTCAACAAGACTCAATTGTTCCTTATCTTCAGGAATTCCAGATGTCCCTCCTGTCTTCTATCTATTTGAGGAGTTACAATAATCCCATCTCTACTTTGTTACAATCTAAGAATATTCATCTATCACATTTTTCAAATTCTATTAATAAAAGAACATGCAATATAACCTTCCCATATTATACATAGAGCAATCAGCTTGTTATATGCGAAAAGCCAACTCCAAAACATGCATTTATAACACACCTGTTCACCATAACTTGAAAGGCACTCGGAAAGAAAGACACCCCTGGACTAAAATAAGCCCGATGAGTTCCTGGGAACTTCTGTGAGGACGAACTCCTGGCTTTGCAGTGTGAGCAGCAGAATTGACCCGGGCCTCCTCCTCAGCAGTGCTCGCGGGAGCAGCAGAGGCGTAGGCAATCCCTCGAGCTTTCCCCTTTTAATAAAGGCATTTAAGGAGTTAATAATAATCTCCCGCCCTGTTTATTCATAACAATCGGGGGGGGGGGGGGGTTCGTCCGGGATATAAAAGCCACGCCAGAAGAGGACCACGGAAGGGAAGGCGCCACCCAACCTCGGGCCTCCTGGACAGCTGGCCATCCCGGACCAAGAGGACGCCGCAGAACACTGCCTAGGATCATTGGTTTATTCATAACACTGCGCCAACCCGGTCGAGCCACGGCGAGTCCGCGTTTTCTGCGGTCGTGACTGCTACGCGGCAGGCTTTGTTGTTTTTTCCCTGTGGCCCTTGCGGCAGCGATGGCAGCCGGGCTCTCTCTCATTCTGTGCTCCGGCCCCCACACCACACCCCCCCCCCCCCCGCCCCCCCGCGGCACCGTGGATGCTGCGGGCGGAAGCACCGCCGCTGCGATGGCGGCGAAAGGCGGGGCGGCCGACCCAGGACCGAAGTGCCGGGGGCAGCCCCTGCCTCTTTTGGGCTCTGTATTGGGCTGCGGGGTGGTGGCTGCCAGAGTCTTCTCTCCGTGCTTACCCCCCCCGATGCCGCGGGCACCGCCGCTGCGGTGCCAATGGACGGCGGGGCGGCCGAACCGGGCATGCGGGCCTGGAGTGGCCCCCGCCGCCCCCCTCCTCCCCTGGGAGCGGCGAAGGGCAGTTGCCGCCCGGCTCCGCTTGAGAGAGAGGCTGTAGGCAGGCAGCTGCGGAGGGAGGGCCGAAGGAACAGCTCGGGTTTTGCTCAGGTCTCCCCTGCGCCTGCCCCCCCCCCATCCCCCCCCCACGCGGCACCGCGGGCACCGCCGCTGCGGTGTTATCGAACAGCGTGGCGACGGGCATGGCATGTAGACCCAGGCACCGCCCCCGTCGCTCCCCCCCCCGGGAGCAGCGAAGGGGGGCCGCCAGCTCTCCGCTTGAGAGAGGCAGCGGTGGGCGAGCGACTGCGGGGAGGGGCCGAGAGGACGGCTGAGTCCCGCTCGGTTGTCGCCCTGCACCACCCCTCCTCATCTTAAGACAGCTTTGTTTACATTTTTGTTAAAAGATGTTTGTTTAAATCTTAAGGTATAGTTATTTCTTTTAGAGGGAGACGGTGGCCCCGAGTTTCGCCCGGTTCTCCCCCCCCCACCCCCCCTCCCTTTTCTTAGGACATCTCTAGTTAATAGAGTTGAATTTTTAAATGCCTATTTGTGAAGGGAAGAACAGGTAACTTTCATTGCACTTTCACAGATAACACAGAAGAAGTAGTAATAATTCTACATCGTAGCTGTCATTGGTTGTGTATCAGTTCAGTGTTTTTCTGAGTTTCATTTTAAGGTCATAAGCACATGGCTGTTTAGCCAAGTGTTAGCTCTCTAAGATAGTTATTACTGATATATTGATAGCATGATGTGACTTCATTGCTTTTCTAATAAGTATTATTTATGAGATAATATTAGTGTATTTATAGCCGGCTTCTTCTCATATACTTTGTTATTTCTTTGTGTGACACATGTCATTCCAGGATTTTTTTCCTTGTTTTCTAGTTGTTTATGCTAGTTTCTGCACTGGCTCAGTAGTTGCTCGTGCTGTTTCATGATTTTTAAGTGTTTTTCAGAGTTCCAAGGAATGTTATTTGAGCTCTGTAAGAAGCCTCCTCTGCCCTGAGGGATTGGGATGCAGTTCCAGTTCTGTTCACAGACCACTCTGAGAGTTTGCTGAGTTCAAAGCACCCTTATCCTGACAGAATTTCAGAGGAGACCAGTTATTAGGAGTTCATTTAGTCTTTACCCCAAGATTCTTAAGAATCTTGTTTTATACCATGTTTAGGGTATTCTCTTCCAGCTAGAGCTCAGGCAGTGGCCAGGCCTTAGCTCTTCCTGGATGAGAAAAATTGCCAACAGACCCAGATGTTTTTGCATCAAAAACTACATACTAGTTATTTGACTCAGCAATTTGACCTGTAAATATGACAGCTGAACCAATCTTTAGAGTGAACCTGAGACCCTTGCTTGGGAAAGGTGTCCAGGTCTTCACTGGAAATGAGGTTTATCAGCTGTTTGCAATTTCTGAGCTGATGGTGCAGTCTTTAGTACTTGATAATCGTTTGATCTCATATGTGCTGGTGATTATGTCTAATTATTTGGTTTCCTACATGTGTTATTTTGCCTTGATGTTTTATCCTGTGTATAACCACAGACATATATTTCATATTTTAAGAAATAAATAAAAAGGGGATCTTAGTGTCCTAAGAATGTTTAAATAATACAAGATGTACATTAGAACTTTAGACAATAGATAATTCTGAATAATGCAACATTTATACTAGAAATTTGAGAAAGGAATTATCAAATCCAAATTTCAATTGAGTAACAACAGTAAAGCCTAATTGATTTATTAATTTAAGGAGAAGAGATGCCTGTGTTTTATTATCAACAGGTTAAAAGCAGTTACGTATCACCTCTGAAAAATGAGGCCCAGTGAAAATCATTGTACAGCCTTAGTGGCCAGAACAAGAACAGAAGAGTGACTGCAAAGAGACAATTATATGTCTGGAAACTACAGGGACAATTTGACAACAAAAGTCCTATGTTAACATCATAGTGTTGTGTTTCTACTGATCTTCAGTTGTTCCTTGTTTCAGGATTCAAGAAAACATCCAGTGATATCAAGGATCAACATCTTCAGCTGATGGACTTTTCCCTGAGTTTAATTACTTGGAAAAGCAAGAATCATTTATCTTAATTCTCCTAAAAGGGTCTAATTGTATCTCATGTAATATTTTGCATGCCTTTGGTGTGTCTTTACAGATACCAAAGGATGTGGTTTTAATGTGTGGTGATTGGGATCATGCAGATCTTTGGAAATCTGGTTCTATTATTTCTGCATTCCTTTTAGCACCTGAGAGGATTGTAGCTCAAGCCCGAGTTCATCTATATTGCATCCTGCACATTTGGAATCATACCAATTTACCAGGTTTCATGACAGAAGGTAATGCCAGGGCTGACAGGTTAGCTAACCCTGCGTGGGTAGCACCTCAGCCTGACAAAATTGCGCAGGCCAAAGCGTTGCATAATTTTTCCATCAAAGTGCACATACTCTTTAGAAGCAGTTTCAGTTAACATCAACTGAGGCTCATGATATTGTCAGTTCTTGAGCTGTCATGGACTTGCTGCACCTTTACTAGCAGAGGTAAACCCCAGAGGCTTAAAGACTTGCAGCTTTAGCAAATGGATATCACTCCTATTGCTGAATTTGGCCGATTTAAGTATGTGCACATGTTCAGTAGCACCTTGTCCTCTGCTATGTGGGCAACTGCTCATATTGGAGAAAAAGAGTTGCGATGCTATTGCTCATTGGAAGTTAGTTTTTGCAATCTTAGGTATACATTTTGTGAATTGCACAAATTTGGTATTCCGTATTCTCCAACTGGTCAAGCCAGTGCTGAACGTGCTCATGGAACTTAAAAGCATGTTCTAAAACAAAAAAAAACAGGAATGCCTGGAGAAACCCCGCACAGTCGATTGGGCAAGGCTCTATATATGATTGTCCTAGGTTACAATGTAAGATATGCCCAAAGTATGTATTCTGTCACCATCTTCATGAGCTGTTGAAACCAGGTGGGGCAGTGTTTCCCTTGCCCCCTCCCTCCGGACTATCTTCTGTTAATGGGCCATCAATGCCTTGCTGCATGACTCACAGATAACTACCTCTGGGAGCTCTCTCTGTTTAATGGGCAATCAAGGACCCACTGCATGACTGGTGGAATGATATCAGCCCATTGTGAGATGCTCTGCCCAGGGGGAGGAGCCAAGCATTCCCACCTGGATATAATCTGGGATTTGGGACAGCACAAGAGCCCTTACCCACTGGATTCCCGGAGGACAAGAGCTACCAGACCTTTCTACAGGATCACTGCTTGAACAAGACCACTTCATCTGGACTGCTACCACCACCCTCACTATCAGGGTGTCAGGTTGTATTCTGACTCTGTCAGTGATCGTTTGTACTATTGCTTTTATTTTATTTTACTTTTTTTCCCCCTCCTATTAAATTGTTTTTCTGACTTGGAGTCTCTCTCTGGTTTTGCTTTCAAACCAGTACAACGATTAATCATGTTATAGTGCCACAAAATTCAAATAATCATGTCATTTTAAATTACTTCCCTTTGTTGCAGTTGTCAAGCGAGATGCACCTGCGTCGAGTGAAAGTCTGGGTATGGGATCTAACCACTAATAAGTGCAAAGGCCTGTATGAGCTTATCGCTTGGAGTTGCAAGTATGCCTCCGTTTCCACAGATACTAGGGTACGGTGGATACCCACAAGGTGTGTTTGCCCTGACCTGCGACACCAAAAGTAGAATGTGGCCAACAGGCAACATTTGAATGATGATCAGGATGCCAATGATCAATCGAATGGTCTCTACAAGTAGAGAATGAGCATCCTCTTCTTTTGTTTCTAGAGTAGTGAGTGTTGACAAGTTAGACTGCCAGTTCTTCGAGCAGACTAACAATGTTTTGTTTACTATATTAGAATTAGTCTGACTCCTTGAAAGAATGAATAGCAAAGCTTGATGTTGGTGCATGAAGAATTCGATGGCATGTGCTAGAGGATCTCCGTGATCATTCAAAATCAGTGTCTGATTGAGGTTTTGTTTGGTAACTGACAAATGACTAAAGGGACCTCTTGTGTTGTGTTTGTTCTCCTTGCAAGGGCCCTGCAGGAGATTACAAACGCCGCCTTCTGCTTTTAAAACAAAAAGGGTGAATTGTGGGGACTGACAGTGGTCAAAGAGGAATTTCTAGGCTTCAGGCAGCCTGTGAGAAAGCAGACTTTCCCAGGCATCTGCTCCGGGGGAGCTGTGAGAAGATACTCCAAACAATTTCTAATCTTACACCTGCTGTTTGTCCAACTTGTTTACTTGCAAAGATGTTTACAAAGAGGTGTTGGCTCTAAATGACCAGTCATGTTCAGTGTATCGGAACAGTGTATAAAAAGGATGTGCCTTTCAATAAACTTTGCTTTTTAGCCCTCCAAGTCAATTTGGAGTTATATCGTTATTACCACCATCCCGAATGCAATAATGATAAAAAGCCTCCTCTCAATCTCTCAAATGGATTCTTAGAGGTTCTCATTTAAAAGCAGCAAGATTTGAGAGATCCAATCCAATGAAAACCCATTGGAAGTTGGTGGGATATTTGTTTTTTTCCAGGGAGGGAGGACTCCTAGGGTCTGGTGCCTTGAGGAGGTATCTCAGCTAAACTGCAAATTGTTTGTGGGATGTGTCTGCAGGAAATGTCCCTAAAAAATGGGATTTTGCCACTTAAGGTTTAGATTTCACCCTAGTAAAGTTGTGGTACTGGTACAAGGGGAGTGGAACTGGAAGTTGTGATTTCCCTCTCTGAGTACAGCTGGAGTATGGGGGAAAATCAATTTAGACTGACTCAAAGGCAGCAAATATTCCTTCTCCCAACTCCTGAAACTGGCAATACACAGTTAGAAACATCCATTTAGAGTAAATCCCTTATAGCAACTGATACCCCCTGTTCAGAAATACTGTCCAAGGAATTGGTAGTTTGATGCAATCCACATTATTGATAGAAAATGAAATTAAAAAGCGAAACATTAAGGAAGAACATTGGAGAAATAGGGTGTAGCTTAATTGTTGTTTGATCCCAGAATCTGAAGAATTCTTTCTGCAAGACTGGGATGCTGCAAACACAGCTTAGATATGATTGTGCTGCATTTCCTCCCCAGGTGTCAGAGAAAACTGAGGAGTGAAAGAAAGATTTGAAAGAGAAAATGGAAACAAGGAGTGAACCTAAACACAGAGCTACTGGAGAAACCATCAAAACAAAAAACAAAATCCAACAGAGCCAATGAATTTTGGCTGCCAAGGAACTTTTGACTCCTCTATCCAAAGGAACTCTTGTAAGAGTAAAGGCTTACTTATCTGTTCCAACACTCAGCTGGATTTACATCCTTGTGGGATGTCAGCAAAGGACAGCCCTGTCCAAGATGGGAAGAAGGCTCCAGGAGCTGCTGGCTCCTGCTCTGCTCCTCCCACTGGCTCCAGGAGGCAAATCCACCTTGTGGGATGGCACAGCTCCTTCCAAGCTCTCCTTTGCTGTTGCTGAGAACTTGCTGAACTGAAGGTCTTCAGTTGTAGCTCTGGAGGGCTAAAAGTTGGAGTTTGTGACTGGTGGGGTTCAGCTTCAGCAGAATCCAGGCACATCTGGGCACTTGGAGCAGGACTAAGAGCTGACAAAAGATCTTTATAAGCCAAAAAACCCCAAACAGATGATGCTGAGCTAATGTTTCTCAGGAAGAGCTAAAAATCAAGCTGTTCCATCAACACCTGCACACATCACTTCACCTCTGCTGTTGGGCAGGGAAATCAAACCATATCCCAGGACTTTGTCCTGCTTGTTTAGACTCCTGGGAAGCAGTGATAGAGCAAAACCATCTGGTGGCTTTTCATTATTCCTATCAGCCAGTGAAATCCGGGCTATAGTTGTTGTGATCTGTACGTGCTGCCAGTGTTTCTAATCTTATTGAAGTGATAAAGAGTCTCATGAGGCTGTTTTCTCCCAGGAATCATTTTCCTTGGAGTCCTTCCCTAGCCAGGAGCACCCAGAGCAGACCTGAGACACAACTGCTGCTGTTGATTTCTTGCTGTCAGTTTTTGATGGTGTAGAATTTTTTTTCTCTGACCAGATTTATATCTTAGGTCCAGGCCTAAGCCTGTGTTCATGTTTGTAACACATGCCACACATGTCCTATATGGCACCTGACTGCTTCCAAATCCAGGTAGGACAGGGATTTGAGCAACCTAATCTAGGTGGACAACTGGAAGGTGTCCCTGCCCATGGCAGGGGGTTGGAATGAGATGATATTTAAGGTCTCCTCTAGACCAAACAGTCCTGTGATTCCATGAATAACCTGACATGAATGAGTCCAATCTGGCCTTGGACACCTCCAGGGATGGGGCAGCCACAGCTTCTCTGGGCAGCCTGTGCCAGGGCCTCCCCACCCTCACAGGGAAGGATTTCTTTCCAATACTCAACTAAAAGTGTCCTAATTTTTAAATGCAATCAAGTTCTCTCTTTGGTGCTGTTCCCAGGTGAAGTGAAAGGGGAATGTCTTGGTTTAGGAAGACAGGTGTGATTTATTAAAATGTGAATATCGATCTAATATCGATACCCAACTGTGATGGACAAAAGACTCTCTAACAGTTAAGTTAGAAAGTGTATGTTTATTATGACGGCCGGACAGCGCGTGGGATAGCTCCTCAATACGCACTGCAGAAATCACAGGTAATTACAAAGCTTTTTATCCACAAAAATGTTGAATACACAAAATACAAATGCATATTTATAACAGCGAATTAATCACTGCTATTTTCTGGAGTCTGTGTGGTAGCTGTGCTGGGAGAGCAGCTTTGTGGTTTATCCCAAAAGGATACTCTCCTTGCACTCCAACACAGGCACAGACCCCTCAGACAAGTCTAGGCTTGTTACAGGCAGCGTAGGACCCAGGGTGCAGCGGCGAGATAATGTAGCAAGATGAATCCTGCGTGGCTCCCTCAGAGAGGTTGGACGAATCAGTGAAAGAAGGAAACGGATCAGCTTAGGAGTCTTGTCCAGAGATTTTATTCCAGAGTAGCAGCAGTTCTGAACCGTGTGACTTCCCTGAGCAGAACCCCGAACATGTGCTTGTCCTGGGTTTTTACCTGGGAGAGGGGGATGGGGGAGGGCATACAGCCTACCTATCAGAAAAGGACAGGGCGTGACCCGAGGGCTAAAGGGCAGCCTAAAGGTCAAATCACCTGTGAGGAGAGGTGTGCCCTTTCTGCCCTGGCCAATTCCTTCGATGGCTGGCCCCTGCAGAATCTCAGGTTGCTTGGTAAACCCTGTGTATTATAATCATTCCTTCAGGGTTGGCTGGGAAAAACCTACCCTGGGGGAGGGGAAAAACCCCCAAAAGAGAGCTCACCTTGAAAGCCTTAAAGGCACACCGCAACACATATTCATACCCCTGTCACCTCTTCTTCTCCGCTTTGTATGCTAATTGACAAAAAGGCTATTAAGCATGCGTAGTTTGTTCTCTGAAATGGGTCGGGGGTC
Organism: Phylloscopus collybita; assembly: GCA_027886175.1. Lineage (NCBI taxonomy): Eukaryota > Metazoa > Chordata > Aves > Passeriformes > Phylloscopidae > Phylloscopus > Phylloscopus collybita. The sequence continues at coordinate 4,963,847 of JAJNNQ010000051.1, forward strand.
TTATGTCAGGAGTGGTCACCAAAAGGAGGAAGTAAAACTAGTCTTCTTCATTCTGAACTTTTAACCTTTCGATGCATATGTGATAAATGACTCCTTGGAAAAACCTGTAGTTTCCTGTTCCCAAGACTGTTTCTGGAGATAGAGGGTTTGCAATCATCTTGTGTTTCTGGGTCTATTGATCAATTTCCCTGTTTTTCATTACAAGCCCAGCTTACACAAACATAAAGTTGACAAGCAATGAGTTATTAGATCCGGGATAGCTTATCTAAAATCCGGTCTCTCTTAACTATCCTCTGAATTTTAACTGATTTCAGCAAAGCTTATTTTCCAGCTAAATCAGCAATATAACCTTAGTTTTTTAAAGTCTTCAAAATTAGTGTCTCAGGTGTCTGCCAGAGAAAGCTGGAGTTTCCCTTGCAATGGAGAATGTAAACCTCCTCCCTCCAAATTATTATAATTTTTCAATTAAGGGCTTTCAGGCAATGATATGGGAATAGGAATAACAGTTCTTTACTAGGAATATTAAAAAATACAAATGTAGTAGTACAAAAAACAAACAAGCAAACAAACAAAAATCCTAGAAAACCCTGACAGAGTCAGGGATATGACCTTACACCCTGTTGGTCAGGGTGTTGGAAGCAGTCCAAATACATCCTCCTGGAGTAACAGGTGTGGTTCTGTGGAGTAGAGATAATCCTGTAGAAAATCCAGTGGTGGCGAGATGGGTCCGGTCTTCTTTCGGGAATCCAGTGGAAAAAACGGATATCTGGTGTTCCTACGTCTCAGTTTTTATCTAGGTAGGAACAGTTGTCTCCCCCCCACTGGGTGGAGCATCTCACAATGGGATGATGTAATGTATCATGTCATTGGTGAGCCTTAATGGCCCATTAGCGGAAGATATCCCCCGAGGGTGGACGGGTGGTGAAAGAGATAAGAAACACTGCCCCACCTGGTTTTAACAGCTGGCCCATTATCAGAAGGCATCCACCACCCCTCCCCCCTGGAGTTACAAGAGATAAAGATAAACATCTCCCCAGCTGCTTTCAACAGATGAAATAGAATACACATTTTTTGGTTACATAACCCAAGACAGGGAAGCAGAGCCTCATGAAGAAAATGGGATGAAGAAAATGACTGGGGTTGATCATATTTGTTGGGAGGGGCTTTTCTGGTCTCAGGAATTCCCCACGGACTTCATTGGGTTTGTCTTCCAGTTCTCATGAAAATTTTCACCCTTCTCTTTGCAGCCTTCGTGGGGAGGCTGCACCAGTGTCACAGACAATATTTGGGACATTGGCTTTTGAATCATGGAATCCCAGAATGGTTTGGGATGTGTCGAAGTTCACACCATGACTCTTATACTTGTCCTGCCTCTACAGAGGGGCAAGTCACCTGTGGGTGAGAGGTGACAGAATTCCAGGAGATAGTTCCAGGCTGAGTTGGTTCCCTGAGGCTGATGTTCCAACGCTTCCAGCTCTTTTTTGCTGCAAGTTCTAAATTAACAAATTATAACCTTTACATTTAGCTGGATCTCACCAGATTGTGCTGGTGATTCACCCCTGGGAAAACTAGAGCACTGGCTTTAGCATAAAGATCCAGAAGGAACACAAACAATGCACTCAGTTCCCTGTGCACATAAGGAAAAGGAATTTCACATGCCAGCTTGTGGAAGCTGCTCCAGGGTAATTCGCCACTACAAAGACCCCCTTGGGAACAGAACTTTTGCAAAGAAATTAAAGTGGGCAAAGAAATTGAAACCACCACAGGCAAAACTAAGAGTTTATTTTCCTCCCCAGGTCCCTCTACCTCAAAATTTTCATTTATCCCCTTCAAAATGGCTGCTGGAATCTGTCTGTCAAGGGATTCTGAGCTGCAAGGGATGAAGAAGTTTCAGCAAAGAAAGCCAATGATTATTTTTAGCATCAGCTGCATGGAAAATACTTCTCAGAGGCTCTGGTTGGTTAGAGGGGAAGACACATTTTCTCCTTTTTCGTTCCTGCTAAAAATCAGAATTTGGGAAGTAAATGACTGACAAATGGTTCTGACAAATGGATGGGCAAATCCTTGCAGTCAGAGCTGGCAAACCCTGGATCTCTCATTGGAAAAGCTCCTCAGACTCTCCACCTCCAGGGATTCAAAGTGCTCAGCTGCTCTGAATAAAATCCGGGTGAGCTTCCAAGGATTTGGGAACCAGCATTCCAAGATCTCCTTTCTCTTTCTACTGTCAGGGAGGAATGTTTTTGTTCCTGTAGAAACCCTTGGTGCGAATGTTTTCAGCTTGTTACTTATCTCCAAAGCCAAGCGCCCACGAAGGCAACGGCTGTCGTGGGACACAGGGATGGGCTGAGACAGAGCTACTGGGCAGCTCTGTTAGGAAAAGCTGCTGTTCTGAATTAAAAATGATTTCTTTGGAACAGAATCAGCCTCTCTCTTGGACAGGAGGAACATGTGTGTCTGTACTGGGGGCAGAAGAAATTGTTAACAATGTGATTTAATGAAGTGGTACAATTGTAGCTCTGTAACAGCAGAGAGAGAGGCACTAATGAGCAATGATATTTCAGTGGCCAGAAAATGCAGGTAATTAGAAGTTTTCTCACAGAACACCCCGTTCTGACTTTTTCCATGTGCCTCCTGCTCCTTTTTGTCGCAAGAGAAAAAATTATCAGCTTGAGAACCAAAACCAGAAATAAAAGGGAAGAATTTTGAAACCTATGTAATTCTCTGTTTCTGTTACCTGACATATTAAACCACACCATTATGTAATTTAATCTCCATATATACATTTCACTCTCCTTTAAATAATCCTTTAAATTCTCCATAGGAAGAATCACTGAATCAGGATACAATTATTTATTTTCTCCTTGTCAGAGTACAACTTTTGACCAAACTTAGATAAACTTCTTGGTATGATCTTTTGTTGAATGTCTGCTTTTCCACATTCCAAAGGATTGACTTGACAGCAAAAAAAATTGACATGAAATCTAAATCTTTATGTTTTTTATTGGTTGCTCTATCCAATATTATGGTTATTTATTGGATGCCCCACCCTTGGAAGTGTCCAAGGCCAGGTTAAATGGGGCTTGGAGCAACTTGGGATAGTGGAAGGTGTCCCTGCCCATGTAAGGGGGTGGAACTGAATGGACTTTGAGGTCATTTCCCATCTAAATATCCTGGGATTCTGTGATTTTAGAAAAAAATCAATAACTATATGCTATTATTAATATTGCTATATTAATAATACTAAAAAAAGTACTATATTAATTTTTTCTATATACTAAATAATAATTTTTCATAAATTACATATCTATCTCAATAATAATTTAGAAATGCAGCTGCTTTTCCTCTGGTTCTCACTGAAGGGCTGTAATTTGTTTTATGGGAGGGTTGTTTTCCTAATTTGATTTTTCTCCTTGTAGATGTGGAAAACCTCTTAAAAACCAGTTACAGTTCTATGGACTAAACCACAAAAAAAGCCACAGAGCAGTCACTTAATTTTGGATTTGGGGAAAGAACTTGGAAAGGAAACAGAAGCATGGAAAAGGCATGGAAACTTCTTTCTATTTGCAATTGTTGCACATCAAACCCAACTCCTGAACAGCAAACAGGCAAAGCTGGAGCTATTTTTTTGAGTTAAAACCATGGTATTGCTCAATTATCTGTCACATGATGATGGCACTGAAGTCCAGGTGGCCTTGCAGGATCCAAGCTCTCCTTTAATCCAGGTAATTATGGTAATGAATATTTCTGGGAAGCCATAACCAAGAGGAGGAAGAGCCTCATACCGCATAAACCAAAGTTTTACCCTCATAATGAGGGGAAAGAGCTATGTAGGTAAATTCCATTGCACCCAGCATAACTGTCTGCAAAATCTCCGGGAAGTTCTGGTTTATCAGCAGAAAAAGCCACTTCCTGAGCCCTTGTCTGCAGGATAACTGATAAATCACCCCAGTAAAGAGGGCTCAGATCCTCTGCAACTGCACTTATTTAAGGAAGAAGAAATTCAGCAGGATATTCTGCAGGTGCAATGAGTTCACTTTTAAATTTCCCTACATGGTCCTAAAACTCTTGTGTAACAACCTGCCCCAAACCAGAGAAATTTATGGCCATGGGGAAAGGCAGGAACAGCAGCTGCATCTTTTCCCTCTCCTTTTTTTTACAAGGATTTTGTCTTTTGATCAGATCAGTAAAGCCTGTCCTAGATGGAGGTTCATGCAGAGAAGAGCATCTGCACAAGAGCTGATAATGAGGATGGTGGTGCCCTGGCACAGGTGCCCAGAGAAGCTGTCTGTCCCTGGATCCCTGGAAGTGTCCAAGGCCAGGTTGGATGGGGCTTGGAGCACCCTGGGATAGTGGGTGGAAGGTGTCCCTGCCATGGCAGGGGGTGGAACAAGATAAGCTTTAAACTCCTTTCCATTCCAAACCATGTCATGATTCTGTGATTCTATGAATGTTTGTTTTCCACAGATGCTGGTAGGGTCAGTCAGGGAACTGCTGTTCCCAAATTTTCAGCTTGCTAGGCTGCAGAGTGCAGTGATTTTATGTGAAAGACAATTTTGTGATTGGATAAATTCCAGCAAATGTTTCCATTGCTGAGGAAAAAAAAAAAAAAATCAGCTAAACAGGATGTGCTGATAAACATTGCAGCACCAGCCAAAACCTCACTATTGCTTTTCACAAGGTCCATATAAAAAATTTAAAAATAAATGCCTGGCAAGCTCCCAACTTCTACCAACCTCCTTTGACAACTGATGGAAACGAGACCATCTGGAAAGCACAGCACGGCATTTTAGAGGGTGCTCATGTGGAATTATCTTAATGAGAACAATCAGGTTTGGGTTTCTAAAGTTTCTGAGCTGTCAGACATCAACACTTTGTCCCCATATCAGGTAGGAGCTGCTGTGATGTTTGGCTTCGCACTCTCAAACCACAACAGAGCAGAGTTCAACTGGTGAGGACAGGGACAGTGGAGTGCTTAGTGCCAGATCCTAGAGAGGCAAAGCAGGGCAGATTCCTGGTGGCTTTCTGAAAATCCAAAAGTGAGATCCTCCAAGGGGGTAAAGCTGTAGCCCCAGATGTGTATTTATCTCCTGGGATAAGGTGAGGCTGGATCTGTGCCCGTTCCTTGAAGCAATGTCAGAAGTACCACCTTGGGCATTGCTGGCAGGGAGATTCAGCGAGTGTAAATCAAGTTGGGGACTTATTTAGCTCAGGAGAAATGTCAGGAAAGGCTCACACTGTGCTAAAAAAAGCCATTGGGAAGTCAGACCTCATCTGCAGGATTGAGCTGGAGCAGAGCACCCAGCAGGTCCTCAGCCCCAGGGGCAGGAGGGGACAGCAAGGCTGAGCTGCTGGGCAGGAGAGGGCAGAAACCTCAGGAGCATTTCCATGGTCTGCTCAGAGCTGTGCTTGGAGAGGAGGAAGAGTTGGAGAGGACGAAGAGTTGGAGAGGAGGAAGGGGTGCCCCGCACCCAACTCCACTTGGAATCTTCCTAGTGGGTGCCGAGCCAACTCGGCAGAGCCCAAGACAGAAAACACCTGGGCCAAAGGCACGTAACCCCATTTTGAGGTCATTGTGGGGACACTTGACCAGGACCGAGCTGGCAAGCCTGGGAGCAGGGCTGGAGCCACAGTCAAGCACCGGCAAAAGCAGCACCTTTTGTGGCACGTTGTGATATCACCCAGGTCCCTTCACTCGTGTAAACAGTGGTGCAGGGGGCATTCTACTTCCTCCTGAGCACTCGGCTGCGCTGAGCACGGCTCTGCCTGCCAAGGTAAGGCTGCTTTAAATCCTCTCCTTGGGATCTAGAACCATGCCCATGCTGCTTCCTGCAGAAAGGTCCCTTTCCTTGGGCTTTTCCTTAGGGGGTGGCTCTTGTCAGGATAAGATTTGTGGCACTTGGAGCCCTGCAGCAGCAGCAGCCACCGCTCTCCTCATGTGCCAATGCTCTGGGTGAACACACAGAGGAGTTCAAACAGCGGCTGCTGCGCCTGCAAAAACAAATGTCAAGCATGGGCAAGTAGCAGTGCTCCAACTGTTCTCCAGTGTCATTAATAGGGATAATTTCCATCTCTTGCCTGATTCCTCCGGGAATATATTTTATTTTAAAGTCATACTTGACAGTAAGGGTAACATGCAAATCTGTTTTTTCCAATGGGGATTTATATTGCCATAAAATAAAATCCATGTGCTGCTTATCTTTGTGCCATCTAAGGCTCTGTGATTGAGCAGCAACAGGAGAAAATTGATAATAGTGAGGGGACACAAGATGACAAAAATAGCAGGATTGCTTGGACTTGCTTTTGCTAATGAGAATCCTGAGGTGGTTTTAATTCCTAATTCAGACTGCAGTCACTGCTCTTGATGTGGGTGGAACTCCATGACTCCTAGTTATATGTTGAATGTTCTGTAGATGGTTACTTTAAAAGTGTTAAAGACTCCTAATAATACATTGGATGTTCTGTTGATGGCTATGCATATTGTTATCTTGAATGGTTTGTATCCAGTTTGTAACCCAAGTCCCAGTTTAGTATGCCCTTACCTCTTGTTGAGTTTCTGCTGCTCCCTGCCTGCACCCTTCCTGCTTCCTGTTTCCTACCTCCTGCCGGCTCCTTGTCTGCTCGTCAAGCTGAAATAGACGCCTATTATGGAAATCGCAGAGACCCCCATGAAGCCTTGCCAGAATGTTTGTACAATTAACACCAAAAACCCCTAGCAACAACGAGTCAGCACATAATCCAGACCCATAAAGAACGCCACCCGGCTGGCAAGACATCAAGCTATCTGTAAACACTTTTCACCTGCTCACCATAACCTGAAAGGCACTCAGAAAGAAAGACACCCCTGGACTAAAATGAGCCCAATGAGTTCCTGGGAACTTCCGTGAGGATGAACTCCCAGCTCTGCAGTGTGAGCAGCAGAATCAACTCAGGCCTCCTCCTTGGCCGTGATTGATGGAGCAGCAGCAGAGGCGTAGGCAATCCCTTGAGCTTTCCCCTTTTAATAAAAGCATTTAAGGAGTTAATAATCATCTCCTGCCCTGTTTATTTATAACACTCTGGATTAAAACTTGACTTCATGGGCTGAAGCTTTTAAACTTCATGGGCTGAAGGTTTTGAACTTAATGGGCTGAAGCTTTTAAACTTGACTTCATGGTCTGCAAGTTTCCAGCTGTACTTTGTAAAAGGTGCTTTCCTCCTGGCTTTGCTTTCACTTGCACCAGCAGCTCAGCTCTGCTGGGAGCCCAGCAAACAGCCCGTGGGGTGGTCACAGACAGGACTTAGAGTGGGTGGCCCCTGAATCTGAGATTTTTGCAAGTGGATCAAGAGGGAATCTCACAGAAGGTGAGTCAGGATGTCAGGATCTGCAGGAGGGGATTCCTCAGCAGGCTGGAGCAGGAGCTGTGCAGGGACAGTGGGGTTCTTTTCAAGGGCATATTTTTGGTGTCAAGTAAAAGTGCTGGGACTTTGGCCCGTGCCAACATCATCAGCCATGGGAATTCCATCCATGAGGGAAGTGCATCTGTGGGATAGCCCTTGCCCAGCATGGAGCCAGCACCCTGAGGGGGCTGTTGATATCTCTGCTGGAGCTGCAGGAAGGAGTTACACCAGTGATGCAAAATGAAAATATGGCAGACAGCCCAGAGCTGCTCTTTTTCTGTGAAAGAGAACCAAAAAAAGCACCTTTAACTGTAGAATGTTCCACTTGGAGTGCAGAGGTTTCACTCCAGTGTCACGGCCACTCACTGAGGGCAGAGCGTGGAGATGTTTGTGTCCCAATCAAATCAAATAACCTGGCTCTGATGGACACCTCAGACAGATCCAGGACTCTGAAAAGACATCCCTGTGCTTCTCAGCCTATCCAGATGAACATCTTTTGCCTAGGAATGCTATGCTTAGTTTCCAAAGCTCCAGTAATAACATGCTCACTTCTTATATCCTTATTGCAACAGCATCAAGGGTACAGAATCTCACAAAAATATACAAAATAGTGGTTGAATCTTGGTGTGTTTATTTGATACTGTTTTTGTTTTTTTTTTTTTCTTTTCTAAATCATATTCTGAAAGCAATGTTGCAGTGGGAGCCACCTCTGCAAGATGCAAATAAGCACTGATAAAATCTACTGGAGATTTCAGTCTTCTGCAGCTTCTGCTGCACACCCACCACACAGTGAAGGACTTTAGAGATGTAATTTTAGGACCCTCAGTGGTATCTCAAGTGTCTGCTTTTGTGCACAAGTGGGAAGAGAAGGGGTTGGTGTGGGATTAAGCCTCAGTCTGAGTCAAAGTGAGAGGAAAAGCAGAAATGCAGTAATTTTGTGATGTCCTGTGCATCTGGGTGCATTTTGATTAAAGAGATGGTTTAATCACATTATGTTTTTATGGCTTTGTAATGAAATCCTTCATCCTCAGAAAGGGCCCTGCTGATGAGCCAGCAGACACCACCCCATGCATATTAATTGTGGTAATGTATTAATTGTGTGCACTGCCAGCCAGGTCACCCTGCTCAGACCCTGAGTTCCCTGAATGCAGAGGGATTTTCTGATTCCAGAGCATCCACCTTCTGTTTCCAGTGTCTGAGTTAGATCTGCTGGGGTGGTGGGGCTGGGACATCACCTGCAGGATGGGTTTTATAACCTCCTGGGTCCAAGGTTCACCACAACTCCATGATCTCCATCAAAGTGCAGCTTTTCAGGACTCTTCTACCTGCAAATTGAATCATAGAGTCATTTAGGTTGGAAAAAACCATTAAAGATCATCAGAAAAGATACCAGCAACCAGGCCCACTCCCACTCCTGGGAGCAATTTTTTCCCTAATATCAGTTATTCAGCAACATTGGATGTTTTCACTTTGGGATCTTCCTAAATGATGGCAAGGTGGATTCATGAGAGCTCCCACTGCTGCCACTCAGACAACACTTGGGGGTGAAAAAAATAGCTTAGAGAGCCAAGAAATGAAATTTGGATGAACTCTGACACCTTGTGGACAATTAGCAGATGAAGGTGATGGGTGAGGGGGAAGCTCTTCATGCTCTGGGCTCTCCCAAGGCCTTAAACTCCTGTCTGGGCAGGGTTTGTCCAACCAGAGAGCCAAGCTGAGCTCTGGGGTGGAATGTGTGCCCTCAGCATCACCCTCGTGTTCTGGGAACACATCCTGGACACAGCAGTTTGCCCTAAAACCTCTGGTCAGAGTCCAGACAGAGTCAACAGACCTTCACCCCATCACCCCAATTGTCCTTAGTGTGACATGAGACCTAAGTCACAGAATCACAGAATATTCTGGGTTGGAAGGGACGAAATAAGGCCTAGCTGTATTTAAGGACCTTGATAAGCAAATTGGCTGCTGTCACTCATTAGACTGAAGAACAAGCACACACTGGCCAGCATTTAATTAGATAATTAATTATAAAAGTGTCTTTAAAATATAGAATTTTGCAGATGTACCTAATTCTGTGTGGTTTTAGTGGCAATCCACCAGCTGTGTCTGGAGGAACAGCAGGCAGACCTTCCAGCTTTGATATCCAAGGAAAACCAGGCACATGAGGACTTGGAAAATGGTTTCTTGGCAAAGGGATAGGTGACCTGAAGGGACAGAAGGTGCAGCAGGCAGTGTTTTTACCAGAGAGAAGGCCATGGCCAGCTGGACAACAGCTGGAAAGGGATGAAACCTCCCGAGCAGCAGAAATGCACAGCTCTCCCAGGAAATTGTATGTAACCCACATCTACCACTCCAAGGGGAGGAACACCCTCATGCTCAGCTCCAGTCCCTGTTCACTCCCTGTCCTGACAGCTCCAGGATGGAGAACAGGGGTCCTCCATTGCTGCTTCTCAGGGGAGATAAATCCATGAGCCAGACAAATCTTTCTTCTGTGTTTCTGTCACAGTTCGAGCCTCTTCCCTCCTCATGGGCCTCTTTTGGCCTCATGGCAGGAGCAAGGCTGTGGTGTCCTCGGATGGGGCTGCTGGGGAACACGGAGCAGAGCATCCTGTCCCAGAGCTGTGTGTGGTGAGGGGGATTGGGAAGGAGATGGAGGGACAAAAGCAGTTCTGAGGGCCTGGGATCCAGCATCTTGGTGAAGGAAGGGGATGAGCCAGAGAGAGCTTCCCAAAGGCAGCACTTCCCTGATGCTCGGAGCAGCTGGAGCTACTAAAGCTGAGGCTGCTGCAGGAGATAAACACACAGATCTTGCTTTTTGAAGGCTGTGGGAATGTGAAAGAGAAGCTGAGAAAGAAAAGCAAGAATCTGTTCATGGAGCCTGCAGGAGCAGAATTACAAGGCCCTGCTCACTGCTCACGTCCCATGTGGGACCTTGCCATGTCTGGGTGTTTTTGGGGCTGAATCCCAACCCTTCCATGGCAGCCTGGAGCAGTGTCTGGATGAACCGCCAAATGTAAGCACCACAACGATTAAGAGGCTGAAAACCCAGCTATTTGTGCTGTGTCACTGAGAGCTCTAAACTCAACTCCTTTGGTAACACAAAGGAAAAAGCTTTAGTAACAGAGTAGGAGTTACTAATTTCTATCTACAGAGACAGTTTTTCTGGAAAATGCCCCTTGCAGGAAATGAGTCAGAGGAGTGAATCAGTGTCTGCAGTGCCACATGAAGCAGATTTTCAGCTTTAACCATTATATTCAACATGGGAGAGAATCACTGTAATGAGAATTAGAACCCTGGGAGGAAACCCCTGATAAACCCCAACTCCTCCTGCCTGTGTTGCCTTGTTGAGGACAAGTTACCAAACTTACTGGTCCCAGTTACAAAAGCTGGCAAGAGAAAGGTGGCCCAACACATGGCATTTTTGCTGATGGCCAAGAGGCAGAAATTGGCAGTACCTAAAAAGTAAAATTATCTGACAGAAAAAAGAGTCAGACTGAGACTGCCATGGTGAAGAGAAATAGAAGTTGGTGGCGTGACCAGGTCTTTGTGTGCTCCATCAGCTTAAATACATTAACAGAACACTTCAGGAGCACTGGCTGTGTTCACAACAGCCACATTTTCCAAGCCCACTCCTTGCTACACTTTTGCATGGGGTCTGTGCCCGTAATGCCAGAGAAAGTAGGTCCACGAGGTCCTCTGAGGGGCTCAGGAAACTTGTCACCCACATAATGCCTAACACAGCCCAACATATCCCTGGAAGTGATCAAGGCCAGGTTGGACAGGGCTTGGAGAAGCCTGGGATAGTGGAAGGTGTCCCTGCCCATGGCCAGGGGTGGCACTGGATGGGCTTTAAGGTCCTTTCCAACCCAAATCTTTCCATGATTCAGTGCTTGGCACCCAGACTCTGAGCATTTGGCCATGACCATGATGGAGGCTGAGATATGCCCACCTTTCATCCATGTATTCCTGCCTTGCTCCCAGAGACCAAACCACAGGAGACCTTGAGGAGATGGCCAAAGGATGGGCAGCTTCTCCTGCTGCCCCATGATGAATGTGGCACAGCTTCACTTGTGCTCCTGGGACTGAGACACCAGGAATGGTCTCCCACACCTGTGGGAACAGTGGGATCTCTGACAGGGCAGCTCTGAACATGATTCCAGGATGTTTCATGTAGACAACATTCCCAAACCTCTGCTTTGTGCTGAACAGCCAAATGGGAAATGCAGATGTGAGCGTTGACAATTCTTGCAGTGCCTTTGCCTTCACATCCTGTTTTTCTCTCCACAGGAATGACCCACTCACCCTACACCCTCACAGCCTCTTCCAGCAACCCAGTCATGACCCAGAGCAACCAGAGCTGCTCCTGTCAGGACATCACCTTCAAGAGCAGCTTCTACACCACCACCTACACCCTCATCTTCATCCCAGGGCTCCTGGCCAACAGTGCTGCCCTGTGGGTCCTGTGCCAGTTCCTCAGCAGGAAGAGCAAAGCCGTCATCTTCATGATCAACCTGGCTGTGGCCAACCTGGCCCACGTCCTCTCACTGCCCCAGCGCATCTACTACTACATCAACCATCCTTTGGGGATGTCCAGTGCTTGCTGTGCTTCTACATGAAGTACCTCAACATGTATGCCAGCATCTGCTTCCTCACCTGCATCAGCATCCAGCGCTACTTCTTCCTGTACCACCCCTTCCGAGCCAAGGGCTGGAAGCACTGCTACGACGTGGCCATCAGAACCCTGGTCTGGCTCATCGTGGGGGCTGCCTGTGTGCCTGTCCTAGGGTGACGTTACGATGTATCCCCAAATCGTCTGTTTGGTTTATGTTGGATATTACACTCCGTACCTTTAATTTGGATCTGAGAGTAAAACAGGGACAAAAGTGCACAGTTTGTTTTCAGGAACCTCTCGGACTGGCCTTGAAGAGTGTGAGTCACCGGCACCCAGACGGCGAGGCTTTTTTTTCCCGGCACTCACTTTCGCTTTGCTTTGCTTTGTAGCTAGTTAGCATAGCTTAGTTAAGCCTGAGAAGCTTTGCATTTCTTTTTTTCCTTTTTTTCTTTTTTCCCTTTTTTCCACCTGTTTTTTGGAACTGTTCAAACCTCCCCCAGACTGAGGATCCGGGGGGCGCCGGGGGAGCTTGCACCTGGACCCACCGGGATCTACCCTGCGCAGCAACTTCCACCAGCGCTGGAAAGAACCGAGAGCAGAAACCATCTACAGGAGGGACTTTGTTTTCCTTAATTCGTCATCTGGTATTGTTCAATTTATTGTGCTGGGGGAGTGTTTTGCTGGTTTAATAAACAGGTTTCTTTCCACTTTCTCTCTGAGGAGTTTTCTCCTGAACCGGTTGGGGGAGGGGAGGGAGGGTTTCCCTAGGAGTTCTCCTCCCAAAGTGGCCTTAAACCATCACAGTGCCCTTCCCCATCATGAGGAGCCACGGGCTGGGCACCAACACCACCAGCTGCTTTGCCAACCTGCAGGTGAAGCCGATCAACAGCAAGGTACACACGGTGCTGATGACTAGCACCGCTGAGCTCCTGGGCTTCGTGGGCCTGCTCGTCATCATCTTATTCTGCACGTGGAAAACAAGAGACTCCATCTAGGGCTTCCATGTCCCACAGGAAAATAGCGGGGAGAGGAGGAAGGCCCTCAGGATGGTTTCCATGTGTACCATTGTGTTCTGTGTGTGTTTTGCTCCTTACCACATCAACTTCTTCTTCTTCATGTTGGTGAAGGAGAATGTCATCACCAACTGCTTCCTGAGCACCATCTCACTCTACACCCAGCTGTTCTGCCTGAACATTGCCAGCTTCGACTGCTGCTTGGATCCCATCATCTATTTCTTCATGACTTCTGAGTTCCAGGAAGAGATTTCCAGGCACAGCAGCATGGTCACCTGGAGCCGGCTCATGAGCAAAGAAACTGCCTCATCGATGAAGAAATGACAAGAAAGCCACTTGGAAAAAAATAAGGTATTTCATATAAAATCTGAGACTAGTCTGTGATACTCCATTACCAACTCCATTGTGGAAGATCCTGCAGGTTTATCCAAGGGAGTTTTGTGGCAGTGGATTTTTTCAGTATATAGAAGAGAAAACCCTGTCTAAGACTGGTGTGCTGGAATCTGGTGAGTGACCCAATTGGTGTGTCTCTCCCTGCCCTGTGCCACCCCCACCTGACCTCACTGGACTAGAAAATGCACAGGAGAGAGTGAAAAAACTTTTACTGGGAAATGGTGGAAAAGTCCCAGACTTTTCTTCTACTTTCCCAGTTGCAGGCTCTGTGATCAAGCCAGAGACAATCCCACATTCATACACTGACATCTGCTAAAGGATCTTCTCTGGGAAAACCACACAAGAACCTATAACTCACCAGTAGCAACCAAAGGTGTCTTGGGTTATGGAACCAAAAATGTGTATTCTATTTCATTTCTTGAAAGCAGTTGGGGAGATGTTTTTTCTTTATCTCTTGTTATTCTGGAGGGAGGGGGGAGGGTGCCTTCTGATAATGGGCCAACTGTTAAAACCAAGTGGGGCAGTGTTTCTTATCTCTTTCACCACCCGTCCTCCCTCTGGGGGATATCTTCTGCTAATGGGTCATTAAGGCTCACCAAGCCATCATCCACATTCCATCATCCCATTGTGAGATGCTCCACCCAGTGGGGGGGGGAGCCAACCATTCCTACCTGGATAAAAACTGAGATGCAGGAACACAGGAACACAAAGTATCTGGTTCCACTGGATTCCCAGAGGAAGACTGGACCCTTCTCACCATCACTGGAACCTTCTCTCTCAGGATCATCTCTACTCCAATAGAACCACATCTGCCACTTCAGGAGGACTTACTTTGGACTGTTTCCAACACCCTGACCAACAGGGTGTCAGGTTGTATCGCTGACTCTGTCAGGGTTTTCTAGGATTGTTGTTTGTCGCTGTGGGACACAAAGAAGGAGATGCGGACTCATTCAGAAGGCTGTTGGACTCCCATGGAGGGAGCTGGGGTGTTTATTGTCCAAACCTATTTTATACCTCTTTACAAAACACCCACCTTAGAGGTGGGACCTGTGGAACCATTGGTCACTCGTAGAGACCATCACGCGAAGTCCCTCCCATGGGAAAGCATGTGGAAAACATCTTAAGTTTACAAATAGCATGACCTTGCTTAGCAATTCTGTCCTGGGAGCAGAATTTCCAAAACCAAAACATGGCAGGCACAAACCGTGGCAACATCTCACCCTTTCTGTTTATATAAAAAAGAAAAGGAAAAAAGAAAAATGCAATCGGCTTTCACTCTGGTCACGGTCTCCAAGTTGCCTGTTGGCCCAATTCTGCAGGGACTTTCCCCGCTTTCCCCCCGTTTTTTTTTGGTTGTTTTTTGTTTTTTTTTTTTTAAAAACCTGGGAGAATTTGTGACCAGCTCGCCAATTTTCCTGTCGGGTGAGATGCTGTGCCATTCAACGCAATGGCCCTCATTACAATTCATCCTGATTCGCACCCCCAAAACTCGCCAGGACATCCCGCCCCCAGAGGTTAATAGCAGTTTCAGTGGCATGTGGTCAAACCACAGCCAAGTGTCCCTCTGAGTTCATAGTCATCATGGGTCACTGGCTCTCGAAGCAGTGCTTTGTTCCCCCCACCATCAGGCCTCGAAGATGGGTCTCTGGAGGGGGGGCATCAGGGAGGTGCAGGATACACAACTCGGGACGTTCGCCAGGCCAGGACTGCTGTGCAGTGAACTCGAGGTGCTCGGTAAATTTGAAGCAGTCGTCTCATCGCCACTGGTTCTCAGTCCTGAAAACAGAGGGCTGCGAAGGCACATGTTGCACGGTCAGAGTTTCCCTTGGGGAAAGTGAAGGGGGGGGTGGGGGGGGGAGGGTAGAGACCATCACATACATGTCTCCCGTGAATCTGCATCATGGGACTGTATGCGGCTGCAGATGTCAGCACTGGCCTGGGTGCGGGCTCGTTAAGCAAGCCTGCATCTGCATCAGGACCTGGGAAAAGCTTGGGGTTTGCACGCGTCTCCGCTTCCCGTTCCCCGAACCCGACAATGGCTGACCAGTAGCAGCAAGTCTAGCTGTACAGACGTCTGCCATATGATTTGGTCCCAAACACCGAGCACAGAGAAACAATGGAGCTTTTGCTTTTTGCTTTCGCTTTCCCTGTCTCTTTTCAACCTGTGCTCTTCCCCGTTTTTGTCGTCCCCTGTTCTGGGGTTTCCAGGGTGATTGTAAGGCGGCGACATGATCTGTGTGAGCCTGCTCTGTGAATATCACAGAAGCAGACAGAGACACCTGTCCCGCATTCTGGGCACCTGCTATTATGGCGCTTGCAGGGCCAGCAGGGCCAAAAGGACCCTCCACGGTTCCCATAAAGCGTTCCATGACTCCCCAATGCCCTGTTCCCAAAGCCATATTTTTCACTTTGTTCCAGGAAAACCTCAGCTTCCTGGACCGCACGGTGATTCGGCATGGGGGCAGCGTCCCACGCTGCGCTGGGGGTGGGGCTGGCCTTGGGGGATGTAAAGCCGGCGGTAGTCCAGCTCCCCCCCGGGTTGGGGCCATGGGAACAGACCGAGGGGGAGCTGCGGCCCGCGCGGTCCCCATGGTGTCGCTAGGCAACACAAAACCCGCGGGGTGAGCATGGGGCAAAGCGGTGGCCGGCGGAGCCGCTGCCTTGCTTCCGGCTCTCGCCACCAGAAGGAACTGTCGGGGCTTTTTGCGCGGGTGTGCCGGTGGAAGAGGGGGCGGCTGTTTCCAGTCTGCTGCATCGGCAGCCCATGCTGCCCCCCCCACACACGCGGGCGGGCTGTTTTTTCGGCCGCGCAGGTGCGGCGGGTACCGTGGGGTGGGAGGGGGATCGGGCCACCCCCCCGCCACTCTCGCTGCGGCCCCACGGCAGGGCCGCTCTGTTTCCACTGTCCAGAGAACACATGTTCACGTTTTCTGCCCCGAAAGAAAACCGCGCGTGTTCTCTGCAATGCGGGCATCTGAATGCAATTGTCTTGCCTGAAGTGATGCGTGCTGGCCACACGGTCACTCTCGTTCGCCGCGATTCTGCGACGAAAACATGGGGGATGGGCGATTCCCTCCCTTTTTTTTTCTTTCCGGGCTTTGCTGAGCCTGGTTTTCGCTGGGCGGGCTCCCAGGGCGGTGCCGAGGTCCCAAGTCCCACCCACTCTCGCCCATGACCGCCCACCATCAGACGCAGCAGGCTTTCGGGCTTTTCAGGGTGGGGAAACGTGGCACGGCGTCCGCGGCGCGGGGCGCGGGGGGGTAGCTGCGGTTTCGAACCCCATCCGCCCCCGCCCATGACCGCCCGCGCCGGGAAGGGGGCTTGCAATCTCGCGCGGCGAATCCACGGTACGCACGGTCCGCGGCACGGGGCGCAGGGGGGTCCTGGGACTCCCGATCTCCTCCCTCCCTCTCCACACGGCCGCTCGTGGGGGGGGGGCTCGGGGGAATTGGGAGAGAGCGCTTTCGCAGCGCGGGACAGGGCAGGGTTCCGGGATTCCCGGTTTCCCCAGACTGCTGCTGGTCGCCTGCGCTTGCACGAGAGGGACCCTCAGGAATCGCGGTGGGGGGCACTTGCGCAACGGGACTGGGAATCGCTCTGACATTTCCAGTCCCTCCCCCTTCCTGTTTCTCGCCTCCACCCACGCACCGGGAGCTCCCCCCCCCAAGGATCAGATTCACGGGGAGAGGTGAAAAGCAAACCCAGTACTTCTTTAGCAGGCGGAGAACCCTCCGATCCGCTGCCGTCCGCGGTCCCGGGTTGTCCATCTTCTATCTCAGATCCGGCTGAACTCGGGATTAAACTGGAAAAAGAACTTTCTCCCGAACTTTTGAAAACTGTCATAAATTTTTCCCAAGCTATGAATAACTTGGCTATTTTTTCTTGCCCTGAATTCAGTTTTTCACGCAAATCAACTCCCAAAAGAGACCACAATGGCTTAGACAGCGCTCTATCGGCACTTGGGAAAATAGAATATGATTTGCCCCAAGAAAAAATAGAATATGATTTGCTGGCTCTCCTTTTTTTTAGAAGCTTGACCCACATCTCCAGTACTATAACATCTTCAGGGTCTAGCAAGGAAGCCATTTTTCCGAATTTCATCTCCTTATCGAAGAGAAACAAACTGGCAAAGTGCACGGGTCAGTTTTCACCGGAAAAAAACCCCTTTTTTTCTTTAAAAAGGGCTGAGGTCATTTACCTCTCTCCAGCGGCTGCCATCACATCGGCGTTCACCAGATGTCACTGTGGGACACAAAGAAGGAGACGCGGACTTGTTCAGAAGGCTGTTGGACTCCCATGGAGGGAGCTGGGGCGTTTATTGTCCAAACCTATTTTATACCTCTTTACAAAACACCCACCTTAGAGGTGGGACCTGTGGAACCATTGGTCACTCGTAGAGACCATCACGCGAAGTCCCTCCCATGGGAAAGCATGTGGAAAACATCTTAAGTTTACAAATAGCATGACCTTGCTTAGCAATTCTGTCCTGGGAGCAGAATTGCCAAAACCAAAACATGGCAGGCACAAACCGTGGCAACAGTTGTTTGTTTGCTTGTTTTTCGTACTACTACATTTGAATTTTTTAATATTCCTAGTAAAGAACTGTTATTCCTATTCCCATATCTTTGCCTGAAAGCCCCTAATTGCAAAATTATAATAATTTGGAGGGGGAAGGTTGTCTTGGTTTTGAAAGACAGGTATCTGCCAGGGAAAGCTGGAGTTTCCCTTGGAATGGAGAATGTAAACCCCTCACTCCCTCCAAATTATAATTTTGCAATTAAGGGCTTTCAGGCAAAGATTTGGGAATAGGAATAACAGTTCTTTACTAGGAATATTAAAAATACAAATGTAGTAGAAAACAAAACCAAACAAACAAACAACAATTTTTTCAAAATCCTGACAGAGTCAGAGCTACAACCTGACACCCTGTTGGTCAGGGTGTTGGAAGCAGTCCAAAAGTAAGTCCTCCTGGAATGGCAGATGTGGTGCTGTTGGAGTAGAGATGATCCTGAGAGAAAAGGGTCCAGTCTACCTCCAGGAATCCAGTGGAACCAGATACTTCGTGTTCCTGCTTCTCAGTTTTTATCTAAGTAGGAATGGTTGGCTTCCTCCACTGGGTGGAGCATCTCACAATGGGATGAGGGAATGTGGATGATGGCTTGGTGAGCCTTAATGGCCCATTAGCAGAAGATATCCTCCGGAGGGAGGACGAGTGGTGAAAGCGATAAGAAACACTGCCCCACCTGGTTTTAACAGTTGGCCCATTATCAGAAGGCCCCTGCCCCCCTCCCCCCAGAATAACAAGAGATAAAGAAAAAACATCTCCCCAACTGCTTTCAAGAGATGAAATAGAATACACATTTTTAGTTCCATAACCCAAGACAGGGGTTTACATTCTCCATTGCAAGGGGAGCTTCACCTTTCCCTGGCAAATACCTGTCTTTCCAAACCAAGACAAAAGGACATTGTGGTTTGTGCAGTGGGGGCTGTGGACATGTGAAGGTGGCTTCCATGTTCTCCTGGGTTTGGTGCATTCCACTGGTCACCAGTAACCTCTGCTCCCCCTTTCCACACTCACCCTCCTGCTCTGCTCCTCCTTTCCCTCCTCACCCAGCTCTGTTTACTCCCTAATTGCTGACCCATCCCAGAACTTGCACCTGCAGCTGGTGCAAGACCCTCTGCAAGACAAATTCTCCTCAAACATCCAGAGAGTAGCACCTTCCCTTGCTCCAGGTGACTTTCTTCCCCTCCAAACAGGCAAGGGGTACATGGGCAGGTGGCTTTTGCCTTTGGACCTCTTGGGGCAGGACCATGGTGGTCCTGGGGTCAGTGCACGTGGGTTAGATGGTGCTGGTGGTACCACTCAGGTTCTCACTCCTGTATGTGGTCCAGAGGTACCTGAGATGAATCTGCCCCAAAAAAGCTCAGCTCAACCTATTCAGTCGATGCATCTTTTAAAAAAGAGAGGAATCCTTGCCAAGGTGATTTCAGTGATAGACCAGAATTAAAGTTCATAAATTATTGTGATTTTTTCCACCATGTCCTGTCATGATCCTAATGTTTACATTTTAGGTAGCTATGTAAAGCAGCTACAAGGAAGGATTAATTTACCCCTTATTTTTAATTAGTTACAGCTCTTCAGCCAAGTCCATCCACTCTGTAACTTCAAGGGTATCTCATGATACCTGGGGATGGATTTGGCTGAACACTCACCAATTTATTACCTTTGGAAATCAGTATATTTTCAAAAGAATGTGAACAATTTGTACCAAAACCAGAAGAAATACCAGAAACACTTGCTATGTGTATTTTAACTCCAACCACTCAATTCCATTGAGTTAAAATGTAACTCAGCCAAATATTTCCTGTATATTGTGTTTTCCCACTTCTCTGTTTACAAAAAAAAAAAAAAAAAGGGGGGCGAAAGCCAAGAATCAGGGCTTAAACAACCATTTCCCTCTAAAAGGCAACAACACTGATTAAATACAATAAGCTCTCATGGTTCTCCTCCCAGGTATGAGAAGATGATTTTAGGCTGAGTAGGATGCACTGGAGTGGATGGAAATGTTCTCTCTGATGTCACTGACACGATAAATGTTTACACACTGCAAGGAGTCCCTTCCAAAGGGGTAGATGCTCAAGGGCAAAGTTGACCTCACACAATTCAATTGTCAGTTCAGCAGTTTCTTATAAGCTACACTCTGTATAAAGTTGTCAGGGAAGGAGACTTCAGTTTCAGTGCTTGTTTTGAGGATTTTTATAGACCTTGCTCAGCCTCCAAGTGACTGGGAGCTGTTTCCTATCCCTTCACCTTCGCACCCTTCTCCCTTGATAAGGTGAAAACAAGCTAAGGGCACTTATAGGAACTCTGTAGCTCGTTCTGTGGGTTTTACTTCCCACCATGAAGTTACACCACTTCTTCAGCCATGCAGAAAGGAGGTCCTGCTCAGCAGGCAAAAAAAAACCAGCTAAAAACTCTCTATATGTGCATATATATAAGAAGGAAAATAAAGGAGGAAGGGAATTAAAGGAATTAAAAAAGAAGATTGGAAAGTATGCACATTATGGGGTTTCAAACAACAGTATTTTGGGAAAATTTCCACCTTAAACCATCACATTATTTCAGGAATAAAGTCCAAACCCTCCAGCTTTAGCCTGCAGCCTTGATCGCCTGAGGCTAACCAAGCTTCCAAGAAAATGAGGGAAAATTACTCCCTTCCAGTAACTTACACTGGCAGAATGCTTGGTTTTCCTTCAGCAAATGCTTATTGGGAGGTTGCTTCTGTATTTTACAGCTCTTCCCAGGCAAAGTGACCATGGAGAGGAGCAGGAGCAGCCGGAGGGAAGGGCACCATGCCCTCCCATAGCCTCTGTGCCCAGACAGGACAGAAATCCGTAGTCTCCATCCCAGGGCACTGGCACCAAACCACCTCATCGCCTTCCCAGCAGCTTTGACGTCATTAACTGCACACGTTTGGTGTGGAGAAGAGAAACAAAATACAGTATTTCCTGTTCTGCAGCCACCAGACTGGGCTGCCGATGCCAGCAGGATTCCAGCACTCCAAAAACATGTGGAAGTTAAACGAGGAGGGGCTGGGATTGCTGAGAAAATCAGTGGGAAATAAAAGCAGGATGCTGGCTGCTCCTGTTTCCTAGCACATCTATGACCCCCCTGGAGCATGGGAAGCACAGGAAGGTGAGTGGCATTTCTGCTCTTTTCTTCAGGAAACTGAAACTGGCTCATTTTTAGCAACTTTATCACTTCTTTGTAGTTCTTCAAGAGATGATATCGGGCAGGAGCTGGTGCAACATCCTCAGCCGCTTCTGCTGTGCCCACAAATTTGTCTCTGAGGGTGGGTGAGGGGAGTCGGTGCCTGGGGAAGGCTGTGGTGTGGGGTTGGACATGGGGAGAGGCTGTTTTAGCCAAAACCCCTCAATTTTGTCCTTACTGACAGAGGCTGCCGTAACCGACCAGCTCTATTTACGCATTTCCTATTAGTGCCTAGATTAAACAAACAAAATTGTTGCTTACAACCCCAGTGCCAGAAAACTCCACTACTTAAACCAAGACTTCATTTCAAGCCATAAGTGGATTTTTTTTTAAAATTATTTTCTCAAGCCTGCTTTTCCCTCCAGCATCCCAGGGCTGAAGGGAGGCAGCTCTGTCCCCATCCCCCAGCTCAGAGGGCTCTCCTCAGTCATATCTGGAATTCAGCTTTAGCCTGAGTTGTCCAAGCAGCCCATGGAAAAGATGAGGGTGAGTTTGCTAATGGATCGGGATCAGTAAATGCAGGAACACCCCGGTGGTGTGGGGCTGGGTGGGGCATGGGCTGATTCACAGGAGCTGGGCAGTTTCCAGCATTGACAGCCACATTCGCCTCCAGGAACACTCCAAAAATCAGCCCTGGGTGTTCCAAGAGCTGCCTTGGCCTCCTAATTAATTGCAGTTATTTGATGTTTAGTGAATGGCAGGGCTGCATCCACAGTTGGTGCTCTGACTCCTCAGGCACTTATATTGGGCTCCCTTCTGGAATTTCAGCTGATTAAAACTCAGCTTTGCAAAAAAACCCACTCCCTGCTCCTGCCTGTGTTTAAATCCATGTGTGGATGAAATGGGAAAATAATCAAAGAATGGCAGGAATATTTTATAGAAGATTTCTAAAGGCACTGAACAAAACTCCAGACAGAGCCCACAGGAGCATCTCTGTCCTGACACCACCAGCAAAGCAGGGGGAAGCTGGAGGGGCAAAGGGAAAACTGGAAAACAATAAAAAATTTACAACTCCACCTTCCCAGGAATTGTAGTGAACAAGCCTGGCCTGACCCCAGCCCAGGGTGGGGATCTCTGCTGCTCTCCTACCAGTGCCCTCCAAAGCACTGCCACCCAAAGCTGTGTCGGGTACCGGGAGTGCCACCCAGCCTTCTTGCCAGGAACAGGCACTCCTGTGTTCCCAGGGAAAGTCAAAAACATGGAGAAAACCAGCAAGGAGGCTCCCCATGGAAGAGGTGTAGGATTTGGGCTTAGTTGTGTGGCAGGGACACTGGGGGCTCTGTGACCCTTTCCATGAGCCCACACCAAGTGCCACCTCTGTCACTAGAGAGCTGTGACAGAGGAACAGCTGCATTCCCCATGCTCCCTGGCAGTTTTCTCTCTCTATTTTCTGCAGGGATGTGAAGACAAGTCCTGCCACCCCTTTCCCTGGGTTAAACAGACTGAGCGCAAAGGGCACAAGTCCCTCATGGCTTTTTGGGCAGGTGAGGAGCACAGGGATACTGCAGGGAGCAAGGAACTGTTTCCCAGTATTCCCTCAGCACAGATGTCGCCTCTCCCCTACCTTTCCCAACTCAGTGGGGCAACCACAAACCTCTGGCACAGTCGGCAACCAAGAGGTGCCCTCACTCAGCAGCCCCAGTTCCACTGGAAAAACAAGGAAAAGCAAGAAAGCAGATTGGGAAAGGCTTGTTTTGGAAAGCAGGGTGTGAGCACTGACCCTGCTCCATCAGAGGTGAGGGTGAGAGGCAGCCAGCTGAGAGGTCAGGGCTGTATTTTAGATATTTATCTGCACATAAAATTATAAAATATCTAAGATGATGATTTCCTCCTGAACCTGAAAACATGGTAACCCCACCAAAAAGCTGCCCAGGTGAGGAGGAACAGGATGGAGGAGACTTCATCCTGTACCTTGAAGCATTGAGATGGATTCACTCCTGGAAATCCATCCCTGTGACTAAGACCAGGTTCTGGGAAACAGCATTGTGGCTGCTTCTTAATTAATTACTGCTGATGAAGGGCTGGGTGACAGTGACAGGAGGTACTCAGGACTCTGCTAGCCCCAGCTCCAGGCAGGGAAGGGCAGGGCCAGCTGCCCACCTCTCACAGGTTCCATTTCCAAGGGGAAAATCCCACTGTTCATTACAGACAATGCTGCAGCCCCTGGGTTTGTATCCTGCTGCTGCCAAATCCCCTCTTCCCAAAAGAACAGATTCTTTCCCATGGGATCTGCTCATGAATGGCAAAATCCATCACCACCCCAGAGAGCAGTGGGAGTACCTGAACTCTCCATGACCTGCTAATAAATCCCCTCAGCACTGGGTGAGCTGGGATGGATAAATGGAGGAGACGAATTTCTACTTTAACTAGAAGGGAGTTGTATTTATCTCCCTGCATGTCCTGAGCAGTTGCTGAAGGATAATTCTTGTTGCTGAGGGATAATTCCTGCTGCTCCAGCACAATGCCTGCACAATATGCCAGGAGTGCCAGAACTGAGTTAGCAGGACCATCAGATCAACTGGAGTGTGTTTGGCCAGTTATTAACTTATAGATCCAGCCTTAACTCTGGAGCTAGAGCTGATGGATCTGTCTGCAGCTCTCCCCTGGCCTCAGCTACCCGGGGATGTTAATTATTGCCTTTGCTGCCAATTCACATCAGATCCCTGCATGGATCTGCAAAGACAGTGCCTAAATCGATTTCAAATCCCTATTTATTTACAGTTCAGCTGAATTTGCTTGTAGATGGAGAGCACCAATTTGACAGAGTGTGATGGAAAACTTGATGAAATAAAAGTGATCCTGTATCGTTACGTTTCGGGATGGCTCAAGTAACGACATGTAGATTCCAATCTTCTTGGAGGGGATATAGCAAAGTTTATTGAAAGACAGATTCATTTATACAGTGTTTCAGTACAATGAATAGGATTGATAGTTTAGAGCCTACACCTCTTTGTAAACATCTTTGCCAGTAAGCAAGTTGGAAAAACACCAGGTGTCAGGAGGAGGCTATCTACAGGGATTGTTTTGGGTTCCTCCTTAGAATTTCCCAGGCCAGAATGAGAGTATTGTGTGCTTAGCTTTCTCACAGGCTTCAAGCCACTGCCTGCAGCCTAAAAATCTATTTTCTGACCACTGTCGGTCCCCACAGTCCTGGAAAACCCAGGGAGCTGCAGAAGCTCTCTGACAATCAAGAGATGGATGTTACAGAGCTCAGGGTATTTACTGTAATTGGGGCATCTCACAAGATCCCGCAGAGCATCTCTGCAAGGAGAGGGTGGAGGATGCCTGGAATCACTCCCTGGGAGTGGGATCACCCTTCCCACCACACACATTGACTTGCACACACACCTACACACAACTGACTCTTCTGTCCTAAAGCACGCTTACTCTATGGAGAGAGATTTTGGCTTCACAGCATCTTTTTACCCACTCCAGAACCCCTCCCCCCTGATGTGACCGCCGCATGAGTGAAGAGACCCGGCCAGAATGGAGAGTAACGTGTCCACCGGGAACTGTTCCAACCTCCAGATGTCCTTCCAGTCCACCCTCTACGCCACCACCTACACCCTCATCTTCATCCCAGGGCTCCTGGCTAACAGTGCTGCCCTGTGGGTCCTGTGCCGGTTCCTCAGCAGGAAGAGCAAAGCCGTCATCTTCATGATCAACCTGGCTGTGGCCGACCTGGCCCACATCCTCTCACTGCCCCTGCGGACCTACTACTACATCAATCACACCTGGCCCTTTGGGAGCTTCCTGTGCCAGGTGTGATTCTACCTGAAGTACCTCAACATGTACGCCAGCATCTGCTTCCTCAGCTGCATCAGCATCCAGCGGTACCTGTTCCTGCTGCACCCCTTCCAAGCCAAGGGCTGGAAGCGCCACTACGACATGGCCATCAGCGCCCTGGTCTTGCTCTTGGTGGGGGCTGCCTGCCCCTCATCATCGTCAGGAGCCCAGCCCTGTCCAACTCCATCAACAAATGCTTCTCGGACCTGGGTGTGAAGCAGCTCAGCCTGGGGGCTGCCATTGCGCTGGTGACGGTGGCAGAGCTGTTCGGCTTCGTCATTCCCTTTGGCACCATCGCCTGGTGCACGTGGAAGATGTGGCATTCCCTGCAGGAGGGTCCCACGGCACTGCAGGATGCCGGCGAGAAGCATAAGGCCCTGAGGATGGTCCTCATGTGCACCACTGTCTTCTTCATCTGCTTCACCCACTACCACATCAACTTCCCCTTCTTCATGATGGTGATCGAGAACGTCATCCAGGACTGCGCCATGCACCGGAGCATGCTGCGCTTCCACCCCATCTCCCTGTGCCTGGCCAGCCTCAACTGCTGCCTGGACCCTGCCCTCTACTACTTCATGACCTCTGAGTTCCAGGCGCAGCTGCTGCACCATGGCTGCATGGTCCTGAGAGCCCGGCTCCCGCCCCGCCGGAGCAGTGCCTCTGGCATTGACACAGCCCACGACATCTGTGTCAGGAAGAGAAATCTCCCTCGCCTCAAATTCTGGTCTCTTCCCAAGTTCTTCAGCCAAATAAACAGCATGGACATCCCCCCATGCCACCCAATGAGCTGCTACTGGAATCCATCTCGTGAGCATCAGCCAGCGCTGTCCATGCAGGGGCTTCTCAGAGCTGCAGTGAGGACTGGTCTACTCTCCAAATCTGTCTGGAATTGTCCTTGCGTGCTGCAGATGCCAGGACCTAATCAATAAGGACATCATGATGCCAAAAGATTTGCTGGTTATGCTGTTGCTGCTGGGGACTGTTGTCTTCCATCCCCTCAAAAGCCATTGTTGATGCCAAAGTTTCCCCTGTGCTGAACTGCAGTGGGTTCAGGTGCCTCATTTCAGGTGTTTCAGTGCTTCTGCATATTTGCCATTTTTGGGAATCCTTCGAAACCCCAAGCTGTGAGTGAGAGGCTCAGCCTTGGCACAACTCTGGGGCTTTCAGGCCTGATCCTGGGTGTTATAAGTGTGTCCCAATAATTGACTGGACACAAGCCCAATTAAAATAATATTGGAATTTATTAAGCAAGCAACAGTAAGCAAAACAGCGCTGGGCGGCCGGGGGATCTCCTGTCCCACCACAGCTCGCACCATACCACCAAAAGTCTCTGCTCTTTATACTTTGCAGCTTCCTGTGACACGTTTCTGTTTCTTTTGTGTTTGTGAAGTGTTGCGGGGGAGTCTTCCCAGTGGTCGTGAGAATGAGGTCCCATCCCTGCAAAAACTGGTTGCTCAGCTTCTGCTTATCTTTTGTTTACTTTGCCGGATGTCTGAAGGAATAGTCTTGATGAGATAACAAGGTTTTCTCTGTAGCACGGTTTAGTGAACAATTACTGATGGTAATTTATTACACTGGGTACCTACAGCCACCATCACCTGGAGCATCCACCATGCTCACATGGGGCTCTGGATCAGGACAGTTCATTATCGCCATGTAAACTGAACCTTTTTCCACTACAAAAATCCATCACCTGGGTCCAATCCAGCCTAATCTGGACTGCAAGATTACCAAGCAAAGAGTATTAACCTATATCACATCAGTGTTATAAGGGAGGGTTCAAACAAACTGGGCTCAGCTCACGCTACTGGCAGAAGGATCCACCTGGCTCCTGGGAGCCGCAGGTGTTCGGCCAATTATGAGGGATCAATATTTGGAAGACAAATTATGATAGCTATGCCACAAGCAAAGAGGGAGATGTGACACCTCCCAGGGCACATTAACTCACAGAGCTCTGGTGTGAGCTGCAAAAACAGGGACTTGTCATTGGTGTCTCGTGTTGTTATTGGGAGTCTCATGTTATTTGTCATGTTGCTGACACGTGGTTGCACATGAAGATCTTATCCAAACCTTCAGTTTTGCTTTGAACACCAAAAACCATCCCAACCCTCACTGGGTACTGAAAAAAATTACAAAACTGACTCCAGTACACCCTGAAAGCTTCAAACTGAGGAAAAAAAATGATCCCAATGTGTATTTGAGTTTCAGGAGTATTATTTTAGGTGCTTGGAAATATTCTCATTATGCCCCACATCTGTTCTCAGAGCAGTGACACAATTTGGGTGAGACACTCCAGTCTGGGGCTCAGAGAAGCATTGAAGAGTGGCCAGTGCAGGGGTTCTGAGGTCTCCTCCCAAAAAAACCTTCAGGGATTTTTTTAAGCAAACGTAGGCAGAGAGGGATTGATAGAAAACAGCTTTTCCCATGCTTCGATGCACACTTCCACCCCGTGGTGGTGTGTTTCTGGTGGTGCAGTGTTTCTGGGAAGCACAGAATGGGTGCTGAGGCTGGATGGGGGAGACCAGATGGGAAATGCAGACAAACTGGAGGAATTTGCTTTGGTATTTAAAGCATGCCAGAGACAGGCAGAAAACCCCGGGAGCAGGCAGAAAAGCCGCTGCCCTGGGGCTCATTCTGACCCAAATCTCCTCCTCCTCTCACAAAAAATATAAATAACAAAAGGCCATGTTTTCCTTGTTTGCTTGGGGGGAAGAAAAGAGCTTTCAGGGCTGGAAAAATGCTGTTTCAGATGTCCGAAACCTAGCAGAGTGTGGAGGCAAAACAGGAAACCCAAGAAAACCTCACCGATGCTGGGACTGGCTCCGGGCAGCTCCCACAGACAAGACAAGCCACATCAGCAGGATCTTCACCAGGACTGTGGTTTTCCTGGGTGTTTTGGGAATGGCACAACCCTGAGGAGCTGGGCTGTACATCCAGGTGGCCCTGAATGACCACAGACAGGTCATTTATAAGCCCCCCTGAGCAACAGCAAATCCTGGATTGTGGCTCCAACTTTACTAGTAGCACCAGCTCCAGGTTTCCCAGGAGCTCCAGTTCCCTCTGGGACTTTGCCAGTTTGTTTTCAGATTGCTTTTCTGACATTTCTGCAACACAGCTTTCCCCTTCCAAACAGAGAACAGGAAAGAGCAAACCCAAAACTCTCACTAATGTCACATGGAGACTCGACAGCAAACCCTCCCTCAGGCTGTGCCTGCCTCAGGCACGGGAAATACAGCAGAAAAATCCCTTGCTGGGTTGGACACCCTGGATTGCAAGGACTTTGCTGGGTTTTCTGTAAATCAGTTTCTGAAGAAACATCCTTTTCCAATACAAACTGGTGCTTCCTGCTCTTCCAGTACCTGCCAGCTTCCTGTTTTATCAGTTGTAGGATCATCATGGAACGGTTTGGGATGGAAAGGACCTTAAAGCTCATCCCCCCCCTGCATAGACAGGGACACCTTCCCCTACCCCAGGTTGCTCCAAGCCCCATCCAACCTGGCCTCGGACACTTCCAGGGATCCAGGGGCAGCCACAGCTGCTCTGAGCAACCTGTGCCAGGGCCTCCTCACTCTCAGAGGGAACAATTTTTTCCCAAGATCCCATCTAAACCTACACTTACATATCCCTAAAATTATGCAGTACTTGGGAGTATCCAAGCTGTCCCTTGCATGACACTTTTTAGGGCCCCACAGGGAGAGAGGGGAGCTGATTTTCTCCTTGCTAAAAATACCTTTATCCTCCCTCCATGACATCATGCTCCCAGTCCAGCCCCAAAGTGACTTTGCCTCTGGAAAACCACTCAGCCTCTGTGGAGCCCTCACAATCGACCCTCTCCTGATTTTTGGTACCACTGCTGTCAAGGGGCAGCTTCTCCACCCACCCACCTCGAGCTGGAGAGGGGAAGTGCTGTCCCTGGCAAAGGAACAAACACCAACAACTCCAATCCTGAGTACAACACACTGAAAGAGAATTTTGCTGCTTCAAACCCAGGTGAGCCAGGGAGTTGTTCTCCAAGCCAGGGAGCCATTTTCCAGACAGCGATGACTTCATCAGACCCCAATCCAATTTTTTTGATTCATGTGTTCAGCCAGCAACACCCTGCAAAAGCCCAAGTTTGGGGTGTGGTAGGACAGCACTGTGTGACAGTCCCAGGTGTGTCCATCACTTCTCCCATGCTCCAGGGTCCTGTTCAGGGCACAGGGGAGAGGATTTGGGAATTCTGTGTGGATGCCATGGCAGCGTTCAGCACTGGAAGGGTGCTCAGCATTCCAAGGAACAGCCAAAGCCTCATCCCTACACAGCCAACACATCCTTCCTGACAGACGCTGACATGCCATCACCCAGCCCTGCTCCTTTTGCAGGGATTTTTTGCTTTTTAAAGAGAATTCCCTGCTGCAGGCACACAGAGCAGGGAAATCCAGTAGTTTTTAGCCCTTTGCCTGGTGTCAGCAGCACAGCTGCATCCCTGGGTCCACATGAGCCCTGTGGATGCTGGGAGCTGCATCCATGGACCTGCATCTGCTTCCCCTTTCCAGACATGCTCCTTTCCCTGGGACAGCCCCAGCTGTGTGGAGAGCAGACAGACAACCTCTTCCCAGGAATTATTTCTATTAAAGTCAGGCAGCGTAGATCAGAAAGACCTCAGCTGGTTCTCTCTGAGGAACTCCTACAAGGTCATGAAGCACAAGCTTGGATAAACCGAGAACTTCCAATTCTTATAAGATACAAATGTAAATAAAGAAAAAAATATAATCAATGCAAGAGAAAAATACAATTTTAAAATTTTACTTGATGCTGTAAAATAATTGTTTTGTGATTTGATGCCCAGCTCCAAGACCTCCTGATTTTTGTTGGTTTCAACCACAGCAGGATGGGAAGGTCCAGCCAGGGTTTTCCCTGGGGACAGCAGAACTCAGACTGGCACTTGCCTGCTGGTAAAGGCACCCTCAGTTCCTACCCCACATCCCAGGAATGCTCCTGGAGTGATGGGAAATGGGATGGGTGCCAGTGGCAATACACATGGAGCATGGCACCAGCAAAACAGGATTTGGGGGTGCTCTGCAAGGTGGTTTTGAAATAAAACCAACCTCAGTACCCTACATCCACTCCTTGCCCCAAGCTCAGGCTCTGCCTTCCCATAACCAGGCTGACTGCTGTGGAAATGGCAGTGAAACAGAGAATCCATCACATGCTGGAATGGAAAAAGCAAAGGAGCCCATCCCCAAGTCCAGGTGCTGCTCAGCCACAAGGGATTGGTGATTCCTGGTATTGGCCTCAATTTTATTGTCTATTAAAGTCACCTCCAAACCATCCCCCTCAATCCTCGTGAGAGGCAGGGAGGTGCCAGGGTCACACAGGGAAATGCTGGTGGAGCAGGGGCAGAGCCTGGGGACCCTTGGGTGTCACATCACACAATTTTGGGGAGAGGGAGAGGAAATAAATGAGAGCATGGCAGAGGCAACTGGTGGGAGGTGCTGGGAAAGTTTCACATCCCAGATGCTGCTGAAATCAGGGAAACACCCTGTCTTGGGTTATGGAAAACAAAAATGTGTATTCTATTTCGTCTGCTGAAAGCAGTTGGGGAAATGTTCTTCTTTCTCTCTTGTAACTCTGGGAGGAGGGGGGCGGGTGCCTTTTGATAATGGGCCAACTGTTAAAACCAGGTGAAGCATTGTTTCTTATCTCTTTCACCTCCAGTCCTCCCTCCAGGGGAATATTTTCTGCTAATGGACCATTAAGACACACCTAAAAGCACACATCAGCAAAGTAGAACACCCCCATTCCATCATCCTATTGTGAGATGCTCCACCCAGTGGGGGGAGCCAACCATTCCTACCTGGATAAAACTGAGAAACAGGAACACAGAAAGTGTCCAGCTTCACCCGATTCCTGGAGGAAGACTGGACCCCTTCTCACCACCACTGGACCCTTGTTCTACAGGATCATCTCTACTCCACCAGAAGCACATCTGCCACTCCAGGAGGACTCACTACTGGACTGCTTCCAACACCCTGACCAACAGGGTGTCAGGTTGTAGCTCTGACTCTGTCAGGGTTTTCCAAAATTGTTGTTTGTTTGCTGGTTTGGTTGGGTGGTTTTGTTTTTTACTACATTTGTATTGTTAATATTCCTAGTAAAGAACTGTTATTTCTATTCCCAAATCTTTGCCTGAAAGCCCTTAATTGCAAAATTATAATTTGGCGGGGGTGAGGGGTTTACATTCCCCATTCTAAGGGAAACTCCAGCTTTGCCTGTTTGATACCTGTCTTTCCAAATCAAGACACACCCCAGGACTGACGTGAGCTGAGGCAGCACCCTCTGCTGAGTGCTCAGTGAGACCACAGCACCAAGGAGTCGCCTTTCAGCACTAAACCCCAATCCCCACTGCTGTCAGCCCAAAAACATCAGTCCAAAACCCAGCCCTGCACCACAGGGACAACTCTGCAGAGAACATCCCACAGTACTGAAAGCTCTGGGTCCCACATTAACTAAAGCCCTTCAAGTCATCAGCAGCTTCAGAATAAATCTGAAAGCTTTAACCAGCAGGAGCATCAGCTGCTGGAACAAGCACACAGCTGCATTTTTGGGAGATGTAGTCCATAGAGCCTTAGAGAGGGGCTGGGCCACCACAGGGTGACAAACCCTGTGCTCTGCGAGACTGTAAGAGCCATTCATCTCCTGTAAACCACCATAAAAAGGAGTGTGGAGAGCTACAAACCCTAAGTTGAAATTGTGATAAATCAATGATGCTTGAAAGGAGCAGGTGTAATATAATGTAATAAATTCAAATAGCCAATTCCATCGAAAACGATTTATTTGCCAGAGAATTTTGACAGCGAAATTGACAAAGTCCACAATCAAGGAAACAGTGGCAATCCCAGGAATTCGTCACTGGGTGAAATCACGAATACAGCCTCTATCGAACTGCATTACACGAGTTTCACAAAAGTCTGAGCCCATGCCAGGCGTTTTTATACCCTTTCTGGCTGGGCTACATGAGTCCACAAGATTCTATAAGTTCTTTAGTCCCTTTTGACTTCGTTTCGTTTCGGTGGTTGATGCAATTTCTGAAATCGGGTTTGGTTCTCCTGAAAGGATTCCCTGGGTGGAGGAGCTCCTGAATAGTCCAAATGGTCCTGATAAGATACCATCATCTGCTGATGGCTGAGCCATCAGTCTTACCAGGCGTTGAGTGTCTCCCTTCTGGCCTTGCTCTCCACCTTCTATTTGTATTTTAATGTTTTTGTCTTCTCTCAGGGAGGTGGGTGAAAGCTCTTTGTGAAAGCTACACACACCCCTCTGCCTGTTCGAGAGGCTTTTTAGGGTACAGTTTGCTGTTCCATAAGCATGCTTCATTTCTACTTACTAACATATCTTATATAACACCAATATTATGAAAACATGAATTACCATCTATCACATATAATATATATATGTATGCTGCTCTCCTGGGAAGATGTGTAAGAAAAATGAATAAATGCAAATTTAAAAGTTGCAAATCTCTGCAGAACTTCTCTGGAAATGGTTAGCAAAGTCACTTTTTCTAATTAACCAACTGGATCATTGCTCCCTTAACAAGAATTCTTGTTGATGTTCCTTGAGCTGGAGTCCTCCGCTGGATAAACAGGGAAGTTCTGCTTTTCAAACTCAAAGCGCAGCCAGTTCTGCCCTCTGCCGATGGCCGGGGACCACGATGGCCCAGGAATGTGGCCATAGGTGACACCACTTCATGGCACACTTGGAAGAGTCCTTGGCTCTCATCCTGGTTTGCTCCATAAGAGCTGTGGGGATCCCCTGAATTAGATAATAATGACCACAGAGAACTCGCTGCTTTTGGGGGGCCCAAATCTGCCCATGATCAGCTTCAGGGGGACCCTAAAGCCCCCCAAATCACTGGGAGCAGGGACTGCAGCACAGAGGTGCAACCATCCAGATGAGTGGGAAGGAGCCTTTCCCAGAAAGCTGGGGAAGGAAAATAATTGATGAATTCTCTCATTCTGTCAGGCTCAGCTCTGCACCTGTCACAGAGGGGCTCTGCCAGTGGGTCCCTGTCCCCAGGAGCTGAGGGGTCCTACCTCCCACCCCTGGCAGCAGGAACAGCTACTGGGGTGACACCAACCTCACAGTGACAGCTCCCGAAACACCCTGAGACCACGACAGCAACCAAAACACCCCAAGACCATCAGCACCCTTACAAACATCTGTAAAAACCACCAAAAGAAAAGTGGGTGATTCCAGGCAGGATCCAGGACAGGGACACCCCAAAGCGGTGCCACGTGGCCCCATCATGCCTGTCCCGCTCCCCACCAGTTACGCTTTTGCTTTGCTCAGCAAGGGAGGGACCTGTCATGGGGACCTCTGCAGCCCCATGGGGGCACACTGGGACAGCCTCTGGGCCAGCAAAAGTAGGGCTGGAATTCCTCTGTCCCGGTTACCTTTGGGTCAGGCTGGGGGGGTTCAATTGGACTTTTTTTGATTGTTGTGCCATAGATTTGGTGCGGCTCTGCCAGGAGTGCTGAGAGGGGATGGGACAGTCCAGGGATAGCCAGGGGGGTCCTGCTTTCACCACAGACCTGGTGTAACTCCCACAGTAAATAGGTAGAAGGGAGGAGATGCAGAGTAAGCCCAGCTATAGTTAAGGAGATAATACTTCATTTATTGAAGAGCTCCTGTGTGTGCCCATGGGATACTCTGAGCATCCAAGTGAGAGGAAGGGGGATAGCTGAAGCTAAAACACTCAGCCTTGAAGTTTCAAGCTGTGTTTTCTGTAATCATTGAGTGAGCAGCTGAATTTAAGGATTAACCCCAACTCCAGTGATTCTCAGCCCCTGCAAACCCAGCACTACGTGGGATGGGACTTGTCTGTAAGGGGCCTTTGAGGCCACATAGCCCCATCCCCCCTCCAGGGATAAATGACCTGATTACCACTGCTCCACGTTTTCCTTGGGCTTGTCTCCCTCTATTTGTCCCATGACTTTTCCCAAGTGGTCTGCTCCTCACAAGTGGCACTATGCTGATTTTCCATGGGCCAATTTCCATTTGACTGCAAGAACCAGGGAGGAAGAGGACAGGGTTATCACAGCACAGGGACATGGCTGTGCATCCCTGGGGGCTGTGTGCTGATGGTTTTGGGGGAAAACTCACAACTTTGGTGCCAGAAACATCTTCCGGGGACATCAGGGTGTGCCAGGAAGGGAGAAGGAGGGTGGGGGATTAGGTTGACACACAGCACTACTGCTCTGGGTTATTTTCGCTTCTTAACCAGGATAAATATTAACAAAGGAGGACAAGAGCTTTTGCAAGGATTAAAAGGCAAAAGCAGAGTGTTTCTCATGGCATTAAACCAGAGTATTTATTTTTTTCCTCTTCATATTCCTGGAATTTAGTTAGCACAGCAAGGAGCAACATTGCTCTGATGGAGAAAGAGATCAATCCCAAATGTCTACCAGGAAACAAGGCAGAGAACCCTCTTCTTATGTCATTTGTTAAAAGAACAAAAAACCAACCCCGTACAACATTCAGTTTCTGGGTTTAGTATTTCTATTTTCAGTTAATACCTTGTAAATTCTACTTCCTGCCAGAGCAGGACAGCAGCATTTCAGGTGAGCCAGAGAACAAAGTGGGCACTGGGAGAGGCCCAGGCCACCCCTGGGCCAGCTCTCCCCTCCCCACAGGGCCCCTTTGGAGGGACCGAGCCACCCTCACCCGCCTTCACTTGCACAGGAAACTGAATTTCCATTTGATGTTTCCCCTGTGCATGATCTGCTTTTATTTTGGGTTGTGGAGGAGAAGGAAAAACACACGAGAGGGGCCAGGCACAGCCCAGCCCAGCTCCCCCAGGAGGGTGAGCAGGGGACACCAGGGTGCTGCTGCTGTGCCCCTGTCACAGGTTTTATGTGTTCTTAAAACACATCCCCACACTGAACACGAGGGGACTGAGCACCCCCAGCTCACCAGGGCCAGCAGCAAGAGCAGGGCTTGGTGGAGGATCCATCCAGGCTGATCCATCACCTGGCTCCAGGGAGGAGCAGGAGGCATTGGCAGATCCCAGCTCTGAGGGTTCCAGGCAGGAGGCAGCAGCAGGGACAGCACCCACAAACCAAGCCCAGCCAGGAGCTGCTCTCAAAGCATCTCCCCCACCCAGCTGGGCTTAGGAGCTGCTGTGGGTTAAACCTCCAGGATTTGCTAACAAGGATCCACATTGGACACCTCTAAGCAGCCTCAGGTGAGGAGCCTGAGCACTGCTGAGGGTGATGAGCTCTGCTGAGGCTGTGGGGCAGAGCCTACCTGTGAGCAGGGTAAGGGACTGCTCCCACACCCCCAGCCCCTGCAGGTGTTCTCATGGAGCAGATGGATACCCAGCTGTCCTCCAGCACATGGAAAATTATTTACTCAAGATGTACCCAGTTCTAACAAGTTGATTTTTGGCTGACTGCAACTCTTACTAGCTGCTCTGACTCATTAGGCACAAATCTTCATCCAGTGCCCCAACGTGGCTGATTTTGGGGGTACCCATGGGAAAATCAGGGGCAAAAGCTGTTCAGGGGGAGAAGGAGGCTGTGACTGTGGAGAGTCTCTCACCCACCCCCTCGTAGTGAGGGGGAAGCAAGCACAGAGCATACAAACCCAAATTTCCTCTTTCTGGAGATGTTTTTAGCACCCTGCTGTTTTTTTACACAGCATATGGGGCTGAACTCTGTGATGATGCTGCTTGGGATTTCCAAAGCACTGTTTCTAACATTGCTGAGTTTTTACACCCCCTCCCCAGCTCCCCAGTGCCTCTGGGTGCCCTGGCTGAGCTCCCTCACTGCTCCCCATCTTCAGCTGGGCCTCGAGGACCCATCGTGCCAAAGGGAGAGGCAGAAAGTGCTGCAGGTGCCTCCCTGCCCCAGGGCAAGGCTGGATGGAACAGGGAATGGAGTTCCAGGAAAGTTGCTGTGTGATGGGGATGGGGAAGGGCAGGAGCTGGGAGGCAGCAGGAAAAATAAGATGTGCACGTGTGAAAGGGCTGAGGGTGCACTTTGTCCTCCCCTCTGTGTCCCATGGCCCAGAGATGGAGTTAAGGTAGGTTTTCCCACCTGGGAATGCAGCCAGAGGAAAAGGAGCATGATTGAATCTTCCTGAGTGGGTGACAGGAGCCCCTGCCAACAGGAGAGGAGAGACAAGCTAGTTCAAATTGATAAGAAAAATTGTTAAAATAAAAATATTACTAATTGTCACTTCTGAAGCATAACAAGATCATTTCACAAGCCATTTTACTCCACTGCTTGGGTTAGATGCTCCCTCTTTAAAAGGAAGGAAGGAAGACATCTCCGTCTCCTTGGCGAGAGAAAATACAGAAATAGACATATTTCCTTTTGTGGCAGATTTTCTGTTTCCACCCAAAACTACTTCAAAGTTTTGGTGCCATCACACCAGCAAGTGTTGAACATCATTAAAAAGTGTTCACATTTTTGAACCTAAGCACTGGAAAAAAACCAGCAGGGACTGCATCAGATGTAATTTTACATTTAAAATTAATTTTTTTAAGAAATAAATTTAAAAAATTAAAACATTTTAAATTAAGTAAATGTGTCTTTGGCATCTGGGTTGGTACCTACAAACTTCTCCCACTTAGACCTGCAGGATAATTCTTTATGTGGAAGCCAAAGGCAAACCTGAGCGGGTTTGGGCAGAGATCTGAATTTCCTCTAGATTGATCAGATCTGGTTGAGGTTTTTGTCTGACACATTCAGATAACATCACCTGTTTGGCCTGCAATTTTAAATAAAATCCACCTTCAGCCTCCTTAGTACCAGTTCTGGTATTACCAACAGCTCCAGATGTGCACGATGGGTAAGGACAGGCTTAGAAAAAGAAGCCGTGAGAAAGATTGGATCAAATGCAGGTAGTTCTACAAAGGACAGTTTATGTCCTATTTTTAAAAGTGAAATTAAAAAGTTGACCCTGTTTTGGTGAAAGCCACTGACCTGAGACTTCCACCCCATGACACAGAGGCAGTGGCTACACTAGGGGAAAGGTTTGTGTGCACATGGGTTACACAAGGAGCAGATTTCTTTCTGTCACCTGCAGCTGGGGAGGGTGGGAATGTTCTGAGGGCTTTCCTGGGAAGCCAGGGGAGTGTTCCCCTCAAGAGTTTTTGGGAGGTGAGAGTTGACATGACTTGCTCTGCTGTGCGGGCTGGTAAAGCAATAGCCTTGACTATGGGAGTATTTTCTGGAATTACCAATGGAGGACGCCAAGCCTGGGCTAAAACTGTTAATTCTTCATTATAATTTTGTGAAACAATGGATGGACAAATTATAAGTCCCAGAATGCTGCTTTTGTCTTTGCCTATAATCAAAAATTCTTGTCTTTTCCACGATGTTCCAGTAACCCCTGTGGGTACTACTGCACAACTCTCATTCATAAAATATATTAATTTGGAAGCTGTCAGTTCTCACTGTGCCCCTGGGGGTAATAATTCTGGGTTGCTGGGGAAGTGGCTGATGATTTTGCGAATGGGATCTGATTGAGGTTCCCCATATATTCTGCCCTTGGAAAGATTCTAGGTTGTTGGGCTGCCACTACCTGTGTTGTCACACGGAAGCACTGTGCGTTCCTTCTGGAGTTTTCTGGCAGGGGTTTTCCATCTATATCTAGTTTGGAGCAGCATTGATTTGCATAATGTCTCCCTTTCTTGCATCTAGGGCAGTGATTCAGCAATTTTGTGCTCTCTGCAGGCTCTGGGCAGTATCTCATTACATGTCCAGGCTTCCCACACCTGTAACATGACCTTCTGGTGATCTCTGCTTGCAATATTGCCATGGAATTATTCTGTTGTGAAACTGCATTAAGAGCAGCGAGGGTTTCACAAGTCTTTGGTCTGCTGCTTCATCATGAGCCATGAAAGCTCTTTCAAGCCTCTCTCCTAATGTGTCTGCTTGTATCATTGCAATATGCTGTGGAGTACCTATTTTACTGCAAGCGTCTGTCATTTGAGGCAAGGCTGGCTGTAAGTCAGGTAAATCTCTAATTATTCATTTGCATTCCTCATTGGCATTAGCAAAGGCAAGGCTTTGAAGCAGACGAGGATGTGCTAAGTCATCCTCGCATTGCCTTTCCATTGCTTGTGTAAGGTGGTCTATGAATGAAGTAAATGGCTCTGATATCCCTTGCCGTACTTCTGTGTATATGCCCTCCAGGCTTCCTGTTGGTTGAATTCACAGGATTGCTTTTCAAGCTGCATCTTTTATATTAGCAAGCACTGCTTGAGGCAAATCAGCCATTTGGTCTTTGGGTCTGTTGTGTGGGGGACCTCCAGCCAAATGGACCATTGTGAGAGTTGCATGTGGACCTCCAGCATAATTCTCTAATAGTTTATTAAGAAGCCTTCACCATTTCATGTCCCATAGAACATACTGTGACTCTGTTAGAATCATAGATGCAATATATCTACAGTCATATGGTACTAAATCATAATTATTTTACATGCCCTTCAATAATTGTTTGAAATACAGAGAACCCAAGCCACTGTCTTTAATTGTTTTCCTTAAATCTATAATTTCTTCATGTGTCATAGGCTCCCATCTAGGACTCATATTCTGTCTGCCATATCTGACTGGCATGGCTAAAAGCTGTTCTTTTGCCATGTCAAAGTCTCCTTCTTTTAATGCTTTCCTTCTCACTTCTGCCCAATCGATTTTAAGCTATTTACTGGAAGATCCCTTGGTTTAAAATTCGAGGGGTCTCTTAGATCAGGAGGAAGCAAGTTTGGTTCTCTTTCTGGATTTGGTGGACCTGCATCCAGCATATCTGTCCCTTCTCCCAGGATAAGATCATTTTCTCACTTTTGCATTGTCACTACGGGTTTATAAGATCCCAATTCGTTCTCCTCTCCCCCCCTCATTGCAGTAATAGAAGCGGCCAAAGGTGGTGTGGCAGTGGGAGGCCGCTGGTGTCAGTAGTCACAAAATGGCAGTGGTAGTAATGTGCATGCTCCTTGTAGGGCGGTGCTATCTTGTTGGACAGAAGCACATGTTCCATACAGGGAGCTGCCATTTTGTTGTACGGACGCAGATGTGCATGTGCTGTGTAGGGGATCACCATCTTGTTGTACAGAACTGCATGCTCTTTGTAGGGAGCTGCCATTTTGTTGTACAGAAGGCTCTGCCACACATGCGCAGTGTCGCTGCAGGGAACCACCTGATCCTCTGCCATGTTCAGACCCTATGCAAGCGGGGGGGCCTTTCGTGGGGCCAGGGCGGCCGCTTGCGGGGCTGAGAGGGCTGGCCGCAGGGCCGGGGAGGACCACCTGCGGCACTGAGGGAGCCACCCGTGGGGTCAGTGGGGCTGGGTGCAAGGCCACCCACACAGTTGGAGCTGGCCACAGGAACGGGGCGGGGCTGGCCACAGGACCGCTCGTGGAGACTAGCGAAGGCACACCCGAACTAGACTGCTTCTTTATAACTTCATTAAGCACACGACATGCCAGGAGTAATCTAGAAGCTGTAGAATCTTTGAATGTAGCTGCATCATAGAGGTGAACACTGATAGAGTCCCAGAGAGACATGGTAAGAGCCAATTCAGGGTCAGCCTCAGGAAAATTTTTCTGCACCCAGCACAACAGACCTTTTTGCTCATGCTCGGGTACGGCACTAGGATCACATCTTATCAATGCTTCTAAGCATTTGTAAACGTCTCTCTGTTACCTTGACACTCTGTTTCCCATGGTCCTCTGAAGTCCACCAGATTCTCCCATGTCAGGCAATTAGGTTTTAGGGCTCCATCCATTGTCAAACCTGAGACACGAGTGTTCTGGATCCTTTCCCCAGCTACTGGAGATCCAAATTATCTTTCAGGATCTGTATTTCCCATGATCTAGCTTCCTCCTACCTGCCTTCTTCCAGTTCTTCAGGGTGTCCCGATGTCTGGTTAATGTGAGCACCACTTATCGGGGTTATTTAGAGATGGGACTACTGAAAGACACTTTAAAGCATGATTTATTGCCCTTATCTTCTACAGTCTCATGAAAGGGTGAGAACGTCTTCACATCAGAAGTCAGAGGTCAGTACTCAGTACAAGACCTCTAGTTACAAAGTCTTATAAAGATTTATTAGCCAATAAACTACTGCCACAAAGTTTGTTAGTGTCTTTAAGCAAATCATTAATTCTTTTGATTTACACGTTTTGCTGCAGTGCGGATTTTCTAAACCAATCGTATAACGACACAAACCTACAGTGCTACACCTTATAATTTCGTACTACCTTTGTAAGAAATTCTCTAGCCAAACTTTTCTATTCGAACACTTTCCACTGCCCAGCTTAACGTGTTTCTACTTTAACCACAAATCCACATTCTTGCTTCTGGTCTCTAAATCTGGAAGCCTCTTCCAAGGTTTTAGATCAAACCCTGTATTCATTTCTATATCTAGGCCTGAATGAACAGGGTTTTGAGAGCTTTCTGTGCCTTGCTTTCACACACCTAACCTGAATCCTAACCCAAACCATGCCTGGAGCTCTGGACTTTGTGGTTTTCTGAACGGCAACCAAACCCTAACCCTAAAACTTGCCCAACCATAACCCTAACCCTAACTCTAATACCTAACCCTAAATCTATCCATAGTCAAAGCAGTAACAGCAGCCTTGAGTTGAGGCTAGTGGAAAGCAGAAAGTTACAGAGAGAGCTATGTTTAGTAGACCTGAGTTCCCCTTGGCATGCCTTTTGTAGCTGCAGTGCGCTTGGAGCTCTGATCTTTGTGATCTTCTTAACCCAAACCCTAACCGTAACCGTAACCCTCACCTAACCCTAACCTGACCTAATCACTTACCCTAAAACCCAACCCCAACCTGAACCATAACCCAAACCCTAAACCTACACCGAACCCTACCCCTAAGTCAGAGCAGTAAAAGCAGCCTTGGGCAGAGGCTGGTGCCAAGCAGAAAGGTGCAGAGGGAGACATGTTTAACAGTACTGTGCTCCCCATGGCATGCCTTTTGTAGCTGCTGTGTGCTTAGAGCACTGGGCTTTGTGGTCTTCTGAACCCAAACCTGTGACAGTTTTATTACTATATTTTATGTGACTAGGAGAACACAAAGAAAAAAAAAGGGCGGTGCTCAGAAAGTTTATTTGCTGTCAGGAAAGAGTTAAAGTTTGCTCAGGCTTATGGTGCTTCTTTATGTGGTCCCTGCCAGCGGGAGCTGAAAAAAAATTTCAAGGTTATGCTGGTAGAGAGGCTGCTGGATGCTTTGTTTTCCACCCCTTGATCTCATAGCGTAGGCTGCTCAGAGCTGCTCTCTGAGGCTTGAAAAAAGAAAAAAAAGAGAAAAAAAGAGAAAAAAAGAGAAAAAAAAAAGAGAAAAAAAAAAAGAGAAAAAAAGATAAAAAAGACAAAAAAAGAGAAAAAAAGAGAAAAAAAAGAGAAAAAAAGATGCAGCGGGGGAACATTGTCCCCAGCCCTGGCTGGTAACACAAGCAGCTACCGGAACTTTTCCTCCCCTCTCTTGCTGCTGCTTTTCTTGAGTCTAAGCATGGCTAGGCTGCTCCCCCACGGGGGCAGCAGCTCCCAAAGGCCCAGCTGGGCCCACCCCAGCTGCCCAGGGGCAGCGGGGCCTCCCCCAGCCCGGCCTGCTGCCGCAGGATGTTACTTGACCGCTCACCCAGGAAAAAAAAAAGAAACTCTTACACACTTTCAGCTTTATATAGGTATTACCAAAAGTCGCATTCTGCTTTTTTAGTAGTCAAATCACATGTTAATAACTAAAACTGACTTTTGATAAGTCTGTCTTTTCTAAAGAAATCTAAACTATGTTAATCCATGACAAAACCCTAACCCCTAACCCTTACAGTAAACCAACTCTAATCCTAATCTAACCCCTAACCCTAATCCCAAACCCCAACCCTAATACTTTTCTGAGCACTAACTGTAAACCTAACCCTTACACAAATCAAACCCAAACCTTAATCTAACCCTAATCAAAACCCTAATCCCAACCCCAAGGCTCAACCAAACTGTAACCGTAGAGTTTACCCTCACTGTAACCCATTTCTGAACCCAAACCCTAACCCTTAGCCCAACTAAACCACAGCCCTAACCTAACCTGAACCCTGACTCTAACCCAAAACCCAACCCTAAACCTACCCAAAAGCCTAAACCGTACCCTAACGCAAGCCCTAACCCTAACCCTGCTTGGATCTCTGGACTTCGTGGTTTTCTGAACCCTAGCCCTAACACTTACCCAAATGTAACCCTAAACCCAAACCCACACACAGCCATAACCCTAACCCTAACACTAACCCGAATCCTACTACCTAACCCTATCCATAGTCAGAGCAGTAACAGCAACCTTGGGCGGAGGCTGGTGCCAAGCAGAAAGGTTCAGAGGGAGCCATGTTATGACAGTCCTATGTTCCCCTGGACAAGCATTTTGTAGCTGCAGTGTGCTCAGAGCACAGGGTTTTGTGCTTTGCTGAACCCGAACCCTAACCCTTACCCAATTCCCAACCCAATTCCAAAACCTAACTGTAAACCTAACTATAACCCTCACCCTAATTCTAACCCTAACTCTAAACCTAATCCATACCCCAACCGTAACCCTAGCCCTAAATCCAACCCTGCTCAGAGCTCTAGACTTCATGGTTTTCTGAAGCCTAACCATTACCTTTACTGTGACAGAACCCTAAACTTAACCCAACCAAAACCCAGACACTAACCCTTACCCTAACCCTAACCCTAAGCCTAGACCCAACCCT
Source organism: Phylloscopus collybita (assembly GCA_027886175.1). Classification (NCBI taxonomy): domain Eukaryota; kingdom Metazoa; phylum Chordata; class Aves; order Passeriformes; family Phylloscopidae; genus Phylloscopus; species Phylloscopus collybita. The sequence goes on from JAJNNQ010000051.1 coordinate 5,006,527, forward strand.
TTTCAGAATCCTAACACTAAACTTTACCTTAACCTAACCCTAACCTAACCTGAACCTTAACTCTAACCCAGAACTTATCCCTAAGCCTAATTGTAAGGCTAACCCTAACCGTAATGCTAACCCTGCTTGGAACTCTGGACTTTGTGGTTTTCTGAACCCTAACCCAAACCCTAAACCTAAGCCTAAGACTAACCCTTACTGTAACACAACCCTAACCCTAACCTAACTCCAACAGGAACAGCGTTCCTGTTGGAATCCTGGAGGCTGAAAATTTCAGGCTTTCTGAGCTGAGGGGTGCTGACCCTCAGGCAAGCACCACATTTGACTTGAGGCCTTGGAACCGGCCTCCAAGACTGAGTGATAGCAAGGGGGTTGTGGGTGTGCAGTTTGAATAGTATTGTGTGATCTCACAGGGTGAAAAACTTAGATTTAAGATTTTAGTATATAGTAATGTGTGTGAGTCAAGATGGAGGATTTAAAGACTTGTCTAAGTCCTTCTTCATCACCTTCTTCCTTCTTCTTCATGGCTTTGGGTGGTTTTCTGTAACTGGGTGAAAAAGGTCCGCATTGCGGGCCTTGGGTGGTCATTATTGGGTCAAAAGTATAAATAATATAGGTGCCATCTCATTATTGGAGGATTATCGCTTAAATAACCTTGGAAAGAATTAGAAGCACTCCATTTTACCTCATTTCTCTAGCTTGATAGATTGAGCTCACAGCTCGTGAGTCTGTAAATAGATAAGATATAATAAAAAAACAAGTCTGAACTCGAAATCTACATTTCCCATGTTATTCATCCTGACCTTGGCAGAGAAAAAGAAACCAGAACTGTCACAAATGGTGCCCATCATGTGAGGAAAAACATCTGCTGAAGTTTAGACCTCCCTGAAGGAACAAAGCAGCAGAAAGCTGGAAGAAAGGAAGAAAAAAAAAATCCCTGGGGAAAGGAAAAAACAGCTCAGATCCAGAAACTCATTACTGCTGGACAGCCATGGGAACAGGGGACCCAAGGAAGAAAGCTGATGGCAGTCAGGTAGGACCTTTTTTTAAAATAGTTCTCCTTCAGGACTAATCCGGTGTAAAAATGGGAAATCCTATGTCTAAAACACAGAAAGAAGGATTGGACAGACTGGTGTCCATGATAAAAAAAATCACTCTGTCTCAAGGGAGATCAGTCGAGAGACCTATGCTGGGTAAAAGAGCAGTTCCCAAAAGCAGATGCAGAGCTGCTTCTTCATCCATTTCTATGGGACTCTGTCAGTAAAAGGCTTTATAATCAGACCACTCTTAAAAACAGCACAGCTGCGAAGCTTCTCCCTGTATGCAGGGTAATAAATGAAGCAATTGTCAACAGAAATGAAGCACAAAACCACTTGAGCAACACTGAGTCCACACGGCAGAAAGTAGAGGAAGTGAAGGAAGGGGGGACTGTCTCTCCCCCATCCCGTCAGTGTCTGCAGCATCATTGCCACCTGAAAAATCGCTGATGGCTACCCAGCATGAGGTGGGGACAATCCCAGGTGTTAAGAGGCCCCCTGTAAGAGACAGTCCAAAGATCCCTCATCTGCCTCATGACCGTCACCAAGGACAGAGACTGAAACCCTAAAACCCCAACACAGGAGTTCTGGCCTGGCTGAGGTGGGATGTCTGCCAAGTGTTGCCTGCCTTCAGATGTGTTTGCTGGACCAATGCATTCCCATGGGAACCCGTGCAGGAACAATGGGCAGGTCACGGTGGACTGGTTGTGCTTGCTGCCGAACTGGCCTGTCCTGTACCTGTTCCCTCAATGGACCTCGGTTCATACAGATTCTCCCCACCTTTTGGCCACCAAGTTAACCAAAACCGAGATGTCCCCACAGAAGAAGACGGATCTATAGGCGGACAGCCACAAGGACTTAGTCTCTTCTGTTGGTAGCTATTCCTCTTCCTCCCCCCTCTCTCTCTTTCTCTCTCTATTCTTTGTTTCTCTCTCCCTCTCTTCCTCCTCTATCACATTACCGTGTTGTCAGCACTCAATAAAGGTGCATTGTCTTGATTAAAACTGTAATCCCTTGTGTCTTTTGCACTCTGAGATCAATAAACGAGCCATCACGACCCCTGCTTGTATTAGCGGATCATGACACACCCCTAACCTTACAGAGGCATTACCTAGCGACAGGGGACCCTTTGGAATACTGGGGAGCAGTGCGGAACCCAGCAAATGCATGAGTACATAGAAAGTGTCAACTACGCAAACTTTGCAACTTATGCTAACTGCGCAGCCAGCAACCGCACATAATACCTCAGTTACACAAACAGCGCAGGCATAGCCACAAACACCACAAAGCTCCCAAGCCCCAGAGCCTGCAGCAAGCAGACCGTCTCTGCAGCACAGGGCGGCAGGAGCCACGCCACTCAAACAGAGCAAAGTGGGCGAGACAGGCGGTGCAATCCCCTCACATGAGCCCAGCAAGGCAGTACAGCTTAGACTCGGCGGACCAGCCCCACAGCTCGGGGTGGGCGGTGCGGCCCCGCCGCACAGGTTGGGCAGAGTGAGCGGGGTAGCACAGAAAGAGGGTAGCGGCAGACCAAGAAGTGGATGCAGTTGCCCTGGAGATTCAGCATTCAATTTTAAAACTACCAGATACAGCTGTGGCTTCAAGCATGTTATAAATTTAAAGAGCCAATTCCATCGAAAAATGATTTATTTGCCAATGAAAATTTTGGACAAAGAAAATCGACAAAGCCAATGAGCCAGGAAACAGTGCCTGCACTGGGTGAAACCACGAGTGCAACCTCTACCGCCTTACACTCCCCCTGGTTTCACACCGGCCCGAGCCCAAGCCAGCTGTTTTATACCTTTTCTGGCTGGGCTTACGTGAGTCCGAGATTTTTATAAGTTCTTTTGTCTCTTGGCGCCTTGGTTTCGGTGGATGTTGAAATCTCTGGCAGCAAGATCTTCTGTTTGAAAAGGTTTCCTGGGTGGAGGGAGTTCCCAGGCAGTTCGGATGGCCCTGATAAGATACTATCTTGGAGCCATCAAGCTTCATCAACGGCCTGATTGCCTTCATCCTGGTCATTCTCCACCTTCTATTGGGACTGTAATTTCTTTGTCCTCCAGAGACGGGGAAGGTTCTTGCGAAATTTTCCAAGCCCTCTGCCCTGCTTGGAGGGGCTTTTTGGCTTTCTTAAAAAGGGTACACTTTGGTTTCTGATTTATACTAACTAAAACATTGTACAAACATAAACTGCAATAACAACATTATGAAAACATGATTACTATTTATCACAAAGGACAAGCCAGGGACAGGAGGAGATTGCAGGAGGACAGGGATTGCATGAAACAAGAGAGGGGGAGAGTGAGTCCAATGCTGAAATAGAGGTTTTAAACTCAGACACGGAAGTTGCAGGTGGCGGCTCTCTGGTGCTGGGACCCATGGCGTGGGGCTACATGAAGCCACCCACCTTCATGCAGATGCCGGCAGATCCCCAGGGCATGGCGCAGGGGCTTCCAGGGTTCTGGGTTCCCCCAGGAATTTCGGCAGCTGTGATAACCACCCCCTTAGGCTATTCAGTCACATACCATGGCGTGATTCCACGGAAGTTCCTACAGGACCCATCGTTCCAGCTCAGGGACTGCATGCAGGAACTTTATGCTCCACAAAATGGCGGTGCACTGCAGACTTCTGCCATACAACAAAATGGCAGTGCTCTATGCACTTCCGTAAACAATGCCTATGTGCTTCCGCCAACGCCATTTTGTTACCAACAAGGCGTTCAACCTCCTGCTGCAGTACCACCACTGGCCGCTTATATTATTGCAGCTTCCAATACTTATAATATACAGCATATGCAACCACCAGTTCTCCACATAGAAGGAGAAGGAATGAATACAACAGTGAAGCCTGAAGAAGGAGCATCTTTGAAAGACACAAATTTACAGAATACAAACAAAATTAGTTCCATTCCATCCTGGTTTAGAAGTAATTTAAAATAAGAATGCAAAAGATTCTTCAAGAAACATACCAAATTTTACTAATTGGTCAGGAATTAAAAGAAAAGTATTAAAGGATGGAGATTTCAATATGGCATCAACACAGATAATGGCCATGCCAGTGAGATATAGTGCACAAAATGCAAATCCCGGATAGGTACCACTGACACACGATGTAATTAAAGACCTGGGTCAAGCACTTCAAGATAGTGGCTTGGGTTCTGTCTACTTCAAGCAACTATTGAAAGGCATCTTTAGTACTTATGATTTGGTGCCTTATGATTGCAAATATATTGTCGCTACAATTTTAACTGACTCACAATACATGCTATGGGAAATCAAATGGAGAAGAGGTCTCACCACATTGCGAGAATCTTATGCAAGAGGCCCACATGCAGCTCCTACATTGGCCCACCTAGCCGGTGAACTGCCTTGTGATAAACCAGAAGACCAAGCTGTGGGTCTGCCTCGAGAAGTGATCACAGATATTAAGGAAGCAGCCCAAAAAGCCATTCTGCAAATCCAACCTGCAGGAGTTCTGGAGGGTAGTTACACAGAAGTAAGGCAAGGATTAGCTGAGCCATTCACCTCTTTCATAGATCGTCTCAAGCAGTTGAGAGGCAATGCAGTCATGAAGTAGCACAACCACACTTGACTCGAAGCCTGGCTTCTGCGAACGCCAATGAAGAATGCAATTTGGACATATTAAAAAGTATTGCCCAGAAACTGCAGAAAATGTGAAAGCACTGAGTCTTTGCCCAAGATGCAGAAAAGGGAAACACTTTGCAAATCAGTGTTGTTCCAAAGTGGATGTGGATGGAAGACCTCTACCACTTCCAGGAAACGCCATGAAGAGTGCGTCATGTTAACGTTCTACAACAAAAGTGGTGGCAGTGACTCATCAGCACAGGACCCCTCAAGACATGCATTTTGTGGGGAACCCCAATCAGACTCCCTAAGCAGGACCATCTGCCGCTTCCCCAGTGATCCAGAATTGCTGCCCCCAGGGGTGCCATGCGAATTGGCAGCTTCCAAATTAACATGCCTCATGAATGAGAATCATGCAGTGATAGCCACAGGAGTCACTGGAACATCATGAAAGAAGCAGGAATTTTTGATCATAGCCAAGGACAGAAGCAGCATTTTAGGGCTCATCATCTATCCAGCAATCATTCCAGCAAATCAGAATGAGGAGTTGACAGTTTTGGCTCCAGTTTTTATTCCAGAAAATACTTTGATAGCCAAGGCCATTGCTTTACCATCCAATGCAATAGAACAACAAGTCATGCCAATAGTGAATCAGCAGACAGCAGTTGAAAGTGAAGACATGGAGACTCATGTCTTCTGGATAAAACAAATAGGTCATGATCGACCACAGATAATCTGTAACTTGACACTAAATGACAAAACCATTACAATCACAGGCATGCTGGATACAGGGGTGTCATGACCCGCTAATGCAGGCGAGTTCGTGATGGTTCGAGTGATCTCCGAGCGCAAAAGATATGACAAGGGACAATAATAATTTGCTCAAAAAGCAGTACACTTTATTAAGTGCACTCAGCACTGTATGCGATAGAAAAGAGGGAGAGAGAGAGAGGGATAAAGTAAAAGAGAGAGAGAGAAAAGGGGTTAATAGCTACCAACGGAGAGACGAGGTCCTCGTGGTGCACGCTGCCAATAGATCCGTCTTCTTCCGTGGGGAGATCTCAGAATTTGGGCGATCTCGTGGTGTCTCTTATAGTCCTTTTCTGAAGCGACAGGCAGTTGGCCAGAAGGTGAGCTCAGCATCAGCCGACATGCTGAAACAGGGTGCAGCGCTCTAGCGCTTAGAGCAAATGTCCACCTCAGGGAACAGGTACAGGTACAGGGCAAGCACAGAACAGACCGGCCCAAAACCAGCCTGCTGTGAAATCCTATTGTCCAAGCTGGTTCCCATGGGGATGCATCGGTCCAGCGAGCGCACCTTTAGACAATGGCTGGCAGTCTTCCCACCTCAGCCAGGCTAGAACTCCTGCCTTGGGGTCTCAGGTTTTAGTCTCAGTCCCTTTTGGGGTCTTACTTGGCAATGATTGTGAGGCAGATGAGGATCTTAGGGACTGTCTCTTACACCACCCCGTGACTCACGATTGTCGACAGGATAGTTCTACCAGCAAGGTTCTTCTGTCGTGTTGACACGAAATCTTCAGGACTCGTCAACCGTCGGCAGCATAACCCAGGAAAGATAGAAACGAGAGAGAGAGAGAGAAAGAAAGGAATAGAGGAGAAGGAAAATCAAAACAATTAATATGATCACAATGATTATTATAACAATTTCTTTCTCTTTTTTCAAAATAATCGTAATTGATCACAAAATTGAACATATAAAAATTAATTCAAAATATTAAAAGCAATCACATTTTCAATCACAAAATTAAGCATACAAAATTAACTCAAAATGTTAAAAGCAATTATAATTTTCAAATAGTCATAATAAATCAAAACAAAGTAAATTTAAATGATATCTAAAGTTTTGTAATTCAAGTTACAAACGACTCTGTTTCACGTCAATGGCTTTGGGCATATCTATGGGAAAAGGAACACTAATCAAATTGTGTGCATTCATCGCAGTGGTCAATCTTGTCAGTCGTTTCATCATTTTCCAAATTACAATGTATAAGATTGTCTGTAAAACAAAACCAATCAAAACCAAAATCAAAAGAACAACAATGGGATGACACAATCTGTTCAGGATACCTGTAGCAGTAGGTGACCACCCGAAAAGAGTATCCCACCACCTGTGTTCAGTACCCTTTATTACTCTCTCCGAGATGGAATTAATTTCTTTTACATCATGTCGGACTGTCACCAAGGTCTTTTGCCCATCTTCCTTGATTTTTTCTAAAATGTCAATTAAATCTTGGTGGAGCAGCAATTGCTTTACCAAAGTTAGGTCCATCCCAATGGGTGTAGGCAATAATTTGTGTATCAGAGTATAATTGGATTGTATGAGTTGGTGAGAAGTAACTGGGGCCAAATAGGAGAAATCACATCCAGTAATTTTAGTAAAATTGCAAGCACAGAAATTTGAATGATTTTTGGTATCTACCAGCATATTTTCTACAAATATAGCATCACAAGCAGTCCTTAAGCATGCGCATCCATGGCCTATGTATATAAGCACTGTTTCAGGAGTTTCATTAGGATGAACCTCAAAATGACAGATGTTTTGTTCTGTGTCCAAACAAATATCTTGAGCTATAATTGCATTACTTTCACAAATGAATCCTTGTTGGCCCTGAGCTATGCAAGCTTCTAAGTTAACAGTTTGCCATTTCCCATCAACTTGACGGGCCCATTCTCTATGTTCTAAAGGATGGAGAACAGCTCCATTGCGATTCAATCCTAGGGCAATGATAGGGAATATCAAATACACTGAAGCATTACGTATGGTTAACACAAAGGCTGTGGCTGCATTTGTAACAGGGTTGTAGGTGAAATTCACTAGTTTCCACCAGGACTGGAATTCTCTTTCAAAATCAGTGGCACTATCCCAGATTATTTTCCGAATTTCAGTAGGGAAAGTACCTTCTCCCCCTTCTCTTATAATTGAAGCAGTAACTGACTGCATCCATAGTTGAGCTTGGATGCAGCTGAGAGCCTAAGAAACATTGGTTTGTGTCGCACCCAGTGCATCAATTATCAATTTGGAATCGTTTATATTTATTTTTTTCCAATTCGGTACTACATTGGCTAACAGCCACTGATGGGTTCCCAAAGCTGTTAGGGATGACTGCAATGGTTGTTGTAATTTGGCCAAATCTCTAGTCTTGGCAGTCAATTTATTCATCAATACCTCTGAATCAATGCTATTTAGAATTCCCAGTTCTGTTCCCAGAATACCAGTGACATCTCTTAGCACTCGCTCCTTCGAAGGGGTATGTCTCCGTAACCAGGTAGTCCATCCTTCAAAGGAGGTTTGTAGGAAAGGTGAGCAAGCTGGCTGTATTTCTGAAACATTGTTTTGCATTAATAGCTAACCTTTTTAAGAGACCATGATGGATTAAACATTATTTGTTCTTGACCTGTTTTCCTAATAATGTATGGTCCAACACCATAAATCTTTGGGCTAAGAGACACAGATGGTCGTGCTTGAGTAGTGGTAGGGGTCGTAACAGATCGTGTTATGGCATTTATTTTGAATTTAAAAGAAAGCCCCTTATCATTATGAGCCCAAAGACAAACTACTTGCACAGTTTGAGTCAATGTAAAGTTATGCCAGCATTCTTGTGCTCTTGAATGCGCACAAATTTCTTCATTCTCATGTGTAACATTAATCATGCTCGCCTTTGTATAGGTAGTTCCATTAATCATTCTACATCCTATTTTTTTTCTCCTATTACCCCTTGAAGTTGCCAAGTTCCTTGCTTTTCCCATTCTTGCCTGGTATATATTTGATCTCCATGCATAACAACAGTTGATAGGTTTAGGTTCTTTATCTCGCCATAGTGTCCTATGTACTCAGTGAATTGAACAAAAGCTTGAGACCAGGGCCATTCAGTGTTATTTTCCTTTTGGAGTACAGTCACTGTATGTGATGTAGGCTTTGCTATGGTGTTTATTTTAAATCTATGAACCAGGCCTTTAAAACTTGATTGATTTGCTGGTTTATTATACCAACTGCATGTTATGTAAGTCGGTTTGGTTAAGGTGAAATTATGCCAGCAGTCAGATGAGGGTTCATTACCACACTCTTTTGTGATTGGGACATTGTCAGTTCTTAGGCCCGGAATGAGTTTATCAACATACACTTGTCGACAACACAATTCTAAGGGTATTTGTTTGGCACACGTCCACTTTGTGGGACAGAGTTCTGCTGAAATATTGGGGTGAGAATCGCTTTTCCCATTTGGTTTTAGAAAATTACCAGCGATTCTAATGGTGGAAGCCTTTTCATGAAGGGACCCGTCTACTTTTCTGCATCTTATATTTATTTTTTCACCAATTGTTCTGGTTAAACTTCCAGTCCATTCACTTCGATCCCACTCCCATTCATTTGAACGATATACCTCAGAGTCGTGTAGCACCACTGTTGCCAGGTTTGGGTGACGATCTCTAGGATATGTTCCTAGAACATGAGTGTACCTGATTGTAGCTTTAGACCACGGCCATTCAGCAGGGTTTTGGCTACGGTGTTGTGGTAGGGTGCAGAAAAGTATCACTAGCCTTATCATGGTTGTCTAGTTTTCATGTCCCACGGAGTTCTCCTGTAAACAGCAAACACAACAGAGTCTGCCACCAAAGGACAGAAAATTAAAATGATGGTACTATCCAGCATGTATTTATCCGATGCTCTTTCCCCAGGGCATCAGAGGCCACCCATGTGTATTTATTCAGAGGAGTCTTTAGCATCAGTGCTACTTCTCCCACAGTTGGGAGATCCACTAAAACAGGTTGACCAGGATAACGTGCTGGATTCTTGGAATCATCTGGTCCCTGTAGTGAGGGAATCATGCTTGAAGCAGTTGGGCAGAAAGCAGTGATCTTAGGGCACCCATTTACTCCCCATCTGTCATTCACACCTTTCACAGCTTCCCACAGTCGAGCATCCCAATTTCCCTCCTGTGGTTTCAAAAGTCGTTTTAAGAGACCATTAGTCCTTTTTACAATCCCGTTAGCTTTGGGGTAGTAAGGAGTGGGAAATGTCCATTTGATTCCCTCAGCTTTTGCCCAGTCTTGTACAACTCTAGTGGTAAAGTGAGAGCCATTGTCAGATTGAATTTCCTGTGGTTTTGGAAAAGTTCCAAACCATTCCTGTAATGCTTTAACAGTATTATCACCTGTGGCTCTCTTAAAAGCTTCTGCTTGAACTAACCCAGATATAATCTCTTCCAACTAACACAAAATGTTTACCACCTGATTGTTTAAAGGGACCTATGTAGTCTACCTGCCACGCGTCCCATAGACCTTTACCTTTCCTCAGGTGGAGAGGATCATCTTCCAGGGGATGTCTCTCCAGCAATTTACGGCACTGTTCACAGGCAGATACACATGTATTACACATTTCTCTGGTGACGGGCCAACCGCGAGCATGGGCTTCTCTGTATAAATCTTTCACACCTGTATATTGTCTTTTTACATGCAACCATTCTAGCAAGTGTTCCCAATCCTCAGAAATTTGTTCCTTTTTCAGGGGACTTATCCTTGCCAATTCATCAGCTTTATTATTCCATTCTCCTGCTAGATTTCCATCTGTCTGGTGAGAAGCCACCCACCCTACGGCAAAGTTTCCTTGATTTGCTATTTGTAAAATTTCTTGCCATTTTTCTTTTTGCCACACTGGAATCCTATTAATCTCCCAATCATTCTGTTGCCAGAAAGGCAGCCACTCAGTACACCCTTTAAATACAGCATAGGGATCAGTGTAAATACAGACAGGAGAAGTGTTCTGCACTTCACGATGGAAAACACTCCAAACAGCTATCAATTCACCAGTTTGGGAACTACCTTCCCCTTCTGTAATGATCCGTTCACCAGAGGAAGTGTGTAGGGCTGCGGCCCTGTATTTCCACTTTTTCCCTTCTCGTTTAGCAGAAGCATCAGTAAACCAGGAGCTTGTTGATTGTTCAGAAGAGAAAGGGGGGGCCACTTTGATTACTGAGACAGGTTTGTTTTGGCTGCTATCTAAGTTTTCTCGGTCTTGTATTGCTAGAATTTTAGCAGCACCCTCAGTAATTGAAAAGCTATTACAATAATGTTCTATCTGCACAAACCATTTTCTTACTGAAGCTCTTTGAGCCACCCCGTCACGGGGAGGGGCCCCGGTAGTGACTGTTTTAATTACTTTAAAAGGGCCTCTTAAGATAATTGGCTGTTGCCGTGTAATTTTTTCTACTTCTACAAGGGCTAAGCTGACCACAAACAACCCTTTTTCCCAGGTAGTATATCTCTTCTCTGCATCTTTAAAACCACAGGAGAAAAAGCCAACAGGTCTAGTCAGACCCTCCAGACCCCGCTGCCAAATGTGAATTGACAATCCCGACACTGCAAAACCCCACTCAACTTGAAATGGATCTGAAGGGTGTATCGGGCCAAGCGCCTGATGGGCTGTGGCTTCAAAGATTAATAATTGCAGTGCCTCCTCCTGGGAAGAGGTCCAATCCCATTTCACCCCTTTCCTTAACAAATCATAAAGGGGTCTAGCAATTATTGAAAAATCTGGAATGTGTTTTCTCCAAAATACCAGTAACCCCAAAGCTTGTTGGAGTTCTTTTCTAGATTCAGGCATTTTGATCTGATCTAAGGAGGTTAAAGTGTCAGGTGGAATACATGTCATACCTCCCTTCCACCAAATTCCCAAAAATTTTACTTCCTGAGAAGGTTTTTGAATTTTCTCCGGGGGAACTTGCAAACCAAGACTTTCCAAATGTGAAATTATTTTCTGTTGAGTATCCCCCACTACTTCTATTTCATCTCCTCCTACAAGAATATCATCAATATACTGATAAACAGCTACGCTTTCAGGTTTAGGTATTGTTTCTAGTTCTCGAGCTAAAGCATGGTGGGCTAAAGTGGGTGTGTCTGTACCCTTGTAGCAGTCGTGTGAAGGTGTATTGTTGTCCCTCCCATGTGAAAGCAAAACGGTCCATGTCCTCAGGCTGCAATGGGATCATAAAAAACATTTCCTTGACATCTATAGTTGCCATGATTGTGTGAGCTTTTTCTTGAATTGATATTATTAATTCAGCTAAATTTGGGACTGCTGCTGTTAGGGGGTCTGTGTGGGCATTAAGCCGGCGATAATCTATTGTTAATCTCCATTTTCCATTAGTTTTTCTTACCGGCCAGACTGGAGAATTGTAAGGAGAATGAGTGTTAATTATCACCCCTTGTTCCCTTAATTCTTGTATAACTGATTTTATGCCTTCTCTGGCACCAGAGGGTAAGGGGTATTGTTTCACTGAAGTGATTTTGCTAAATGGGAGGGAGGGAGCTGCTTGAAGCAGCCTGATGTTAAGCCGTGGTGTTCCAAAAGACCACAAAAAGCCTTCTGGATCCTCCCATTGCCTCCCAGCTAATACATCCATCCCCAGTAAGTTATCTGGGATATCTCTGACAACCATTTTAACAGTTAATTGATTTTCTTCCCCAGACAGTATAAGTTTTACTAAGGCAACAGGCATGGGTTCTGTAATTCCTAGAGCATTTAAGACACAGCAACGTTTTTTCATTGGAACAATACCACACCTTTGGGCGTCTTTATTTTTTAAGGCAGAAATTTGGGCCCCAGTGTCAATTACAAAAGTTACCATTGCTCGTTTAGGACCCACTGTAGCTGTAATCAATATATCTCCAGTTTTAGGGTTTTTAGTGAGCTTTCTTAAATAAATCCATCCTCCGTCTCTCTGCCCACTATTGAGAGGCGGAGTTTTTAGTTTAAATCTTGTTTAGGGGGGTTTCTTGGAGGTTGGTAAGAAGAAAGTGGTTTTGGCTTATTTCCCGAAACAGGTGTTAGGGGTTGTCTTGGCTCAGTGCCCCGAACCTGTGGGGGAGGAGGTACGCTAGGTGTACTGGATTGTGTTCTTGGTGGTGCTGGTGCCAATGGCTTGGAATTGCGCCAATTGGTTACTATTTTACTTAATTTTTTGAGTGGCAAGCCATCCATTATATCCTTTGGGACCCCCTTTTTTATTCCCAATAACCACCAGTATTGACGTGGGAAAACCTGTTTTCCCTATTGTGCGTTTTCGCTGTGGGGAACTCCAATGTATCTAACACCCTTTGATTTTCCTGATCTTTCTTCTGGGGTTATTACAGGTCCATATTTTCTACTGTAATTAATAAGGTCTTCAGAGACCTGACCGCATGTCCAGACTTTGCAATCACCAGCATGTGATTTAGAGTGCATCACTGCTGGGTCTGAGGGAGTAGAATATGGAGTGAATCCAGGGTCAGTAGACCCAGTGTGGTCACTTGGGTTTCCAAGGAATCTGTCCAGTCTTTCAACAGGGCTTAGGACCATGATAGTTTTTTGTAAGGTTATTGCAGTGGGTTTAAGTGATTAGGGGAGTCCTCTAATTAAAGGGGTCATCATTTCAGGTTGGACAGGTAATTGCATTGGTGATTCAAATCCAGGAGTTAATCTCCTTTCATGTATCATTTGCAGGCAGGCGGCTTTGTGCACACTTTCTAGGAGTTGATCAGGGGTACTGACTATGGCTAGAGGGTCCCCTCTTTCCAAAGGATTTATTCCCCCGGCCCAGAAAGCTGCATGCTGTGTTAGGGACCATGTGTCATGTTTATCTCCTGTTGTTAAGAAGACTCCATGTCCCCAGTAGCCACTCGCCTCTTGTTCATTCAGCTTAATTTGATCCCCACCAGTGAGAGACACTCAGAAAACATATTCTGTCTCTGATTCATGTGAGAGCCGGCCGTATTCTTTCTTTAACTTGGCCAACTCGGTAGCACTGTATGATATTTGTTTTGTGGTGATGTGTGAGTCATAATCCTCATCATTTAGATAATTGTATTCTGTTTTGATTAGAGGTCTCATGCGTGGACAACAGTCCTCCTCACAATTTTTTACCGATTCCAATTCTTTCTGGGGGTATATTTGCCTAATGTGGGGACTTTCCTTTTCCTCTGCCAACTTTAGGGAGTCATCATTCTTTGATTTCTTAGTATTTTCCTCCCTTAAGGCAGCTCGTAGGAAATGGTTTTCTTCTCGTAATGAACGGATCTCATCCCTCAGCAAATGAATATCATTTTTCTTTTCACCTAGTTTTTCCTGCAAAGTTTCTATTAGTTTGTGAAGGGGATCTATAATAGTTTCTTCCTCACTACTCTGCTTAAAGTGTTTTTCTACAGTGGCTGCGAGACATGCTCCTAACACAGAACAGATAATATTCTTCTCTCGGCCGAGTTTGAATTTGGTCCCATGTTGTAAGGAACACACTCTATCAACCACATTTTCCAAATCAAACCAATTATTTATTGCCCATTCTCCACCGGGAGAGGGTTTGGCATTATGTTTTGCCAATAAGGCATAAAGTGCTTCCTTACCTTTTGCTCCGGAGTTCTCATCCATCTTGCAAAGGGGCTAGGCACTATTCCAAAAAGACACACACACACACACGCACACGCACACACACGCACACAGACTCCTACTATGTTCCCCTTCACTACCCTGGGTGTGTATAGGGCTTAACTTGTTTAAAAGGTGTTTATTATGGTTGTTGCAAACTAAATTACAAACAAGAACTATCCCGTCTTTTGCGCAGAGATCTTTTTGTGAAATCCTGAAAACAGACCCCTCAACTTGAGTATGGGGGTTGCTTTACACCTAGGCGTGTACAGTTTGTAGGAAATTCAAGTCGCCCCCCTTGCTTTCTAGACACCACTCACCCTTCCGAGGTGGCAGGCCTAGGTGCAGCTGGAGCGAAATGTCCTTCCCCTGTTACAGACTATACACAACCTGCAACCCCTCTGTATGAGGATCCTGTCCGTGACGCCAATTTATGTCACGACCCGCTAATGCAGGCGAGTTCGTGATGGTTCGAGTGATCTCCGAGCGCAAAAGATATGACAAGGGACAATAATAATTTGCTCAAAAAGCAGTACACTTTATTAAGTGCACTCAGCACTGTATGTGATAGAAAAGAGGGAGAGAGAGAGAGGGATAAAGTAAAAGAGAGAGAGAGAAAAGGGGTTAATAGCTACCAACGGAGAGACGAGGTCCTCGTGGTTCACGCTGCCAATAGATCCGTCTTCTTCCGTGGGGAGATCTCAGAATTCGGGCAATCTCATGGTGTCTCTTATAGTCCTTTTCCGAAGTGACAGGCAGTTGGCCAGAAGGTGAGCTCAGCATCAGCCGACATGCTGAAACAGGGTGCAGCACTCTAGCGCTTAGAGCAAATGTCCACCTCAGGGAACAGGTACAGGTACAGGGCAAGCACAGAACAGACCGGCCCAAAACCAGCCTGCTGTGAAATCCTATTGTCCAAGCTGGTTCCCATGGGGATGCATCGGTCCAACGAGCGCACCTTTAGACAATGGCTGGCAGTCTTCCCACCTCAGCCAGGCTAGAACTCCTGCCTTGGGGTCTCAGGTTTTAGTCTCAGTCCCTTTTGGGGTCTTACTTGGCAATGATTGTGAGGCAGATGAGGATCTTAGGGACCGTCTCTTACAAGGGGCAGATATAGCAGTTTTTTCCTATATCTTTTGGCCCAGAGAGTGGGATTTGATGATACCTCTGAAATCTCTTTCAGGAATTGGGGGGGGGGGGGGGGGGGGGGGGGGGGGGGGCACACGTTATGCATGCAGAGTGAAAATCCAGTTATCATTACAGGACCAGAAGGAAAGACAGCGATCATCCATCCCTTTGTTGTGCACAAGTCCATCACAGTATGGGGAAGAGACATCCTATCACAATGGGGAATAAGGATATAAGTGGATTCTTAATAGGGGTCACTGAAGCACTCACCACCTTGAAACTGACCTGGAAAACGGACAACCCTGTTTGAGTGGACCAGTGGCCCTTGGAACAAGATAAGTTGAGTGCTCTTAAGTAATTAGTGAAGGAACAATTGCAGAAAGGCCACATCAAGCCTACAAATAGTCCCTGGAATTCTCCGGTGTTTGTCATCCACAAGAAAACTTCCAACTCATGGAGATTGCTCCATGATCTCAGGAAAATCAACGAGGTCATTGAAGAAATGGGACCACTTCAGCTTGGACTTCCTTCTCTCTCGATGATTCCGAGACAGTGGCCACTTGTAATCATAGACTTGAAAGATTGTTTCTTCAAGATTCCACTTCATCCAGATGACGATCCTTGGTTTGCATTTTCCATCCTAAGCACCAATAAAGAAGAACCTTTGCAAAGATATCACTGTGTGGTTCTTCTGCAAGGCCTTCAGAACTCGCCGACAATCTGCCAATGGTTAGTGGCACGGGCCTTGTCTCCAGCTCAAGAAAAACATCTGCA
The DNA here is from genome assembly GCA_027886175.1 of Phylloscopus collybita. NCBI lineage: Eukaryota > Metazoa > Chordata > Aves > Passeriformes > Phylloscopidae > Phylloscopus > Phylloscopus collybita. The sequence continues at coordinate 5,022,465 of JAJNNQ010000051.1, forward strand.
AGCAATAATCATACATTACATGGATGGTCTGCTCATTTCAGCGCCAACACACAAGGAAATGCAAGAGGCTCGTGACAGTGTGATTGCAGAAGTTCAAAATGCAGGACTGGAAGTCTCTAAATCAAAAATCCAAGAAGTCCCACCATGGAACTACTTGGGATGGAGAATCACAGAACAAATGATTAGACCACAGAAGATACAACTTAGGACCAATATCAACAATTTGCAGGATCTACAGCAAATTTTAGGAGAGATAAACTGGATCAGACCAATCCTGGGCATCACCAATGATGAGCTTGCACCACTTTTCAACTTACTGAGGAGACTGCAACATCAAATCTCCAAGAACCCTCACTCCTGAGGCTCAAAAAGCCCTTGAGAAAATTTTTGAAGCTCTTCAACAAAGACAAGCACACTGTTGCGAAATGTCACAGCCATTTTCTCTTGCAGTATTAGGAGAAAAAAATGCAACTGTATGGTCTCATTTCAATGGGACACCTCAAAGAGAGACCCTTTGTTGATAATTGAATGGATTTTCTTACCTTACATATCTCCAAAAATAATCTTCACGACATTAGAAATGATAGCTCAGATAATAATCAGGGCCAGAGGGAGATTGCTGACAATGGCAGGCAAAGATTTCGCAATCATCTATCTGCCATTGAAAAGAGAATATTTTGATAAGCCATTCCAAAAATCAGAAGAATTTCAAATTACATGATTAAATTATACAGGTGTCTGAGTCACTATCCAAGCCATAAGCTGTTGCAAGCAAAATTGAGTTTTAGAGAAAAGCCCATGCTGAGTGAAGTACCATTGGATGCAGTAACATTATTTACTGACAGTTCAGGGAAGACACACAAATCAGTGATTACATGGCAGGACGCAACAACAAAAACATGGGAATCGGACACTCATATTGTGGAAGGTTCTCCTCAAATTGTAGAATTGGCAGCAGTAGTCAGAGCATTTCAATTATTTCAAGAACCCCTCAATTTAATTACAGATTCAGCTTATGTAGCCAATGTAGTCAAAAGAATAGAAGGGTTAGTCTTAAAGGAGGTCAGTAACAAGGATCTGTATCATTACCTTGTATGCATGCAAAAAGTGCTACAGCACAGGAGAAATAAATACTTCATTTCTCACATCAGGGTGCATTCCTGGCTTCCAGGCTTCTTGGTGGAAGGAGATGCAGAAGCAGACAAATTAACGATGCCTATTGCAGACACCTTGCCAAACATCTTTGAGCAGGCGAAATTGAGTCACGCATTTATTCATCAAAATGTGCAAGCGCTTATGCAAACATTTTGCATTTCTAAAGATCACGCGAAAGCAATTATAAGTGCTTGTCCTGATTGTCAGCTCGTGCAACCTCCTATATGCACCAGAGCAGTGAATCCAAGAGCATTGCAGAATCTGCAATTATGGCAAACATATCACAAAATACCCATCTTTTGGGAGACTCAAAAATATTCATGTATTAGTAGATACCTTTTCAGGTGCAGTCTTTGCTTCCTTGCCCACAGGAGAAACAACAAAATGTGTGTCAGCATTTTCTACAAGCATTCGCTTCACTAGGTCTGCCTCAAGAAATAAAGACAAAGAATGGCCCAGCCTATGTGGGAGAAAAACTTAAGACGTTCTTAATGAATTGGAATGTACGTCACACCTTTGGCATCCCTCACTCTCCCACAGGTCAGGCAATCATTGAGAGAACACACCACACTTTAAAATCACTTTTGGAGAAACAAAAAAGAGGAGAGGCAAGAGCTACATCTCAGATGCATTTGAACAAAGCACTGTATGTTTTAAATTTCCTAAACAGCTCCTTTGCAGAACCAGACCCTCCAATCATCAGACATTTCTCCAACACCATACAGGCAAAATCAAAGGAAAACCCTTTAGTTTTAATCAGAAATCTAGAGACAGGGGAAATTGAAGGTCCATTTCAACTAATAACCTGTGGCAAAGGATATTCTTGTGTCTCCACAGGTTCTGGTGTGAAGTGGATTCCTTGAAGAAACATGAAGCCCTATCAACCGCAGATGCACGCAGATGATGCTAAGAACAGAGAAGAGAGCACGCAGACGTGAACTGCAGCCTCAAAAAAGGTCTCTTGTCCCACAAGCAGAAACTATAAACTTTGGGTGCAGGAATTGTTGATATCTTAGTCTTGTTGGCAAGAGCGTGGTATGGATTGTGTTATGATTCAAAATTCCATACGAAGTATAAGGCCGTTGAAATTCTAATTGAAATCAGATCACGAAAAATCAAAGAAAGACATGAAATCAGATCAGATATCATACTTGTGCTTTATTGATTCATTTTTTGCCTTAAGTAGCATGAACCTGCCCATGAATCAACCAAAACCCAATGTTTGAGTAACCTTGGCCAATGCATCAGGCCTGGATACCATTTGTTTGACAACTCAAGTACAGAGAAGCCTTTCTCAACCTGCTTGGTCAGTTTACTGGTAGACGATTGGCCAATACCAAAAAATGTCTCTCCAGATCTTTCACAATTCATTGCAAAACCCACAGAGGAATGAGGTGTCTGGACCAAATTCCTCCCCAAAGCCCCCTATGAACCTCAAGAACTGAAAATCCTTGGCTCAGTGAAAATGGAGTTTTGCATAATATTTGATTTTCCTGGGTCAAAACAAAGCAAAGACAAAATTACAGATGTCATACCATATCATATCTTATACAGAAATGCAACATCTTGGTACAATTTCTGTTGTATTCCCTCTGGTATCCCCTCCCTGTGAAACCCTACCTGCCCCTTGACTCTGACCTATGGCCTTTGGCCATAGGTAACCCCGCCCCCTACCTTGAAATGCATAAAACCCCCTTTCTCTCTGGGGCTGGGTCTCTTTTGCCCTGGGATCCCCTTCTTGGAAATAAACCTTGGAACACATCTCAGGGTAAGAGCCTCTTTTGGTTTTATGTCCCTATCCTGAAGATTCCCCTCACCCTAACCTCCCTAAATCTGAGCTAGCCGCTTGCCTCGGGGGGCTGAGGGAAGGGGAACACTTCAGTTGGCGTCCAACGTGGCCTGAAAACCACGCAAAGGCTGGAGTCTCTTATCTTGAGATCTCAAAAGCTTTTGGACTGTTCAAATCTTCTCCACTGATCCAGCTGCTTTTTGTGCAGTTGGGGGGGGCTGAAGAAGAATGGACAGCCTGTGTACCCACACAGGTCGATTCGGTAGGGACTTTTTATAGGAAAAGAGCAGGGCACCCCAAAAGCACGAGATCCTCCCCTCAGGCAAAAAAAGAGGGGAGGGCAGTCTCGGTGCGGCTGGGAAAAAGAAAGATCTTTTGCTGCGGGTGGGCATTGTGCCCCTGGCCACGCGGTGAAGCCCTTTTAGAACCCACTGCAACATCTCAGAAGTTGTGTTTGTGATTCATCTCTGGGAAGTCAGGCGCCGGCTGTCCGGAGATCCACGGCATCTCGGGGTGTTGCAGGCTTTGAGGAGAACCCCGGACAACGGGGCGACCCCCTCACGGCCCCCGGAGCCAGGGAAGCTTGGCACGGTGCTGTTTCCCCGCCCTGGAGTACACCCCCCACGTCCTGGAGTTCTCAGAAGTGAGAGTGGGACTGGAACAGAGGTAGGTGTGTGTGTGTGTGTTTTTCTTCCTTTTTTTTAATGCTTTAACATCACAAATATGGGTTCTAACTTTTCCACTAACCAAAGGAGTCTTTTAAAACAGCTTAAACCTGTTTTGAAAGATCTTAAAATCCCTAATAGTTTATTAAAGAGTTTTATCCGTTAGTTGTTTGCTGAGTTTCCAGATTTTAACTTGCATAATGTTACTTCTGTGGCATTTTGGGATGATATTGGTCAATTATTCACCTTAAAAATTGAAAATGGAGACACAAAAGCTTCGAAATTTATCCAAATTTTCTTAAAAGCACGCAAGCATCTATTGGAATTAGAACGCAGCAAGCAGCCACAAAAAACCTCCTCATCCTCCTCTTTCCCCTCTCAGTCCCCTATTTCTAACAGAAACACACCCCAGCCACCTCAGTATACTGTAGCGTGGGGGGGGGGGAGACAATGGCAGAGACCACGTGGTCGCGTCTCCTTCCCATAGCCCATTCCTCCCCCACAGCCCCGACTCTCTCCCATACCCTGTGCCTTGCCACCCCGCCCCCTGCCTTCCCTCCGCCCCCTGTTGCCCTGGCAACGAGTGCAGCATCCTTTTCCCCAACCCCTGGCCCGGCACGGGACATGGGGGGGGGGGGCGCAGACCCCGCACGGCGCGGGCGGTGCGGTGCCGGCGGCGGCCGCTTTCGATGCCGATGCCGGCAGCGCCGTTGCCGCGGACCACGGCGCGCGCAGAGCCGCGGGCGCACGCGGTGCGAGCGGCGCACGTGGCCGCGGCGCGGGCGGCCCCGGGCCGGCGGGCGGCAGCACGGGCAGCGCCGGCGCCGGCGGCGGGGGGCGAGCCCCGTGACGCAGATGCCGGCAGCACATGTGGCTGCTGCATGGCAGCGCGCCGTGGTCCCGTGGCCGCCCGCGGCAGCGGCGGCACAGCAGGCACCCGAGGTGCGGCGGCGGGGCTTGCCCCCCCGCCCGAAAGCGGCGGCGGTCCCGCCCCCCCTCCCGAGAGCGGAGGGGGGGGGGGCGGGACCCCCGCCTCCCCACAGCCACGATGGGGACAGCAGCTCCCTCACAGCTCCAACCCAGGACCAGTCCAGCACGGGAATCCCAGGTGGGGGGAGGGTACTGCCTGCCATTGTAGCCCAAAGGGGAGAAAGCACAATGCCTTCTACCTCTCAGCCTCATACAACAGCAACAGAACTTTCCCAAATCCAGACTAATTCTAATGAAAGCATTCCCCATGTTGCACCTGTAGTGTATCTTGGCAGGAAAAATGGTAGAAGAGATTATAAACCATTTTCTTACCAAGACAAAAAAGAACTTTGTAAAATACAAAGGGAATTCGGCAGATCCAGTGAAATTTTTAAAAGCATGATAACAGCTATATTTAGTTCAAATGAATTAGTACCAACTGATATTAAAGATTTGTTCAGATTTTTACTAACACCTTCAGAATATGAATTGTGGGAGTGCATGTGGAAAAAAACTTTAAAAACGGTATTGCATGACATTCAACAAACCCCTGAAACAGCACAAGATAATGATGATAATGAGTTAACATTAGACCACCTGTGTGGGGAGGGTGAAATGCATTGTCCTGAAAAACAGGCCAGATTACTATCAAAGCAAATTTTAGATAAGATTTGTATTGCAGCAGAAAAGATCTTTTATCAATTACCAACTACTGAAAGTCAATGCAGTTTTATGAATGTTAAACAGTTTCCTTCAGAAAGTTTTTTGCAGTTTGTTGATCGATTGAGGACACAGGTGGAAAGACAAGTGCCTGAACCTTCCATACAGACCACAATGATCAAAGAGATGGCTCGGAGAAATGCTAATGAAACTTGTCGCAGAATCATCCTTAGCCTTCCCCTGGATCCACCACCATCATTAACTCACATGATCAAAGCTTGTGCCATGAAAGCAGAGATGTTCAGTGAACCTGAAAGAAATCCAGGACCGGCACACACCAGGACTGCAGCACCTGTGCTATCAGAACCAAGAAGGCAACCACTACCACCAGACCGCCTACAGCATATCATCTGCCATCTCTGCAAACAGCCCGGACATTTTGCAGTTTCCTGCCCTCAAAATCGGAACGGAACCAGAACCAGAACCAGCAAAGGAAGCCCAACAAACAAAAAAACTGATTTCTCAGCGCGCCCCCCCTTGTCAATGCGATCAAGCGCGAAAACATAAATATGCGGGGTCCTCCACCAGTTGATGCCTCTCTCTTAACAAAAAAGGGGGAGGGGGTGGGGGTAAAAGAAGGTGAAAATGTCAAAAGCTCAATTAACAAGGTTTGGCAGCCGCGAGACCGGTATAGGCTCGTGACTACCAAAGGTTTTCATTTCAGATCTACTGACTGGACATTAATTACAGTGCATCTGCCAGACATCTCACAAGAACTGACGGGTAACCACATGGAACAAGAGAGTGAGTATTTTGTTATTGGGGATACTGCACACACACCAGAGGAGATTGAGGTATTTCCCATGACCATTAAGGGAAAGATAACATGCCTCATGCTGTTGGCACGCTGCGAACACCCACCACTCTACCTGGCAGAGGGGCAAATCCTTGCCCAGGCCATTCCCATTCCGGCAGAGGTAATAGCAGATGGAAAATCACCGGAAGTCTACTGGGCAGAGGTGGTGGGAGAGGACAAACCTTCCATGGCATGCAATATAGCAAATGGGCTAGAGCGCCTCCATGTGGAGGGGGTCCTAGATACGGGGGCGAGCGTGACCGTTCTACCAGAGAACAAGTGGCCATCACACTGGGAATTGCAACCTGTGGCAGGAAAACTTCAGGGCATAGGAGGAATCACATTGGCAAAAATTTCAAAAAATATCATACAAATTGAGGGACCTGACAGAAAATAGGCAAGTGTCCGTCCATTCGTTGCAAACTACAAAACCCCTTTGTGGGGGAGAGACACCATGTCCCAATGGGGAGTCCAATTGGTCATTCCTAAGACACCCCAGGATTTTTAGAAATAGCCACTGTGACGCGCCCTACCCACAAGTTAACATGGTTAGATAACACCCCGAAATGGGTAGCACAGTGGCCATTGAGCAAAGAAAAACTCAAGGTGCTTGAGGAGCTTGTGGAGAAACAGGTGGCTCAAGGCCACCTAGAGGAAACAACAAGCCCTTGGAATTTCCCAGTCTTTGTAATAAAGAAACCGGGAAAAGACAAGTGGAGGCTCCTCCATGATCTCAGGGAAATAACAAAATGATAGAGGACATGGGACCACTCCAACCAGGGATGCCTTCTCCAACAATGCTCCCTCAAAATTGGAAATTGGCTGTTTTAGATATCAAAGATTGTTTCTTTCAAATTCCTCTACACCCAGAAGATGCCCCAAGGTTTGCATTCTCACTTCCTACCCTGAATCGCCAGGCTCTGATGAAAAGATATCACTGGAAATCCCTTCCCCAAGGTCTAAAATCAGCTCCTTTCATATGCCAACAGTACATAGCATCGTTACTGTCACCTGTTCGTGCTGAGAGACAGGATGCCATCATCCTTCACTACATGGATGATGTGCTGGTGTGTGCCCCCAATGACTCTATACTCCAACACACGCTTGACCTAGTGGTTAAAGTTTTAACCTCTGCTGGATTTCAATTGCAGGAAGACAAAGTGCAAAGGATGCCACCTTGGAAGTACCTGGGCTTGCAAATTTCAGCGAGGACCATTGTTCCTCAGAAATTGGAAATCGAGTGCAATCCTAAAACCTTAGCAGATCTCCACTCCCTGTGTGGGTCACTGAATTGGGTGAGACCCTGGCTAGGCCTCACAAATGAGGATCTAGACCCTCTTTTCAATTTATTGAAAGGGGAGAGGGAGCTGGTCTCCCCCAGGGAGCTGACCCCAGAGGCAAAGACAGCAATCGAAAAGGTACAGAAGGCCTTGTCAGAGAGACAAGCTCACAGGTATGAACCAAGCTTACCTTTCCATTTCATTGTGCTAGGAAAGCTGCCACACTTGCATGGGTTGATTTACCAATGGATCGAAGGGCAGAGAGATTCACTCTTAATCATAGAGTGGGTCTTTCTCTCTCACCAGAGATCCAAGACCATCACTGAGCCACAAGAGTTGATAGCTCAATTGATTCAGAAGGCCAGGTTGAGGTTATGTGAACTGGCTGGTTGTGACTTTGCATGTATTCACCTCCCAGTCAAACTCTCAGAGGAGGGAAGGAACTCTCCAAAGAGACTGACCAAAGAGATGTTTGAGCATTTGCTCCAGAGCAATGCCAGTCTCCAATTATCTCTGGACAGCTACAGGGGACAAATATCAGTCCATGCCCCATCCCACAAGCTGTTCAATGAGGAATTCCACCTCATTCCTCATGAGAAAAGGAGTCGGAGACCACTCAAGGCTCTCACAGTGTTCACGGATGCATCTGGGGCTTCCCACAAGTCGGTGATGACTTGGAGAAATCCTCAGACTCAGCATTGGGAAGCTGATGTTGAGTTTGTGGAGGGATCGCCTCAGGTAGCTGAACTGGCTGCAGTGGTAAGAGCTTTTGAGAAGTTCTCAGAGCCAATTAACTTGGTGACTGACTCTGCATATGTAGCTGGGGTAGTGTCCAGAGTGGAGCAGGCTGTGCTCAAAGAGATTGAGAATGAGCACCTATTTAGGTTGCTTTCAAGGCTGATTTATTTGGTTTCTAATCGGGAACATCCGTTCTTTGTGATGCATGTGAGGTCACACACCGATTTGCCAGGTGAAATTGCAGAGGGGAATCGTCGAGCAGACTCCCTTGCTGCACCAGTAGAAAAGGCACGTCTCCCTGACATCTTCCAGCAGGCAAAACTGAGTCACCAACAGTATCATCAAAACGTGCCAGGCCTGATCCGTCAGTTCCAGCTAACACGGAGTCAGGCTCGAGCTATCGTGGCCACCTGTCCCAATTGCCAGCTCCAGGCCATGCCATCCATGGGTATGGGGGTTAATCCCCGAGGCCTTGGCAGTTGTGAGGTATGGCAGACAGACATCACACATATTCCTAGCTTTGGTCGCCTCAAATATGTTCATGTAAGTATCGACACACATTCAGGTGCAGTGTATGCCTCTGCCCACGCAGGAGAGAAGGCTGTGCACGCCAAACAACACCTAGTGCAAGCTTTTTCAGTGTTGGGGTTCCCAAAAGAAATTAAAACTGATAATGGCCCAGCCTACGTGTCCAAGGAGTTCCTAGAATTTGTCCAGCAGTGGGGAGTGGAACATAAAACTGGCATCCCTCACTCCCCCACAGGCCAAGCTGTGGTTGAGCATGCACATCAGACGCTCAAACAGGTCTTAGCTAAGCAGAGCAGCACTACTGCGTGGATGTCTCCACAGCAGAAGCTCTGCAAGGCCATCTTTACCATCAATTTTCTGAACTGTTCATTTGAAAACATGAGTCCACCTGTGGTTCGTCATTTTAACAATGGCAACCAGTTCAAGCCATCTCAACGTCCACCGGTCCTGATTAGGGATCCGGAAACTTGGAAAACCAAGGGTCCCTATGAGCTTGTAACCTGGGGTCGTGGCTATGCGTGCGTAGCTACTCCCTCAGGCCCTCGGTGGATTCCCCAGAAGTGGGTGAAACCTTTTGTCCCCAAGAATCCATCTCCAGCCGAAGAAGATGAAAAGCAAGTAACCACTGCCTCCAAGAGAAGACGTCGTCGGAGGGAGGAAAGAGAAGCTTCCCAAGTGTAAACTCCTTCCGGCAGAAGCAGACTTTTAACATGTTTTAAAAATGTTTTTCCTTTAACTTTGTTAAACAAAAAAGGGTGAGATGTTGTATTCCCTCTGGTATCCCCTCCCTGTGAAACCCTACCTGCCCCTTGACTCTGACCTATGGCCTTTGGCCATAGGTAACCCCGCCCCCTGCCCTGAAATGCATAAAACCCCCTTTCCCTCCGGGGTTGGGTCTCTTTCGCCCTGGGATCCCCTTCTTGGAAATAAACCTTGGAACACATCTCAGGGTAAGAGCCTCTTTTGATTTTATCTCCCTATCCTGAAGATTCCCCTCACCCTAACCTCCCTAAATCTGAGCTAGCCGCTGATCTCGGGGGGCTGAGGGAAGGGGAACACTTCAAATTTCACCTCAGTCTTGCACACAGCACCCAACCATATCCCTTTGCAGTTACTGCAAGGAATCTTTCTCATTTATGGAGATAGAGTTTGGCCAGCCATTCCATCAAATGTCAAAAGTGGTCCATGTAACATTGGAAGACTCACTGCTGACACCTCACATAAAGATGATAAAAGAGCTGAAACACAGAGAAAAGAGGTTTGTTGATCAATATGGACCTGATTGCAATGATAACTTCAGAGCTTGGAATTTTGGAAAGATATTTGCAGCAGCTCTCCTTCTACCTCAAGCTGCTTCAGGAGCTGCACTGAAACAGTTGAATTAACTGGGTTGTTGGCTGAGCAAACAATCTCAGGCCATTTCTCTCGCACTGAGCAATTTGTTAATGCTCAAAGTGAGACATGCAACTCTACAAAACAGAGCAGCGATTGATTTTCTTTTGTTAGTACATGGACATGGATGCAAGGACTTGGATGGAATGTGTTGCATGAACCTTTCTGGTCATTCAATATCTATACACAAAAATATCCATCAGTTACAGGAAGGTATAACCAAACTCAAAGTCAAAGGAGAATCATGGTTGGATGATCTGTTTGGTTGACTAAGTCTTGCACCACTATGGAGCGAACTTCTGAAAATAGATATATACATACTGATTGTCATCATAGTCATCCTGGTATTTGTGCATTGTCTACTTACATGTAACTGACACAAGTTTGACAAAGCAGTCAAAGTGGTCTTCATGGTTCAAACAAGAACAGGAGATGTTGGAATCCTGGAGGCTGAAAATTTCAGGCTTTCTGAGCTGAGGGGTGCTGACCCTCAGGCAAGCACCACATTTGACTTGAGGCCTTGGAACCGGCCTCCAAGATTGAGTGATAGCAAGGGGGTTGTGGGTGTGCAGTTTGAATAGTATTGTGTGATCTCACAGGGTGAAAAACTTAGATTTAAGATTTTAGTATATAGTAATGTGTGTGAGTCAAGATGGAGGATTTAAAGACTTGTCTAAGTCCTTCTTCATCACCTTCTTCCTTCTTCTTCATGGCTTTGGGTGGTTTTCTGTAACTGAGTGAAAAAGGTCCGCATTGCGGGCCTTGGGTGGTCATTATTGGGTCAAAAGTATAAATAATATAGGTGCCATCTCATTATTGGAGGATTGTCGCTTAAATAACCTTGGAAAGAATTAGAAGCACTCCATTTTACCTCATTTCTCTAGCTTGATAGATTGAGCTCACAGCTCGTGAGTCTGTAAATAGATAAGATATAATAAAAAAACAAGTCTGAACTTGAAATCTACATTTCCCGTGTTATTCATCCTGACTGTGAAAAAGAAAAACCAGAACTGTCACAAACCCTAGCCCGAATCTCAAAGCAAACGTTGGCTGTAACCCTAACATTTACCCATACACTAACCCTTTTCTGAACTCGAACCCTAACCTATTTCCTAACCCAACTAGAACTCTCACATAACCTGAACCCTGACCCTAACCAAAACTCCAACCCTATACTTAAATGTAAGCCTAACCCTTGCCTGAAACTTAACTGTAACCGTAACCCTAACCCTAGCCCTAAACCTAAACCCAAACCTAACCTAAAACTTACCATAACCCTAAACCTTCGCCCAACCCTTTTCTGAACCCTAACCCTAAACTTCACCATAATCCAACACTAACCTATCCCGAACCCTAACCCTAATCCCAAACCAAAGCCTAGCCGTAACCCTAAAACTTACCTTAACTCTGACCCTTTTCTGCATGCTAACCCTTACCTATTCCCTAACACAACCCTAATTCTCACCTAACATTAACCCTGAAACTAACTCAAACCCTGACTGTAAACCTACACTGTAAGCCAAACCCTTAACCAAAACCTAACCCAAACCTGAACCCGAACCCTAACCCCTAAACCTCACACAGCTCTAACCCTAACTCTAAACCTCACACAGCTCTAACCCTAACTCTAATACCTAAGCTTATCCGTAGTCAGAGCAATAACAGCAGCCTCGGGCTGAGGCTGGTGACAAGCAGATAGGTTCAGAGGAAGCCATGTTTAGCAGTCCTGAATTCCCCTTTGGGATGCATTTTGCAGCTACAGTGTGCCTGAAGCTCTGGGCTTTGTAGTCTTCTGAACTCAAAGCTTAAACCTAACCCTTTCCCTAGCCCAACCCTTATCCTAAACCTAACCTGAATCCTAAAGTCCAACACTAACCCTAACCCTTTTCTGAACCTTAAACCTTACCATTATACTAATCCAACCCTTAACCTAACCTAAACTAAACCCTAACCCTAATCCCAACACCAAACCTAAACTTTACCATAACCTTAACCCTTACCCTAACTTGTACCCTAACCCTAACCATGCTTGGACCTCTGGGCTTGGTTATTTTTTGAACCCTAACTCTAGGTGTAATCCTAACCCTAGGCAGAGCAGTAACAACAGCCTTGGGCTGAGGCTGGTGCCAAGCAGAGAAGTGGAGAGGGAGCAGTATGGTGACACTCTTATATTCCCCTTGTGTTGGGGGTTGGGTTTCTTTCCTTTTTACTTCTAGAATTTTTCCCCATCAAATGCTAGGAAACTACTGGGTACTTATGGGTACTTAAGAAAAACAAAAGAAGTGGCTAAGGTGGGGAGAGGAGTGTAGCATCTGGCTACACATCTTTTTTTTTCCTCTGGGAGTTTCTTTCTGAGGGGGATGATACAGCCAGTTCTGGGGGCAGGTAAATGACGGCATTGAAGCAGCTGCTCTCTCTCACTCTCGACAGTGGAAGGAAGATGGTCAAGCTTTTGCTTACTGCAAGGAGAATTCACTGTCACCACCAGAGTCACATCCAAGGGACCTATAGCAAATCACTCATGTGCCCAGGAATCCTGAGCTCGGCTTTTCCTGCTTTGCTGGGAGACAGGCCGCCGCTGTCCCACCCCCACTGCTTCTTTGGCACTGCTCTGGTGTGAGTTTTCCCCACATAATCTCCAAGGGTCCAGCTCTGTTCAGAGTGCTGGCTTAATAATAATTAGTGGGACCGCATGATCGGGTGTGCCTTGTAACTCAAAAAGGTTTAATAAAATAATGCAAAATAATACAAAAACAGCAAACAAAGATCAAAGCCTAGCACAGTGTAAGGGCAGATCCTACACCTGCTACAACACCCCGAAAATGCCACGAGACTATTTGTTCTGTCACCTTTTCTACCTAATGGTCGAGGATGAATCTATTGGAAAACTGCCAATAAGGAGAGGTACAGGTTTTGACAAACAGTAACAAAGGCCAACAGGTGCTCCTCTCCTGGCACGGAGCCAATTACAAAGAGAAAAACACAGAACTTTCTGGTTAAACTTCCTAAAATGTTCAAAGGTAAACTGAAACCCTTTCCTTATACAGAACTACCCACTCAGGAGTGGGGGGTGCATTACTACACTCTGGGTCTTTGTACAAAGTAGCCCCACACCCCCTGCCCTGCCTGGGTGTCCCTCAGTTCCACCACCACAGAGCTTCAACACATCGCGTCCACCGGCCTGAGATTTCTGCTCATTCCTGCCATTCCAGCTTGGTACTCCTCAGAGTCCTGCAGGGGCACTGGGATCAGACTGCCCCAGGGTTTTTTGAAGCAAAGCCTCTCCTCCATCCCTTCTTGTCTCGGCCGAGAAGACTGTCACGAGATTCTTAGTTCTGTTTGTTGTTAATGCCATAGCTACTGCTTTTTGTTTGCCTTGTTATACATACTACTTAAGAGCTGCTATTCCAATACTCATATGCTTGCCTGCAAGCCCTGTAATTTAAAAAAAAAAAAATTTGGAGGGAGGGGGTTTACTAACTCCATTCCAAGGGAGGCTTTGGCCTTCTCTAGAAGACACCTGTCTTTGAAATCAGAACACCTTGGCATGCATTTTTTGAGCAGAAACAGTAGCCTTGAGCTGAGGCTGGTGCCTAGCAACGGATGTGGAGGGCGTGATGTTGTGGCAGTCCTCTGTTCCCCTTGGCATGCCTTTTATACCTGCAGTGTGCTTAGAACTCTGGGATTTGAGGTTTTCTGAACCCTAAACCTAATCCTAACCCTAATCTAACCTAAAGCCTAACTCTAAACGCAAACCACACACGAGGCCCAAGCCTAACCCTAAGACTAACCCTAAGCCTAAGACAAACCCTAGTCTCAACCCCAACCCTAAACGTAACCATCAGCCTAATCCTTACCCTAGCCCTACCCCAAAAACTAATCCAACCCTAACCCTAACACTGAACCCTAACCCTATCCCTAGCCAGACCAGTAACAAAAGTCTTGGGCTGAAGCTGGTAAAAAAAGAAAGGTGTAGAGGAAGCCATGTTTAGCAGCCGTGTGTTCCCTTGGATTGCCTTTTGTAGCTGCAGTGTGCTTAGAACTTGGGGCTTTGTGGTTTTATGAACCCTAATCTTAATCCTAACCTAACCTAAACCCAAACCCTTTCTCCAATCACAACCCCAACCCAAAGCTTGACCCTAACTCTAACCCTAACCCTAACCCTAACCCTAACCCTAACCCTAACCCTAACCTAACCCTAACCCTAACCCTAACTCTAACCTAACCTACACCGTAACTTTAATCCCAAACCCTAACCCAAACCCTGAAATGATTTATTAAAAAATATGGATACTGATCTAATATCGATACCCAGCTGTGACGGACAAAAACTCTCTAACAGTTTAAAGTTAGAAAGTGTATGTTTATTACAACACCAGGCAGCGTGCAGGATAGCTCCCAAATACACACCACAATTTACAGATCATAAAGTCCTTTTATTTACAGAAGTATTGAATACCCAAAACACAAATGCATATTCATAACCCTGGTAGCTCCCATTCTCTGCTTCGTATGGTAGTTTGTCGCAATAGGACACAAAAGGAAGACTCTGTTCCAGTCGACAGGGCAAGACCCTCTGACCTTTATTCTGTGTGACTCCAATTATATAGTATTTACACCCAGACCACGGATTGGAGAATGAGATTGCCACCTCTCCAATCACACTGGTCAAACCAAAAGTCCATCAATTGCTCCCTCCGCAGAAGAGGAATGAAAAACATACTTGTATTTACCATAAACATTATTTCTATTTATAACACTTGCATGAGAAAGAATTCAGAAACTATGAAAACATCAGAAAGCTGAAAAATCAGGGCAACATCTCACCCTTTTCTGTTTAAAAAAAGAAAAGAAAAAGAAAAATGAAAAATGTTCAGTGTCTGCTCGTGGAGGGACCGACCGAGTGATCACTCGCATCATCTGCATCTGAGTCATCACTTGATGGTTCATCCACTTGATGACTTTCATTTTGGTCACAGCTTGCAGTTTGCCTGTCAGCCCGGTTCTGCCTTTGCAGTCGCAGGTCAGGATGAACACACTTCGAAGGTACCCAGTGTACCCCAGTATCTGTGGATACACATGCATACCCATGACCCAAAACGATAAGGTCATAGAGACCTTCCCACTGTTTGGTGACTAAATTCTGCACCCGAACCTTCACTCAAGGCTGATGTACCTTGTCCGAAGCCTGCAACGAAAGGTGATGATTCAAAATGACAGGTCTATTTGAGTTCTGCGTCACAGTAAGATGATTGATGGTATACAAAGCTTTTGCCAACCGACTGTGTGGGGTTTCACCCTTCATTCCCCGTTTTTGTTTTTGAAGAACCCACTTTAGAGTACCATGAGTGCGTTCAACAATAGCTTGACCAGTCGGGGAATGTGGGATACCAAACTTTTGTGACACACCCCATGATTGCAGAAACTGCCGCACCTTCTGCGATGCATAAGCAGGACCGTTGTCGGTCTTCACAGCAGAAGGTGCGCCTAGAACAGCAAAGGCCTGCCTCCAGTGGGCAAGGATACCACAGGCTTTTTCTCCAGTGTGAGCAGAAGCCCACATCGCAGAGAAGGTATCAACAGAAACATGCACATACTTGAGCTGGCCAAATTTGGCAACTTGGGTGACATCAGTCTGCCAAATCTCCAAGGCCCTAAGGCCCCTGGGGTTTACCCCTGCCAGCAAAGGTGCAGCAAGCACGTGACAGTCATCACAAGAATCAACAATGTCACAAGCCTCAGTTGATGTCAACTGAAACTGCTTCTGCAAGGTATGTGCATTCTGATGAAAAAACCCATGCGATGCCTTGGCCTGCGCGAGTGTATCAGGCTGAGGTGCTACCCACGCAGGGTTAGCCAGCTTGTCAGCCCTCACGTTACCTTCTGCTATGAACCCTGGCAAGTCAGTATGACTCCTAACATGCAGAACGTAGTACGGATGAACCCGGGCCTGAATGGCACACCACAAGGTTTTCAGAATATGAAACTAAGCAGAATTGCTGACTTTTTTCAAAACTGAATAACCCAATCACTGTGCTATGTCTGCCTCATAGACAGAATCTGTGACCAAATTGAAAGGTTCCTGGGAAAAATCTTTGAAATGCCATGACAGCAGACCTTAACTCAACCAATTCGGCTGAACCAGTCTCATGACCTTCCAGCTCCTGCCACCCAGATCCATTCCTCCAAGTAACAATGGCCTTTCTCATCCTTCCCGAACCGTCAGTAAAAACGGTGGGTCCTTGCACTGGCTCCTGACTATGTTTGGGCTGCAAAGAAATTTCTGTTACTTTTGCCACTTGCAGTAGCTTGTGGCTGGGCAGATGATAAGTGATCTGCCCTGAAAAGTTTTCCAGAGCAATTTGCATTGAAACACTGTTTGCAAAGCTCCAGTCAAAGTTTTCCTGCTCAACCGGAATTATGATCTTTGCAGGATCCACTCCCATCAATTGCAAACACTGTTGTCGGCATTTGATTATCAGGCGAGCAATTAGCTCAAATAATGTGGTTGCCATCTTCTGCGGCTGATGGGGCAGGAAGACACATTCCAAGATGTGCAAGAAATCAGACCATTTGTCACTCCATTGGCCAATGATACCTGTGGGATGTAAATCTGGAGTGGTAATGAAAACAGTGACATCAACGGAAGGATCAATGCGATATATTTGGCAAGTGGAAACAGCTTGCTGAACCTCCTCCAGCACTCGTCATGCCTCGGGGTCAATGTACGAGGTGACTTCAAATCAGAGTTTCCCGTTAATAAATCAAGCAGAGGAGACAGTTGTGCCCTGGTCAGTCCCAAATACGAACGTAACCACATGATGACATCTACCAATTTCTGTGCATCATTCAGTGTCTTCACCAACTGCACAAATTGCACCTCTTGGTGCTGGATGGTTTGTTCCAAAATCTGGAAAGCTGGAGTTTCCCTTAGAATGGAGAATGTAAACCCCTCACCCCCTCCAAATTATAATTTTGCAATTAAGGGCTTTCAGGAAAAGATTTGGGAATAAAAATAACAGTTCTTTACTAGGAATATTAAAAAATAAAAATGTAGTAGAAAAAACCCAAACAAACAAGCAAACAAACAAATAACAATCCTAGAAACCCTGACAGAGTCAGAGATACAACCTGACACCCTGTTGGTCAGGGTGTTAGAAGCAATCCAAAAGTAAGTCCTCCTGGAATGGCAGATGTGATTCTGTTGGAGGAGAGATGATCCTGAGAGAAAAGGGTCCAGTGATGGTGAGAAGGGTCCAGTCTTCCTCCGGGAATCTGGTGGAACCAGATACCTCTTGTTCCTATGTCTCAGTTTTTATCTAGGTAGGAATGGCTGGCTCCCCCCAGTGGGTGGAGCATCTCACAATGGGATGATAGAATGTGGATGATGGCTTGTGGATGATGGCTTGGTGAGCCCTCATGGCCCATTAGCAGAAGATATCCCCCAGAGGGAGGACGGGTGGTGAAAGAGATAAGAAACACTGCCCCACCTGGTTTTAACAGTTGGCTCATTATCAGAAGGCACCCTCCCCCCTCCCTCCAGAATAACAAGAGAGAAAGAAAAAAAATCTCCCCAACTGCTTTCAACAGATGAAATAGAATACACATTTTTGGTTCCATAACCCAAGACATTATACCAGCCTGCAACGTCCCCATGCTTTCCATCACGGCATTGACTTTTTGGAGGTCTTGTAACAACCTCCATTTCCCAGACTTCTTCTTGATGCAGAAGACAGGAGTGTCTCAGGGACTGGTAGATGGCTCCAGATGACCCTGGTCCAATTGCTCCTGAACTAAGGTTCGAAGGGCGACTACTTTGTCTTCAGGGAGGGGCCACTGGTTCTCGCAGATGGGTTTGTCCACCAGCCACCATAAAGGAGGCGTAGGACACTGTGTGCCCTTCATCGCAGTGGCCCCCATCAAAAATCCGTCCCAATGCACACCTCCCACGGGGCCAGTACATCCCACCCCCAGAGGTTGACAATAGTTGCAGTGACATGAGGCCAGACCATGGCCATCTGTCCCTCTGAGTTCGTGATCAACACAGGCTGCTGGCTCATGTAGCATTGCGCCGTTTCACCCGATCCCATGACAGGCGTCTCCACAGGATCCAAGGGCCACTCTGGCAGCCACACAGAAATGGAGAGAACCATGATGTCAGCACCTGTGTCAATCAGCCTGCAGAGGCGAATTTCTGGCGGTGTCGCACCAGGGATGGACAGGGTACACAGCATCTCAGGACGTTGTTCGGTCAGGACAGCGGCCCAGTGAACTTGAGGAGGCCCAGTAGATCCGAAGCAGCTGTCTCCTCGCCACTGGTTCTCTGTCCTGAAAACAGAAGACTTAAAAGGTACAAATTGAGCAATTCCAGTCTTCTCAGGGATAGTCACGGGTGGGTGAGTGTGGAAACCATGGCACAAAGTTGTCCCGTGTAATGCGCATCAATGAGTCCTAGATGCACAACGATACCCTGAAGAGTGGCACTAGACCTCCCCATGAGGAGGGCACTCATGCCCCCTCCCAAGGGCCCAAAGGCATCCAGGGGGACTTTGTACACTTTGCAAGAGTCTAGGATGACCGTTGCTGCTGTGCAAACATCAAAACCTGCTGTGCGGGTGCTGGATGAAAGCTGGCCAAGCAAACCTGCATTGGCTCCGGGGCTTGGAGAGAAGCTTGTGTCTGGGCACGTCTCCCCCACACACTCCGCTTCCTGTTTCCCGAGCTTGGCAAAGGCTGACCATTAGCATGGACTGCCGCCTTACACACATTTGCAGTATGATTTGGCCTTCCATACTGACCACACAAAAACAAGGGAGTTGTCACCTTCTGTGCTTTCTTTCCCTGTTTTTTGCTGGCCTGTGCATTTCCCTGTTTCCACTGCTTGCCCTGTGGCCCTTTCAAGACCAACTGCGGAGCAGTAGCCAAGGCAGCCACCTTATAACTTGTGGTGCCCATTTTTGCACATGCTTCGGCCAGATCCGTTACAGAAGGATCACCAGGAAGGGCCTCAATAATTTTCCTACAATCGGCATTACAGTTACTTCTCGCAAGGTGTTTGAGCAAAAGCTGTCTTGCCTCTGCATCCTCCACCTGTTTCTCCACAGAGGCAGTGAGCAAATCGCAAGAAAGGTTCCCCAGAACCCTGGACAAAGGTCACAAATGACTCCTTTGGAGCAGCCATTTCTATGGTCTGAATCAACACTGCCATACCTGTTCTCTGGCACTGGTCGAGTACAAGAGGGTCAAAGGCAGCCTGCCTGTTAGCATCAGCAAAATTGCCCACACCCAGCAGCACATCAGTTCCAATTCCATGCCTGGGATCGGGATCCTGTGGACCCAATGCAGGATTTCGTGCCACTGCTCTGGCTGCCAATTGATTCCATTGAGATTCAAAGATTTCATACTCAACAGGCTGAAAAAGAACACTAGCCAGATGCTGGATATCATAGGGTGGCAGGATGTCAGCATTGAGAACTCGAAGCACCTGCATGACTTCAGTAGACCCCAGACCAAATCTCCCAACCTTATCCCATAGGTCCATCATGGCTTTCCACGACAGAACTTGATGAGTGTTATTAGGAGCACCCCGAATCACAGGGAAAGCCTGGTTACCTTCTTGTAAGGTGGTGGTATCTGTTAAGTTTCATTCCGTGGAATCCACAGGAACAGAAGCAGATACCTGACTGGGAATCACCTCAACACCACCCAATATCACATTCCCTTCAGCACCTGCAGGGCCAGGGGACCTATCACCCCAAACCAGGAAGTGATCTGCCAAGCCCCAATCCCCCATTTCCACAACTTTGGCTTTCACATTGTCCCAGAAACGCGTATGATCCCTGGGATGCACTGTAACCTGACACAGAGGCAGTGTCCACAGGCTGGCAGAGGAAGATCCACCAGCCTGGGACCCTCTGCCCCGGGCGAGCACCAGCCTCAGGACGGCCGTGTCGCCTCCTGAGCCAAAGGTGAATACTGCGGTGTCTGCGTTCATCGCAGTCCCGGTATCCGTGGGAGGCAGGGGTGACGGGGCCAGGGCAGACGCCACCGGAGCCGCTCCAGCCACAGCCGGGCTCACCACCATCTGCAGCACAGTGGCACTGGTAGCCGCACCCTGCACAGAGGAGCCTGCAGCACCCGTGGGCCCCGGATGAGCGTGCGAACCCGGCGTGGATTGGAGCGGGGCCCCCGGGGGGCCCCCCTCATCCGTCGTGGGGAGAGGATGAAGCGCAGGCAGGGATGTGGCTTGCGGCCGGCCCAGGCGGCGCGTCGAAGGGAGGACCCGCGGGGATGGAGGGAAACAGCACGGGGCCGTCCAAGTCCAGGCCCGCCCCTGCGCCGCCACCACCCCGCCCCGGCGTGCCCGGCAGGGCCGGCGCGGGGAGAGGTGTGGCCGGCACCGCCCCCAGCAAAGTCCCCTTTGTGACGTCGGATCTCACAGCAGGCGCTGCCCGCTCTGAGCGGAGCGGAACAGACTGCCTGCCCACGGGAGCTGGGTCCGACAGAAGATTGATCAAAATCCCGCCCTCCGGGGCTCCCGTCGCCTGCGCAGGCACGGAGAGCGGCGCAGAGCCGGATGGGGGCTCCCCCGCCCCCACCGTGGCAGGGACTGGTGGCGAAATGGCCGCCGCATCGCCGTCGGGCGGGGCCGGTCCCGCACCCGCCGTGTCGAGGGGGTATCTCGTAGCAATCCGACAATAGAGACTGTTATAAATAAACAGGGCAGGAGATGATTATTAACTCCTTAAATGCCTTTATTAAAAGGGGAAAGCTCAAGGGATTGCCTACATCTCTGCTGCTGCTCCCTCATTCACTGCCGAGGAGGAGGCCTGAGTCAATTCTGCTGCTCACGCTGCAGAGCCGAGAGTTCATCCTCACGGAAGTTCCCAGGAACTCATTTGGCTTATTTTAGTCCAGGGGTGTCTTTCTTTCCGAGTGCCTTTCAAGTTATGGTGAGCAGGTGAAGAGCCTCCACAAATAGCTTGATGTCTTGCCAGCCGGGTGGCGTTCTTTATGGGTCTGGATTATGTGCTGACTCGTTGTTGCTAGGGGTTTTTGGTGTTAATTGTAGTAAACATTCTGGCAAGGCTTCATGGGAGTGTCTGCAATTTCCATAATAGGCGTTGATTTCAGTTTGAAGAACAGACAGGGAGCCGGCAGGAAGCAGGAAGCAGGAAGAGCAGAGTGCAGGCAGGGAGCAGCAGAAACTCAACAAGAGATAAGGGCATACGAAACTGGGACTTGGGTTACAAACTGGGTACAAACTGAAAGAAATAGCCCCAGGTTATGCACTCCCGAGTTGTACTGTTATACTGTTTTGCTGTAAAATTAAAGTTGCACTGTTACTTGCCTGTTTTAAACCGTTCATGTTGAATCTGTACCCTAAATTTCTGCTCGTTATGTCCAAGTTCTGTACCCTTTCTCCCTAAATCCTGGGCTTTCCCCTCTCCATCGAAAGCCCGCACGCCGCTGCCTAGTCGTTCCCCCTTGCTGCTCCCTGCCGCTCCCTGCTGCTTCCTGCTGCTCCCTGCCGTCTGCCGTCGAGCTGTGGGCCCCGCCCAATATGAAGATCAGGGAACTCCCATGGTGCCTGGCCGCGACCGGGAGTCCAGTTGGAGCTAGAAAAGCCCCTGAGACAGCGAGCCGACACAGAAACTGAACCTAAGAAGGACAAAACTGTGCGAGGCACATGTCTAGCTACCTGCAGGCAGCAGGTATTCTTTTGTTACTTTCTCGCCATGACCTGAAAGGAACTGGAGAGAGGTGACCCCCCTGGACCACACGAGCCAAAGCGTTTCTATGGGAACCCCCGTGAGGAAGGAATCCCGACTCTGCAGCAGCAGCACCAGCAGCAGCAGATTCGACTGCACCTCCTCCTCCGTGGTGTCTACAGGGAGCAGCGGCGGCGTGCGCAGCCCCTCGGGCCCCCTACCCAGAGCTGATTTCTAATAAAGGCTTTTTCAAAGGAGCTGGTCTCCTGGCCAATTTATAACACAAACCATTCAAGGTAACAATATGTATAACCATCAACAGACCATCCAATGTATTATTAGGAGTCTTTAGCACTCTTAAAGTAACCATCTACAGAACACTTAATATACAACTAGGAGTCATGGAGTTCCACCCACATCAATCCCCCCTCTTTTTCTTTGATCGGGCCTTGGCCCGCATCAATTTCTTATTCCTGAGAGTATAAGTTTTGCAATTCTTGGTACTCATTATAGATTTTTTCAGCTGTACTAAGTTCTCTTGGGTTAGATTTTAATTTTGGGATGCTTGTGAGGTTTTTGGTATTACCTTGTGATATTTGGAGACTTGCTTGTACTGTGGAAGTTATAATGCGAATGAGACAGGGGAATATGCAGGGGATTAAGAGGAGGCTTGCTACGGCACATAGGGCTATAAAACCTATCTTTTTCTACCAAGCTCCTTTAAGGGACCAAAAATTGTCCCACCAGTCTGTCCATTCGTGGGTGCTTATATATGCAACTTTCTTTATTTCTTTTGAAGTATTACTTTTATCATTTATTTCAAGGCAGCACTCTGAAGAGTTAAATTTTTCACAGATGCCACTTTTATTTGCTAATAAATAGTCTATGGCTAATTTTTTCTGATATACTACTCTTGTTTGGTCTAACTGGTGACTAATATGATTTAGGGCTAGGGCTGTTTTATTTGATATTACAGCTTGCAATCTAATAATCTTGTTTAACATATATATTGGGATTTGGTACCCCCATGACTCATACTGCGCCCAGGTGGCTGGCCCATATGTGGGGTTTTTTTGTTGTTTTTTTTTTTTTTGGTGTCCAGATTTTACCTTTCTAGGTCTGGGTGCTGCCTATATAAATTACTGTTCACTTTTGTCTGTTCTTTTTCTCTAGGTTGTTATATAGTGGTACTTTTAAGTTGTTTCTAGATTCACGTGGTAGTAAGAAGAAAGCAGGCTTTATGAGCCCCACAGTGCAGCTACCTGCCTAGTCCCCTGGGAGGTGAGTGTAGGCTTTGTCTCTACATATCCAAAATAAGTGCTCTGGGGCTTCCCATGAGGTGTTCTGAGTATCAACTGTGTTCCCAGGATTTGGATCTCTCTGATCCCCCAAAAGGGGTTGATCCCCTTGCCAGTGTATTGATGTAACTGAAAACCTTCATTGTAAACACAGTCTCTTTTTTGTTAATTGCCCAATAGGTGTCGGGTTCCCTGGGAATCCATTCTTGAGTTTAGTCTTTTATTATTAGGGACCTTTTACACACCATCTTTCCCATGGATGTTTTATATCTTTTTCTTGTCTTTTTTATGCATTCTTCCTCAATTATTTTAGACTTTAGATCCCATTGCTCTTTTTTTGTTCTTTGTTATTTGGGGGTTCTTGTCTCATTATTTTCTACCTTAAAATGTCTAGAGGAGCTAGACTGATTCCTTCCCAGGGCCACACGTTTGACATTTGGGTGCTACCACAAATCCAACAATTAGTGAGGTTTAATCCATGACTTATTTTCTCATTTAAATCGATAAATAGGTTTTTGTTGGGGGATTCATTTATTTTGGCTTTTTTTACGGTTAAGGGTTTTTCTTTTACCAGGTCTACGACTCCTTCTAAATTAGTTATTTCCTCTAGGCAGAACCATTCTCTCATAGGGCACTCGCCAGTCAAGCGCTGCTTAAAGGTAGCAGCATTTCTTGCAATTCAATACTTTTTCCCCTCTTCTTGACAGGTAGCTAATTGGTTGGCATCAAAGCAAGTGGGATTTACACTGGTATGAACTCTGATAAGAGACTGTAAATTCTCTCCATCGTAGATGGGGGAGTAACACTTTGAACAAGCTCCTTCTACAAGTTTGCTCATCATTAGGACTACCATTAGTCCTCCCAAGAGTCCAGTATGAACCGCCCCCATCTCACTCTGGGGTTTCTCTTTGGTCTCACCTGGTCTTGCCTCTTGGGTTTAGGAGCTTCTTAGATTTAGTGTTCAGAGTTCTTTTTTTTTGCTTGTTCTCACTTGGTTGTTAATTTTGGTTAGCTTTCGTGGGGGGTGTTCTATGAGAGATTTATAATACCTTAACGTTTTAACTCTTTTTTGATAATTACTCAATATTAGTAATTTTATAAATCTAAACTGTAAAATATCCTTTTTATAATAATTTTATGTTAAATTTTAACAACAATAGTTACATTTTATTATAACAATTGTAATAATCATAATTTTGCTTTTTTGATATCAATAACTTAACAGCTCATGCAACCAGAATTTATGTAAAACTCTAACAACAGTGCTTAAACTTACAGTTCACTCGTATAACCTTTTACCTGGCCCTTGGCCTTTTCTTAAGGGTTATTTTCAGTGGGTTCCGGTGTTGCACAGCAGTCCACTCAGGAGGGTTGTTTGGAGGATCTGGGCTTGGTAAGTTATTCGGGGGTGGCACTGGTTCTTTTATTCTGGTGATATGTGTCCAGCCTTTTTCCTGTGTTTGGACCGCGGTGTGAGTGGTAAGTAGCACCTGGAAGGGACCTTCAAATTTTGGGGTTAATGGGGCATTACTCCAGGATTTAACTAATACCCAGTCCCCGAGGTTAATTTGGTGTGCATTGGTGTCAAGGGGAGAAGTCTGAGGGATGTATCCTTTTTTTCTGAGGTTTTCTAATGTTTTTCCAATTGCCTCTAGGTATTTTTGGGTTGCAGTTTCTCCTATGTAGCCTCTGGCGCTGTAGGGGGTTAGGAGGAAAGGGAGCCTGAACATCATTTCATAGGGAGAGACCCCTATGTCTGCTCGAGGTCTTGTTCTAATTCGAAGGAGGGCAAGTGGTAAACACTTAAGCCAGTTCATCTGAGTCTCTTCAATTAATTTGGTCAGTACATTTTTTAAGGTTTTATTCATTCGCTTCACCCTTCCGGAGGGTTGGGGGTGTCAAGGGGTATGTAGTTCCCACTTTATTCTTAATGCTTTCATGACTTGCTGCAACACTTTAGCTGTGAAATGTGGATCCTGGTCTGAGTCTATGTAATTTACCAATCCATACTGTGGGATGATATTTTCTAACAGGATTTTGACTACTATTTGGGCCATTTCCTTTCTTGTGGGAAAGGCTTCCACCCAGTGGGTTAGGTGGTCGACTATGACTAAGAGGTGTTTATAACTTTGCAATGAGGGCATTTCTGTAAAATCTACTTGCACACTTTGGAATGGTCTTTGAGCCAATTTTCTCCCTCCCGGTTCTGTCTTTCTCATAACTTTCTGATTGACTTTTTGACAGATAACACACCCCTTAGTGACAGCCTTTGCTAAGCCATATACTCCTAAACATAGGTTTTCTCTTAGGAAGTGGTTGCATAATACTTGCACACCCCAATGAGTTAAACCATGTAACTCAGTGAGTACCTTTCTGGCCAAAGGTTGGTTTAGAAACTGTCACCCATCTGGAGTTAGCTACTCCCCCCTCTGTCCTTGATGCAGCTCTAATTCTTTAATTGCTTTCACCTCTTTATCACTGTATGTGGGTTCTACATTTTTTTCTTTCTCTTTTTGGGTTCTTTTTAGGTTGAGAACCTTAACTGGGTCTCCCAGTCTTAATGCTGCTTCTTTTGCGGCCTGGTCTGCTAATTGATTTCCCTTCCCCTCAAGGGTATCCCCCTTTTGATGTCTTTTTATGTGCACCACTGCTATCTCTATGGGCTTTAGCAGGAAATTGAGCACTAGTTTTAATATTTCCTTATGCACCAGTTCTTTGCCTTTCGAGTTCAAGTACTCCCGCTCTTCCCAAATTTTCCCAAAAGTATGTACAATTCCGAATGCATACTTTGAATCGGTGTGAATGGTCCCACGGTCCTGTTCTAACAAATCCAATCCCCTTTTAATGTGTAAATTTCACACAGCTGGGCTGACCAATTAGAGGGTAATTTCCCTTTTTTTATGACTGATATTTTCCATGGTTAGGCTTTCAACAATTGCATACCCAGAGACCCTTTTCCCTTCTATCACCCTCGAGGACCCGTCGGTAAACAACCTTCTTCCAGAAGGTAGAGGTACACTTCCCAAGTCTTCTCTCACTTTCGTTTGAAAATTCATAAGTTCTAAACAATCATGTTTCAACTCTGGAGAAGGTTCACCGGAGAGGAATTGTGCTGGGTTTAAATTTTTGGAGGTGGGCAATTTAGATTTTCAGTATTTATTAGTGTGATCTCGTACCTCAGTATTCTGGAATCGGTTATCCATTCTGGGGCCTTTTGGCTTAAAATTGTTTTCAGATCGTGTGGCGTGTGGATTCGTATTTTCCTCTGTAAGGTTAATTTTTGGGTCTCCTCTACTAAAGTTGCGGTTGCAGCAATGGCTTGCAGGCAAGTGGGCCACCCTCTGGCCACGGGGTCTAGTAGTTTGGAGAGAAAAGCTATAGGTTTTCTCTACCTTCCCCATTCTTGGGTTACTACTCCATTAGGATTGAATACAGTTTTAAGGATGGAGTTTAGTTCTCCCCAGGTGTAAGTGTTGGGGCCTAAAAATTGGTTTACTTGATCGGACACTCCTACTAGGTCCTTCACTAAGTTCTCCAATTCCTTCTTGAAATTTCTAACCTGGGAGGCTGTCAAGGGTGCATTCACAAATCCTATCCCTCTGGCCACTCCGCCCATTGGGACCTCTCTTAAGGGGAAAAGTTTGGTTTTTGATCAGGTATTACAATACGGTCCTCCGTGGGTCTCGGTTACTTGGGGTGCAGTCATAGGCATAGGGTGTTGATTGCCCCCAGGGGAAGGTTCTGAACTAGATGTTAGCAAACTTAGTTCCCAGTTGGGAGGTGGTGCAGGGACCATGGTCGGTGGGGGAGAAGAGATTTGACTGATGTTAGGGGAAACTGAAGGTGCTGCAGGATGGAAGGGGTTAGTGCTAAGTTGAGGCGGTGGAATAAGAGTACTTATTGGGGGTGAAGTTGTTAGAGAACTGACTGGAGAGGGAATAGGGGTTACGAGTTGGGAAGGTTGAGAGGGATTTACAGGTGGGGCTTGAGGATTCGGGGAAACGGCCTGAGGTACCTCTGGATGGACAGGGGGAGGGGGTAAATAGTTGAGAGGATCCTAGGTAGGGCTATCCTCTTCTTTTTTTTTCTTATTGCTTTTTTTTTCTTGCCCTTGTAATCTACAGATCTTTACTTTCTCATTCTTAGTACTCTGCTCTTGCCAGCAGGCTGCATACTGTATCTGTTCTGATTCTATGTCCCCTCGGCCTCTTAGATGTTGGTTCAACTGGGAACACATCCACAGGTCTGTGGTCCTGCACCATGGCCACTCTCTAGGTAGACTTAAGGTGGGCCAAGCCTCTACACAGTAATGTATCATTTCTATTTTACTTAAGGTCTTAGTGCTTTCTTCTTTGTCCCACTGCTCTAACATCTTTCCAAGTGGGCTACTTTGGTGGGATGTTTGTTACCGTAGCTCTCTCCTGCTCTTTACCAATCTTTGGTTTGCTCACACAAGAACCCATTCTCACTAGGTCTAAATTAAAATTTCTTTACAGTGTCCTTACTCAAACGGAAACTTTAATATAGGGCAACAAAAACAAAAATATTTCGACCTTCTTTCTAACCAAAAATCAATTTTGCATCGGGGGGCAGCCCCTGCCCCAGAGCTCTGATCAATCCATTGCTGCCTTGCTGCCATTTCTGCATGTGGGATCTGCACAGGGTAAGAAGAGAGAAAAATTATTCTAAGCAAATAAATAAACAATATCATTTTGTGTTCCCCGTCATCCTTTCTCATGTAACTTCATCTCACTTCTTGCCACAATATCCATTTGCTTAGTGTTGAATATGTCACAAGGTCCCAGCAACAACACTAATCCCTGCAGATGAACAGCAGAATTTTTCTATTGTTTGGCAATGTTATAAATAACTATGTAGTCATTGGCTTTCACTATTATGTATTAGCTTTTGCAAATTATTATTAATCACAACGATTTTGATTTAGTACAGTTTGTAATGACTTTTTAACTGTTTTTAATATAGTATAATTTGTCAGCTTTTGTGGCCAATGCCCTGGCCATGTGTAGCTTATATACGTATTAGTGCGATAAACATATATTGTAGTTTAGGCTTTCACAAAATATTAAAATAGAGACTATGTAATGTAAACTTTTGCAGAATGCTTTTATTTTTGTAACTAATTGACAATAGTGAGAATAATTTAGATAAGTTTGTGGAAATAGCTAAAACTGTATTGTTATAAATGGAATTAGTCAATTTATCAATAAAAGAATTTATTGAAAAATAGCAAAGAACAATCGAGAAATGCCACAATCAAAGTCAGTGTCGAGCCCGGGGGTCGCCACTGGGTGAACCTCAGATACGGCCTCTATCACACCCTACCTCCCACAGTTCATGACATGTGTACTGAGCGGCCCACTTTTATACAGTGTTTCGCTGCACAGTGATTTCAGTCTCTTTGCCTTCTTCTCCTGGGATACATATTCATGTATCCTTGGTTTTCTGCTGTTGTCTGCTGAATGGGTTTCCGAGAAGGGAGTAGTCCATGATTAGATTTACTGGAACCAGGTATTGGGATTCACCATCTTGATAGTATTGATAAGATACATATCAGTTGTTAAACAGTGGGTCGTTGGTAGGCCCATCAGAGGTGAACACCCATCTCCATCCAGCTGCACCCTTCTTTCTTTTGTTAATGTCATTTCCTTGAGTGCCGGCAGTGGTGATTCAATCTTGGAGGGTGGCTTCAGGCACGATTTGAAGTATGTGGCTTCTGAGGCAATTGTGAAGTTTGATTTAAAGGTACAGTGTGGATTCATTACATTATTTCATAAAACATATTTACAATAAAACCAAATTATATACAGCATTTATCACATGTATGATTAGATAGCATTGAAGGAGCCACACAGATAATGTTATAGATGAGTAATGAGATTATTTGCTCTCACAATTAAGGGATGAATATTATGTGTATGTTATGAGAAGTTTTATAGATGTATAGTTATATTATTTTTGCATGTTCTCCCCATAGTCTTCTTTCCCTTCCCCCTCGTATTGTTGTCACTGGTTGGGGCTTTTGGGGGAGGGTAGGCTCATTATTAGCAGGCGCAGCATGGCAACACCTGACCTCCAATCAAGTTGTAAGAAGGTGATCTCCACCAATAAACAGCAGAGAAGAAGTTGACTGACAAGACTTTGGGAAGGACAGAACATCCATTTTGTAGACAAGCACGTGGCTACTGGTCACAGAGACTCCCAGCACTGCTCTTCTTATTCAGTCTCTTGTATTTTGTTAAGGTTAATTAAACCTTTTAAATTTTAAAAGTGAGCATTGTTTCTCACAATAACATTGAAAGAAAGGATGTGAAAAGGACTTCTGTTACTGACCCTGTGGCTATCAATAATTTCCCATTTGTCATTGTCAGGAAATGGCACACACGTTGTAAGGAAATGGCATATACATTGTGAGGAAATGACATACACGACTCCCAAAAATCAAATCTACACTATTGAATGACGGGTAAGGGGTCAAACAAAACTAAAGAATTTGCAGAACATGTCAAAGAACTCAAAGGAATGTTTGAATATATATGATCTTGAAGAATATGCATTTGATCAGTGCAATGAAAATGTATATAAGGAAAGTTGTTATAGGTATCTGACGTGCCACTGGCAATTTGCAAGGCACCCAGTGTTGTTTACTGTCCCTTTTATCCCTTATTAAACTTTTAAAAATTTAAAGAGTGAGTCAACTGAAGTTTTAACCCCCCTTTCTCACGCCCCTGGCCGCAATGCTAGCTCAGATTTTGGGGGGCTTTGGGGGAGTTAGCTTCAGGATAGGGGAAAAAAAATCCAAAAGAGGCTCCTTACCTCAGGGTGTGTTCCAAGACTTTATTCCTGAAGGGGATCCCAAGGGCAAAGAGGAAGAACATGTAGGAGCGGGGGTTTTTATCTAGTCTCTGTCTCAGGAGGGGATACCTGGCCAAGAGCCATATGTCAGAGATAAGGGGAAGATAGGGTCGGACCAAGGTTACAGGCTCTGGGGGGTTTTGAGGGAAAGATCATTCCCAAAAGGAATGCAACATCTCACCCTTTTTTGTTTAAGAAAGTTAGAAGAAAAATATTAGGTTATACATAATGTGGAGTTTCTCTTTCCCACCACCTACAATTGGTGGGAAAATCAGTTTGCTTTAGATTTGCCAACTCTCTGTGGTTGACTTCTGAGGTAGGAGGTATGAGACCATTGATAGCTTTGAAAACTAAATGGTGTAGGATTCCGAATGTTATGGTTACAAGGAAAAGGATAACAAAAAATAACAAAATTGTTTTGACTATAGAAATCCACCACCCTGTGAATCCCCAGCCCTTGAACAGTTCTTTGAACCAGTCCTCAGATTCTTGCTTCACTTGTCCGATCAGGTTGTTCATGCTTCGAAGGGCAGCATGGATGTTTGGTGCTTTCGATGTCAGGTTCATGCAGCAGAGTCCTTCAAATTCCTGGCATTCATGTCCATGAAGTAACAAGAGAAAGTCAATCGCTGCGCGGTTTTGTAGCATGGCCTGTCTGGTAATTTCCTCATCCTCTAGGAGGGCGTTGATGGCGGTTGATGTCAGATTTTCCTGTTTGACCACCCAGCACTCTAGATGGCCCAATTCACCTAGAGCTTTGGCTGCTGCGACCCACGGAAGAAACAGGGACACAGCAAGTCTTTTTGACTTGGACCAATGAAAAATGTCTGAATTACAATTTGGGTCAAATTTGTCAGCACTTCTCTTTTGAATTTTGTTTGCCGATTTGTTTTTGTGAGTCCATTCTCCAATTAGAGTTTTGTTGGGTGTTAATACGGACAACCGCCCTATGGTACATGGCCCTCCTAAAAGCCGAGACGGAATTCCTGCCCATGCTCGATCCCCACAAATCAAGAACAATCCCTTAGGGAGGCTTTTGGGGCTTGAGTGAGATGGGTTGTCGGCTGCAACGTGGCTTAGGTTATGACACCACCTTTTTGCAGTAAACTCCCCACGATATTGTTTTACATTGTGGTACTCATCAGTGTTAGGAGGTCTTGGATAGACAGAAAACTGTATGCAGTATGATGCAGGGGAGGAACCCAATAGCTCTAACTCTTGGGGTTCCTGAGCCATCTCGTGTCGCTGTCAGACACAAAGGAGGAGACGCGAGTCCATTCAGAAGGGTTTTTATCTAAGTAGGAATGGCTGGCTCCCCCCACTGGGTGGAGCATCTCACAGTGTGATGATGGAATGTGAATGACGGCTTGTGAATGATGGCTTGGTGAGCCTTAGTGGCCCATTAGCAGAAAATATCCTCCTGGAGGGAGGACAGGTGGTGAAAGAGATAAACACCGCCCCACCTGGTTTTAACAGTTGGCCCATTATCAGAAGGCACCCCAGCTTTCAGCCTGTCTTCATAGGAGAGGTGCTCCAGCCCTCTGAGCATTTTCACAGCCTCCTCTGGACTCACTCCAACAGGTGGATGTCCTTCCTGTGCCAAGGACTGCAGAGCTGGATGCTGTGCTCCAGGTGGGGTCTCACCAAAGCAGAGTAGAATTCCAAAAATTGCTTCAAACTGCAGAATTTACAAAGGTTTTTCATATTGTTTTGCACTTCCTGTGGAAAGTGGTAGCTAATTTAAAAGGTGTAAATCACTGTTTTTCATACCACAGCAGCAGCACCAAATGCCCAGAGTATGATCTCAGTACTGAAATTTGGACAGATAGCATTCTCATGCAGAAAAACTTTGGTAGTTTGATGGAAGAATCAACCCAATCTGATCCTGCTGAGACCCAGGATGCTGCCAAAATTTTTGGTGCTGACAAAGTATTATGTGAAGTGTCACCTATAACCTGGGCTAATGTGTTATTACACCTCTGAGTGTCCACCTCTGGTGCTTTATTCCCAGATCTTCCTTTGCATTTCAACCCCTTTCGTTTCCAAGGAAGTCGCCAAAGGAGAGTTTTCCCACTAATAGCATCTCCTTTTGCCAGGCTGCACTGTCACTCCCAAGCTGGCCAGTAGATACAGGTTCACCAATGGTGGACCAAACAGAGGAGAAATATCAAGCTAATGTTGCAGCAGGGTAGTGATGTGGATCTTCTTTCAGGTGGCCCTAGAGGATTTGACAAGACTAAGCATCCTGTTAAACATAGGAGGGAAGAACCTGGACTGGCAATAGTGCAGGCACAATTGTGCCAACTGAAAAAACAGAGGATACAGCCTCAAGTTAGGCAGAAAATGCACAAAGCAACAAATCAGTATATTGAAGAAAGCATCTTAATTTTTTTCCAGTATATTTTGATCATCTATGAGCTGTCAAGCACTTCCCATCTTGGTGGACAAAGCTGTCACATTGTCCAGAGAAGCTGTGGCTGTCCCGTCCCTGGAAGTATTCAAGGCCAGACTAGATGGGGCTTGGAGCAATCTGGTCTAGTGGAAGGTGTCCCTGTCCATGGCAGGGTGGCTTGGAATGAGATGATCTTTGAGGTCCCTCCCAACTCAAACCATTCTAGGATTCTGTGATTCCATGAAAGCAAGGCAACCATGGTGCAGGAGTCAGAACAACTTCTTGACGCACCAGCGACACCTCTGCTGAGCCACAAGCAGAGTGTGATAAAGGCAACAAGAGAGAAAGAAGGAGACACAGAAACTGGCTCCTGCTTTCCAGGTACACAAAGTGCTCATGGCCTGAAAGTCCTCTGGCAGCTCCTATTTTTCCTCTGCCCCTAAAGTAAATAGGGTGCTCAGGCATTGACAAAAAACTATCAGGAGAAAGCAAGGTTAAAAAAGCAATAATTCAGCCAGCTAACTGTCATTGCTGTTCCTTCCTATCTCTGCATTCTTGCTAAACAAATTCATAACAAGATTTTATTGCTCCATTTCCTGGAGCAGTCTGTTGTTCAACATGCATTACCAGTCAAAGTCAAGATCCCACAATACAATAACCCCTAAGATGATCTCCTTTGCATTCACGATGATGTAATTATTTTTATTATCCAGCCAGCTTTAATATCCTCATATTTTCCCTGCCATCAGAGCTGGGGAGTTCTGATGTGCTCTGCTACGCATACATTTCTCTGGGGGCTGTTACGGCTTGTCAAGGCCAAAAGGAACTTACACATAACTTTGACAAGAATTTTAAAAAAAAACAACTTATCCTAACTAGCAACTAGCCAATGTTTGATGGCTTCTCCCATTTATAACATTGCACCAATAATGCCTGTGCATTTCGAGGTTTCATCCTGTTTTTTAATCTTGCAGTGTAGTAAATTTCCTGGGAAACCTTCACATATTTACCCTTTCCCTTGAAAGCCCTTCCTGTTCGAGTAACATTTATCTGTTCAAAAAAAAAAACCCCAAACCCAAAAATTTTGGAGACTGGATCCTTACAGCTACTATAAAAACAATGCATATTATAAAACTGATGTGACAACTAAGAAGCTGGCCTTTTGATGTTTGGAATTGATTGCTTTAAGTAATATATATGAAAAATATAATTTGAAATAAAAATCTCATTGTCTTCCTGACTGCCTGAAATACAGCATGGTTCAAGCCCTACCAGAGTCAATGCTAGAAAGTCCTCCTGTCCTGGGTTGTGGAGCCGGGTTTTGTGTATTCTATTTACATCTGTTTGGGGGCCTGATGCCCCACCTTGATAGGCCATTGCCACCTTTCCCCAGCCTGTGCAGTGCATTTGCATTTCTATACATCTCATGCCCTGGCGGTGGGGGGTGGGGGGAGGGGAGGCGGCCGGGAGAGAAGGCTGGGACCGCGCCGGTGCTGCCCTGCTGCAAGAGCTGGGTGCTCTGCGTTTTTCGCCCCTGCCGTGGTGGCAAGAACTTCTTCGCCTCCTGTGCTCGCCATCCTGCTTCCTTCCTCACCACCCCTGAACCTGCTTCTTCACAGAATCATCTTTGCTCCAACAGAATCACGTCTGCCACTTCAAAAGGACTTTACCTTTGGACTGCTTTCAACATCCTGAATCACAGAGTCAGATTGAGGCTCTGACTCTGTCAGGGTTTTCTTCCAAAATTGTTGTTTATTTGTTTATTTGTTTGTTTGGTTGGGTGGTTTTGTTTCCTATCACATTTGTATTGTTAATATTTCCTAGTAAAGAACTGTTATTCCTATTCCCAACATCTTTGCCTGAGAGCCCTTGATTGCAAAATTATAATTTGTCGGGGTGTGAGGGGTTGGTATTCTCCATCCTAGGGGAACCTCAGTTTCCCTGGCAGATACCTGTCTTTCTAAACCAAGACAGATTTTGGCGCCCAAGGGTGGGGCACGAGGGCATTGAGAGAGAGGAATAACAGTTCTTGGGTATTAGATAAAAGCCCTCTGGCCAGAATAATGTGGTCTAGCTTTCCCTGGTTTGGGTGGCACGTGGTGGTGGCTGTATTTCTGCCATTTGCTACTCCTTATGTAAATATGGGTCCTATGACTAAGGCTACTGTGGCTGGCATCCAGTTTATTTTGTGGATTAATAAGGTGAGAAATTCATGGATTTTTAACTTCCTCTGGAAAGCAAGCACATGGATTCATAGCTATCATAGGCTAACTCTGTGCTTCTGGGGTTACTTTAACAATGGTACCTATTGTAAGGAAATGGCACCGGGGGAAATTTTCTCCCAGCCCTTCACACAGTTTTTTGGGTCCACCCCACCAGTTTTTGAAGGGTTGAAATCTCTGAGTGCTAATGATATCATACAGTGGCTGGTGTTGCTGGTATGCCTGTTCTGTTTGGCATTCAGAGACAAGGGGAAATTGGCCTGGGTAAGCACCTTAATAAGTACCCCAGAGAATAAGGATGCAGCCCAAGAGTCCGCTCCTGCCCCACAGCCTGCCTCAGAGATAAACCACCCCGTTTGGGTGGGGGCTCTGATGAAGGAGATGCAGGAGAAGATGGGCCAGATGCTGAGGGAGTACATTTCCCCAGCTAGTGGGAAATCCTTCCCCTGCCCTGACAAAAGAGAGTCTGATGGTGCAGCAATGAAACCCACAGAGATTACAACTGCTCAGGTCCCAGCTGAACCACAGGGGCAGTCACAGCCAGCAGCAGTTGCCCCTGTGGAAACAAAGAAATCTAAGGTGAAAACAGCAAACCCAGATAATAAGAAAGGAGGGCCCTCACAATCTGCAGGGGAATCACATGTTCAGATCATCACCGAGTCCCTGTTGTATGAAAGTCTCCGTAACCTGCAAAAAGATATTGTACAGCGGGGGCGTGAGGCTTACACAGCCTGGCTACTTCGGGTCTGGGATCTCATGGGTACTGGTGTGCAATTGGACAGTGGTGAGGCAAGGAATTTGGGACCCTTGACCCAGGACTCAGGTATAAATCAGGTATTTGTAAGAGAGCCAGGACCCCTTTCCCTTTGGGAGCGGCTTTTAATGAGTGTGAGAGAGAGATTTATCCACAAAGAAAGAATGCAGGAGCACCACCATAGAATGCACTGGAAAACTCTGGAGGAAGGGATCCAACAGCTGAGGGAAGTGGCGGTGCTGGAGGTACTTTTTGGGAGGAGTGGACAGCATGATAATGACCCTGAAAAGGTTAAATGCACAGGGCAGATGTTGTGGAATCTGGCAAATCTAGGACCATCTCAGTACACCACCTTTATTGCAACAATTAATGCTGAGGACAATCGAGAGACAGTGGGGTCTGTTGCCAATAAGCTTAGGAATTATGAAAGTATGATCAATGGCCCGATGCAGGCTCATATCTCTGCCGTGGTTAAAGAACTCAAAGAAGAGATAAGGGGGGTGAGGGAGGAGATGAGGACAAACAGTTCCAATGTGGCACCAGTGCGAGTCACAGGCCGCAGAGTTAGAACCCAACGACCCCGAGCTCGAGAGAGAGGGTACACCCCAAGAGCTGACCTGTGGTTTTATCTGCGTGACCATGGGGAAGACATGGGAATGTGGGATGGGAAACCCACTTCTGTCCTGGCAGCACGGGTGCGTGAGCTCAAGGAGAGGAATACTCGCCAAGGGAGTTCTACAAAAATGAAAGTAGCCTCAGCCGCCTATAACCAAGCTGCCAATGCTGTGTTGAATCCCCTTGAAGGAACCTCTAGTATGTATGCTCAGGAAGGGGATAACCAGTGCTAGAGGGGCCCTGCCTCTAGCCAGGTAGAGGAAAGGGATAATCGGATCTATTGGACTGTGTGGATCCGATGGCCTGGCACATCTGACCCACAAAAATACACGGCTTTGGTTGACACTGGTGCCCAATGTACCCTGATGCCATCAGGGTATGTGGGAACAGAACCCATTTCTATTTCTGGGGTGACAGGAGGGTCCCAGCAGCTGACTGTAGTGGAAGCCGAAGTGAGTTTAACTGGGAATGGGTGGCAGAAACACCCCATTGTGACTGGCCCAGAGGCCCCGTGCATCCTCGGCATAGACTATCTCAGAAATGGATATTTCAGAGATCCAAAAGTATATCGTTGGGCTTTTGGAGTAGCTGCTGTAGAGACGGAAGAGATCAAACAACTGAATACCTTGCCTGGTCTCTCAGATGACCCTTCTGCTGTGGGACTGCTGAGAGTTAAAGAACAACAGGTACCAATTGCCACAGCAACAGTGCACCATCGGCAATACCGCACTGACAGAGACTCTGTGACCCCGATCCATGAGATGATTCGTAAACTGGAGAGCCAAGGGGTGGTCAGTAAGGCTCATTCACCTTTTAACAGCCCCATCTGGCCTGTGCGTAAGCCCAGTGGGGAATGGAGACTGACAGTGGATTACCGTGGTCTGAATGAGGTCACGCCACCACTGAGCGCTGCTGTTCCAGACATGTTGGAGTTGCAGTATGAGCTGGAGTCCAAGGCAGCAAAGTGGTACGCGACCATCGACATTGCCAATGCCTTCCTCTCCATTCCTGTGGCAGCAGAGTGCAGACCCCAGTTTGATTTCACCTGGAGGGGTGTGCAGTACACCTGGAATCGGCTGCCCCAGGGGTGGAAGCACAGCCCCACCATCTGCCATGGACTGATCCAGGATGCACTGGAAAAGGGTGAGACTCCGGACCATCTACAGTACATAGATGACATCATTGTGTGGAGGAACACGGCAATGGAAGTCTTTGAGAAAGGAGAGAAGATCATCCAAATTCTCCTGGAAGCCGGTTTTGCTATCAAGAAGAGCAAAGTCAAGGGACCTGCCCAAGAGATCCAGTTCCTGGGAGTGAAGTGGCAAGATGAACGGCGTCAGATTCCCACTGAGGTCATCAATAAGATCACCACCATGTCCCCACCGACCAACAAGAAGGAAACACAAGCTTTCCTAGGGGCCATTGGCTTTTGGAGGATGCACATCCCTGAGTACAGTCAGATTGTGAGCCCTCTCTACCTGGTTACCCACAAGAAGAACGATTTCCACTGGGGCCCAGAACAGCAACACGCCTTTGCCCAGATCAAGCAGGAAATCGCACATGCAGTAGCCCTTAGCCCAGTCAGGACGGGACCAGAGGTAAAAAATGTGCTCTACTCTGCAGCCAGGAGCCATGGTCTGTCCTGGAGCCTGTGGCAGAAGGTGCCAGGTGAGACTCGAGGCTGGCCACTGGGATTCTGGAGCCAAAGCTACAGAGGGTCTGAAGCCAATTACACTCCCACAGAGAAGGAAATCTTGGCCGCCTACAAAGGAGTTCAAGCTGCCTCAGAGGTGATTGGCACTGAAGCACAACTCCTACTGGCACCCCGACTACCGGTGCTGGGGTGGATGTTTAAAGGAAAGGTTCCCTCCACCCACCATGCCACCGATGCCACATGGAGCAAATGGATCGCCCTCATCACTCAGCGCGCCCGTATTGGAAACCCGAATCGCCCTGGGATTTTGGAAGTAATCACCAACTGGCCAGAAGCTGAGAACTTCAGTCTCACTGACGAAGAAGAACAAGAGCAAGTAACCTGGGCTGAAGAAGCTCCACCATACAACCAACTGCCAGCAGAAGAAACACACTACGCTCTTTTCACTGACGGTTCCTGTCGCATCGTAGGGATGAACCGGAAGTGGAAAGCAGCCGTATGGAGCCCCACACGACAGGTTGCACACGCCACTGAAGGAGAAGGTGGGTCAAGCCAGCTTGCTGAACTCAAAGCTGTTCAATTGGCCCTGGACATTGCTGAAAGAGAGAAGTGGCCGAAGCTCTACCTCTACACTGATTCGTGGATGGTAGCTAATGCTATGTGGGGCTGGCTGGAAAGGTGGAAAAAGGCCAACTGGCAGCGTAGGGGAAAACCAATCTGGGCTGCTGATGAGTGGAAGGACATTGCCATCAGGGTAGGGAAACTACCTGTGAAAGTCCGCCATGTGGATGCCCATGTCCCCAAGAGTCGGGCTAATGAGGAGCACCGGAACAACAAGCAAGTAGATCAAGCTGCGAGGATAAAGGTATCCAAGGTAGACTTGGATTGGCAACACAAGGGAGAGTTGTTCCTAGCTCGGTGGGCCCATGATGCTTCAGGTCATCAGGGCAGAGATGCCACCTATAAGTGGGCACGAGAGCGAGGGGTGGATCTAACCATGGACAGTATTTCACAGGTCATCCATGACTGTGAGACGTGTGCTGCCATCAAGCAGGCCAAGCGGGTGAAGCCCCTCTGGTATGGTGGATGGTGGTCCAAGTATAAGTATGGGGAGGCCTGGCAGATTGATTACATCACACTGCCCCAAAGCCACCAAGGCAAGCGCTACGTGCTGACCATGGTGGAAGCCACCACTGGGTGGCTGGAGACCTACCCTGTGCCTCATGCCACCGCCCGGAACACCATCCTGGGCCTGGAAAAACAAGTCCTGTGGAGACATGGCACCCCTGAGAGAATTGAGTCGGACAACGGGACTCATTTCAAGAACAGCCTCATAAACACCTGGGCTAAGGAACACGGCATTGAATGGATATATCACATCCCTTATCATGCACCAGCTGCCGGGAAAGTTGAACGGTGCAACAGACTACTTAAGACCACCCTGAAGGCACTTGGCGGGGGGACCTTCAAAAATTGGGAAGTGAACTTAGCAAAGGCCACCTGGATGGTCAACACCCGAGGCTCTATCAATCGAGCTGGTCCTGCCCAGTCTACCCCTTTGCACACAGTGGCTGGAGACAAAGTCCCTGTGGTACATATGAGAGGTATCTTAGGAAAGACTGTTTGGGTAAACCCCACCTTGGGCAAAGGTGAACCCACCCGTGGGATTGTTTTTGCTCAAGGACCTGGTTACACTTGGTGGGTAATGCAGAAAGATGGGAAAACCAGTTGTGTACCACAGGAAAACCTAATCCTAAGTGAGAACTGAGTGTGAGGGTTCATTCTGTATAGTGGAGTTTATTAATTTAGGTATGATACAGATGATAATAGAATAAGGGGTGGATAATGTCCTGGGTTGTGGAGCCGGGTTTTGTATATTCTATTTACATCTGTTTGGGGGCCTGATGTCCCACCTTGATAGGCCATTGCCACCTTTCCCCAGCCTGTGCAGTGCATTTGCATTTCTATACATCTCATGCCCTGGCGGTGGGGGGTGGGGGGAGGGGAGGCGGCCGGGAGAGAAGGCTGGGACCGTGCCGGTGCTGCCGTGCTGCAAGAGCTGGGTGCTCTGCGTTTTTCGCCCCTGCCGTGGTGGCAAGAACTTCTTCGCCTCCTGTGCTCGCCATCCTGCTTCCTTCCTCACCACCCCTGAACCTGCTTCTTCACAGAATCATCTTTGCTCCAACAGAATCACGTCTGCCACTTCAGAAGGACTTTACTTTTGGACTGCTTTCAACATCCTGAATCACAGGGTCAGATTGAGGCTCTGACTCTGTCAGGGTTTTCTTCCAAAATTGTTGTTTATTTGTTTATTTGTTTGTTTGGTTGGGTGGTTTTGTTTCCTATCACATTTGTATTGTTAATATTTCCTAGTAAAGAACTGTTATTCCTATTCCCAACATCTTTGCCTGAGAGCCCTTGATTGCAAAATTATAATTTGTCGGGGTGTGAGGGGTTGGTATTCTCCATCCTAGGGGAACCTCAGTTTCCCTGGCAGATACCTGTCTTTCTAAACCAAGACACCTCCTCATTCAAGCATTAGCTTACTTAATATCTTCTTTCATGTTTATAGAGTTTCAGCGCAAGTACTCATCAAGATAGGGATTCCATTAGCTTTTTCTTTTCAAGTTTTGCTGTGTGCATTCTTTTTTAAAATTAAAATAAAATAGGAATTTTCATGTCTCTGGGCTACCATAAATTGTTCTCCCCATAAAATGTGATTTAAATAGCAAGAACAGTTGACTGTAATCATAATTAAATAACCAAACATGACCCAGATCAACTTTCTAGAGGACTTTTGGTGTGCATCATTTCCATAAATTCCTGGGGTGTGTGGTAGCCTTTAGTACTTTGTAATTTGAAAGTGTTTTCACAAACTATTTCCTGTTTTTTTTCCCCCCCCTCCATTACTGTTTAGCTGAATTGCCTTATAAAATCATAGAATGGTTTGGGTTGGAAGAGTTCTTTAAAGCTCATCTAGTACCAATCCCCCCTGCCATGAGCAGGGACATTTTCCACTAGACCAGGTTGCTCAGAGCCCCATCCAGTCTGGCCTTGAACACTTCCAGGGAATTTATTCATGGGCTCTGCAGAGGGGTTGTATCGCAAGCTCTGTCTCCCTGCAACAACCTCAGAGCAGCCCTGGAAACGATGCAGTAACTTCTGCAGAGCCTGCAACAGCAGCAGTTGCCCACAACTCAGTGCACGGATGGATGGAGGTCCATCCCATGTGTCCTAGGTTACAATATAAAATTGTGCCCAGGGATGTATTCTATCCCCATGAGCCGTTGGAGCCAAGGTGGGGCAGTGTTCTCCCTTATCTTCTGTTAACGAGCCCAACAATGCCTTCCCGGAAAACGTTATCTCTGTTTAATGGCCCATCAAGGATCCATTTGCACGACTGATAAAATGAAATCATGCTATTGTGAGATGCTCTGCCCAGGGGGAGGAGCCAAGCATTCCCACCTGGATATAATCCAGGGTTTGAGACCCCACTGGCAGGTTCTATCCACTGAACTCTCAGAGGAGACGAGCTACCAGACGTTTCTACAGGGATCACTGCTTTGGATCATCTCTGCTCCAGCGGAACCACATCTGCTGCTCCAGGAGGATTCCCAGACTGCTTCAAACACCCTGACCAACAGGGTGTTAGGTTGTATAATTCTATTTATTTCACCTTTTTTTCCCTTCTTCTTCTATTAAATTGTATCTCTGACTGGGAGTCTCATTGGTTTTGCTTTCAAACCAGCACATCTTTTGGCGCCCAACGTGGGGCACGAGGTACTGAGAAGAGTCAGAGTTGCAATTTTGTACTAGAAAGGACACCTGTTAGCCATGTTGCTCAACATACTTACATGTGTCTTGTACCTATCTCTCTATATTTTTCCGCACGTGGGGCACTATCTGCCGACCTTAATACTCCTGTGTAGACCAGGGTATGGTATTAGGATTGCTTTGTTGGTCTATTATATGCTAACCTCTGAGGCAATGAACATCCTTCAGAATATATACTCGATTTTGTTTTCTTGTCCTAGTCTAGGATGCTATGTCTGGAGTTTCAGCAAGCCCCTGTGGGAAGGAGTGAAGAACGATTTTTTCCAGCCTTTCCAGCCCGGCACTGCAGTTTTCAAAAATATTGAGTTCTCTCTGGATACCAAGGACAGCATAATGTTGTTGTTGGTGCTGCTTTGTCTTCTCTGCACAGCCTGCACCATGCTTAGAAACAAAACACTACATGATGTAGTGCAGCGTCTTCTTGAGGCAGAGGAGAAAAGAAGCAAAGCAACAGCATCCATGTCCACACAGAGAGTCGCAGAAGGAGAAGGAGCCAAAAGCAAAGCAACAGTGTCCGTGTCTACGCAGGCTGTCACAGAGGAGGAAGCCAAAAGCAAAGAAACAGTGTCCGTGTCTACGCAGACGGTCACAGAGGAGGAAGGAACCAAAGGCAAAGCAACAGCATCCACATCTACACAGGCGGTCACAGAGGAGGAAGGAACCAAAGGCAAAGCAA
This sequence comes from Phylloscopus collybita, assembly GCA_027886175.1. NCBI lineage: Eukaryota > Metazoa > Chordata > Aves > Passeriformes > Phylloscopidae > Phylloscopus > Phylloscopus collybita. The sequence goes on from JAJNNQ010000051.1 coordinate 5,064,526, forward strand.
CAGCATTCACATCTACACAGGCTGTCACAGAGGAGGAAGGAACCAAAGGCACCGTCAGCACCCCCACACAAACCATCACTGAACTGGAACAGCCTAAACCGGTAGCGGTTGCCCCTGTTCAGAAGAAGAAATCAAAGAGCAAATCAGTCCGCATAGTGACTGATGAGGATGCAGCAGGACCTTCGCACCCAGCAGAGGAGACAGAGCCAGAGATCATCACTCGCTCTCTGTCCCTGGGTGAGCTGCGTGACCTGCGGAGGGAATTCACCCGCCAGACAAATGAATCTGTCCTGACCTGGCTGCTCCGCATCTGGGACGCTGCAGCCAATGACACCATTCTGGATGGAAGTGAGGCCAGGCAACTGGGATCTCTGTCCCGGGATGTGGTCATTGACCAGGGCATTGGAAGGACCCAAGGAACTCTCAGCCTCTGGCGGCGACTGCTGACAAGTGTGAAGGACAGGTACCTTTGTAAAGAAGATCTCCAGGTGCACCAAGGAAAGTGGAGCACAATGGAACAAGGTATCCGATGCCTGAGGGAACTGGCTGTGCTGGAGATCATTTTCTCAGAGGACGAGAGATTTCCTAAAAGCCCAGATGAAGTTCAGTGCACATCACAGATGTGGTTGAGATTCGCACGGCTTGGACCAGAGATGTGCTCCCGTTACCTGGCAACGCTGCAATGGAGGGCAGGTGAGGACAGGGTGGGCGTCTTGGCCAACAAACTAAGAATTTATGAGGACACTGTCACTGCCCCATTTCGTACCCATGTCTCATCCGTGGAAACAAGGCTGGCTGAGCAAGTCCGAAGCTTGATTGAAGAGGGCCATCAGAAACTGAAAAAAGAACTTAAGGAAGAAGTTTACCACATCTCGCCAGAACCAACAAGAGTCTCTGCCATTAGGAGCAGGCGTCCCCCAGCCAGAGAGAGAACATACACTCCACGAGGTAACCTCTGGTCTTTTCTTCGGGAGCATGGAGAAGACATGAGGAAGTGGGATGGAAAACCCACCTCCGCCTTAGCAGCCCGGGTACGTGAACTGAAAAGAGGGACACCTACCACGAGAAGCTCATCTAGAGTCAATGCTGCTCCAGTCTCTCGTGCACGGAACTCCAGACAGTATAGGAATGATGATGTGACTGATCCTCTCGAAGGGACCTCAGGAACGTATTTACAGGAAGATAGCAACGTGCATCGTGAGCAGGAATAGAGGGGCCCTGCCTCTAGCCAGGTAGAGGAAAGGGACAATCGGATCTATTGGACTGTGTGGATCCGATGGCCTGGCACATCTGACCCACAAGAGTACACGGCTTTGATTGACACTGGCTCTCAATGTACCCTGATGCCATCAAGGTACGTAGGAACAGAATCTGTTTCTATTTCTGGAGTGACAGGAGGGTCCCAGCAGCTGACTGTAGTGGAGGCCGAAGTGAGTTTAACTGGGAATGGGTGGCAAAAACACCCCATTGTGACTGGCCCAGAGGCCCCATGCATCCTTGGCATAGATTTTCTCAGAAATGGATATTTCAAAGACCCAAAAGGATATCGCTGGGCTTTTGGGATAGCTGCTATAGAGAAAGAAGGCATCAGACAACTAAATACCCTGCCTGGTCTCTCCGATGACCCCTTTGCTGTGGGACTGCTGAGGGTTGAAGAACAACAAGTACCAATTGCCACAGCAACAGTGCACCGTCGGCAGTATCGCACCAACAGAGACTCAGTGACCCCAATCCATGAGATGATTCGTAAACTGGAGAGCCAAGGGGTGGTCAGCAAGGCTCGTTCACCCTTCAACAGCCCCATCTGGCCTGTGCGTAAGCCCAGTGGGGAATGGAGACTGACTGTAGATTATCGTGGTCTGAATGAAGTCACGCCACCACTGAGTGCTGCTGTGCCAGACATGTTGGAGCTTCAGTACGAGCTGGAGTCCAAGGCAGCAAAGTGGTACGCGACCATAGACATTGCCAATGCTTTCTTCTCCATTCCTTTGGCAGCAGAGTGCAGGCCCCAGTTTGCTTTCACCTGGAGGGGTGTGCAGTATACCTGGAACCGACTGCCCCAGGGGTGGAAGCACAGTCCCACCATCTGCCATGGACTAATCCAGACTGCACTGGAAAAAGGCAAGGCTCCTGAGCATCTTCAGTATATTGATGACATCATTGTGTGGGGGAACACAGAAGTGGAAGTTTTCAAGAAAGGAGAGAAGATTATCCAGATTCTACTGAGAGCTGGTTTTGCCATTAAGCGAAGTAAGGTTAAGGGACCGGCTCGAGAAATCCAGTTCCTGGGAGTCAAGTGGCAAGATGGACGTCGCCAGATACCCACAGAAGTAATCAACAAGATCACTGCAATGTCTCCACCAACCAGCAAGAAGGAAACGCAAGCTTTCTTAGGTGCCATAGGCTTTTGGAGAATGCACATTCCTGAGTACAGCCAGATTGTGAGTCCTCTCTACCTGGTTACCCGCAAGAAGAACGATTTCCACTGGGGCCCTGAACAGCAGCAAGCCTTTGTCCAGATCAAGCAGGAGATCGCTCATGCGGTAGCCCTTGGCCCAGTGAGGACAGGACCAGATGTGAAGAATGTGCTCTACTCAGCAGCCGGGAACAATGGCCTGTCCTGGAGCCTTTGGCAGAAGGCGCCTGGTGAGACTCGGGGTCGACCACTGGGATTCTGGAGTCGAAGCTACAGAGGGTCCGAAGCTAACTACACTCCCACGGAGAAGGAAATCTTGGCCGCCTATGAAGGAGTTCAAGCCGCTTCAGAAGTAATTGGCACGGAAACGCAGCTGCTTCTGGCACCCCGACTGCCGGTGCTGGGGTGGATGTTCAAGGGAAAGGTTCCTTCCACGCATCATGCCACCGACACTACTTGGAGCAAATGGATTGCCCTCATTACGCAGCGCGCCCGTATTGGAAACCCAAATCGCCCTGGGATTCTGGAAGTTATAACGAACTGGCCTGAAGGTGAGACTTTTGGTTTATCCTCTGAAGAAGAAGAGGAGCAAGTGACACGTGCTGAGGAGGCCCCACCATATAATGAGCTACCGGAGACTGAAAAACGATATGCCCTCTTCACTGATGGTTCCTGCCGAATTATAGGCACTGACAGGAAATGGAAAGCTGCAGTATGGAGCCCCACATGACGAGTTGCGCAAGCTATCGAGGGACAAGGTGGATCGAGTCAGATGGCAGAGCTTAAAGCTGTACAGCTGGCTTTGGATATTGCTGAACGGGAGAAGTGGCCAAGGCTCTATCTCTACACCGACTCATGGATGGTAGCTAATGCCCTGTGGGGATGGCTGAATCGCTGGAAAAAGGCCAACTGGCAGCGCAGAGGGAAACCCATCTGGGCTGCTGAGATTTGGCAGGACATTGCCACCCGAGTAGAGAAGCTAACCGTGAAGGTTCGGCACGTGGATGCACACGTACCCAAGAGTCGGGCTAATGAGGAGCATCGCAACAATGAGCAGGTAGACAAAGCTGCCAAGGTGAAAGTATCACAGGTGGATCTAGACTGGCAGCACAAGGGAGAATTATTCCTAGCTCGTTGGGCCCATGATGCCTCTGGTCATCAGGGAAGAGATGCAACATACCGATGGGCCCGTGACCGAGGGGTGGACCTTACTATGGACAGCATCTCACAGGTCATCCATGACTGTGAGACCTGCGCTGCAATCAAACAGGCCAAGCGGGTGAAGCCTCTGTGGTACGGTGGACGATGGTTGAAGTACAGGTATGGGGAAGCCTGGCAAATTGACTACATCACCCTTCCCCAGACCCGCCAAGGCAAGCGCTATGTGTTGACCATGGTAGAAGCAACCACAGGATGGCTGGAGACCTATCCTGTGCCTCATGCCACTGCCCGGAACACCATCCTGGGCCTGGAAAAACAAGTCCTGTGGAGACATGGCACCCCAGAGAGAATCGAGTCAGACAACGGGACACATTTTAAGAATGGCCTTATAAACACCTGGGCCAAAGAACATGGTATTGAATGGATATACCACATCCCTTATCATGCACCAGCCGCCGGGAAAGTTGAACGGTGCAATGGACTATTAAAGACTACCCTGAAGGCACTTGGCGGAGGGACCTTCAAGAATTGGGACATAAACTTAGCCAAAGCCACCTGGATGGTAAACACCCGAGGCTCAATCAATCGAGCTGGTCCGGCCCAGTCTGAACCTTTGCACACAGTGGATGGAGATAAAGTCCCTGTGGTACACCTGAAAGGGATTTTAGGAAAGACTGTTTGGATTAATCCCACCTCAGGCAAAGGCAGACCCATCCGTGGGATTGTTTTTGCTCAAGGACCTGGTTACACTTGGTGGGTAATGCAAAAAGATGGAGAAACCCGTTGTGTACCACAAGGAGACTTGATTCTGAGTGAGAACTAAAATCAGCGTGTAGGGTTTTATTCTGTGTATATACGTATGTATATGTATGTATCTGTGAGAGTGTATGATGTAGATGGTGATAGAATAAGGGGTGGATTATGTCCTAGGTTACAATATAAAATTGTGCCCAGGGATGTATTCTATCCCCATGAGCCGTTGGAGCCAAGGTGGGGCAGTGTTCTCCCTTATCTTCTGTTAACGAGCCCAACAATGCCTTCCCGGAAAACGTTATCTCTGTTTAATGGCCCATCAAGGATCCATTTGCACGACTGATAAAATGAAATCATGCTATTGTGAGATGCTCTGCCCAGGGGGAGGAGCCAAGCATTCCCACCTGGATATAATCCAGGGTTTGAGACCCCACTGGCAGGTTCTATCCACTGAACTCTCAGAGGAGACGAGCTACCAGACGTTTCTACAGGGATCACTGCTTTGGATCATCTCTGCTCCAGCGGAACCACATCTGCTGCTCCAGGAGGATTCCCAGACTGCTTCAAACACCCTGACCAACAGGGTGTTAGGTTGTATAATTCTATTTATTTCACCTTTTTTCCCTTCTTCTTCTATTAAATTGTATCTCTGACTGGGAGTCTCATTGGTTTTGCTTTCAAACCAGCACACCATGTCTTTGTTTTTCCTCTCAGATACAGAAATACAGCTCCAACAGACTCCACACATGCAGGTGGGAACAGGCTAATCAGCTTATTTCCTGTGTACAGTTGCTTTTCACCCATGCTAGATCTTATCCCCACAATCCCAGCTATTTCCCTACATTGCTAATTCAAAGGGCAGAGGGTCCATCTTCCCCTCCAAAACACAACCATGAAGCTGCTCAGCTCAACAGTGCAGCTGCCCTCAGGGCTTCAGAGATGGAACACTGCTTGGAGAAGATTTGGAAGATGACCCATAATCCATGTGAGAGAAGGAAGCACCTCGATTTCTTCAACTTGAACAAGAGGGCCTGGCAGCTGAGTCTGGTGGTGGAGGCACCTCAGCAATACAGCACCAAGTCCCAATGCACTCCTCTTGCCTTTGCTTGGAATTGCCAAATTATGGCCTTATAGCAACAGTTGCCAATAACCCACCAGACAGTCTTTCAAATGGAAGAACTTTCCTGACATGACTGGTGTGAAAGACAGCCTCAGAGGTGTGAGAACTGGGGAAGGAAACAAGGTCAGTCTTTTGGCTGAATTAGACACAGGCTTAGAGGGTAGACTCTGAAGGAACACACTTTGAGACCTAAGCAGTGCCAGCCATGAGGAGTCAGGTTTCCTCCATCCTCCCACCACAGGCTAAGAAAGCAGATGTCCAACCCACAACCAGGCATGGGGTCAAAATGGATCTTTAAAGAGCCTATCTTCTTCAGAGCTTCACAAATAGTGAAGCTCAAGAGATGAACTCCGGGAGAGTTCAAGCCATGCAACCTGAAATATTTCAGAAAGATCCTGGGCACGAATCTACTCAAAAACAGAAGCATCAATGTTTTCTGGTCACATGGGAAATATGCTGGTGCTGCCAAACTGATTTTTGCTTTTATATATTCTTCACATATACTTGTAGCTCTCTAGCCTATTATTGTATAACTATATACATTCATAGCTAGCATTTTACCTACTCTGTTAGAAAGACAAAACATATTCCTAAAGGCCCCTATCCTATCTTGCTTGCCCTGGGAACCAAGGACAAACTACCCTCCCCAGACATTTTCCCATGAAAAACTAGCAGAAGGGGAGCTCCAGAAGAGGTTGAAGCAGAAGGGGGGGATTACCTCATTAACTGTGCTTCTAATTGGGGATTCTTGTCAATTATGCTAATTTGCTAAACTTATAAAACTGTATTCGTCCTATGTCACATGGGCATTTTTCCATACTTGCCCCTGGAGGCCTCCAATTAAAGACTAGCTTTTATATTACTTCCTATATTAATATTGTCTCAAAAGTGTATTGTTTTATTTCTAGATCTTCAAGGCATCACTGGGTTTACTTAGATTGGTCTAACCCCACATCACATGCCTTTGAAATAATTTCAAAATAGATCTCCTACCTGGGGGTGTAGCAAAACTCCACTCAATTCATCTCCTAGAGAGCTCAAGAACAAGCAGAAGGGGAGCTGTTAAGACAAACAAATCCTGTTGTTTTTACACCACACCCACTGGGAAATCAGGACTGCCTGACAGAGGAAAAGGTAATCTTTTTAACATAGCAAACTGTAGTTGACACACCAGAAAGCTTTGCATGAATGCCTTTTAAAGCAGCCCAGAGCTTTAGGGCATCAATGTGCAATTTCTGTATCTACCAGGACTATACCAAGGCTACTAAAGTTGCATGTGTGATACTCCACTCAGAAAAGATGGCGTTTGCTAACAGTAATCTGTGGAGAAATAGGCTTTTGTTCCAAATCACTGAATGAGACGCTTAAGGCATCACTGCCACAGCATGAGTGGTTACCAGGTTGTGGGAAAGTTTGGCAGGAGAGGAAAGGGAGTGCAGTTCCAGCTGTGTTGCCTAAGACAACAGAGGCAGAGGCAGAGGCCGGTCAGGGTAAGGCTGAAGTGAATTTTATTTCTGGCCTTCAAGGCCAGCCCCGGTAGCCACCGCAGCAGCTGCCTGGGGTCGCTCCAAGATGCAAGCAAAAGGAGGCCGAGTCACCGAACCCCCTCCCCCCTTTTCTAGGTTCCAGTCTATTTGCATATGCCCCATTCGTTGTCCAATCAACAACTCCAAATGACGATGTTCCATCCTTCCACGTTGTTTGTTTTTGGGGCCCGGAGCTCAGGGAGAATGTCCTTGAAGATGTGAATCCTGCGCCGAAACCCAAACTACCCTGCCCCCATCACCCTGTGACAAGGCAGCCTGCCCATTAGAATGAGGCACCGAGACCCCAAAACTTGAGGCATCAGCTGGATATACCTGAAGCAAAGCTTATAGATGAAACCTCACATGAAAAACAAAGATCATGTACCCAAGAGTGGTCTTCACGTACCCATCTGTTCTAGGGTGACTTTATGATGCTTGTATCCCCAATCTTCTGTTCTGTTTGTGCTGTATATTGAGTTCTGTACCTTTAACACTGATTCTGAGAGCGAAACAGGGAAAGAAAAAGAGTGGAGTTTCTTTTGAGAAAACTGCCTGACTCCTACACATTGTCTCCTCCTGATGGTGTTTGTCTGAGGCACGAACAGCTGTGGGACAGAGACCTCCTGTGCTTTTAGTTAGTTTTAGCTAGCTGAGGCAGAGAAGTTCCCTAGACTGTTTTTTGTTTTTTTCTTTTCTTCTTGGGACTATTTAAATCTGTTCTAGACTGAAAAAACTCAGAGAAGCACCGAGGGCTCACACCTGCGGCCCACCAGGGCCTGGACCTCCGGAGGGACTGGAATTGATAAAAGACTAAGTGAGCTGAGCTACACCCACAGTAAGGACTTTCTCAGTTTGCCATCTCTCTTCAGAGTGGCGAGAGGTTTTATTGTTTCATATTATTCATTCTTTAGGCTTGTGGGCATTTTATTTGTTAAATAAACAGTTTTTTCCACTTTTCTCCAAGGAAGTTCTTTTCCCGGACTGGCTGGGGGGAAGGTCCGTCTGGGTTTGATTTCCAGAGGAACCCCCTTCGGAGATTTCTTTCCACATTTGCCCTAAACCAGGACACCATCTTACCATGGTGGTTGTCTGGGACTACAGAATCAAGTTTAGCAGAGTGAAAACCTTGCTTATAGGAAGTCAAGGTTGTCTTACTAGGGAGTCACAAGATGCTCTAACAAACTCCATACTCACAATAATATCTGATTCCAATGAAGCTTGGCACCTACCTGAGACCATACCATCTTACTCCTGCAACCACTGTAGGATTGTTGTAATAAGTCAGCCGAGACTCCATTATCTTCATGCAGGGAAAAGCCAATTCTTTATTCACATAACTTATTTTATACAGTTTTCACAGACCTCTTGTGCAACACCTATTGGCTGGTAGTTTTCTTACTACTTCATTTATTGGTCAAAAGGTGATTTGTGTGTACATGCCAAGATTCAGGTTGTTTACATTTTTCCTTTATGGGTTCTCATGGAACAGATCTTATTGTTTACACAGATCGACTTGTTTTTCAACCCAAGAATAGGTTGTTGTGTTAAACCTTTCATACCAAGATTGTTTTAACATGGGAACTTGCAAATTACTTAACTACACTTAGAAAAGATGACAGGCTAGCTATTAATTTAATAGAGCAGGCCTGATTTTATGAGGCCTTTCTTTTGTAATTCTTCTACCTGTCACAACATAGGATGTCTTCAAAATGTGCTTTTGTGGCTTTTTTTTTTTTTCCCAGATTCTAGCTGTCCTAGGCTTGGTAAGGCCTAGAGTTATACACAAACCAACTTGAGAGAGAAAATTACACCCCTCAATGAAACAGATCAAGAGATTGTTTCCCCAAGTTATAAAATAACAAGGCTGGAGAGTTAAATAACAGAATAGCACAGACAACTTTTGGAAGATAAGATAGTCCTAACTGGAGGTAGAGAAAGGGGTAAAAACCATGTAGGGGTTTAGAGGTGGCCTGAATTCATACAGCAGTTTTGAGAAATGCTCACATGCAAACAGAAGTTATTGTGCCATATATAATGACAGCTGGATGAACTTTAGAACTGCCATGCCTGCATTGAGAGAGTCAGATATTTTTCATGCTATATGGAAAAGGAAAATACAAAGTAAGTAATATTCAGTAGAAGGCTTGTCAGAAAAAATGAAATTTCTAAATAGCTACACATATGAGGTGATATCAGCTGAGGGAGGTCACCTGGTGTAGTGGTTTTGGTTTGCCTATTTTTGTTAACACCAATTTTTTCAATTTCCCGGCCAACACACCAAGTTTTGTAGTGGGTTGAGTGCCCACTAGAATTATTTACTCTTCTTCTGCTGTGAGATAGGATTAGGAGAAAAAGCAAAGCAGGCTCAAAACTTTAAAGGGTATAAAGAAAGCTTTATTAGCCAAACTACAAGAAGGAAAAAATAATTAATAAGAATCAGAACAAAACCTTCAAAATACTTCCCCTCCCTGACAAGCTTCTTTTCTTTCTCACTGACAACATATAGAGACAAAACTTAGAACTCTAGGTCAGTTTACCACCTATAAAATAGTCTTTTATCAATTCTTTTAGAGAGAGAAGTCTCTTTTTCCATGCCATGGAAACTTCACAAGAAAAACAGTTCTCTCATGGCTTCAATTCTCACAAATAACAGCTGCCCGGGAACCTGCATTTGTGAAGTCCCTCCCATATCACATAGCCTTCCCACAGCTTCATTATGGGCCATGTAAACTCATGGGGTATCATTTTAAAGATGAGTGGTTCAAAAGCAAAGGTTCTCTTCATCTCTCTGAGATCATTTTTATCTCTGGGAACAGAGGTCTTCTTTTCTTCCTGGGGGCAGACCTTCATCTCATCTCATCTCCCTCTCTGTTCAAGCTTCTCATAAGATCACAGCTACTTCAACATTTATTTGCTTAAACACAAATGCCTTTGCTCATATCTGCAATTTGAATACTCTTCACCTCCCCATCTCTCTTCCACAACTTAAAGAGATATTCTAGTATATCACAGTACATCACCATAGCCTTACAAAAGAATTTCAGCCTAAAACCAAGGCATCTCTTCATTCTCTTCCCATGTAGGATGTGACTCCTCCTGCACTGAGCTTAATATCTTCATATTGTGAAAAACGACGTTTCACCTTTTTATATTAAAAGTTTAATAAAAATAAAATAAAATAGAATTAAAATAGACAATTAAGGAGACAAATAAGGTAGCCTCTCAGCTGAGGGTGTAGAGCAACACACCCCCCATTCTAAATTCTTTGGTATTTATCAGTCTTGGTGTTACATATTCAAAAAGAGACTAATGCATATTTAAACATCTGTTTCAAGGATCCCCAAAATTTGCAGTTCCTTTATCTGTGCATGGCACCTTCTAGGTGGCTAGGTGTCATAAATCCTTCTTAACTATAGAAGTTCCTTGTTCTTTATCTTTCACAGGAATGCAGATCGGTCTTCTGGTTTTTATCTTGTTAGAGGTTACAAAAAAAACCTACAAACCATCTCTACATTGTTACCATTAAAAAATATACCATCATTACATTTTTAAATTCTACAAATAAAAGGAAATACAGTACAACTTTCTTACATTATATGCATAACATTCATTCCAATATTTGCGAAAAGCCAACTCTAAAATATGCATTTATAACAATATCGTCTATGTGTTTTCACTCTATCCTTTTCTCTCACTCAGAGAGGATTCAATGTTTTGCAAGTTTCATCTGAGCAAGGAAAGAGTTAATATCTTGTCCAGTGCCTGCAGAGGGTCATGATGATCTTTTGCTGCACAATGTCTCATGGTGATGGAACAGTCTCTCAACAAGATGATTCGGCAGGATCTTGGGGCTCTGGCTGCATTCAATTCCAGCTGCGGGGTCACTCTGCACAGCTGCAGAGCTGCCCGTAGGGGGGAGAAGCGGCTAGAGTCTCAGCAGCAGCATGCCTGTGGCTGGGGTTCCCCCCCTTCCTCTGCCTGGAAGCCACTGATAGGCCTCACAGGCCGCAATGGGGGAGTAAAGGCTTAGCAGCAGGATGTTAACAGCCGCTGGGGATCTGATCCAGCTGGGACAGGACCTTCTCTCCTCCCCTTCCCCTGCCCGGCAGCTGCCAGGCCCGGCCCCGGCCTGCGATGGGGCCCAGCGGGCTTCCCGGGAAGGGGCCTAGCCCCTCAGCAGGGGCTGCCGGGCCCAGCCCCTGGGGCAAGGAGGGAGCCGAGCTGGCTTACCTCTTCCCAGGCCGGAAGAAAAGAGAACTTTTACTGGGGTTTCCCGATTTTTAACATGTGTATTCACAGAGGCGTGTCCAACTTTCTGGTGGTCTAACAGGATGTCAATATTCAAAACTAGTCACCGATTGGTTTTGCCACAGCTTTTCTTAGAAACATCACTTCCATGGGTGGCTTCTTTTTTCCTCACCAAATGTCAATCAATGCAAAACCAGCACATCTGGCTGGAAAGATGACCAAGGGACCAAATTGTCTGCTTCGCTTTTATTCAATAATCCTATGTAATCAACACTTTTTCATGTAACATTTCATGTCTACCAAAAGTGCCTGGCTTTTTGAATTTTTTTTCCTTATTTTAATCCAAAACTAATGCAATTTGGTTGCTTCTCTTGTGTAGATTGAAGACTATTATCTAGCACTGCTCAACAAGGGCTTTCTTGATATTTTTAGTTCCTTGAAACATTTTAATCAACAGACACCCCTCATGCTTTTTTAAGGAATAGCAATTTTTGAAGGATTGAGTTATTTTCAATGCAACATTAAAGCCAAGGTGCTAATCCATTTTTTTACTTTCATCTTCTTTACTCTTACAAGCACCAGGTTATATTTCAAAAACCCTGCTAGCAGTGAAATAGCATGTGTCACTGGTCATTCTCACCCACCTTTTCTGTGCGGTGAAAAATGCACAGATTGTTTTATCAGATTGCTTTGGAAACATGCATTGGGTTGATGCTCAAGGTCAAACAAGCTTCTCCTACATAAGGAATCCAGCTCAGTGACAGTCATCAGGCCTTATGCAAAGTAGCTTTACCCTTACAATGAGCAAGGGCATCTTGTAGTAGGGTCACATCTGCAAATTCCAAGACTGCTAAGAACAAAAATAGTTGGTCAACTGATGTACAATTAGTTTCATAAATATCAACATCTGCTTCTCATTATTTTGCCTCTTTGAAGATGATACTTTCCCATTTCATCTAAACAGAATGCCAAGCCCATCTTGAATTACAGTCTGGTCACAGGATGCAGAGCAGGGCAAACACACCTGGCAGGTATCCACCATGTTCCGGTGTCCGTGGAAACACAGGCATACCCACGTCCCCACGTAATGAAGTCCCATGGACCTTCCCACTTGTTCATGATAATGTCTTTTATCATTACTTTAGGTTTAGGTGACTGGTCATCTCCAGATGACTGCAGTGATAGGAAATGATTTAAGATCACTGGGTTTTGGGATTGTTCTGGTACTGTTAAGCGATTCAAGGAGTAAACAGCTTTCACTACTCTGCTCTGTGGGGTTTCACTACACATTCCCCTTTTTTGTCTAAGATACATTTAAAGTGCCATGTGCACATTCAAAGATGGACTATCCAGTTGCTAAATGGGGTATACCAGTTTGGTGTGACACACCCCAGAGCTGTAGAAGTTGTCTAGTCTTTTGTGATGTGTATGCAGGTCTATTATAAATAAACAGGGCAGGAGATGATTATTAACTCCTTAAATGCCTTTATTAAAAGGGGAAAGCTCAAGGGATTGCCTACGCCTCTGCTGCTGTGCCCTCAATCACGGCCGAGGAGGAGGCCAGAGTCGATTCTGCTGCTCACGCTGCAGAGCCGAGAGTTCATCCTCACGGAAGTTCCCAGGAACTCATTGGGCTCATTTTAGTCCAGGGATGTCTTTCTTTCTGAGTGCCTTTCAAGTTATGGTGAGCAGGTGAAAAGCCTCTACAGATAGCTTCATGTCTTGCCAGCCGGGTGGCATTCTTTGTGGATCTGGATTATGTGCTGACTCGTTGTTGCTAGGGGTTTTTGGTGTTAATTGTACTAAACATTCTGGCAAGGCTTCATGGGGGTCTCTGCGATTTCCATAATAGGCATAGATTTCAGCTTGACCAGCAGACAGGGAGCCAGCAGGAGAATTTTCCCCAGTAAGTTGCTAGGAGACTAAGTACTGGGTGCTTGACCAGAACAAAGAGGTGGCCAGAAGTCAGGAGGGGGAGATAACTCGAGTTTTGGGGCAGCTTCACTCTCTTGCTCTTGGCATTGGAGAGAGGACAGAGAGGCTGCTGCTTGCTGTGGGAAGAGTTCGCTTTGACCACCGGGTCTGGTCCTGAGAAAATCTACCACCATCTGCTCCTGTGCCCTGGAACTCTGAGTTGCCTCCTCCTGCCCTGCTGGAGCTGGGCCATCCCTGTCCCCTTGCCGCTGTTTTTCTTCGACACTGCTTGGAGGCTTTTTGCTACTCTGTGGCCCTGCACTGTCCTGCCCTGCCGGGACATCTCCGCTGTTCCAGCTACCCCCGGTGGGGCTTCTGATCCCATTTGCCAGCCTGGGATTTTTCCACCGTTCCAGCTTGGTGCTCTCGAGAGATCAGAAACAAAGCCCCCTTGAGGTTTTTCTGGTTCTGTTTATTATTAATGCTGTAGTTGTTGTTTGTTTGTCTTGTTATACATACTAGTAAAGAACTGTTATTCCTATCCCCATACCTCTGCCTGAAAGCCCCTTTAATTTTCTAAATTATAATAATTTGGAGGGAGAGATTTGAATTTTCCATTCTCTAGGGAGGCCTTGCCCCTCCTTAGCAGATACCTGTCTTTCAAACCAAGACATGCACATATTTTAATCGTCTGAATTTAGTAATATGGGTGACATCAGTCTGCCAGATTTGTAAAGCTTTTAAGCCATAGGGATTAACTCCCATTTGTGGTGGTGCAGGGTGGCCTTGGCAGTCAGCACAAGTATTGACTGTGTTATGAGCCTCTGTGTTCGACAGCAGAAATTGCCTCTGCAGAGCTCGAAAACCTTGATGAAAGAAGTTGTGTGAGACTTTTGCTTGTGCCAGCATGTCTGGCTGTGGTGCTGTCCAGGTAGGGCTAGCTAGGTGATCTGCTCGTGCGTTGCCCTTTGTAGTAAAACCTGGGAGATTTGTATGGCTTCTAATGTGTAGAATGTAGTACAGGTAATTTCTTTGGATGGCGTGCCACAACGTTTTTAGTAGGTCAAATAATTGTGCATTGTCAATTTCTTTCAACAGAGCTCTGTCTAATCCCTGTGTTATGTCAGCAACGTTGGCAGTGACAATATTTAAAGGGGTATGGGAAAAAGCTGAAAAGCCATAGCTACAGCACATAGCTCCACCAACTCAGGTGATCCGTTCTCATAACCTTCCAATGTTTGCCATTTGCTTTCTTCCTTCCATGTCACGATTGCCTTTCCCGTTTTCCCAGAACCATCAGTAAACACAGTAATACCTTTTAAAGGGTGTGCGACTGTTCAGAGGTTTTAGGGATAGTGCAGTGGTTTTACTCATTTGCAGTAATGTATGACTTGGAAAATGATAGCTGTGAAAAACGGCGTTTCACCTCTTTATATTAATTTATAAGTTTAATAAAAATAAAATAAAATAGAATAAAAATAGACAATTAGGAGACAGAAGAAGATAGCTCTCAGCTGAGGGTGCAAAGCAACACACCGCCTATTCCAGATTTCTTGGTATTTAAAAATCTTGGTGTTACCTATTCAAAAAGAGACTAATGCATATTTAAACATCTGTTTGGTTTATCAGTTTCAAAGGCCCCCAGGTATTGTAGCTTCTTTATCTGTTCTTGGCTCTTGCTGTCGATGTAGGTGCCATAAATCTTTCTTGGCCATAAAGGTTCAATTGTTCTTTATCTTTTACAGGAATGCCAGGAGACCCTTCTGGCTTCTACCTAGTTAGAGGTTACAGAAAAAAAAACAAACAACACAACCCCCATCTCTACTTTGTTACAATTAGGAAATATACCTTCATTACATTTTTAAATTCCACAAATAAAAGGAAATACAGTACAACCTTCTTACATTATATGTATAACATTCATCTCAATATTTGCGAAAAGCCAACTCAAAAATATGCATTTATAACAATAGCCAATTTGCCCTGAGAAATTTTTAAAGGCACTTTGCAAAGCAGTGCTGTTGGCATAACACCACTCAAATTGTTCTTGCGTCACAGGTATAATGATTTTTGAGGAATCTTTTGCAGTCAACTGTAAACACCTTAAGTGACTGAGAACAAAACTTATTTTAGATTTTGAAATCTTATAACTGAAATGGTAAGATTTTTGGAAGAGGAAAAGATACTTTAACGTTTTCTCTTCTTTGGAAGGTGTTATAAATGATTAAAGCCAATTATAATAAAATAGAATTTATTGCCGGATTGCCAGTGAAAAATCACGAGCACAAAATTGACAAAGCCAATACTGAAATTGACCAAAGTCAGGGAGCAAGGAAATAGGCAGTGCAGGCACTGGGTGAGACCCCCCCCCACCGTGAAGTGTCCCGCGACACCACACCCCCAGGTCTCATGGGGGTCTGCCTCTAGGCCCGCTGGTTTTATACCTTTTAGCTCAGTGTACAAGTCCGAACATGTTGAAAAGCCCAGGTACAAGTTTGAACATGTTAAAAAGTCCAGGTGTCGAGGGGAGCATGGAATCTCTGGAGGTTGGTGCCACTGCTCCGCTCTGAATTTCTATAGCTTCTTTGTCCCTCGATGGTTTTGCTGATAGAATCACCCGGCAATCAATCGGCTAGCCGGGATGGGTTTTCCTGGGTGGAGTAGGTGTTTTCGAGAATCCCCTGGAGAATCCCCTGATGGCTTAGGGATCCCATTCTCTTGGGCTATTAGTCCTTATCAGATACCAACAGCACCTGGTTTCAGCTTTCTGCCTTCTGTATTGGTATGTTAATTCCTTTGTCTCCTTCCCGGATTCAGGTAGCTTTCTGTGCTGCAAAGGATTTTTCCTAACTCTCTTAGAAATTGTATAATTCACCATCACCCGCACCCGTGGACATTACATGTATAAAATATAATTTGTGAACATGAACTAACATACACAAGGATAATGTAAAAGAGTTTCTTGTGAGGTTACCACTCAGTTCCAGCCTGAGCTGGCAGTGCCTCTAAAACACATCTACTACAGGGAATGTATCTTCCCCCCCCCCCCCCCCCCCCCCAATATCAGCTTATTAGGTAAACCTAAATTAATCTATATTTCAGGAATGTTATAGGTGTGTTCCGATAATTGACTGGACACAAGCCCAATTAAAATAATATTGGAATTTATTAAGCAAGCACCAGTAAGCAAAACAGCGCTGGGCGCCCATGGGGTCTCCTGCCCCACCGTGGCTCGCACCATACCACCGAGAGTCTGTGCTCTTTATACTTTGCAGCTTCCTGTGACACGTTTCTGTTTCTTTTGTGTTTGCGAAGTGTTGTGGGGGGGTCTTCCCAGTGGTCGTGAGAATGAGGTCCTGTAGTCGATCTCTTGCAAAAACTGGTTGCTCAGCTTTTTAGCTCTGCTTATCTTTTGTTTACTTTGCCGGATGTCTGAAGGAAAAGTCTTGATGAGATAACAAGGTTTTCCCTGTAGCATGGTTTAGTGAACAATTACTGATGGAAATTTATTACAATTTTTCCCCCCCTTTTTTATTTTGTTCACTGAACTGCTGCTTCTAATCTACTTTTTTGCTATTTCAATTAGTTTATTGAATATACATGGTCTAAATGTTAATCTCAGAACTAGCAAGATTACTGGTAGCCACAATATGTGGCATTGTGTTGTCTCTTGTTATGGCTAAGGTAATTACTACAATAGTTACAACTTTCTACATAATGTCTATAATAACTGTTAGTCTATTTATTTGGGGTTCCGAGTGAGCTTCAGCTTCAGTTTGTTATTGCTTGGTGTGACCTTCCAAACTTCCTCTGGGGCTTTCTTCACTCGGGAGTGATGGATCCAGGCTTTCTGTTCTTTGATCTTAATTGCAGTGAAGGTAGTGAGGAGCACCTGGAATGGTCTTTCTCACTGCAGTTCCAAGGTCTTTTCTGCAAAAGACTTAATGTACACATAATCTCCAGGTTGTACATCATGTACGGGGCCATCTAGTTCTCTGTTTTGAGCTCCAGTCACATATTTCTTGATTTCTCTAAGTTGTTTATTTAGGGCCACCATATATCTATGTAGGGTTTCTTCCCCTACTTGAATGGATGTTGTTCCCTCTTGAGCTGCATATGGCCTTATTTCAAAAAGGGCTTAGCTTCTCTTTTGCCCTTGGTTTTGTCCGAATTTGCAATAATGCCAATGGAAGCGCCTGGGGCCAGGGCAAATTTGCTTCTTGCCCCAGCCTCACAATTTGTTGTTTAATTCTCAGTCTATTCTCAGGTGGTGACTTATTTGCTGTACAATTTTGAAATAAAGTGTGGCCTCTTATCTGAGGATATGGTGGCTGGAACTCCAAATTGTGGTATTATTTCTTGCAACAGTGCTTTGGTCACCTCTCGAGCCTTAGCTGTCCTAGCAGGAAAGGCTTCTGGCCATCCTGAAAAGGTATCAGTTAATACCAATAGGTAAGGGTACCCCCCCCTTCTTGGGCAGTTCTATAAAGTCAATTTGCCATTGTTGCCCAGGTCCACAGCCTTTCTCAATTTGTCGCACTTCAGGCTTTGGGGTATTTTTAGAGTTAGTTCGGAGGCAAAGGCTACACTGACAAGTTACTTGTGCCCTGCAATTTCTTGGCCATGATTCTTTCTTTCAAATGGTTATACAGGGCATCTATTCCCCAGTGTGTTTTCTCATGTTCCCTCTGTACTAATGACTACAACAAATAGGAGGGTACTACAAGTTTCTCTTTTTCTGTTATACCCCATCCCTCCTGGTTATAACTTGCCTTCTCTACCTTGATAAGTTCCTTATCTTTTTACTGTGTAATGGCTTACCTTCAATAGAAATTTTTCTATCTGGAATCAATGCTGCCTCAATTGTCTCATCAGGTATCTCACCTTTTGCTACTTCTTTTTCCTCTCTATTTGCCAGCATATTCTCTTCCTCCAATTCAGAGCTCACTTTATGGTGCATTTTGATGTGCATGATGGCTACCTCTTCAGGTAATTGTACTGCATCCAATAGTCTCAGTATTTCTTGGGCATGCTTAATATTCTTCTCTTGTGAGTTCAACAGTCCTCTCTCTTTCCAAATGGCTCTGTGTGCATGAACTACACCAAATGCATACCTTGAGTTTGTGTAGATGTTAATTTTCTTTCCTTCTGCCAGCTCTAGGGCTCGAATTAAGGCAATTATTTCAGCCTTCTGTGCAGAGGTATTTGTTGGTAATGGTCCAGACTATTACCTCTCTGCTTGTGGTAACTGCATACCCAGCATGCCTCTTTCCACTGATGACATAGCTGCTCCCGTCAGTGAACCAGACCTCAGCATCCTCAAGCGGGGTATCCTTCAGATCCGGGCGGCTGGAGTAGGTGGCTTTGATGGTCTCCAGGCAATCATGGATCACAGGTTCTCTCATACTTCCGCTGAGGAAGGAAGCTGGGTTCACAATGTTAGTTACCACAATCTCAACATCATCTTGTTCTACCAGTACAGCCTGGTACTTCAGGAACCTCTGTGGGGAGAGACAATGCCCCCCCTTTCACTTCCAGAACTGTAGACACTGTGTGGGACACTAGCACAGTCATTTTCTGGCCCAGGGTGAACTTACATGTCTCTTGGATGTTCACTGCCACTGCTGCAACAGCTCTGAGACACCCTGGCCACTCCTTAGCTGCTGTATCCAGCTGTTTGGAGAGGGAGGCCACTGCCTTTCGGTACGGGCCAAGATTTTGTGCTACTATTCCTAAAGCAATTCTTTGCTTCTCGTGAGAAAACAAAAAGAATAGCTTACTCACATCTGGAAGTCCCAGGGCTGGTGCTGACATGAGGGCCCTCTTCAGCTGGTCAAAGGCTCAAGTTGCTTAAATCCACAGTCTGCACCACCCTGTCATGCCTAGAAAGGTTCTTAGTTCTTTCACTGTCTGAGGCTTTGGGGTCTGGCATATTGCCTCCTTGCGATCTTGCCTTAAGTTTTTGTCCAGCACTCACTTCATAGCCCAGGTAGATGACTGTCTGTTTTACTATCTGAACTTTCTTTTGGAATACTCTTGCAAGCCCAGAAAGTTTAGCAGGCTTACCGTCCAATCCACGCACGTTCCCTGGGTCTGGGTGGCTATTAAGAGGTCATCCACATACTGGAGGAGCTGTCCTTCTCCTGGAGGAGGTTCTCAGGACTCCAAATTTTCTTCAAGCTGCCCTTCATATATAATACGCACCATGTGAGCTGAGTTTTCAAAAATTTCTTGGCTGGCTTCATGGACAGATAGGCAAAAGAATGCATCTTCTAGATCTAAAACAGTAAACCAGGTTAATTCAGGTGTTAAACGAGTTAACAGGGTGTAGAAATTGGCAACTACTGGATACAAGTCCTCAATCGCTTTATTAACAGCCCTTAAATCTTGTACCAACCTGTATGACCCGTCAGGCCTTTTCACTGGCAAAATAGGAGTGTTGAAATCAGACTGACACTCCCTCAGTAGTCCTGTCTTCAAAAAGTTTTCAATAATCAGACTAATCCTTTCTCTATCTTCTTTCTTTAGGGGGTATTGTTTAACCCTTACTGACTGTCCTCTTTCTTTGAGCTTAATTTGTACTGGTAATGCATTCTTAGCTCTTCCTGGTATATCAGAAGCCTATACCTCAGGAAATACTTGATCCATTATTTTCTTAAAGTTTTCTTTTTCATTTGCAACTTTAATTTCTTTGGTTATTAGCATTAAACTTAGCAGTTCTACATATTGTCAGTCTTTTACCTCCAAACTAATTTCCCCATTTTTGAATATTATTAGAAAACACGCTTGTAGTCCACGAGAGAGATGACTTGAAGATCAGGATACTCTAGAACACGTGCTTTATTGGTCGTGGGAATGCAGCTTAACTGGGGAAGGGTCCAGGGATCTAGTGCAAAGTCCAAGAGGGTCCAAGGGAAGGCAGGCAAAGAGAGTGCCAAGAGAGGGTGCAAAAAAGGGCCGAGCTCTTTGTTACATTCCATTTTAACCCCTTCTATCGTGAATATGCTAATGAACATTAACTAATCACCTTAAGATACAAAACCTACAGAATCTACATACAGCCTATGGGAGCTACAACATTACAATACTATTCTACATACCAAAACCTGTGAAACCCACCTTATCCCTGATACCTGAGAAGGTGCAGCCTTTTATTCATCCTTTTGTCTTGGCAGGGGTGTCACTGACCCACCCAGCCAAGGCCTTTCAGCTGCTTAATCACCTTCTTCGTGTTCATGCTTACAGTTCAAACTTTGCTTTTAATTCTATTCCTCTTGTGGGTTTCATAGTTTTAGAATCTTTTACTATTAAATTATCTCTGCAGGGCCTAGCTACTTCATCCTCCCCAACAGAATATTATTCTTGCTCTAGCAGATCCCTGGCAAAAAATGCAGATGGAGCATTAGGCATACATAAAAATTGATGAATTCCCCACTGTTTCCCCAATTTATACCTTAGTGGTTCACAAAATAAGCTCTTTCAGATTGACCAGTTGCCCCCTTTACTATAATATTACAAAAAAAAAACCCAAACCAAAAGAAAACAAACAAACTCTCCAGGCTTCATCCAGTAAAGCTTCTAAATTCCGGCTGTTTGGACCCTGGATATTCTGGAGTTTCCACTTTATGTCTCCTGTAGACTGTCCTAAAAATAAATTTATTACTTGCTGCATCTCTTCATCAGATCCAGGAGGCAGGGGGGTGTGTTGGCGCATTGCGTCTCGCAGGTGATCTGGAAATTCAGAAGGGGGCCTGTTCTAGAGGGGCCCTGTTTGATAGCATGTAAGGCTGGCTGGTTTGGGGACTGCTCTTTCCAGGCCTTTTTACAATCAATTCTTGGTATCTCTTTAACTGTCCCAGTCCCTCATCATTATTAGGATCTCAACCTGGGTCTTGAAGGGGAAACACTTCTTTAACATCTTCTCTTTACTGTCTTCCTTAATCATAAACTTTATCTTCTTAGCAACCCCTGTTGGGTCATTTCAATAGCCCTTAGCACTCTTTTCCCAAATCTCAAAAATAATCGAGGAAAAGGGAACCTTATGTCTTCTGTCTCTTGTTCCAGAGCCTCTGCTTGGTACACCTTATTGGGATGTGTGCACCTCTGATTTATTGAGCAGGTACTACAACACCATTTGGGCTTCCCTTTAGTGACTTTATTGTCTTTTTCAAGGGCCAATACTAAAGGGTCAGATGGTGGCCTCATTCCACAATAATGTCTGATAGTCCAGTGTACCACTTACTGGGCCACTTTACATCTTCATCAAGCTTATATAGAGGCCACCACTTAACCAGCTCTCTCTTGGTTTTTGTACCACCATAACTCACCAATTCTTTCTAATGTGTTAAAATACATCCCAGAGGACTGCTTTCAGGAATCCCCTGACTCTTACCTGCTTTCATCTTTAAAATTCCTCTGGTACAACAATATACTGGGTACTCTTGTTCTACTCTAAAGATTTCCACTGGCTTCCCTATGCCTTCTTCTCCTGAGCATATACTTTTTACTAAACCACTAAAACAACCCAGGGTTTACACACACCACTGGAGGGGAAAATGCTAACTGGGTCTCGGCCAGATATTAACAACCCCAAACACACTCAACTAAAGGTTTTAATAAAACGTTGCTATACGTCAAAGAACTCACATGGGGATATAGCACAGATCCTTCTGCAAGAGGGAAGTGAGGCCACCCCGGCCCCACACTGTCCCGGCACTCTCCTTGCGACCAGAGATCACCAGTTCTTAATTAAAATACTACTTCACACACTGGCAATCTCAAGATCTCACAAACAATTAAGTGTGTTTCTCTACAGTCGAGACAAGCCCCCCCCCCCCCCCCCCCCCCCTCTACAATCAGAACTTTTTGGAAGGGTCGTAGCAGGCTGGAAAACAAAACAAAACAAACTGGGACTACAAAACCTGAATCCTTCCACCGGGCGTAGTTTCAAACCTTCTACACTACTCGTCATTTTATACACAAAATAACCAGCTTATTTATCCACAGCTGTTTTTACTTAACAGTACACTGGTTAAAATTCTGCTGCCAGGCACACGAACAAAACTCACACACAGCACTCCTCCTGGCACACACTGCAAACACGGTACAAACACTCCAAATCCTGCCGCTTTCCCAAACACACAGATACCCCTCTGCTGATCAGGCGGGGGTTTTAAAATTCTTTCACAGCTTTAAAGAGGCACAAACCCCAAACACTTGCTACACATTACTGACACACACTAAAAGCACACAAATCAAGACGCTTATAATGCAAATCCACACAGACCACAACACATACGGCACACCAATAATTTTACTGCTTGAACATACGATTGCAGCCGATGTGCCGGACTCCAATCACTGTTTCCTGCGACTCGGTCTGGGACCACCCGTGACCCAGAATTCACAAACCACAATCCCTGAGCCGCTTTTAAACCACAACCAAACTGGAGCCTCAATTGCTCTTGAACAACGACAATAGCTAGATCTATGGCTCTGCTGGGGCTTCTGCCCCACCTCGGGACACTTAAAGCTGGTGCCATTACCAGCTCTTACCTAAAACACAAAGAGCCATCAATACCAGACTCCGCGGAGCTTACCAAACCCAATCAGGCCTCTGTTTTGCATAAGACGTCTCTTTATGACTTATAAGCTGCCTGTATTCAAAGGTACCTTTTTCAAATATTTATTAAACATACCTTTTTGTCCGTAGCTTTGGCAGATCTTGGTCTCTCCCTGGGGTGTCAATGGGGATGCAGGAGCCCTCTTCTCAGAAAAATTCTGGGTGGGCACCCAGAGGGGTCCCAGACCCCGATGGCCCCTCAGCCAGAGAGAGCAGTCTCTTGCCTAGCTCGCCAGGTGATTTATTAAAATATGAATATCGATCTAATACCGATACCCAACTGTGACGGACAAAAGACTCTCTAACAGTTAAGTTAGAAAGTTTATGTTTATTGAGGTGTGGGATAGCTCCCCAATACACACTGCAAAGATCACAGGTAATTACAAAGCCTTTTATCTACAAAAGTGTCGAATACACAAAATACAAATGCATATTCATACTCTTGTCACCTCTTCTAAACTAAAAGGTTCCCTGGAACTTACACAAATGTTCAAAGCCTGACAAATCCAATCCTCAAAGGAACCAAACACAGGCCAGTATAGGTGGTCGCCTCTAATTTGCTTTCCACCCCACACCTCCACACAATAGTGAATCATTTTTACTTTACTCTTACCCCGCCTAGAAGGGGTAACCATTCCAATATGTAATCATCAGTCCTAGAGGACTATCTGGCAGTATCTGGGGAAGCTTCACTTGGGGTCCCCCACCCATGGGATCAGAGGGCTTGCTTTTCCTCTGTCCCATCTTCCAGAGTGCCTTCATACACACACACATACACACTTCACCTCCTGTTCATGGCCCAGTCCCTCGCGGGATGTGGGAACCGCATTACTGAGGAGTCCACACTCACTTCGTCCTCCCCTGGACGTCTCACAATGAGACACTCTGGGATACCCAACCCCAACCGAACGGATAACCGGCCTATACTTACGCACTCCTGCGTCTTCGTTTGGGCTTCATGCACAAAGATTATGGGGTTGCCGGCTTTCTTTTGCTTACTGTCGAATTTAGGGTTCGTCGGTAGAGGATCGGATGGGGTGCTACACAAACAGGGGCCGCTTGTCAGTGGGGCACCTCCCCCGTATGGTGACCCACACCAGGTTGCCTCTATCGAGTCACGGCACCAAATTTGTTATAGGTGTGTCCCAATAATTGACTGGACACAAGCCCAATTAAAATAATACTGGAATTTATTAAGCAAGCACCAGTAAGCAAAACAGCGCTGGGCGGCCATGGGGTCTCCTGCCCCACCGTGGCTCGCACCATACCACCGAGAGTCTGTGCTCTTTATACTTTGCAGCTTCCTGTGACACGTTTCTGTTTCTTTTGTGTTTGCGAAGTGTTGTGGGGGGGTCTTCCCAGTGGTCGTGAGAATGAGGTCCTGTAGTCGATCTCTTGCAAAAACTGGTTGCTCAGCTTTTTAGCTCTGCTTATCTTTTGTTTACTTTGCCGGATGTCTGAAGGAAAAGTCTTGATGAGATAACAAGGTTTTCCCTGTAGCATGGTTTAGTGAACAATTACTGATGGAAATTTATTACAAGGAACATGAATTAATATATATTACAGAAGGTATAACAGCAAATAATCACTGCTATATTAGGTTGTCTTGCATGGTTGCTGTGCTGGGAGAACATCCCAGTGATTGGTCACACCGGTGATGTGGGTAGAGCTCCATGGCTCCTAGTTGTATGTTGAATGTTATGTATATGGTTACTTTAAAAGTGTTAAAGACTCTTAATAATACACTGGATGTTCTGTTGATGTTATGCATATTGTTATCTTGAATAGTTTGTACCCAGTTTGTAACCCAAGTCCCAGTTTTGTAAGCTCTTACTAGTTGCTGAGGGTTTTGCTGCTCCCTGCCTGCTCTGTCTGCCTCTCTTCCTGCTTCCTGCTCCCTGCCTGGCTTCCTGCTTCCTGCCGACCCCCTGCCTGCCGGTGAAGGTGAAACTGACGCCCAATATGGAAATTGCAGAGACCCCCATGAAGCCTTGCTTCATGTTTACTACAATTAACACCAAAAACCCCTAGCAACAACGAGCCAGCACATAATCCAGACCCATAAAGAATGCCACCTGGCTGGGAAGACATGAAGCTATCTGGCCGGCCATCTGTAAACCCTTCTCACCTGCTCACCATAACCTGAAAGGCACTCAGAAAGAAAGACACCCCTGGACTAAACTGAGCCCAATGAGTTCCTGGGAACTTCCGTGAGGCTGAACTCCCGGCTCTGCAGCGTGAGCAGCAGAATCGACTCAGGCCTCCTCCTCGGCTGTGATTGAGGGAGCAGCAGCAGAGGCGTAGGCAATCCCTTGAGCTTTCCCCTTTTAATAAAGGCATTTAAGGAGTTAATAATCATCTCCTGCCCTGTTTATTTATGACACCAGGGTATTCCCTTGGCACACCCCCTCAGGACAGGTCTGGGCTTGTTCCAAGACTCCAGGCAGCGTCGGGGGGGAGGGGGGGGGGCATTAAGCCTACTAATCAGAAAAGGACAGGGCGCGTGGCCCGAGGGCTAAAGGGCAGCCTAAGGGTCAAATCACCTGTGAGGAGGGGTGGGCCCTTTCTGCCTTTCTGCTCTGGCCAATTCTCTTTGCGACCTAGCCCCTGCAGAAATTCCAGGGTGGCAGGGAGATCCTGTATATTAAAATCAACCCCTTAGGATTTGCCGAGAAACCCAACCCCGGGGAGAGAAAGAACCCCCAAAGAGAGCCCACCTTGAAAACCTTAAAGACACAATGCAACAGGAAGGTACTTTGAAAAACACATTAGTTAATTTCTGCTTGAAAGGATGGCTTACAATTAGAGTTATTACAGGAGCATCTATTCATAAAAACAATTTTAAATGAACATTTGGGATAGTGGTGACAGAGGCATAATATCAGTACTGACTCTTTAAATCATGTAGGAATCACTATTTGAATAATAAAGGCAGAAAATTTCTACAAATTACTTGTAGGAAACAAGTTTAGCTTGCAGCTGCAAACACTCCTGACAGCAATTAACAATTTAAATTCCAAACAGTGGGTTTTGTTTTTCAGGTTGATGGAGAAAACATGATGCCTGCAGAATGCACAAAAGTAAAATCAACAAACATTGTACTATAAACTTCAAGACATATTTGGAAAGCTGTAGTCCATATTTGTAACACTGTCGTAATACCTTCATAGTAACTGCAAGAGAACTAGCTAACAAAGATATGTTATATGAATCAGTTTCAACTTTAGCACATGCAGATGCTGCAGCCTTCGTTCTTGAGGAAGGGGTAATTAAACTAGTCTGACCTCTTCTTCTATTTAGTATCAGCTTATTAGAGTCTGCAGGGCATGAGAGCCTTGGTAGAGTCAAAGCAGCAGCAGGTGAGGCTGCTGTGGGGCTCTGCTGATGTCCTGCTGGGCCCACCAAGAGGGTGGCCCACCCCTCATCACCATGCAGCAGCTGTGCCATGTGGCCAGCACCATGTTTTCGGGACAGCCCCATCACTACTGCCCCAGCTGCACCACGCCCCCACATGCCTCCCCCCCACTGCCTCTGCTGCTGCTTTTCACTTCTTGCTCACCAGGCTCGCCACAGGGGCTTTGCCCATGCCCTGATAAACTTATAGTTGTTGGCTAAAGGTGTAGAAAGGCATCGGAGGGGAAGCCGTGGTGGCACAAACATTCTTCTTTGTCTGGTCTGTGGATGCTGAAAGGCTAAGGAGTATCAGGGAAAGTGAAAGGGAAATAGATTGGTGGAGTTCCGCCTTTCCATCCTTGAGGGATGCCAACCAAGAGTCAGAGGACTCCTATGCCTCCCATTGCCAGGCAATAAAAGGGACACCTGGTACATGAAGGGGAGTGGAAATAGGTCCCTGCTCTGGGAGGTAATAATAAAAATTTCTCCCAACCCCCACCCCCCAGCCAGGTGCCACTTCAGAATAGGTATGAGCCCCTGGATCTAGAGAGTCAGACACATGATTTAGAAGAAAATCATCTACCCAGTGAGCCTCCCAAATATGATTCATCTTTAGGATGGATCACCACCTCTCACATAAAAAAGAAAAGAAGGGTAATTGTAGTAGGTGACTCCCTTCTGAGGGGAACAGAGGGCCCCATATGTCGACTGGACTCAACCCATATGGAGGTCTGCTGCCTCCCTGGGGCCTGGGAACAGGATATCACTGAGAGACTTCCTGGGCTGATTCAGCCCTCTGACTATTACCCAGTGCTGATACTCCAGGCTGGTAGTGATGAGACTGAAAAAAGGAGTGTTAGAACAATTAAAAGGGACTTTAGGGCAGTGGGACAAGTGGTTGATAGGACAGGGGCACAGGTAGTCTTTTCCTCAGTCCCTTTGGTGGCTGGGAAAAATGGTGAAAGGAATAGGAGAGCTCACATTATCAACAAGTGGCTCAAGGGCTGGTGTCATTGGCAGAATTTTGGATACTTTGATTGTGGGGCAACTTTTACAGCACCTGGCTTGCGGGAACCACATGGGTTCCATCTCTCTGTTAAAGGGCAGAAGGTTTTTAGCTCATGAACTGGCCGAACTTGTTGGGAGGGCTTTAAACTAGGTTTGAAGGGGGAAGGGGGATGCAGCTGGGCTGTCTGGAAGCAGGCCCAAGGGTGGTAAGCCTGAGTTAGGGGTGAAATCAGCAGCCCAGCTGAGGTGCATGTATACCAATGCACTCAGCATGGGTAACAAACAAGAGCTGGAAGCCACAGTGCAACAGCAAAGCTATGATGTAATTGCCATCACAGAAACATGGTAGGATGACTCACATAGCTGGAGCACTGCACTGGACGGCTACAAGCTCTTCAGAAGAGACAGGGAAAGAAGAGGTGGTAGGGTGGCCCTTTATATTAGGGATGCTTTTGACGCCATAGGTATTGAAACTAATTATGATGAAGTTGAATGCCTATGGGTAAGAGTTAAGGGGAAGGCCAACAAGGCTGACATCCTACTGGGAGTCTGTTATTGTCCACCCAACCGTGAAGAAGTGAACAACTTATTCTATAAAGCAGCTAGAGAATTTGTCAGGATCATCAGTCCTCATTCTTGTAGGTGACTTCAACTTACCAGACATCTACTGGGAACTTAACACAGCAGAAAAGAGGTAGTCCAGGAAATTTTTAGAGTGTGCGGAGGACAACTTTTTGTTGCAGCTGGTGGGTGAGCCCACCAGGGGAGGGACTATGTTAGACCTGTTGTTTACAAATAGAGATGGGCTGGTGGGAGATGTGGTGGTTGCAGGCCACTTGGGGCACAGTGATCATGAAATTATAGAATTCTCAATATTTGGTGAAATCAGGAGGAACATCAATAAGACTCTTAGATCAGACTTCCGGAGGGCAGACTTTGGCCTATTTAGGAGACTTATTCAGAGAGTTCCTTGGGAAGCAGCCCTTAAAAACAAAGGAGTCCAGGAAAGGTGGACGTGCTTCAAAAGAGAGATATTTAGGGCACAGGAACAGACTGTCCCTGTGTGCCAAAAGACAAGTTGACAAGGCAAATGTCCGGCCTGGATGGGCAAGGAGTTTTCGGAGGAACTTAGGAATAAAAAGAGGATGTATCATCTTTGGAAGGAGAGTCAGGTCTCTCAGGAAGTATTTAAGGGGGTTGCTAGAGCATGTAGAAAAAAATTAGGAAGGCCAAAGCTCAGTTTGAAGTTAAAATGGCAACTTCTGTAAAGGATAATAAAAAATGTTTTTACAAACATATTAATGGTAAAAGGAAGGGTAAGACCAACCTTTGTTCTTTATTAGATGTGGGAGGGAACTTAGTAACTGCAGATGAGGAGATGGCAGAGGTGCTTAACACCTTCCGTGCCTCAGTTTTTAGTGGGAAGGTGGCTTGCCCTCAAGACAACTGTCCTCTTGGGTTAGTTGATGGTATCAGGAAACAGAATGGTACCCCCTTTATCCAAGAAGAGGCAGTCAGAGAACTGCTGAGATGCTTGGATATCCATAAATCTATGGGCCCAGATGGGATCCATCCCAGGGGGATGAGAGAGCTGGCAGATGAGCTTGCAAAACCGCTCTCCATCATTTACCAACAAACTTGGCTCACTGGTTAGGTTCCAGATGACTGGAAGCTGGCCAATGTGACACCCATTCACAAAAAGGGTCGAAAGGAAGATCCTACTAATTATAGACCAGTCAGCCTGACCTCAGTATCAGGTAAGGTTATTGGAACAGTTTATACTGAGTGCCATCACACAGAACTTACAGAATGGCCAGGGTATCAGGCCCAGCCAACATGGGTTTAGGAGAGGTAGGTTGTGTTTGACCAACCTGATCTCCTTTTATGACCAGGTGACCTGACAGGTAGATGTGGGAAAGGCTGTGGATGTTGCGTACTTGGACTTCAGCAAGGCTTTTGACACTGTTTACCACAGTATACTCCTGGAAAAGCTGGCAGCCCATGGCTTGGACAGGAGCACTCCTTGCAGGGTTAAGAACTGGCTGGTTGGCCGGGCCCAGAGAACGGTGGTGAACAGTGCTTCATCCAGGTGGTGGCCAGTCACCAGTGGTGTCCCTCAGGGTTCTGTGCTGGGGCCAGTTCTGTTTAATATTTTTATTGATGACATGCATGAGGTATTGAGTCTTTCATTGGTAAATTTGCAGACGACACTAAGCTGGGAGCATGTGTTGATCTCTTGGAAGGGAGAAGGGCTCTGCAGAGAGACCTGGAATGGCTGGAAGGATGGGCAGATTCCAATAAGATGAAGTTTAATAAGTCCAAGTGCCGAGTCCTGCATTTTGGCCACAATAACCCCCTGCAACGCTATAGGCTGGGGATGGAGTGGCTGGACAGTATCTAGGCAGAAAGGGACCTAGGTGTACTGGTAGACAGCCAACTGAACATGAGCCAGCAGTGTGTGCAGGCAGCCAAGAAAGGCCAACAGCATCCTAGACTGTATCAGGAATAGTGTGACCAGGAGGACCAGGGAAGTCATTCTTCCCCAGTGCTTGGCACTGGTAAGGCCACACCTTGAATACTGTGTCCAGTTCTGGGCCCCTCAATTTAGGATGTTGAGACGCTTGAATGCGTCCAGAGGAGGGCAGCAAGGCTGGTGAGGGGCTTGGAACACAAGCCCTATGAAGAACAGTTGAGGGAGCTGGGGTTGTTTAGCCTGGAGAAAAGGAGACTCAAAGGTGACCTTATCACTGTCTACAACCTCCTGAAGGGTAGTTTTAGTCAGGTGGGGGTTGGTCCATTCCCTATTGGTGGGGGCAGACCATTCCAGTACTTTATCACTCTTTCCGTAAAAAACTTTTTCCTAATATCCAACCTATATTTCCCTTGGCAGAGCTTCAGACTGTGTCCTCTCGTTCTGTCAGTTGCTGCCTGGAAAAAGAGACCAACCCCTGTCGCAGTCGATATGTGGTAGTCGACATGAACACTGCACTCGCACTCGAGGTGCTTCATTAGAATCATCAGAAGGCTTCAAGTATCAGCATCTTGATATTCAAAAAGTCTCCCATATCTTTTCTCTGTAACTCCTAAGAGCAGCTCCACACAGCTCTGGCTCTGGTTCTGGCTCTCTTCTTCAGCTCTGGCTCTCTCCTTCAGCTCTGGCTCTGGCACGGCCGCCTAACCCTGTCTGTCCTACGTACAGCAGCTTACCTTTTCTGGCCCTTGCACGACCTCTTGTCCCTAGGTCTGCACAGCACGGCGAACAGACTCCAACTGACTTTAACTCAGCTAACTCACTCTTTATCATGCCCATAGCTGTGAGGGCAAGGCTGTTTCTACTCTAGGATAATTAACACAGCTGTAAGATATCAGGGGTGAGACTGCCTTCAGCAGCATCTCCTTTTGTCTCCCCACAATTCCCCATTTCTTATTATAATTAAACATTTCTAGAAACATATGCTTATTGTAACATTCAAATACTGTAGGATAAATTGACATTATAACATTCAAATACTACATACAAATAATGTTTCTCGTTTCTTCTGTAAGTGAATGCATTGGGCACACTCTGATAAATATTAGTTTCATTTTCCCTAATTGTACTTTTTCTATTTATTTCCAGGGTTTTTTTCTTTTTTTTCTCTTTTTTTTTTTATTTTCTTTCTTTTTTCCCATTTTTTCTATGCTTTTTAAATTTTCCTCTTTTTTCTCTTTTTAATTTTTTTCTATTTTTCTATTTTTTCCTGTTATTTTGTCCTTTTCTCTCCTCTCTCTGCTTCTCCATTGTAGCTATAATACTGATGAGCCATGTTTGATTTTTTTTTTTTTTTTTTTTTAGGAAACAGTCTGATTCCCAGGATAGCCCCTCAAACTACATTGAATAATTCATTTAACATTCTGGCCATTTTCTTCCATTCTGGCATAAAAACTTGACATAAGTCACTGTTGAGGCAGTCAAAACACAACCTCCCTAGAGAAGCTATGTAGTTCCTGTTGTATCAGTACATAGTTCAGGCTGTTGTATCAGTATACAGTTTTTTGTTGTATCAGTATATAGTTCAGGCTGTTGTATCACATCGCTCATCATGTCAGTCATTAGTTGTCACTCATCACGTTGGGGTCACCAGATGTTGCAGTCGATATGTGGTAGTCAACATGGACACTGCACTCACACTTGAGGTGCTTCATTAGAATCATCAGAAGGCTTCAAGTATCAGCATCTTGATATTCAAAAAGTCTCCCATACCTTTTCTCTGTAACTCCTAAGAGCAGCTCCACACAGCTCTGGTTCTGGCTCTCTCCTTCAGCTCTGGCTCTAGCACGGCCGCCTAACCCTGTCTGTCCTACGTACAGCAGCTTACCTTTTCTGGCCCTTGCACGACCTCTTGTCCCTAGGTCTTCACAGCACGGCGAGCAGACTCCAACTGACTTTAACTCAGCTAACTCACTCTTTATCAGGCCCATAGCTGTGAGGGCAAGGCTGTTTCTACTCTAGGATAATTAACACAGGTGTAAGATATCAGAGGGGAGACTGCCTTCAGCAGCATCTCCTTTTGTCTCCCCACAAACCCCCACATGACTAAAACTACCTCCTTGGCCACCAGGGCACACTGCTGGCTCATGTTCAGTGTGCTGTCTACCAGTACCCCCAGGTCCCTTTCTGCCTGGCCACTGTTTAGCCACACCGTCCCCAGCCTATAGCATTGCAGGGGGTTATTGTGGCCAAAATGCAGGACTCAGCACTTGGACATATTAAACTTCATCTTATTGGAATCTGCCCATCCTTCCAGCCATTCCAGGTCTCTCTGCAGAGCCCTTCTCCCTTCCAAGAGATCAACACATGCTCCCAGCTTAGTGTCGTCTGCAAATTTACCAATGAAAGACTCAATACCTCATGCATGTCATCAATAAAAATATTAAACAGAACTGGCCCCAGCACAGAACCCTGAGGGACACCACTGGTGACTGGCCACCACCTGGATGAAGCACTGTTCACCACCGTTCTCTGGGCCCGGCCAACCAGCCAGTTCTTAACCCTGCAAGGAGTGCTCCTGTCCAAGCCATGGGCTGCCAGCTTTTCCAGGAGTATACTGTGGGAAACAGTGTCAAAAGCCTTGCTGAAGTCCAAGTACGCAACATCCACAGCCTTTCCCACATCTACCTGTCAGGTCACCTGGTCATAAAAGGAGATCAGGTTGGTCAAACACAACCTACCTCTCCTAAACCCATGCTGGCTAGGTCTGATACCTTGGTCATCCTGTAAGTGCTGCGTGATGACACCAAGTCCATCAATTTCTCCCTGCTCCTCTGTTGTTTCAATTCAGCTACACGTTTCCTTAACTAGATTTTTTCAACGATTTAGCCTAATATTAAAGAAATACAAATGCATTTCAATACCTAGCTAACTCATTGAATTGGCTTTTGACAGAGTCCTAGCAAATTTAGCCTGCCAGCAGCCTCCGCAAGCAGACTGGAGCTCCTCAAGTCAACATCTGAACCACTGTCAAAAAAGTCAGTTAATCCCTTGCCATCTTTCTTTACTGTTTTAGCCAGCCAGTTGGACACAACAGTCCCAACGTTAGTAATTAGTCTAGCCAGTGCTACCTCTTGCAGTGCTGATTAACAGGACATTAGTTCTTTTAAATGTACCAAGATCTTGAGACATGGTGGATTGGGGGAAGGCAGGGAGAGAAGTATCTTTGCTTATCCTAGGCCAGGGATTCAACTTCCTAAAATTCTGCTCATCCTCTCAATGTCAGAATAAATCATTCTTTGTGCTCATTCAAGTGTCTCAGCCCTCAGAGCATGCCTGGGAGAAACACTGGGTACAAACAGCTCAAGGAATTTTACAGTCACCTTTTGGCTCCCTAACAAAAAACAATGCTCAAGGGTTTTGACCCCAAAGTGTCCACTCATGTGTAAACTGGTCACAGCAGATAGAGCTCAGAGAGAAAAAAACTATGGTCATTATAATGTAATTGTGATATACAGCAGCAAAGCCTCCCTTTAGTCCCCCTTGATTTCAACCAGATGATCAGAAATAAGGTCCGAGTGGGTACATGTGAATGCGCAAATGAGAACAGGGAGTACTGAGCTTTAGCTTGTGCCCTTGGAATGGTACTGAGATCAAAACCATCTTCCCAGATGCACCAAGTTCATTTCTTACACCACACAAAATCAATAATTTAACTGATGGTTGACCTGTTTTCAAGTGTCTTGTTCACTAGAGACAGGACGCCTTTGGCATACTGCTTGTCAGGCCCAACAAATCTACACAAAACATCGATGCATGTTGACACAGTAACTAGAATATAATACACATTTGTCACCATGTGTCCTACACTTGAAATTGAGCCTCTCTGAGCTTCACTTCAACTAGGCTTCAGTCTATCATCCAGGCAATTTTCAACCCAGTGCTCTCAATCCAAACACAACTGAAATATTTAGACTGTTACTTGGACACTAATTCTTTTTCTGCCTCCCCCTCTTTTCTAAATAGATAACTTTGAAGCTGGTTTTCCTGCCTCTTTCTAAAAGGACTTCCTGTTATTGGCAAATAAGTATTTTGGGAAAAAAAATCCTCTTTAATATTCTTCCTCAGGGCCTCAGAAGAGCATTGTTTTCCCCACATTTAACAAACATGTCTGATATTTCTCATGCAAAACTCCACTAACTTTGGTTTTAACTTTGGATGATCTTCAATCATTTCATATCACTGCAGTCATCTGGAGATGCCCAGTCACCTAAACCTAAAGTAATGATAAAAGACATTATCACGAACAAGTGGGAAGGTCCATGGGACCTCATTACATGGGGATGTGGGTATGCCTGTGTTTCCACAGACATCGGAATACAGTGGATACCTGCCAGGTGTGTTCATCCTGCTTTGTGTCCTGCTTGAGACCAAAGACAACATCTTCCTGATGAAGCTACAGCAGACGTCGTGGAGCAGTGAGTTGAACAACTTGTGCAATTGATACATAATGATCTGAGACTTTTTGAGATGACAAGTTTATTCAAGACAAAAACCTGAACTGTACAAGTTACTTTCCCTGTATTTGATTTTCCCACAGTTGTAAAGTTGAAATGTTTCTTGTTCATAGAGTTAAGTTGTAAGTTTATAAATTCCAAGTAATAAGCCTGTGGCATGCTAATTTAAAAGCTTGTATTGTTGCTAATCCTGCCTGACAGCTCCTGAGAACGGATGTAACATTTTCAATGATATGTGGAATGCATCACTGGCTGAGAGACTCGGCTTGTCGAGTTAGGTAAAATTATGTGTCATCATGCTGTCCTGTTGTCTTATCCACCAAGGACCCTTGCGTCTAAGATAACAGAGGACACTTTGCATTTTTTATTAAACTCAGAAGGGGGAACTATGACAGATTTGGCTGCACTGTATCTGCATAGATAATTTGACTTAACAGATACCAGCTCAACCAGCCTAGCTTGAAGTAGATACAGCATGGA
The DNA here is from genome assembly GCA_027886175.1 of Phylloscopus collybita. Taxonomy (NCBI): domain Eukaryota; kingdom Metazoa; phylum Chordata; class Aves; order Passeriformes; family Phylloscopidae; genus Phylloscopus; species Phylloscopus collybita. The sequence continues at coordinate 5,099,154 of JAJNNQ010000051.1, forward strand.
TAGGTCAGATTCAAACCCAGTTGGAGGACCTCAGCCAACCCCCTGTGAAGCACAGATGCACCCATATCATTTGGCCAATGGGCTAGGCGGAGTTGGGATGCCTGACCAATCATGTCTGTAAGCGCGGAAAATTTGAAAACCATAAAGAAGAGGCTGCCAGACAATAAACGAGTCTGCTGCCACGTGATCCTCAGTGTTTGTATGTCACATCCCTGTCTCCGACTCCACAGCAGCATCGCCAGGCCATCTTCTGCAGAGATGGTCTGAGCATGGAAATGGTAACATTCAAGCGATTACTGCCTAATTTTCTACCCTGCTTGCGGGGAGAGAGAGTTAAAAAAAAAAAAGGCTGCAGGCAAAGCCATCACCTGCTACCGAACTTGATTGTCCTGTCCAAAGGCTTCACAGAAAGCTTTGGAATGCAAATGAGAGAGAATTTTACAGGAAAAAAAAAAAAAAGCAAAAACAAAAACAAAAACAAACTGTGATGTTTTGAAAATGTAACATTCTCTGAAATGTGGTCTTATAACCCAAACTTTCTTTGCTGTGTTCAGCGGAGAGATTGAGAAAGTGTAACATAACTGTTCTGATAAAGAACAAAATGTTTCATTGAGATCTGATAACAAGGAAGTAGCATGTCAACCCTGAATTAAAACTGGCAAGGGTCAGCAAACTACTACCAAAATGGTGCCTGTAGGGCTACTGAAAAAAAAAAAAAAATCACAATTTGGCCATCAACCTGGCAAAATTGAAATCCAGTCAAAAAAATGCAGTGAAATACTAAAAAGACTAGGTGAAAAGCAAAATTAAGATCATTGGAGTAAAAGGATCATATGTTATCAGTGAAACTGATAAGGCTAATTACTCCAGAGTAAGGAATACTCAGTAAGGAGCTGATCAACAGTTAACTCATGTAAGCATAAGTTAACTTTTAAGAGTCAGCAAATATTAATCACAAGCCTAAGAAGCAGGATGCATCTTAGTCTTGCCAAGGTAAGAGAAACAAAACCCAGTGTCAGCAGAAAATGCTGAACCAGACAGCGAAGGACTGCGTATGCTTCAGAAAGAAAGGTGAAAAGGGCAGAGGGAGGAAGACTGCTGGCCTTCGTCAGAATGACTCCTGAGGAAGACTTGGAGCCTTCCTCAGTATGACCAACAGAGTACACTGTGCTTGGCCGTCACGTATGCTTATGATATTAATGATTTCTGAGAAGTAATTTGTGTAATCATTCCCATCCAAGGAATGTGATGAATATGCATGAAATTTAACCATAAATTGTGTGGAAGGGGCTGACAGCTGGTCTGTGAGCCTGAAGAGTGAATTAGCTGAAGAAGAAGTTGATAAGATTCATGTTTACCCCTGAAAGGAATTTTACTAAGGTCGTTGACATGGAAACAGAGAAGAGAAGAGAAGAGAAGAGAAGAGAAGAGAAGAGAAGAGAAGAGAAGAGAAGAGAAGAGAAGAGAAGAGAAGAGAAGAGAAGAGAAGAGAAGAGAAGAGAAAAAAAAAATAAACCTGCAGCTGGAAGAAGTATTTTTAGAAAAGTTTTGTAAATGCTAGCTGAAAACAGTGGTGGAGACTGCTTTGTACCAATGAACTCTGTGTTGATTTATTGTAACCAATGAATGAAGTATAAACTTTGTTAAGGAATGTATAAAAGACAGCAGGCGGCCATAATAGAGTGAAGCCTTCTGAAATTTTACCGCATCTCTCTGTGTGTCATGGCTATCTCAACAGTGACATCTGGTGACCTCGACGTGACTTGCTATTAGGCTGCAGGGCAAGGTGCAGCAGAGACAGAGAACAGTGAAGCGAGAGCAGCAGGTGAAGCTGCTGGTCCGGACCTGATTTTGACACCTGGAGTACAGGTGAGCTGCTGGGAACATAATGGGAAATTTAAATTCATGACTTTCTGTCGCAGTCGATGTATGTGTAGCAGTCGACATAGACACTGCACTCGCACTCGAGGTGCTTCATCAGAAGGCTTAAAGTATCAAAATCTTGATATTCAAAAAGTCTCCCCTGTACCTTTGCTCTGTAAGTTCTCTGTATCTTCTCAGAGCAGCTCCACACAGCTCTGGCCCTGTCTGTCCTTCTGTTCTTGCTCGCTCCTTCCTGACCCTGGCACGGCCGCCTAACCCTGTCTGTCCTACATAGAGTAGCTTACCTTTTCTGGCCCTTGCACGACCTCCTCTCCCTAAGTCTTCACAGCATGGCGAGCAGACTCCAACTGACTCCAACTCAGCTAACTCACTCTTTATCAGGCCCATAGCTGTGAGGGCAAGGCTGTTTCTACTCAAGGATGATTAACACAGGTGGAACATATCAGGAGGGAGACTGCCTTCGCAGCATCTCCTTTTGTCTCCCCACAACTTTCGACTGATGAAAGGGCAGTGGTGTATGTGTGGACACTTTTATTAAGCAAACAAAGGATAAATCATGACAAAAAGAAATTGTGGGCTCTATTGAAATGGTGCAGAGAACATAACTTAAGAATAGACATTCAGAATGCCTTTTTGGTCAAGAGATGGGATGAACTGGGCCAGTTCTTGTGGGCAGCGGCCTTAGGGGATGACGAAGCAGCCTCAAAATCACTACCAACATGGTATCTAATTAGAAATTCGCTGGAAAACGTACAGTCCCTTAGCAAGGCTGAGGCTTCCGCAGCATCTGCCTCTCTGTGAGCCCTGGAAAACCTTTGGTCTGCCTCTCCCATGACTGTGGGACCTTTTCTGCTCTCTATGCCCACAAATGATGGAAAGCATACCTCTTAAAGTCTGTTTTTCAGGTTGAAAAAACTGTAAAAAAGTTATAGTTGCTTTAAACTTCTTTTAATCCGACCACATGGAGAATCCGGGGAATGAAGAAACAGGAACTTCTTTGTGTTCACATATTAAATACCTCCAGCCTACTTCAGTTTTCCCTTGAGAGCGCAGGCAGGCAGTGCGGGCCAGCCAATTCCCGTTCGATAAAGCTTCACATAGGACACCTTGGCCCCGGGGTCGAGAGGAGTCGGACATTATATCCCATAACAGAAGCTCCTTCATGCGGTCCCGCTCCGCCTCTTCTTCAGCACCACCGCGAGCTCCAAGGCAAAAAGTAGGACTTATGAGTGCCTTGTGCCTTTTAACTTTTCCTATATCTGTTTTAATGTTTGTTGTGTGTGATTCTTAGGGTTTGTTTTGTTGTGGTTCCTCTTTCTTTGTTTTATTCCCTCCACGAGTGTTTGGGGGTGATAGCAAGGGCAGGTGATGGGAACCACAAGCACTTTGTAACTTTTTCTAGCAGGATGGAGGTGGCCGGAGTCTTCTCTCTCCGTGCTCAGCACCCTCCGCTCCCTCTCCCTGCGGGTGGCTTGGCCCCCTGCTGTGGTGGGCAGCAGCTTTGGTTTCGCTCAGCTTTCCTTACAGCTATTTTTATTGTAGAGCATGTATTCATTCTGAATTTAGAGGTTTTTTTATATGAATTATCCTTATTTAATATAAGTTATTCTAAATGCTGTTAAAACATTTTTTGTTTAAGTTGCAAGATGTATAGCTATTTTCTTAGAGAGATAAGACTGAAATTGTTTAGAGTTTTAACTTTGCTTCATCTTTTCCCATAGATACATAACTGTTTAGATAATATCTCAATTTTTTCAGATTGTTACAGCTGATAAAGTTGTAAGAGGTTACCTCATCCCTAATAAGTCACAGTTGTGTTATAAGCGTGATAAAAGGATGGGTTAGCTATAATATTGATTATAAGTATTATTTATAAGATGTTGTTATTAAATTTATAGCCAGTTTTCATATATGATACTATCTTTTTGTGTAGTTGTTTTCAGGACATGTGTCATTTTTAGGATTCTTTTCTTTTTATTGTCTAGCTACAAGATGCATCTCCTAGAATAAGCTTTCCAGCCATTCCCTGCATTGGTTTTTCTTAGTTTTTAGTCCCTTCTATTGTTTGAGCAGATTTACGTTCTGTTAATTTGAAGTTCTGTTACATGTAAGTTCTATTAAGTTAATGCAATTTAAGATTTCTTTCTGTCAAAATTTATCCATATCGAGTTTAAGTGTTGTTTAATCTAAAATTATCCTAGGTTTTGTGAAAAGATGCTTTTCTAAGTTGCAAAGTATAGTTATTTTCTTTTAGAGATAAGACGACTCCGACTGAAACAGCTGTGGTAAAACACTGATAAACACCTGTTTGTGGATGGAAGAAGATGCAGTTTGCTACACCCTTGATTTCATGGAAGGTTCTATTATTTGTTGCAATCTCTGCTGCTTTATCTTTCACAGATAACACAGAAGAGTCAGTAATGATTCTATATCGTGACTGTTATTGGTTGTAAGCTATTTTACTGTTTTCCTTTGTTTCATTCTAAGGTCATAAGTACATGACTGCTTAGAAAAGTGTTATCTCAACTTCCTAGGATGGTTTGATTAGTCTTTAACACCAAGACCTTTAGTCATAACTGCTACTTTTAAGAGCCTTGTTTTAAAAAATGTCTAGGGAATTCTCCCCCAGTTAGAGCTGGGGCTGTGGCCAGGCCTTAGCTCTACCTGGATGGGAAATTTTCCAACAAACCCAATTGTTTTCTGCATCAAAACAATACTCAAGTTGCTTTGACTTAGTAATTTAAACTGATTGACATGACAGCTGGACCTATTTTTGAAGTGAGCTTGGGAATAATTTTCTAGAGATGATTATCCAATTCTTCACTGATTTGAGGTTTATCAGCTGTTTGCAGTCTCTGGGATAATGGTACAGTGTCTAGTGCTTTATAATTATTTAATTTCACATGTGTTATTGATTGTGTTTATTATCTAATTTCAGATTACTATAGCTTTTTGTTCACTACAGGTGTTATTTTGCCTTAATGTTTTGTCATACTCATAACCAAAGACATGCATCTCATTTTTGAAAAATAAAAGAAGGGGAATTTAATGCCTTAAGGATGCTCAAATACTGCAATATGTACATTAGAAATTTAGACAACAGATAATTTTGAATAATGCAATATTTATATTAAAAATTTGGAAAAAGGGTTATCAAATCTAAATCTCAATTGAGTGACAACAACAAAGTATTGGGTTATGGAAGCAAAAATGTGTATTCTATTTCATTCATTGAAAGCAGTTGGGGAGATGTTTTTCTTTATCTCTTGTAACTCTGGGGGGAGGGGGGCAAATGCCTTCTGATAATGGGCCAACTGTTAAAGCCAGGTGGGGCAGTGTTTCTTATCTCTTTCACCACCTGTCCTCCCTCCAGGGGGACATTTTCTGCTAATGGGCCATTAAGGCTCACCAATGACATGACACATTCCATCATCCCATTGTGAGATACTCCACCCAGTGGGGGGGGGAGCCAACCATTCCTACCTAGATAAAACTGAGACATAGGAACACGAAGTATCTGGTTCCACTAGATTCCCAGAGGAAGACCGAACCCTTCTCACCATCACTGGACCCTTTTCTACAGGATCATGTCTACTCCAACAGAACCACATCTGTCACTCCAGGAGGACTTACTTTTGGACTGTTTCCAACACCCTGACCAACAGGGTGTCAGGTTGTAGCTTTGACTCTGTCAGGGTTTCTAGGATTGTTGTTTGTTTGTTTACTTGTTTGTTTGCTTTACTACTATGTTTGTATTGTTAATATTCCTAGTAAAGAACTGTTATTTCTATTCCCAAATCTTTTCCTGAAAGCCCTTAATTGCAAAATTATAATTTGGAGGGGGTGAGGGGGCTTACATTCTCCATTCCAAGGGAAACTCCAGCTTTCCCTGGAGGATACCTGTCTTTCCAAACCAAGGCATTGATTAACTTAAGGAGAAGATATGCCTGTATTTTATCATCAACAGGTTCAAAGCAGTCACCTGTTCAATTCAGACACCGATTGCCTCCGAAAAATGAGGCACAGTGAAAAGAGAAATCATCGTACAGCCTTGCTGGCCAGAACAGAAACAGAAATAGGACTGCCAGAACATGGCTGTGTCTGGAGAATTACAGAGGCAATTTGACAACAAAGCCTTATGTCAATCTCATGGTATAGTATCCCTATTAACCTTCTTCAGTTATTCCCTGTTTAAGGATCCAAGAAGACATTCAGTGATGTCAAAGACCAACATCTCCAGCTAATGGACTTTCTCCTGAGTCTCAACTATTTGGACTTTAAAACAATGCTCATTTATCTCAATTTCCCTAAGAGAAATTGGACATATATAGTAATGCAAGCTTATGGTATAATTATACCTCACATCATATATCACGTGCCTTTAATGTACCTTTGCAGCTGCCAAAGGGTGTGTTTTTAACCTGTGGTGATTGTGCTTGGGGTGGTATTCCAAGTAAAATAGCAGGAAGTCCCTGCAGTTTGGGGCAATTGACCCTATTGATGCCCAATATAGCAATGATACCTCAAAAGATATGAAGAAGTAAGCAATCACTCCGACACAAATTTACATCCCAACGACTGGATAATGTAGAATTTTGGGGACCTAGTTCTGTTATTTCCGAATCCATTTTGGCACCCAGGGTGGCTGCAGCTTAAGCTTTAACTACACTGAATAACCTTGGTTGTTAGTTGGCCAAAAAAGCCAATGACATATCTGTAGTTTTAAGTGGGTTATTAGTAGATGCAGATAGTATTAGTCACGCGACTTTGCAGAATAGAGCACCTATTGATTTTTTTATTATTGGCACATGGTCATGGATGTCAGGATTTTGAGGGCATGGGTTGTATGAATTTGTCAGATTGCAGTGAATCAATTCACAAAAGCACTCTAAATTTGAAAGAAAGAATTAATCATTTGTAGGTGTGTAGTAATGCACCCCCTACCCCCAAGTGGGCATTTCTGTATAAGGAAAGGGTTTCTGTTTACCTTTAGACATTTTAGGAAGTTTAACTAGGAAGTTTAACTAGAAAGTTTAACTAGAAAGTTCTGTGCCCTTCTCATTGTAATTGGCTCAGTGCCAAGACAAAAGCATCTGTTGGACCTTGTCACTGTTAGTCAAGACCTGTGCCTCTTTCTATTGGCAGTTTTCCAATAGATCCATCCTCGATTGTTAAGTAGAAAAAGAGAGAGAACAAAGGTGCTCCATGCATTCTCGAGGTGTTGTAGCAGGTGTGTGGGACCTGTCCCTACACTGTGTTCATCTTTGATCTTTGTTTTTATATTATTTTGTTTCATTTATTAAACCTTTTTGATTTTTCAAGACACACTAGACTATGCAGTCTCACTACCTGATTTAAGCTATTTCTCTGCCAGGGCTGGAACCTCAGAGGTATTGGGTATTCCAATACTTGGTGCCAGGAACAGAGACCTTATATTAAGTGAATCTGTTCAGGGGCGTTTTTTTGTTGTAAATGTGCCCTCAGTTTACATAGGTAATTTTGCCCTTGGTCTCGTTTTTGGAAAGCGAGCTTGTTCATGGTTTTTTGGGCATGAAAAAAACACGTTGTGGGTCTGGAAGCCAGAGGGGGTTTTCAGACCAAACCCCCGCCCGGTGGAAGCACCGATTCTGGAATGCCGAGCGGAAAAAAGTCCCGAAGGACCAGAGAGAACCTGCACAGGCTGGCAGAGCCGGAGCTGAGAGGCAGAAGACCACTGCGTGTCCGCAGAGGACCGGGGATAGGCCAAGGGAGGTGGGAATCTGGTGAGAGGGTTTGGAAATGAGCAATCAGTAGTAAAGTGAGACTTCTTATTTTTACTTTGATTATAATTTAAGAATTTAAGACTTTATTTTGAGAAGAAACACCTTGAAAGACTTGTTAAAATGAGTCTATGAAACAAAAAAAAAAACCACACCCCGAGAGTAGAAACGGGTCTTTTAAGACACAGTGGGGTGAAAAACATGTAGTTTGGAGAAAAAAGAAATACGTTGTAACATCAGAGTGAGACGCTAATTTTGAAGACTTTAAAAAACTAAGGTTATATTGCTGATTTAGCTGGAAAAAAATAAGCTTTGCTGAAATCAGTTAAAATTCAGAGGATGGTTAAGAGAGACCAGATTTTAGATAAGCTATCCCGGATCTAATAACTCATTGCCTGTCAAGTTTATGTTTGTGTAAGCTGGGCTTGTAACGAAAAACAAGGAAATTGATCAATAGACCCCAAAATCACAAGATGATTGCAAACCCTCTATCTCCAGAAACAGGCCTGGAAACAGGAAACTACAGGTTTTTCCAAGGAGTCATTTATCACATATGCATCGAAAGGTTGAAAGTTTAGAATGAGGAAGACTAGTTTTACTTCCTCCTTTTGGTGACCACTCCCCACATAAGACCCCCGACCCATTTCAGAGAACAAACTACGCATGCTTAATAACCTTTTTGTCAATTAGCATACGAAGCAGAGAAGAGGAGGTGACAGGGGTATGAATATGCATTTGTATTTTGTGTATTCAACACTTTTGTGGATAACAGGCTTTGTAATTACCTGTGATCTTTGCAGTGCCTATTGGGGAGCTATCCCACGCAGCTGCCCGGCCGTCGTAATAAACATACATTTTCTAACTTAACTATTTGAGAGTCTTTTGTCCGTCACAGTTGGGTATTGATATTAGATCGATATTCATATTTTAATAAATCAAGAGAGAGAGAAATCCTGGGAGACGAGTTGTAAGATACCTTTAGAAGTAGCAGAAAAAAATTGAGCAAAGCAAATTAAAAAGTAAAAAAACCACAGCTCCTAACAAGTAGAAACGAGAAGAAAAAAAGAATGCTTTGATTCTGTAATCCCGAAATACAGACTGTTCCTAACAATAACCCTGAGAAGTGGACCCGGACCTGTCCGGAAAGCCCCTCTCCTCCACCGCACGAGAGAAAAAGCTGCCCTGGCTAGGCGAGCTCAGCTTCCAACCCCTCCGTCCCTCAAATTCCTTCATGTTCCTGTTGTTCTCCTAGTAATAATCCTAAAAAGAAAAGCAAATTCGGAAGGCGCCACGCACAAATTTAAAAAACGAGCCAAAAAAAAATTTCCTTTGTGAGCAGCCACATGGCTTCTGGAGTCTATTTTACTGCAGGGTAGAAAGATAGCTTTGTGGGCGTTACCATCTAGCTGTGCCTGGCAGCACGCCCAGTCCAACACATCACAGCCAATCAGTGGCAGAACACACCCCTTCTGTGGGCCGATCTGGTCCCAAACACCGCTCTAGTTACCACCCCCGGCTCGGGTGACCATGGGAAACAAGGACTAATGGCTCAGATTATGCCCTTCCCCCCAGCAGAGTGGGAGAAGTGAAGCAGTACACAGAGCTGCCCGAGCCCGCCCGAAAACACCCGAAGTGAAGCCAACACAAGCGGAGGGGGGGGGGGGGGGGGAGCTTCCCCCGCAGCCTGCTGTGCCCGGCAACAGACAGACACCAGCCCGTGTGAGGAGCCGTGCCCGCAGCGGTGGAGCCCAGTGGGAGCGGACAGTGAAGTGGTGGCTGCCGGTCCCTGCGCTGACGTAGCAGCGAAGAAAGAAACAGTAACCCCAGCCTCAGCCCCAGTTCCAGCAGGGGCAGAGCGAAACCGAGAGCAGAAGGGGAGAAAGAAGAGAAGAAACTTAAAACTAAGAAGCCAGTTCCACAAAGTTGTAAGACAGAGGTAGCTTCATTAACATATGAATCATGAAAACTGGAGCAAAGAAAAAACCCTCCAAGAAAACAGAACAGAGACAGCTAGCAGTTCAATTCCAGCAGCAAAGATACAAAGTGGACTTTGTCCAAAAAAGGACACACATGAAAACCATCACAAGAATTAATCAAAATACTCAAAATATCTTAAAAATACTATGAACTCTAACCTAACCTTTAAATTTTTTACAGCTTTAAAAGAAAATCCCACTTTATAAATTGAACTTTCAGTGAAATTTAAAGAAAAAGACCATATAATAATTTTAAAATAAGCTCTTCTGTTTTGTCAATTAAGTAAGATTGTAGTAACTTGCCCAAAAATCTATATTCTGTGCTAATTATCAAAGCTAATTCCTAAATAATTTTTCCTTTACAGGAAAAGATTTTGCAAAAATTATTTGTTTACCCATATGTCTATTTGGAATGCTTGCTTCAAAATTCAAAAAGCTTTTGCAAATTACCCTTATAAATATTAGAAGAAAAATCTCTAATTATTAAATTCATCTTTAAAATTAATTTTAAAAACTTTTTAAAATTCATACACCCCAAAAACAAAGTTTTTTATAAATAGCTCAAGAGAATCTAGGAGCTTTGTGGTCATGTAGCAAAATCCAGACATCAAAAAGTAAAAATCAGATTTTAGAAAGGTCTAAAAGTCATTATCTCAAAATCAAAAAAGCAGCTGTCTATATGTTTTCAAAAGCTCATGTTTCCTATTAACAAATTCTTTATATGTTGCAGGTTTAATAGAAAGAGCAAAGACCTCTCTACTCAAGAAAAAAGTTCTACTCAGTTGTAAAATTTACTTAAAAATACTAATCTTTTTCCTTTTTCTCAGCAGCAAAATTACTTTGTTATATGCATATCACACATATTAAATCACACATTGAGAAAACAGTACTATAACAGGCCTTGTGACAGTGACAGTCCAAGACACACTACTAAGTGATATTTGAACAAACTTAAATAAGCCGTAAGTTTTCTAGTCAAGATACATCAACACCTCTAAAAAGTGTCTCACATATTTCAAAATCAAAACAAACAAATATAACACAGTATCAATCATTTGGAAAATTCAAACACATACATTTATCTATAGACACATTCTCAGGAGCAATTTCTGCTTCAGCCCATGACGGTGAAAAGACCAAAGATATAATCAAACACTTCTTACAAGCATTTGCATCCCTAGGTATCCCTCAAGAAATCAAAACAGACAATGGACCTGCTTACAAATCTTATAAATTACAGGAATTTTTCAATGCATGGGAAATCAAACACACAACAGGTATACCCCATTCATCTACAGGTCAATCGACAGTAGAGAGAGCACACATGTCACTAAAAACCCTATTAGAAAGACAAAAGGGGGGGGTAGAAGTACTGTCTACCATAGAGAGGCTGAACAAAGCAGTGTATGTCTTTAACTTTTTGAATAACTCTTTTATGGAGCAGGTGCCAGCTATTTTTAGGCATTTCAGTAACACCACCCAAGCAAAGCTCAAAGAGAGGCCATCAGTGTTCATCAAAGATCCTGAAACAGGACAGGTTTTGGGGCCTTATCCCCTCATTACATGGGGAAGAGGCTTTGCATGCATTTCAAAAAGTGCTGGCCCTAAATGGGTCCCAACAAAAAATGTCAAGCCACAATTGCAGCTGATTAGAGAACAGCAGAAAACACCAAGTGAAAAACACTGAGTGACAGCTGACTGTTTCCAGAGAGACTACATCTTCACGCCGACCAGCAATGTGGACATTAAAACATTCTAAAAACAGAAACTGCATTATTACAAAGTTTGCACTAGTTAAAAGTTGTTCAAATAAGTTTTTTGCACTAAAAAGCTTTATAAATAGTTACTGTAATTATTTTATTTTTGGTTTACAAGTTCCATTGTCCCAAATCCTGTGCAGAAATAAAAGGAAAATAGTTAACTTGGAAAAATTTCCCCAAATAAAAGGTAAAGTAATATTCGTAAGTAATTAGAAACTAAATTCTACTTTTAAAATATTAGTAATTGAAATAATTAGCTGGAAAAGAAGAGAGGGTACCAAATTCAAAATTATTGAATCCATAGAACTAGAGTTTGATTATGGAATCAAATTACTGAGCAGCCATGGGTTATTGGCATGATTGCAATTGTTAACAAAGGTGAGAATTTTTTCAAAGTAACCAATTTTCTTCCTTTTTTTTCTTTTCTTTTTGTAATAAGTTAGGGCAAGATGTAGTAATGCACCCCCTACCCCCAAGTGGGCATTTCTGTATAAGGAAAGGGTTTCTGTTTACCTTTAGACATTTTAGGAAGTTTAACTAGAAAGTTCTGTGCCCTTCTCATTGTAATTGGCTCAGTGCCAAGACAGAAGCATTTGTTGGACCTTGTCACTGTTCGTCAAGACCTGTGCCTCTTTCTATTGGCAGTTCTCCAATAGATCCATCCTCAATCGTTAAGTAGAAAAAGAGAGAGAACAAAGGTGCTCCACGCATTCTTGAGGTGTTGTAGCAGGTGTGTGGGACCTGTCCCTACACTGTATTCATCTTTGATCTTTGTTTTTGTATTATTTTGTTTCATTTATTAAACCTTTTTGATTTTTCAAGACACACTAGACCATGCAGTCTCACTACCTGATTTAAGCCATTTCTCTGCCAGGGCTGAAACCTCAGAGGTACTGGGTATTCCAATACAGGTGGATGAAGGATAGGAATGTTTAAATAATCTCCTTACAAGTTGGGGCATTACTGGATGGCTTAAGGCATTGTTAAAAAACAGACTGTTATTTTGCTGGTGGTTGCAATAATTGTTTTGTGTCTCCCGTTTGCTTGGATTTTTGCAAAGGGCCCTGCAAAAATCCTTAGCAGCTGTGTTTGTGGCTCAAATACAAAAAGGGGGAATTGTGGGACAGGGGCTAGTCTGTGAGCCTGAAGAGTGAATTAGCTGAAGAAGAAGTTGATAAGATTCGTGTTTACCTCTGAAAGGAATTTTACCAAGGTTGTTGACATGGAAACCGAGAAGAAGAAGATAAACAAAATAAACCTGCAGCTGGAAGAAGTATTTTTAGAAAAGTTTTGCAAATGCTAGCTGAAAACAGTGGAGATTGCTTTGTACCAATGAACACTGTGTTGATTTATTGGAACCAATGAATGAAGTATAAACTTTGTTAAGGAATGTATAAAAGACAGCATGTGGCCATAATAAAGTGAAGCCTTCTGAAATTTTACCGCATCACTCTGTTTGTCGTGGCTGTCTCAACAGCAACAAAATTGTGCTGTGTATAAGTTCTAGGTGTACATGTTAGGAGGAGCGATCCCCCACGTACCCAGCGCTGAATAAAGCAAATAAAGCAAATACCCATCTGTGATGGTTTAAGGCTGATTTGGGAGGAGAACTTCCAGGGAAACCCTCCCCCCCACTCGGTTCGGGAGAAAAAACTCCTCAGAGAATGGAAAGAAACCTGTTTATTAGACCAGACCAAAGCACTCCCCCAGCACAATAAATTGAACAATACCGGATGATGAATTAGGGAAAAACAAAGTCCCTCCTGTAGGTGGTTTTTGCTCTCAATTCTTTCCAGCGCTGGTGGACGTTGCTGCGCTGGATCGGTCCCAGTGGGTCCAGGTGCCAGCTCCCCCGGCACCCCCCCGGGTCTTCAGTCTGGGGGGGGAGGTTTGAACAGTTCCAAAAAAACAGGCAGGAAAAAAAGGAAAAAAAACAAAAAAAAGGAAAAAAAGGAAAAAAACCCCAAAAGCTTCTCAGCTCTAACTAAGCTAAATTACCTACAAGCAAAAGCAAAGCGAAAGTGAGTGCTGCAAGGAAAAAAGAAAAAAAAACAACTGCCTCTCAGTGCCAGTGACTCAGTTCTCAAGGCCAGTCTGGAGATTCCTGAAAACAACCTGTGCACTTTCTCTCCATTTACTCTCAGATCCAACATAAACCAAACAGACGATTGGGGATACAGTGTAACATCAACCCAGGACACCACCTCTTATCCCCGTATCGTCACCATATGACCAGAACCAGTATACATTCTGCATCATGCATTTATCCACATAAAATGTCCATTCATTCTTCCCACAAAAATGCAATACCCATCATATCCCTGTTACGTCCCACACCAAGCCACTGAATCCAGGCCCCAGGCAGAGCTACAGGATTCTCCATTCTCTTATTTTCCTCACCTAAAACTCCCTCTTTCACTTACTCATACCTTCAATACCACTTGCTCATACCTCCAGCACTTGCTCATACCTTCAGCACTTGCTCATACCCTCTCACGTATACATTTCCTTCTATTTCGTATTTTTATGGTTTAAGTTACAGATCATGGCAGTGACATCCAGCAAACAGTGATGGTTACATATGATTCTCACGCAGCAACCAGACCTTCCTGACGCACACACTGTGTTGTCCCATCTCTTTGCATTATCCACCAGGTACAACCTGGTCCCTGAGCAAAGACAACTCCACGAATGGGTTTGTCTGTATGTGTGGCAGACTTAATCCACACTGTCTTTCCTAACAAACTCCGAACATGCACCACTGGGACTTTATCCCCATCTACCGCATGCAGAGGTTCAGCCTGGGCAGGGCCTGCTCAGTTGGTGGAGCCTCAGGTGTTGACCAACCAGGTGGCCTTTGCCAAATGCTGCTCCCAGTTTTTGAAAGATCCCCCACCCAATGCTTTCAGCTGGGTTTTTAACAATGCATTGTGCCTCTCCACTTTGCCTGCTGCTGGTGGATGGTAGGGGATATGGTAAACCCACTCAATACCATGTTCCCTAGCCCAGGTGGTGATGAGATTGTTCTTGAAATGAGTCTCATTGTCTGACTCAATTCTCTCAGGTGTACCATGCCTCCACAGGACTTGCTTTTCCAGGCCCAGGATGGTGTTCCGGGCAGTGGCATGAGGCACAGGGTAGGTCTCCAACCACCCAGTGGTTGCTTCCACCATGGTCAGCACGTAGCGCTTGCCTTGGCGGGTTTGGGGCAGGGTGATGTAGTCTATCTGCCAGGCCTCCCCATACTTATATTTGGACCACCGTCCACCGTACCAGAGGGGCTTCACCCGCTTGGCCTGCTTGATGGCAGCACATGTCTCACAGTCATGGATAACCTGAGAAATACTATCCATGGTTAAATCCACCCCTCGGTCTCGTGCCCACTTAGAGGTGGCATCTCTGCCCTGATGACCAGAAGCATCATGGGCCCACCGAGCTAGGAACAACTCTCCCTTGTGCTGCCAATCTAAGTCTATCTTAGACACCTCTATCTTTGCAGCTTGATCTACCTGCTCGTTGTTCCGGTGTTCTTCATTAGCCCGACTCTTGGGGACATGGGCATCCACATGACGGACTTTCACAGGTAGTTTCCCTACCCTGGTGGCGATGTCCTTCCACTCATCAGCAGCCCAGATTGGTTTTCCCCTACGCTGCCAGTTGGCCTTTTTCCACCTTTCCAGCCAGCCCCACATAGCATTAGCTACCATCCACGAATCAGTGTAGAGGTAGAGCTTTGGCCACTTCTCTTGTTCAGCAATGTCCAGGGCCAATTGAACAGCTCTGAGTTCAGCAAGCTGGCTTGACCCACCTTCTCCTTCCGTGGCTTGTGCAACTTGTCTTGTGGGGCTTCATACGGCTGCTTTCCACTTCCGGTTCATCCCTACGATGCGACAGGAACCGTCAGTGAAAAGAGCGTAGCGTGTTTCTTCTGCTGGCAGTTGGTTGTACGGTGGAGCTTCTTCAGCCTGGGTTACTTTCTCTTGGTCTTCCTCGTCAGTGAGACTGAAGCTTTCCGCTTCCGGCCAGTTGGTAATTACTTCCAAAATCCCCGGGCGATTTGGGTTTCTAATACAGGCACACTGAGTGATGAGGGCAATCCATTTGCTCTATGTAGCATCGGTGGCATGGTGGGTGGAGGGAACCTTTCCTTTAAACATCCACCCCAGCACCGGTAGTCGGGGTGCCAGGAGGAGTTGTGCTTCAGTGCCAATCAGCTCTGAGGCAGCTTAAACTCCTTCATAGGTGGCCAAGATCTCCTTCCCTGTGGGAGTGTAATTGGCTTCGGACACTCTGTAGCTTCGGCTCCAGAATCTCAGTGGCCGACCTCGAGTCTCACCCGGCACCTTCTGCCACAGGCTCCAGGACAGACCATGGCTCCCGGCTGCAGAGTAGAGCACATTCTTTACCTCTGGTCCCGTCCTGACTGAGCCAAGGGCTACCGCATGAGCAATATCCTACTTGATCTGCGCAAAGGCATGTTCCTGTTCTGGGCTCCAGTGGAAATCATTCTTCTTGTGGGTAACCAGGTAGAGAGGGCTCACAATCTGACTGTATTCAGGGATGTGCATCCTCCAAAAGCTGATGGCGCCTTGGAAAACTTGTGTTTCCTTCTTGTTGGTTGGTGGGGACATGGCAGTGATCTTATTGATGACCTCAGTGGGAATCTGATGCTGTCCATCTTGCCATTTCACTCCCAGGAACTGGATCTCTCGGGCAGGTCCTTTGACTTTGCTTTTCTTGATGGAAAAACCAGCTTCCAGGAGAATCTGGATGATCTTCTCTCTCAAAGAATTCAACTGCTGTGTTTCCCCACACAATGATGTCATCGATGTACTGTAGATGATCAGGAGCCTCACCCTTTTCCAGTGCACTCTGTATCAGTCCATGGCAGATGGTGGGACTGTGCTTCCACCCCTGGGGCAATCGGTTCCAAGTGTACTGCACCCCCCTCCAGGTGAAAGCAAACTGGGGTCTGCATTCTGCTGCCAAAGGAATGGAGAAGAAGGCATTGGCAATGTCAATAGTGGCGTACCACCTCGCCGCCTTGGACTCCAGCTCGTACTGGAGCTCCAACATGTCTGGCACGGCAGCGCTCAGTGGTGGTGTCACTTCATTCAATGCACGATAGTCTACAGTTAATCTCTATTCTCCTTCAGACTTACGCACAGGCCAAATGGGACTGTTGAAGGGTGAATGGGTTTTGCTAACCACCCCTTGGCTCTCCAGCTCACGGATCATCTTATGGATGGGGATCACAGCATCTCGAGTCATTCTGTACTGCCGGCGATGCACTACTGAAGTGGCAATTGGTACCTGTTGTTCTTCCCTCTTCAGAAGTCCTACTGTCAGTGGATCCTCGGACAGTCCAGGCAAGGTATTCAATTGTTGGACGCCCTCTGTCACTACAGCTGCCACCCCAAATGCCCACCTGAGTCCCTTCGGGTCTTTGAAATACCCACTTCGGAGGTAATCTATGCCCAAAATGCATGGGGCCTCTGGGCCAGTCACAATGGGGTGTTTTTTCCATTCATTTCCAGTCAGGCTCACCTCTGCTTCCACCACAGTGAAGTCTTGTGATCCCCCTGTCACACCAGCGATAGACAGACTCTGCCCCTACATGTCTGGATGGAAGTAATGTACATTGGGCACCTGTATCAACCAAAGCTTCATATTTCTGTGGTTCAGATGTGCCAGGCCAACGAATCCACACAGTCCAATAAATACTATTTTCCCTAGCCTCTACCTGGCTAGAGGCAGGGCCCCTCTAAGCCTGGTTATTCTTCTTTCCTTGGGCATATGTCTTAGAAGTTCCTTCAAGGGGCTCGGACATGTCATCATCACACTTGGCAGTTCGGCGACGGGCAACTGGAGCTGCTTCCCTTCTAGTGGAACTTCCTCTCTGAATCTTGCCTTCCTTCAATTCACACACCCCTTGCACCAAAGCAGCAGTAGATTTTCCATCCCATCTCCTCATGTTTTCTCCGTGATCACGCAAGAAGAACTACAACTCAGCTCATGGGGTGTACCCTCCCTCCCTGTCTGGGGAACGTCTGCGTTGGGTACCAGAACCTCTAATCTGTACTGCTGAGATTTGGAGAAGATCCTCTCTAATCTCCTCCCTAAGTTTCTTGTGATTCTTCTCTATCTTATCTTCTAGTTTCTGGAGCCGTGTTTCCACCGCTGCGATTCTGGCATGTGTTGGGCCATGCACAGCATCTGCATATGCTCGAAGCCTCTTTGCCATATAAAACACAGTCTCCCCTGTGTCCTCCCACTTCATTACTGCTAAAGCAGAAGCATATTCTAATGGCCCCAGTCGTATAAGTTTTTGCCACATCACAGATGTGCACGGTACCAAGTCTGGGTTTCTAATATTTATGTCATCTGAGAAGATCATCTCGGCCACTGCCATTTCCCTCAAGCGTTGAATCCCTTGTTCTATGGTCTTCCATGGGGTTTGCTGCATATAAAGATCATCAGCACACAGGTATCTTTCTGCCACACTTCTTAGCACCCGTACCCAGAGACTGCGTGGATTAGCCTCTCTCATCATCTCTTGGTCGATGACTGGATCAAGTGACAGGGATCCCAAATGCCTCGCTTCAGTGCCATCCAGAATTGTAGCCTCACATGCAGCATCCCAAAGACGGACCAGCCAACTAATTATAGATTCATCAGGTTGTCGCCTGTAATCCTTTCTTAGGCCCCGAAGATCCTTCAGGGAAAAGGAATCAATGTTGGCCTCTGATCCTGTGCCAGATGCTTTGGCTTCTGATCTTGGTGAAGGTCCTTCTCCTAGGTCATCATCATCCACTGGTCGATCGGTTTTGTGGGTGTGCTTCTTTGCTGGAGCAACTGCCAGGGGCTTGGGCTTACTGTCTGATTTAGGTGCCACCTCAGGCTCAGGTTCTAGCTTAGCTGCTGGCTTCATAACTGGGGTGCTGGCTGCAGACTGAGTGACTGGGGTAGCTGTTGATTTGTGTTCCTGCCCCCCTGCCTCCATCTGCTGCCCTACAGTATCTAGCAGCATGCAATAAGCATATGCCAGGGCCCAGCTTACTGCAATGATCTTTTCCCCCTTAGAGTCATTATGATACTTCTCTTTCAGGTATTTCCCCACCTCAGCTGGATTCCGAATTTGTTCACGTGGGAAGTCCCAGACTATGGGGTCAGAAAATTCCTTCAGGAGTTGGCCCATATCCTCCCATTCCCCACACCACTCAGGCTTTTCTACGCATCAGTCAGGGGTTTCATCAGCCCCTCTAGAAATCTCAGCCTTCGTTCTAGAGAAACTGCAGACTGTATAGAGGAAGCTAACCAGATTAAACAACAGAAAGATGGTTTCTTTAACACTTAGGGGAAACTGAGCATTCTCCAACAATGAGGTAACAGATGTAGAGGAGAAGAAGGAAATGAGAGATTCCAACACTTCATCCCCTGCCTCTCTTCCAACAAACAGGGTAAATAACCATAACCATAAACTATATATACCTGGGGTAGATTCCAGCACCTTTATAAACCTCCTACAAATCATTATCACCAAGCCAAGGCCAATAGCTACTCTAGTTCGTGTCCCTCTGCGGTAAAAACTACATATTAGGGACAATACCGGGGCTATTTCCGTATATGAGAATAAACCTAGGGACCACAAAGGTATTAGGACCTCAAAGAAGCCCAGAGACCCAAAACACATCAAGGCCCCCACCCCAACAGACAGGAATTCAAACAACATAGCTACTAATTGCTTTATACCAATACAAAGCACTTGCAACAAGAAATACAACCAGTGCAGGGTTTTTTCCACTCTCTCTGTCTCTGCTCCCCGTACGGGCCACCAGAAAGTTGTGATGGTTTAAGGCCGATTTGGGAGGAGAACTTCCAGGGAAACCCTCCCCCCCACTCGGTTCGGGAGAAAAAACTCCTCAGAGAGAGAATGGAAAGAAACCTGTTTATTAGACCAGACCAAAGCACTCCCCCAGCACAATAAATTGAACAATACCGGATGATGAATTAGGGAAAAACAAAGTCCCTCCTGTAGGTGGTTTTTGCTCTCAATTCTTTCCAGCGCTGGTGGATGTTGCTGCGCCGGATCGGTCCTGGTGGGTCCAGGTGCCAGCTCCCCCAGCGCCCCCCCGGGTCTTCAGTCTGGGGGGGGAGGTTTGAACAGTTCCAAAAAAACAGGCAGGAAAAAAAGGAAAAAAACAAAAAAAAAGGAAAAAAAGGAAAAAAACCCCAAAAGCTTCTCAGCTCTATCTAAGCTAAATTACCTACAAGCAAAAGCAAAGCGAAAGTGAGTGCTGCAAGGAAAAAAGAAAAAAAACAACTGCCTCTCAGTGCCAGTGACTCAGTTCTCAAGGCCAGTCTGGAGATTCCTGAAAACAACCTGTGCACTTTCTCTCCATTTACTCTCAGATCCAACATAAACCAAACAGACGATTGGGGATACAGTGTAACGTCAACCCAGGACACCATCTCCCTGAGTCAGTCTCTGAGGTGACTCTTAGCTCAGCATTGGAGCTAATCAGGAGAAAGGCAGAAGCCTGCTAAAGCCCTGAAAGAAAGACAACTCAAATGCCTAAAGCAGTCCCTAATTCACAGACTGCATTTTTTTGCAAAACTTTTATAAGCAGTCTCACTCCCTCTGCTGAACATGAAAACTAAAACCCCACCTAAATAATAATAATTTGATGCAAGTAACAACT
This sequence comes from Phylloscopus collybita, assembly GCA_027886175.1. Classification (NCBI taxonomy): domain Eukaryota; kingdom Metazoa; phylum Chordata; class Aves; order Passeriformes; family Phylloscopidae; genus Phylloscopus; species Phylloscopus collybita. The sequence goes on from JAJNNQ010000051.1 coordinate 5,119,235, forward strand.
TGTTTTACTCAGGCATATTTTGCCTGGGAAGCTTGTTTCTTTTCTCTTTTTAGGAATCCCAAACATCCCTGCACTGAAAATAAGCAAAACGAGTTTGGGAGCAGTGAAACTGCAAGCAGCAGATTCACACCTAGATGTGATAACCATTTCTTCACTTTAAGCTCTGTGACTTTGTAAATACTACAAGAAATTTTTGCTTTCTTTTTGTTGCCATGTGCCTTTAAGATTTTCAAGGTGAGCCTTCTTTTGGGGGTTTTTCCCCTCCCCCAGTTGTTATAAATTGGCCAGGAGACCAGCTCCTTTGAAAAGGCCTTTATTAGAAATCAGCTCTGGGTAGGGGGCTCGAGGGGCTGCGCACGCCGCCGCTGCTCCCTGTAGACACCACGGAGGAGGAGGTGCAGTCGAATCTGCTGCTGCGGCTGCTGCTGCAGAGTCGGGATTCCTTCCTCACGGGGGTTTCCATAGAATTGCTTTGGCTCGTGTGGTCCAGGGGGGTCACCTCTCTCCAGTTCCTTTCAGGTCATGGTGAGAAAGTAACAAAAAAATACCTGCTACCTGCAGGTGGCTAGACGTGTGCCTCGCACAGCTTTGTCCTTCTTAGGTCCAGTTTCTGTGTCGGCTCGCTGTCCCAGGGGCTTTTCTAGCTCCAACTGGACTCCCGGCCGCAGCCAGGCACCATGGGAGCTCTCTCATCTCCATACTGGGCTGTGTCCGCAGCTCGACGGCAGGCGGCAGGGAGCAGCAGGAAGCAGCAGGGGGCAGCAGGAAGCAGCAGGGGGGACAATAGGCGGCGGCGGCGGGCTTTAGTCGGTGGAGAGGGGAAACCCCAGGATTCAGGGAGAAAGGGTACAGAACTTGGACATAACGAGCAGAAATTCAGGGTACAGATTCAACATGAACAGTGTAAAACAGGCAAGTAACAGTGCAACTTTAATTTTACAGCAAAACAGTATAACAGTACAACTTAGGAGTGCATAACCTGGGGCTATTTCTTTCAATCCCCCCTCTATTTCTTTGATCGGGCTTTTGCCCGCATCAATTGGCCATGTCTGATTCAAGGGAATAAATTTGTTTTAATTCCTGGTATTGGTTATAAATTCTTTTTGCTGTGCTTAGTTCTTCTTCTTGGGGTTCTAATCTAATTGTATTTGTAGGTTTCTGAATCTTTACTTTAGGGATTTGGAGACTAGCTTGAACAGTAGTGGGTATAGTTCGAATTAGACAGGGAAGTATGCAGGGGAGAAGTAGGAGACTGACAAAGGCACTTATTGCAATGAACACTACTTTTTCCCACCAGGTCCCTTCAAAGGACCAGAAGTTGTCCCACCAGTCCATATTAATTAAGGGCTTCCATTCCTGGGTACTTACATATGCAATTTTTTGTATTTCTTTGGAAATATTTTTTATTACTTTACTTTCATAATCGACTGCTAGTTTGATTTGATAAACTACTGCTCTTGTCTGTGCCAATTGGTTACTGATATGATCAAGGGCAAGGGCTGTTTTGTTTGATATTCTTTTTAATACTGCATGTAATCTGATAATTTTATTCAACATGTAAATTGGAGTTCAGCACCTCCATGATCTATCTTGTGTCCAAGTTGCTGGCCTATATGTTTTTACTATTTCTTTTGGTGTCTGTATTTTACTTTTCCATGTTTGTGTGCTGCCCCTCCTCCCCTTTTGGTATTTTCTTTTTAAATTTTCATATAAGGGTATGCCTAAATGGTTTCCTGATTCTCGTGGGAGGAGGGAGAAGGCTGGTTTGCTGATTCCTATGGTGCAGCTACCCGCCCAATCTCCTGGGAGATGGGTGTAGGTTTTGTCATCACAAATCCAAAAGAGGTGTTTTGGGGCCTTCCAGGATGTGTTTTGTGTGTCATAGGGGTGTTCCCAATATTTTGAAATTTCTCTGATTCCCCAAAAAAAGATTGGTCCCTTTATTAGTGCACTCATGTAGACCATAACTTTTATTACAGACGCACCCTGATTCTTTTTTCCCAATAGACCAATATTTTTCAGGTTCCCTGGGGATCCATTTTTGTTTTAACTCTTTGATCAGTAAGTACCTTTTACAAGCCATTCTTCCTAGGAAGGTTTTATACTTTTTCCCCGTTATTAACTTCTATCTCAGGATGTCTAGGGGTGATAAGCTTGTCCCTTCCCAGGGCCATACATCACACATTTGTGTGCTTTTACATATCCAGCAGTTTGTTATATTTAGTTTATGGCTGATTCCCTCTACCAGATTGACAAATAGACTTTTCCCAAGGGGTTCATCTATTTCATTCTTTTTTTCCACCAGTGGTTTTTCTTTTATCAGATTTGCTACTCCCTCTGTATTTCTTAACTCTTTGAAACAGAACCACTCTCTGATAGGGCACTCCCCAGTCAGGCACTGCTTAAATGTGGCAGCATTTTTTGCAATCCAATATTGTTTTTCCTCTTTTTGACAGGTGGATAATTGGATCATGTCAAAACATGTGGGATTCACATGGGTGTGAACTCTCATAAGGAATTGTAGATTCTCCCCATCACAAACTGAATGACAGCATTCGGAGCAAGCCCCATCTGTAAACTTGCTTATCAATAGGACTACTATCAGTCCCTCCAAGAGTCCAGTATGAACCATTCTATTTGTGGATCCTTTGGTCTCACCTGGCCTTGCCTCTTGGGTCGGGGGGTTCTTTCTCCTCATCATTATCAATAGGACTACTATTAGTCCCTCCAAGAGTCCAGTATGAACCTGCCCTCATCTCGCTCTGAGGGTTCTCTTTGGTCTCACCTAGTCTTGCCTCTTGGGTCGGGGAGTTCTTAGGCTGGATTTGTGGAGTTCTCCCTTGTTTATTCCCACCTTCCACCTTTTTCTTAGTTTTAGTTAGCTCCCTTTGGGTGTGCCCTATGAGAGATTTAATTTTTAAATTAAGAATTACTGTTACTTATTACTTTTACATTAACACTTTGTGACTCATTATAACAATTTATAACCTTGGATTTAACCATTATTTTACACTTTTATATTAACACTTTTTAACCTCTTATAACAATGTGGATTTTTAACAATGGTAACGACAGCTTGTAATAACTGTTATTGTCCCTTATTGGCTTTAACTGGTTTTTGCTTGTTTCCTGAGAGTTACTTTGAGGGTGTCTGGATCTCGAGTGGCAGTCCACTCAGAGGGAACCCTTGTTGGGGTTGCAGGGTCAGAGGGATCTGACCCCTTGTTGCGGTCAGAGGGATCACTCGGGGGTGGTAATGGTCCTTTCACTCTAGTGATGTGGGTCCAGCCCTTTTCCTGGGTTCGCACTGCAGTATGAGTAGTGAGCAGAACTTGGAACGGACCTTCGAATTTAGGGGTTAGTGGGGTGGTATTCCAGGACTTAATTAAAACCCAGTCTCCTGGTTTTATTTGGTGCATGTCAGTGTCCAAGGGAGAGGTTTGAGGAAGATACCCTCTTCTTTTAAGATCTGCCAATGTCTTTCCAATTGTTTTTACATATTCTTGGGTAGCGGCCTCTCCTTCTAAATAATCCCCAGTGCTATAGGGGGTCAGTAAGAAGGGGAGTCCAAACATCATCTCATATGGTGAAGCCCCTATGTCAGATCTTGGTCGGACCCGGATTCGCAGAAGGGCCAGGGGCAGACACTTGAGCCAATTCATTCCTGTTTCGGTTATCAATTTAGTTAATACATTTTTGAGGGTTTTATTCATCCTCTCAACTCTCCCTGAACTTTGGGGATGCCAGGGTGTATGCAACCGCCACCTGATTCTTAAGGCTTTATTGACATCATGTAGAACTTTGGCCACAAAATGAGGGCCTCGGTCTGAACCAACACTATTCACCAGCCCATACCGGGGGATGATGTGTTCCAATAATATTTTTATTACCACTTGTGCTGTCTCCTCCCCAGCAGGAAAGGCTTCCACCCAATGGGCCAAACAATCAACCATAACAAGTAGATACCTGCAACCCTGTACTGAAGGCACCTCGGCAAAATCCACCTGTACATTTTGAAAGGGTCCCAATGCCATCCATCTTCCTCCTGGGGCACTCCCCCCCATCGCTTTCTGATTTACCTTTTGGCATATAAGGCATCCTTCAGTTACTGCTTTGGCCAGACCATATACCCCAATACATAAATATTCTCTTAAAAAAATTATCACATAACCCTTGGGTGCCCCAGTGGGTCAGGCTGTGTATTTCTGTTAGCATTTTTCAAGCTAGGGCTTTATTTAAAAACTTTCATCTATCTGGGGTTAACCATTCCCCTTGCTTCCCTTGGTACAACCCTAACTTCTTTATTTCTCTCAACTCATGTTCATCATATATTGGTTCTCTTCTTTTGTCAGCTGGCAGGATCTTGGATGGCAGTCCACTTGGGGAGACTCGTGGGGGATTTTTCTGGGTTTTGTCCACAGTTAGGAGGAGGCGATACTGGTCCTTTTACATGGGAAACGTCAGTCCACTCTTTTTCTTGGGTCCAAACAGCAGCATGGGTTACTAATTTCTAGCTTTTTCCTGATATCAGGCCAGGATCCAGCAAGGAACTGCACCTTTAACAGCACCTGGTCCTCGGGACTGTCGGGATCCACGTAACCAAAAATCTCCTCCAACCTGCTTAACTAGGTGGCTGGGGTCCCATTCCCCCGGGGTCCCATCAAAGGCCAGCCTGGTGCCGCCACCCTGGGGAACAGACCCTCCGATGCCCCTCACCACCAGGGTTCCACAGTCTCCCACATTCTGCCCTTCCCCTTTTCCACCTGGATCCCACCCTGGATCTGCCCGCGGGAGCCCGTCCCCTGCCCGGGGCCCAAACCTGCTCCCCTGTTTCCAGACTCGCATCCCCGCGACATGGACCATGGCCATCTCCTTGGGGCTGAACAAGGCACCCAAAATAGAGTTCATCTCACTCCAGGTGCAAACATTAGGATTCAGGAACCGATCCACCCAGCCAGCCACCCCCACCAGGTCCCCAACCAGGCCTCCCAGCTCTTTCTTAAAGCCCCCAACTTCTGAAGCTGTCAGAGGTGCATCCCCAGCTGCCCCACTTATCGGGACTTTCCTTAGGGGGAAGAGCTTTATTCTTGACCTGGTGCCACAGTAGGGTCCTTTTGGGGTTTCTATATTATTGGCTGGCAAGTCCAGCTCCCAGTTGTGTGGGAGTGCAGGGACAGTAGATGGTGAAGGGGAGTGACCTAGGCCAGTGTTAGGAGAGGTCGAGGATAGAGCTGAAGAGTAGAAGGGGTTAGTACTCGAGATAGTCGGGTTAGACTGAGGTGGTAGAGAGAGTGGAGCTGTAGGGGGTAATCCTGTTGGGGAGCAAGCTGAAGAAGGAATAGGGATCATGGTTTGGAGAGATGGGGAGGGGTTCACAGGTAAAGCTGGAGGGTTAGCAGGGACAGTTTGGGATATCCCAGGGTAAACGGGAGGAGGGGGCAAATAATCAAGAGGGTCCCAATGGTGTCTGCTTTCCTCCCTTTTTTTCATTTTTCCTCTTTCTCTCTTGTAGCTTACAAATCTTAACTGTTTCACTTTCAGTTCTGTGTCTCTGCCAGCAGGCAGCATAAAGGATCTGCTCAGTATCTGAGTCCCCTCGGGATTTCAGATACTGGTTTAATTGCGAGCACATCCAGGGGTCCTTAGTTCCACACCATGGCCATTTTCCAGGTAAATTTAAAGTGGGCCAAACCTCAATACAATAATGAATCATTTTAACCTTGCTCAAATTTTTAGTGGCCTCATCAGTATCCCATAGTTCCAACATTTGTCCTAATGGACTATCTGGGGGAATGTTCTTTATCTTCCCCTTTTCCTCCTCAGGCGGTTTTTGCTTATTTATGTATGCTCCCATTCTCACTGGGTAATCTTCACTCACTCTACGAACACTCGTCAGTGGCCCCAGTGGCACCACTCCTGCCAGTGCTCAGAGTGCCCTGTCGGTAGCCTGATATCTCGCCCTTAGAGTTTCAGTCACTACCCCAGCCAGCACCCCTCTTCCTCTCCTGTATATCTATCGAGTTTCCATAAGTGGCCGGTCAACCTGAGCCCAGAGTTCCAGTCACCACTTACAGCCAGGACTCGGACATACAGTGTGCGACTCACTCACTCCCCCTATCGTTAAATCCCTCGCACCTTGGGACTTCCCTAACTTTCATTCATCCTACACCCAGGCGGTATACTCAAAAGACCCCCGGCCCTGTAGGCTCTCCGCACTTGGAACGCATACCCCTCACTTCTAGGTACCCCCAACCAGTGCGCCCACTCCTGTACCCCGGCAGGCTACCCCAGCCGGTGTCCCAAGCCAGTGCTCAGACTGCCCTGACTGTCAGCCAGCACCCCTTCCTCGCCTGGACACCCCGGGCCGTAACTCGGCCAGTACCCTCTCTCACTCCCCACACCCTGTCAGCTACCCCAGCCAGTATCCCAACCCGTGGACACCCCGGGCCGTAACCTCAGCCAGTGTGGTGCGTGCTACACACACAGCTCTAGGCTTTCCGCACGCTTGGATCAGCCTGAGCAGCCTGCCTCCGTAGCTTCTAGAATGGAGGCGGGCCTATCCTACAATCACACACCCTGTGACGTGCCACTCACCCTCTAAATTACCTCCGCACGCCCGGAGGGGGGCGCCTATGCCCCTGGAGACGCCTCTTTCACACCGTTCTCCTTTCGCTTCCCTCCGTTCCCGGCCAGGTCCGTCGCGGGAGACTGGAACCGCGGTACTAGAAGGCCCACACTCGCTTCAAAGATCCGAGCTGCCGGTCTTTGTCTCACTCACACACCATTCGCTCGTCTCCACTCCCGCCACCGGCTATACTTTACCGGTGCTCCTCCACGCTGTCCGATCCCAGGCTGTCTTCCTTGGGTCCGGTGTGACCAGCTGTCCTGGAGATCCAAAGGGCGGTCGGCCGTCCCGTCCTCGGTCCTCTTCAGGCGTGGTCACGTCCCAGTGAGCCCCCAATTTGTTATAAATTGGCCAGGAGACCAGCTCCTTTGAAAAGGCCTTTATTAGAAATCAGCTCTGGGTAGGGGGCTCGAGGGGCTGTGCACGCCGCCGCTGCTCCCTGTAGACACCACGGAGGAGGAGGTGCAGTCGAATCTGCTGCTGCTGCAGAGTCGGGATTCCTTCCTCACGGGGGTTTCCATAGAATTGCTTTGGCTCGTGTTGTCCAGGGGGGTCACCTCTCTCCAGTTCCTTTCAGGTCATGGTGAGAAAGTAACAAAAAATACCTGCTACCTGCAGGTAGCTGGACGTGTGCCTCGCACAGTTTTGTCCTTCTTAGGTCCAGTTTCTGTGTCGGCTCGCTGTCCCAGGGGCTTTTTTTAGCTCCAACTGGACTCCCGGCCGCAGCCAGGCACCATGGGAGCTCTCTCATCTCCATACTGGGCGGTGTCCGCAGCTCGACGGCAGGCGGCAGGGGGCAGCAGGAAGCAGCAGGGGGCAGCAGGAAGTGGCAGGGGGGGACGACAAGGCGGCGGCGGCGGGCTTTAGTCGGTGGAGAGGGGAAACCCCAGAATTCAGGGAGAAAGGGTACAGAACTTGGACATAACGAGCAGAAATTCAGGGTACAGATTCAACATGAACAGTTTAAAACAGGCAAGTAACAGTGCAACTTTAATTTTACAGCAAAACAGTATAACAGTACAACTTAGGAGTGCATAACCTGGGGCTATTTTTTTCACCAGTGATGTGGGTAGAGCTCCATGACTCCTAGTTGTATGTTGAATGTTATGTAAATGGTTACTTTAAAAGTGTTAAAGACTCTTAATAATACACTGGATGTTCTGTTGGTGTTATACATATTGTTATCTTGAATAGTTTGTAACCCAAGTCCCAGTTTTGTAAGCTCTTACTAGTTGCTGAGGGTTTTGCTGCTCCCTGCCTGCTCTGTCTGCCTCTCTTCCTGCTTCCTGCTCCCTGCCTGGCTTCCTGCTTCCTGCCGACCCCCTGCCTGCCGGTGAAGGTAAAACTGACGCCCAATATTGGAAATTGCAGAGACCCCCATGAAGCCTTGCTTCATGTTTACTACAATTAACACCAAAAACCCCTAGCAACAACGAGCCAGCACATAATCCAGACCCATAAAGAATGCCACCTGGCTGGGAAGACATGAAGCTATCTGGCCGGCCATCTGTAAACCCTTCTCACCTGCTCACCATAACCTGAAAGGCACTCAGAAAGAAAGACACCCCTGGACCAAACTGAGCCTAATGAGTTCCTGGGAACTTCCGTGAGGCTGAACTCCCGGCTCTGCAGCATGAGCAACAGAATCTACTCAGGCCTCCTCCTTGGCTGTGATTGAGGGAGCAGCAGCAGAGGCGTAGGCAATCCCTTGAGCTTTACCCTTTTAATAAAGGCATTTAAGGAGTTAAAAATCATCTCCTGCCCTGTTTATTTATAACACCCAGGGTAGGTTTTTCCCAGCCAACCCTGAAGGAATGATTATAATACACAGGGTTTACCAAGCAACCTGAGATTCTGCAGGGGCTGGCCATTGAAAGAATTGGCCCAGGCAGAAAGGGCCCACCTCTCCTCACAGGTGATTTGACCTTTAGGCTGCCCTTTAGCCCTCGGGTCACGCCCTGCCCTTTTCTGAAAGGTAGGCTGTATGCCCTCCCCCATCCCCCTCTCCCAGGTAAAAACCCAGGACAAGCACATGTTCGGGGTTCTGCTCAGGGAAGTCACACGGTTCAGAAGTGCTGTTGCACTGGAATAAAATCTCTGGACAAGACTCCTGAAGCAGATCCGTTTCCTTCTTCCACTGATTCGTCCAACCTCTCTGAAGGAGTCACGCAGGATTCATCTTGCTACATTTATCTCGCCTCTGCACCCCGGGTTCTACGCTGCCTGAAACAAGCCCAGACTTGTCTGAGGGGTCTGTGCCTGTGTTAAAGTGCAAAGAGAGTATCCTTTCGGGACAAACCACGAGGCTGCTCTCCCAGCACAGCAACTACACAGACTCCACAAAATAGCAGTGATTAATTCACTGTCATATCTTTAATATCAGTCTGTAGTAGGCTGAATTTTCACTTTTCATTTATAGGAACCTACCAACAGGTGACATGGACCTGTTTGAGAACCAATGGAACTTTTAAATTGTGACCGTAATTGCTTGCATTGTCAAATTTGTTAATGTTTGTCATTTCTGTCTGCATTGCAAGTGATTGCAAGGAAATAAAATAGTAGTCAAAGCATTTTATATATTGTTAAGTTTGAGTTCTTTCGCCAAACTTGTTTTTATCTTTTTACAAAGGAAAATAGTGTGGCAAAAAATCTTATGAATGTATCATTTGTTTTAACTGATTTTATCTTGGAAGTTGGTACAAAAATTTATACATCTATGAAATCATACATATATGTATTGTCCTTCCTAATTCTACCTTGGAAGATTTTGGAATCATTATAATTTGGCTAAATTTCTTTAAAGAGTTATTAATTAGTGAACTAAAGAATCCTAAGAGAATATAAATTGTAGCCATGGTTTGTGCCTGCCATGTTTTGGTTTCTGGAAATTCTGTTCCCAGGACAGAACTGGTAAGCAAGGTCATGCTATTTGTAAGTTAAGATGTTTTTCCACACACTTTCCCATGGGAGGGACTTTACGTGATGGTCTCTACAAGTGACCAATGGTTCCAGGGGTCCCACCTCTAAGGTGGGTGCTTTGTGAAAAGGTATAAAATAGGTTTGGACAATAAACCTCTGGCTCCCTCCTGGGGAGTCCGCAGCCTTCTGAATGGACTCGCATCTCCTCCTTTGTGTCCAACAGCGACAATAAATAAAATACAAAAAACTTCTACCAACTCTCAAACCCACGTAAACATCTTTGATGTACTGTTGAGTTTCCTGTGTCCTGGAAGAGCATTTTAATTTTACCTAACTTCTTTTAATTATCTCAATCAGTATGGTAACCCTAACACACTCTATTCCAAGCATGCTTCTCAGGGTGCAGAGTGTGATAAGGACAATTTACTCACTAAAACTCAAAAGAAAAAAAAGGTTTCTTAGATTAATGCAACTAAATTTAAAAGCGAATTAATTTCTTTTTTTTAATCTCTCTTTTCTTTTTCCCATTTTTGTATGAAAATGTTTTTTATATTTTGTGAATTTGATATGATAAAAATTAATTTTTTCATAGACTTACCCAGCGGAACAGGAACACTACCAATGAAATTCTTCCAGCTATATGTGAATGCAGTCAAGAAAAAACCTATTTTACAGCCTTTGAAGTATGTAAACACACATCTTCAACAAACCTATTCACATTTGTTCCAGAGTGCAATTATATTACAGGAGCTGAGGATCTCCTTGAAACTCAGCTGATTGACATAATTTACATTTTTGATGGTTGGAATAACTACTGTATTTCTCACATTATTATATCTTCTTCTTCTATCTTTTCTCTTACTAACCACTTTTCTCTATACATATCACCTGCCGTGGGCAACCCATAAACTGAAGAAACATCAGAAGAAAATTCATTACAGTGTTTAAGTCATGGGGTAGATTGTCAGACACTGAAATATTATAGTTTATGACAAATGTGAAAAATGAAGTTCACTTTCCTGGTAAAATTTAAAAAGTTTAATAACATACAATAGGAGACAGATAATAAAGTAAAGAGTTAATGGCTAGTTGCTTGGCATTCAGCCAAGCGCACACTTACTATCTTCAGAGACACTCCTTAAATGCCTTTTCTATTACATCAGCCTGTTGCCTATTAATAAACCATTATGCATATTCAAACTTTTCCACAAACTAGTTTGCATATTCTGTTGCAATGTATTTGAACAGCTTAGGTCACAGTGTGCTCCAGCCAAAGTCTGTAGTCATTCTTATCAGAACCCTCTGGAATTCGTCAAGGTTACTAAGACAAACAGTACTAAAATAAGAAAGAAGAGGCTGAGAAACAGAATACCAAGACTGCAAGAACTAGATAAAGGAGGGCCATGAAGCACTGGACTGTAATCAATCATGTTTTCTGAAAGGTGCGTGCTGAATGCGTGGACAAGATAGAGGCACCAATCAAATAATGTGTGATCACATGAACAGTAGTTTTGGAATGTATAAATATAGCTTAATGTAAACAATAAATGGCTTCTGCTTAATCATATTGATTGGTTGTCCAGAAGTCCAGAGCTCCCGCAATATTCCAGGAACTGTTTTGCATGGCCCCTCCTCGGGTCCGCCTTTTTAGAGCATCCATGTTTCTTGGCTGTGGTTTTAATCCATCTTCATTATCACCTCTAGTTTGGGCCTTGGTCCATACTTTTTACAGATGGTAAGTGTTGATAGTTGTCATGTCAGCAGCAGGGTCCTCATCATATGTTCATTGGATGTTATCCCAACCAAGCAGACAGTTCAAGCATACTATATCGGCTATTACCACTATGCCAAATTTTTGCTTGTCCTGGTTTAGGGCAAAATTGAGAGGGAACCTCCGAAGGGGTTCCTCTGAAGAGCAAGCCCAAATGGCCCCTCCCTCCAGCTGGTCCAGGAAAAGAACTTCCTCAGAGAAAAGTGGAAAAAACTATTTATTTAACAAACAAAATGCCCACAACTGCAAAGAATTAATAGTATGAAACAATAAAACCTCTGGCCGCTCTGCAGAGAGATGGCAGAGACAGTCCTTGCCGTGGGTGCAGCTCAGCTCCCTCAGTCTCTCACCAGCTCCACTTCCTCCGCAGCTCCAGGCCCGGCAGGCCGCAGGTGCCAGCCCTCACTGCTCCTCTGGGTTTGTCAGTCCAGAGCAGATTTAAACAGTCCCAAGGAAAAAAAAGGAAGAAAAAAAAAAAGTCCAGGTAGTCTTCTCTGCCCTAGCTAGCTAAACTAACTAAAAGCACAGGAGATCTCTGTCCCACCGCTGTCCGTAGCTCAGACGAACGCCGGAGAGCAGACGTGGGGGAGTCAGCAGTTTTTCCCAAAACAAACTGCGCGCTGCTGCTTTCTCCCCCTTCGCTCCCAGAACAAGTTTTAAAGGTACAGAACTGAATATACAGCAGAAACAGAGCAGACGATTGGGGATACGAGGGATAAAGTCACCCTACCACATTGCTAATAGCAGAAATAAAAACTATATCCATACAGCAAAGCCATTTTAACATTATACGTATAGCATTCATCTTAATACTTGCGGAAAGCCAACAATATAATATGTATTTATAACAACAAACATTTTCATGAAAGCCTTTCAAAACTGTATTACAAAAGCTGCAGAGAAGACCACCACACCCTGAATGAGGCTCTGAGAGGCCCTACACCTTTTGCTGATGAAGTAACAACTTAGGGCTGGGGACATTCGCAAATCACAAGTCTAATACCTTCGGGGAGGAAACCACAGCCCCAGGGCTATCAGCTGCCAGGCTTGCACAGACCCTCCCACCAAAGGGTGGAGGGAGAGAGGACTTGGGTGTGTGTTGGAAAGGCCTCTGGTCAGAGGCAAAGTGAACACCCATCCTCCACTGCCAGAAAAACCCAGCTGAGAGGCCCCCTTCACCCAGGGGAAAAGCTTATCCACAGCAGAAAGAGGTGTCATGGCCCATCAAAGGCCTCCCCCCAGAAGGGTCCCCAGACCCTGCACCAGAGCACTGCAGCATGATGTAACAGATCCACAGTGTTGCAAGGGACGATGTCAAACTGGCCTTCTGCAAGGGAGGCACATGTGTGTTCCCACTTGGCCTGAAGTGTATATATAATCCACTGAATTTTATACTCTTTGGTGTGGCGTGACACAGCATGGCGGTGGTGATGGTGGACCCTCACCACCAAGAAGAGCAGATGGAGGGGAGCAACGAGACATCATTGGGTCCCTCGGATGGGTGATATGCTTCCACCTAACCCCAGTCATTCTCTCCCTGTCCCCCCATGCACGCACATCTTTCTTTCTTCTTTCTTTCTTTCTTTCTTTCTTTCTTTCTTTCTTTCTTTCTTTCTTTCTTTCTTTCTTTCTTTCTTTCTTTCTTTCTTTCTTTCTTTCTTTCTCTCTCTCTCTCTCTCTCTCTCTCTCTCTCTCTCTCTCTCTCTTTTCCTTTCTTTCTTTCTTTGGGATATGGGGTTGTGTTTGTCAAAGTTGTTAATGGTTATGTTTACCAGAAAGCCCTGTAGGAAGGCACAGCTGCAGGCTAAGCAGTTAGAGGTCAGTGGGAGGGGTGAAAAGCAGTTGTGGGGAGAGATGCGTGGACAGCATGTGAGCGGGAAGCTGATTGGGTGGTGAGACATGTGGACAGCAGCACTGCAGCTGAGCAGGCAACGGGTGCTCTTCTTCTGTTAAGTTTTGGTTATGTCCGGTGGAAACTAAAGGTATATAAGAAAGGTGTTTCCTACAATAAAGGGATTTACTTCACATGCACAAGGGGGTCCATGTCTTTGTTTCCCATTGCTATTCTCCTTTCCCCTTTCCTTTCCTTTCCTTTCCTTTCCTTTCCTTTCCTTTCCTTTCCTTTCCTTTCCTTTCCTTTCCTTTCCTTTCCTTTCCTTTCCTTTCCTTTCCTTTCCTTTCCTTTCCTTTCCTTTTCCTGTGCCTCTTTTACTATTAAATAAAAAGCATATCAATTTTTTGGCACCTCTCAGGTGATTGAAGAGACAGGGTCTCCATGGTTTGCATCATGAAGCCAGTTTTATTGAACACACTGCTGGTTTATATACCTTTCAAGCATAACAACCATATCTATGCTTCTTAGTAACATTGCTTAACTATGGACTAGTACAGACTTGTACAGGCCTGTACTGTCTTGCACACAAACATACATACATACACCCTGATCTCTTCCTCCTTCAAGGTCTTGCCTTGACTTGCCAGGGCTTGTGGCCCTCTACCACATCTACTTCTGTAATGAGTTCAGCAGTACTTTGAGTCCTGCTTCCAAGCTGTATTCCCACATTTCCCCCTTCTTTTTTCACCATTAAAATCTCTTTTGTGGACTTTTTGATCAGTCTCTGAACACATTGCAAAACACATGGCAAGCAAATCATCATAAGCAACAATATGGCTACAACATAAATTCTTGCTTTAACTAAATGCTTAAACCAGCCAGTAAGCCCCCATCTCCCAAGTATGTATCTAAGCCAATCACTATAATTTACAACCTTTATTTTGGTAACATTCTCTCAAAGGGCTTGTATGTTAGCGTGAATAAATTGAGAGAGGTCAGACAGGTTCATGCAACACAAGCCTTCAAAATCTTCACATCCATGCCCTGGCAGTCCTACTTCTGTTCTTGTCTTGGTTATGAGGGTTGGATGGCAATTAGGTAATTTTTTTTTCCTCTGGGCCTCATTTTCTTGGAGGCGATTGATGTTTGTCCAAATGAGCAGGTAATTACTTTGGACCTGTTGGTGATAAAACGCATGCCTTCTCCCTAGGTTAGTAAATTAGCTAGGCCGTATCATTGTACACTCAATTAAAGATCTTTACGTAAAAACTTTTAAGAATTTCCTCTGCAAATCTTTAAAGCAGTATTGCTCTGCTAGGGATCAAATTTGATTTGATTTCATTTGATTTCAAAATTTTTAGTATAAATATTAATATAATGTTCTTAAAGAGCCATACTCCCCCTTCTTTTCTTTTTTAACAATATGTGTGTCTCTCGTAATGAACATAAAGGCAACATAAAAAGTAAAACAATATGTGACAAAACAATAAACTTATACTAAGCAGAAATAAATCAAATAACATATGCAATTAGTAGTACATAAAAAATAAAATGGTGATTTAAAACAATGCATTATCAATTCCCTAAATACTATACCATTACCCAGAGTCTGCAATAGCTAGTAAGCTTCATTTTAGAGTGAGGGCTTGGAGAACAATTCCTGGGTAGAGGTTTCCAAGTTCACTTCAAAAGGCGGTCTAGCTATTATGGGTCCAAATTTGGCAAGTCAAAA